>CM017326.1:11605238-11912005 GCA_006937295.1 Carpinus fangiana | reverse complement strand
AAATCGCGCAACATTGCTTGCATATTGCCACCCACATCCTCTATGCTTGGACCTGCATCTGCGGCCGATCTCGGCAAGTTAGTTCCTTCAACCTGAGTTTGTACAGGACTCTCGCAGTGATAAATCCAGTCTTTGTATTGGGGCCACATTCCTTTACCCCCTGTCAAGTGGTCGTATACCAAGGCTGGATTGTGCCGCCTGTTGAGGCGACACGCCTTACACGGACAAAAAATGAGCCCATCTGGAGTCCTACAATTGAGTATTGCAAAATCTACGAACGATCTACAACCGTCAATGTATTCCTTGGAGATCCTAGGCTTCGTCATCCAACTCTTATTCATATTGTTACTACATAAATTAAAAAACCCGATAAATTTACCTGCATTATATATTGAGGCAGTAAACGTAATAGACCTAGGTTTATTTAGGTTTACTAACAATTCAATTAACAGGTATATATACGTTGGAAGGAAATGGCATCTCAAACCAAGTAGATATATGGTCATATATATCAAATTCGATATAACCTATTCTATGCATGATAATATTATAGTTAACAAAGCAATACTCCATCTAAGTTTGATTTGGTTAATTAAACAAAGATCCAGTTAATTATTATTATTAGGTCCATATATACGTACTTAAATTATTTATATGAATGTACATAAAGTCATTTCAATTTTGAAGCCCTAAGTACTTTTGGAATAATAAGCTTAAATAATGAGTATGCACAAGTACAATAAGCCTCGAGATATATAGTTGCATCTTTAAGGTGATAATGGAAGCAATAAATGAGAATCAAAACAAAGAAAAAAATTTCTAAGCGCAATTAATTTAAGCTGAAATCACAAAGTTGATCCTATCAAACAAGGAAATCACACACCCAACACGAGAAAGGCAAAAATTTCTTTCCTAAGAAAAGTAATGGAACGCTACTTCAGAAATGGGAAAAGGATCCCAAATTAATTAATTCTATGTGTAATATGAAAAACATAAAGTATCAAGTAAACATCATGAATTGAATTGCATATGAACAATATATAGTAAAAAATATAATAATGAGAAGTAAAAATAAGAACACAAGAACTAACCAAATTAAAATGTAAATTAAGTTCATTCACAAATGGCATAAGGAATAGCTTACCAAAATCACAATATCGATGGGAACCAATTAAAAATGTTTCCTGAAAGTGTCTATTCTATCGTCAACTTTATGCTAATTAGTGCCTTTTTTTTTTCAAACTATATATTAATCATTATTAATTATATTTTAGTCAACCAACGTCCAACAACTAATTAATGTACAACGTTGGGCACCAAGAAATGGGAAGCTAATTAAAAATACATGCCAACTAATTGATACTTTATGTTTATTTTTATAAAAAGAAAATTAAAAAAAAAAAGGTATACATAATATTGTAAGATGTAAAAAGGTGTACCAAACTGCTTTTGACCAATGACAAAGAAGAAGAAGAAGAGGAAACAGATTATTAATTACAACTATGGAATTCAACCTAGTTAGCAAAAGAAACACTTGATGACATAATAATAATAATAATAATAAAGGAAAAATATAAAATAACCTTCCAAACTACCACTCATTTGTAAAATGGCCCCCTAAAGTTTCAATTGGTATAAAGTAACCCCTTAAACTACCAACTCCTTATAAAATGGTCCCATTCATTAAATGAAATTGTTAAAATGGATGAAAAACCCAAAACGACATCGTTTTGGGTATAAAGAGTTACGAAATTACCCTTGTTAGATTAAAAATTAAAATTAAAAAAAAAAAAACTGAAAACGGCATCGTTTATTTTTTGCTCCTCAACTAAATCCCTTCTTCCTTCTTCCCCTCCCCCAATCGAATTCCCACTGCAAGTCTGCAACCCGATTATCAGCATTCATGACTAGGGGGCTGGTGGGAACTGTAATGTAGTTAACGAAATTATATAATACCCAAAGGGTGCTAAGATTGATATCAGGGCAATTGTAGTTGGTGACCACACGATGTCTGTGTTAGAGATTTGGGGTGCAGAATATTAGGAGTAAGATGCAATCTTGGTGAAACCCGAAAGCCATAACCTGTTAAAATCAATCTGTGATAGAGAAAGGGTTTCAATGGCTGTTATTGGAACAATAAACAGTGAGGGACGTATTGTTTTAGTTGATAGCTTAGCTATTGAAAAATGCAGTTCAAGCGGAAGGGATGAAGGAAGAAAGAAGAAGGGATTTAGTTGAGGAGCAAAAAATAAACGACGCCGTTTTCAGTTTTTTTTTTTAAATTTTAATTTTTAATCTAATAAGGGCAATTTCGTAACTCTTTAAACCCAAAACGACGTCGTTTTGGGTTTTTCATCCATTTTAATAGTTTCATCTAACGAATGGGACCATTTTATAAAAAGTTGGTAGTTTGAAGGACTACTTTATACCAATTAAAATTTTATGAGACCATTTTACAAATAAATAATAATTTGGGAGACTATTTTATATTTTTCCGATATTTTTAATGTGTTTTGAATGTATGCGGTTGGCTTGAAAAATTTGGTCAATCAATAAAACGTCTATAGAGACGTGTTTGAAAAAGTACGATAACGAATGATATCTTGACAAGAAAAAAAGTGTTTTTAATTTTTTAATTTTTTTAATTTTTTAATTTTTCTTTCTCCTTTCTCTTGCTCGCGTGAACGGTATTAGTGGTAAAAGTAATGGTAGCCTACACGTATTATTACTTTTTTAAAAAATTTATTTTCCCACTCACTTAAGTGATTTTTAAAACAATTTGAAATGAATCTTTACTATATTTTAGGGCTCGTTTGAAAGTCTGATTTCAATAAGTACGATTTTTAAAATTGTACTTTTAAAAAGGGTTTGCTAGGGGTTCTCCTGGTAGTATTCTCCTAGCATTCTCCCAATCTTACGTAAAACATGATTTAAGAAAAAATAAAATTGTAATACCGTTTTTTTGCTAATAGATTAATTTTTATGAGTTAATAGTTAGGTTTTAATGCTTTAAAACTTATTTTTGGATTCAAAACTAAAACCTAAGGGTGGAAGGTTAAACCTTTAGGGATGGTATCACCCAAAATGGACTTGTTCATCCTAAATTTGATGCTAATGCCTCAATTTTGGTGCTAATGCCTCATAAATTTGGTACTAATGCCTAAAAAAACCGGTGGTGGAGACTATTACAATTTTATTTTTTCTTAAATCATGTTTTACGTAAGACTGAGAGAACACTAGGAGAACCTACGGGAAGAACCCCTAGCATTTTCCTTTTTAAAATTACTAATTTTTAAAATCATACAGGCGTTTAGTAAAATATGTTAAGAAATATTTTTTTATTAATTGAATATTTGAATAACATTAGCATATAATTGTAGTTTCATAGCCAAATAGGTAAATACTGTCCTAAATATTTTTTTTAAGCGAAATCATGATTTTGTTTTAAATTCGCATTTTTTCAAATAAGTACATACCCTCTAGTCAGCTTATAGAAATCGTAAATTTTTTCACAATTTTAAAATTTGTGTTTTTAAAATCGTAATTCCAAACACTTTAAAATTACAATTTGGTTTAAAATCGTAAATTATTTTTTAAAAAACGCACTCTCAAATACACCCTTAATCTATTATTAATTTTAAAAATCACATAAAAATGAGTAATAAAAAAAATCATAGTGTATAGCATTATTCTTAGTGGTAAAAAATAAAAATAAAAATTCAGGGCATAAAGAATTTCAGGAATTTCCAACTGTAAAGGATCATACCATTTTAATCATGAAAGATTGACCCAACATATAACAAATATTTTCTTTTAATGGTTCATTTAGAAAAGAATATATATATATTGAGAACAATAAAAAAAATCAAAAGTCACTTAAAATGATAAGAAGAAGACAACCCATATTATCAAGTCCTAGTGTAAACTAGCCATTTTACAGTATCCAATTATCATATGACACATCATCAATTTAAGAAAAATGCAAAAAATGAAAGTAAGAACAACCACACTAAATCAGAGAAACAAAAACTCGTAGCCGGCCAGACCCACAGGCTGTGAACGCCTCAAATCTTGTTGGCCGTGACCCACCTCAAAACCCGTTTCTAATGCTCTAAAACCCATTTGTAATGCCTTAAAACTCGTTTTTTTTTATTCAAAACTAAAACTTAAGGGTAAAAAGTTAACCGTTTAAGGATTTTATCACCATAAAAATCTAGTGTATTTTGGTTCAAACTATTTTTGTGCAATTTTTATATTTTTGCTTATGTGTCAATTATTGATTGAGGGTTGTAAAAATGGGATCTTAAGGCTCATCTTGGTATAAGTTAAACTCTAAAAAGAAATATTAAGAAAAGAATGGTTCTAATTTTAGGATATTTGTTGTGGCTACTGTTAAGATAATAGTTAAGTAATTAAATTTAACATCTTCTTATTAGCTTAAACTTTTAGGATAAGTGATAATTTAACATGATATCCGAGCCAAATACCATGATTTTCCTCACCTATTAAAAGCTTAAGCTTTTAGAATAACAGTTACTATTACAAGAGAGTCACTTTGAGATATGCAGATTGTGAGATCCCCGTAGCAAGAAGGGAAGGGAAGAGAAGAGAAGATGAGTGAAGAAAAGAGAAGTGATATACATTTTTTTTTTTAAAGGTTTTTAAATAATATGTTATAATTTCATGAAATTTATTATTTTGAATTTTTTTTAAACTAATGAAATTGTGATACATTGTCTTAAAATCAACTCTTGAAAAAAAAAAAATGGAATGTATAGCATTTCTCAGAAGAAAATGGTTAATATTATTAAGAAATTCTTAGAGAACGAACTTTTAACCCTGCCTTTTTTACTATAGATACGAGGAAGAAAATCATATACATAATTTTTGCTACCTTCATATGGGTTTATGTACATAATCCCATGGTACAAAGTTGATAACCTCTAATTGTTTCTTTCTCTTGCAACATAAAGTCTCACTAAATACATAAGAAAATTATTATTAAAAAAATACAGAAGAAGATAGCAAAAGTTTTTGAGTACAAACAAATTGCGTGTACACGTGGACGTGCTGCATGTTGGATTCTGAAGGATCATAGGATCTTGTATAATTAATCTCATGAAGGATTTCTCCCGTTAGGGTGGAAATCCTGTGGAGATCAAGAGAACTTGAAAAACACAGAATATACAATCTCACATAGATTGTAGGAATGAAGGAATTAATGTTTGTGTTCTCCTGGGACTCTTTATATAGAGTTCTAACATAACTCTTAACCAAGAGTTATGTCTCTTGACCCGTTACCTCCACAGGAAGTCATATTACCTTTCTGTATAAATATACACTATGGTGTGGGGATGACCACACTTATAATAGTGTGATCACCCTATGCACCAACACTGCACCCCAATCCTTGAATTATTAATAATAAATTAATAATTCAGAATAATATAACGAACATAAGATGCACTTGAGCTATTTCTTCAAAAATAATATTACAGACAACCCGAGGTTATCTCTGTACACTGACAATGAATATTTACTATTTACTATTTACAATCTTTACATGTTTACAACTGTGGTTCTGGTTCACCACAGCTGTTGGAAGTATTGACAGTCATTTACAAATTTACAGCGTGTGATTCACACCCATGCTTATTTAATTACAATGTGTTTTCTTTTTTACAGTCATTTACAGTATTCACAATCTTTCATCCTCCACAGATTCACAATATCATACACATTGTGAGCCACAAGTTACCTCTGAAACCCCAAGCATTAATAGGCCGCCTGAAGTGCAGGTAATTCAACCATTAGAGCTGTTACAGTCACTTGCATATTTACACCCTCCAACACACAAATTAAGCCAGCTTCAAGCAACTCTCGACCTTGTTTTGTACAAGAATGCCTGAATTGAAGAAGCACTGCAGCACTCCTACACCATCATCACCATCACTGCAATGAATAAAAATAACAACCATTTACTTACATTTACAACCAAACTTTGTACAGGCGTTCCCCACATCTGTGAATGTATATATATCATTTCCAACGTGTTTGAAGCTCATGGCTCTTCAAAATGATAGTGCGAGAATTCTCTCCCTCACTGAGGCTCTCCAGAGAATTGACCTCCCACCCCTCTCTCCAGTAGGTAGAATAGACTTCTGGGATGTTTGCAACTCTCCAATAGTCTCTCCCTTTTTCGTCCGGACGAAGCGTATTGATTAATTCTTCTGGCATGTCGAAAAATTCAAGCACTTTCAACTTGGTCAGATGTTCAATCCCCAGTGGCACCTTCTTCAGCAAGTTACAACGCTGGATAATCAGCTTTTCAACGCAGGGCATTGCTCCCTTTTCCACTTGCACGCATCTAAGCTCACTGAATTCATCAAGGCCTAAAACCTTAAGCTTCTGAAACCCCCCGGTCCTGAAGAACAGCGTGTCTCCCTGAAAAACCTGAAGCAATTCAAGATGCACAAGATTGGGGAGATTTTGGAGGAGCACAAGTGGGTCATTCTTTAATCTACTCCACTTCAAATACAACCTGACCAGCCCATGGAGCGATGGAATCCAGTGAGGCAATTTCTCCAAACGCCCTCTCAAGTACAGCCGCTGAAGCAATGGAGGCGGAGAAGAAAGGTGTTCCAAATCAAGAATCTCTTCCTCCTCTATTGAAATCAGCGACAAAGCACGAAGGTTGGTCAGCTTTTTGAGCGACAAACACAGCGACTCCCCATCTTCTTTTCTCAACTTCACAATTCCCAATCTCCTTAGCTGAAACAGTTTCCCCAGCTGTGTCATTATAGTCCCACCGCCATGGTTTGCCTCAATGAAACAGAGCTTTTGCAGGGATCGCAAAGTTCCTATATTTCCCTGGATCTTAAAGCCATATCTTGAGTGAAAATATTCGTAAGATTCAAGCTTGATTTGGTATACAAGAAGATGGCGCAGTCGTGTGAGCTTCAAGATCTCAACAGGCAGTTCAGTTACACGGGTATGCTTAAGATCCAACGTTTGAAGATTCTGCAACTTCCCTATAAAGCTTGGAATACTTTTGATTTTGGTGTCCCTAAAGCTTAGATATTTCAAATAGTACAGGTTCGCAATATCAACTGGGAACTTTCGTATACGTGAGTTCTGCAAATCGAACACATGGAGCAGCCTAAAAGCGCCAGGAAACAATTTTCCTATGCATATCTTTTCTACCACCCCAAACAAGAACAAAGAGCGCAGTTGAGAAACACTCCTGTTTTGATGCACTGCCTGCACATTTTGCACGGTGTTGTGTACTGATAGGCGTCGGACCTTGTCGGGCCACATCCCGTTGATCAGATCTTTTGCAATTGTAGTGAAGTTCTGGTCTCTCGACTTTGTCACGATGATCTCTCGCAGCAGATCATGTACGTGATACATTTTCACCCTTCCATCGCTAGTTGTGGCCGCCACTTGCAGCAGCCCTCTTTTCAGGAGTTCGTCGAGGTAATCCTCTGCAACTTCTTCCAGCGTTTTCCCTTCTTTGGCTTCAACAAACCCCTCTGCTATCAGCAATCGTATCACCCTCATTTGCTCAATCTGATAATCTTCGGGGAAGATGCTGAGATACAAGAGACAAGTTTTCAGGAAGTACGGCAAGTTGTTGAAACTGAGCGAAAGAACTTTCTTCAGATCCTTGAGTTTGTCGTTGCTGTCGATTTCTGCTCCAAGACTGCGGCAGACCTTGTCCCACTCATCAATCTTGCGCTTGTCTTTTGTCGCCAAAACACCGCTGATTGCCACAATCGCAAGGGGGAGTCCCTCGCATTTTCTCAAAATGTTTTTGCAGATTTCCTCCAAATAAGAAGGGCATTCATCCCCTTGAAAAGTCTTCCTGCGGAAAAGATACCAAGACTCCATGGGAGGCAGGGGATTCAGGTTGTAGACCTTTCCGATGGATTCCACGCCGGAGGTGGAGGCCACGTCAGTATTACGGGTAGTGAGCATCACTCTGCTGCCGCATCTGTTCTTGGGCAAGGCGCAATTGAGAGCATTCCATACGTCCAACCGCCATACATCGTCTAAAACAATCAAGTACCTCCTTTTCAGAAGCAAATCCTTGATTATTTTTCTCAGCCGGTCGTTGTTCATGCTGTCGAGTCCTTCCGGAACCGGTCTTCTGCTGACGACGCCGAAGATCTGTCGGATCATGTCTTTGAGGAGCTCTTCTATGAATTCTATGTTGAAAGATTGGGAGACGGTGATCCAAGCGCGTATTTTGAAATGTTTCTTCACTTCAGCATCATCGTACACTTGTTTTGCCAAGGTGGTTTTCCCCATTCCTCCCATTGCAGCGACAGAAACCACTTCCCGCCCAGAACCGCCAAGAACCAGCCACCCCACCAGCTCCTGCTTCGGCTCATCGATCCCCACCAAATCCGTCTCGTCTAAAAGAAGCGCGTCCTGCCACGTGTTTCCTGCAATATTCTTGGGGCCTGAACCTTGTTGGGCTCCGCTAAGTTTGTGCAGCAGCCTCTTGTGAACCCCACGAATGGTTTTGATTCTGGAGTTGATGCCTTGTAGCTCGGAAACAATACGGCAGCGAGATTTTCTGTTCTTTATACAACAAGAAAATCTGTGGAGAGAACCGTAGAGTCCGTCGGCGTGATCATGTGCTTGAAGAAGTGTAAATTCGTCAAGAGCGTCTTCAGTTTCATAAGCAATCTCTCGCACTTGCTTCACCCACACTTTGATCTCCTCGTCGCTTTCTTCCATTGCATCTGCCACCTTCAGGAAGGCCCTCATGCGCTCTAGCTCTACTCTCAGGTACAGAACTTCTTCCCGTTGATCTCCGCTCAAGAGCATCATCTCATTTTCAACAAAGCGAGCAAGCTTGTCAAGCAGGAAGCTCACTGCACCCTCTGCCATTCTTTCGATCCCTTTATTAACTTTACGCCCCCATAAATTCTCAGGCCATTGCAATTTTCTAGTTTCCAGTCCAACAAATTGTTGGACTCCAAGATCTTGACTCTTCAAATGTTCGTTAGATTAATGATTACCGTAGCTTTGACACGTTATTTGGAGTAAGCAAGGAAAGGAATATCAAGCATTTTCTATATCATGTTCTCTCCTCTTCCATCGATCTCCATGGAGTTGGTATATAAATAATAACGAGCTTGAAACCCGTGCAATGCAGGGGTTTGTTTCTAAAAATGACAGGAAGAAAAAAAATAATAATAATTAGTGGATGCATAAATGATAAAAAAAAGTTTCAAGTAGGAAGCAAAACAACAAAAAAACAAAAAAAAAGTTCTATAAAGCTTTAAAGAAAAAGAAAAATATTGAGAGATCATTTACAATAATACAAATGCTCAAGTTAAATTTTTTCTAATTAATAAAAGGAAAAAAAAATGCTCAAATTGTATTATATATGAAAAATATAACAAACCCATATTAAAAAGAGATTGTAAAAACCAATTACGCTAATTGACTTAAAGCTTGAATACTGTTATATGTATTTGAAATTTCTTCCAAATATAAAAGAATTTATATATTTTAAAAAAATAAATAAATAAAAAAGAATTCACGTATTGAAACTAATAATCAAAATTAAAAGGTGTGCAAAACTGTTATAATACAACACTAACAAAAAGATAATAATTTGATTTTGTCCATGCCCTCATCTTTGCCTTTCCATAATAACTTTATTTTATTTTTTAAATAAAGGAAAGAAGCTGGGTCTTTGTTGGGTTTAAGTTGCGAGTTTTGTGACTTTAATATTTCTCTTATTTAAGATCCTTTCAAAGAGAGAAAACTTTATTTCTTAATTAATCATGCATAAACAAAAGACAAATGTCATTCTATAATTTGTTTGAAAATTTTAGCATTTTTTTGTTTTAACTTCTTAATTATTTCTTAGAAAAATACTAATAATTTCAATCAAATTTCCTTTCCCCTCTACAACACTTTTTCTTATGCAAAAAATATGTACCGTAGAAAAGCGACTAATTTGTGGTTATGGGAAATGAATAGGAAGATATACTTTTTTTTATTTATTTATAAAAGGCAATAATTTTGAACCCCATTGAATTGAACAACAAAAAAGCGATGATGAAATCCATTTAATTTGTTGTTTTTCAATGGACCATAATTTTGTGGATACCCCTTACAGGAAAACAAAAGCAATTCAGAATAATGTTGTGATAATGAAGAGATCGAGAAACGGCATGTAGAAACTGCAGAAAAATCCCAAATGAATATTCTAACAAAATGAGTATTCTAGCAAGATGTTGTAAAACGTTTTGGGATTTGAGAATTAAGCCATTTTTTAATTTGGGGTTTGCTGAGAAATTTTTGAACTATAACCAATAAAACGTGTTTTCAAATAGACTCATCAAAAATAATAATAGCAAATCAAACAATAAAAGTGAAGGACAGTGTTAACATAAACAATAACATTTAATAATGGAAATTTGTAAACATAATAAAAACAATTGAAAATTTGAAATTTAAACAATTTGCCTTTGACTAAATATCATAATAAACTTAAATAAATGTACACAATAAATGGCCGTTTGTAAACACAATTTAAACTAAATTTTTATTTTTATTTTTATTTTTGTTCCTTTTTAGAATATACTCCATTTACCGCATGGGTTGTTCAACAAGCTTTATTGCAACCACAAATGGCATCCATGATTTTCATGATTCAACATGGCAACGTGCATATGCTTCACTTTGAAAATTATACTACTCCAAAAAAATCTAGTTCTGAAACGTCTGTTCTCACTGGCTTAGAATAATTCATCATTTTTTTTTTTTGTGTGGAGAATATGCCATTATATAGCAGCCGGCGATGAAAAAAACATAGAGATAAATATTCTGTGAAACTAGAAACCAACCAACCAAAGTTAAGAGTCTAGTTGTAAACCAAACAAAAGTACCCAATTCAATGCCATTAACGATCATTTTTCCCAATTCCCCTAATATCAATTCACTACACTCATATATGGCCTAAAATAAACTTATTTGAAAGAATAATCTAAAAGGAATCTAAAATAAACATATTTCAATGAAATTCAATAAACAAAAAGCAAAGAAGAAGAGAGAGATATAATTGGCAGTCTCAAAGGGTAATTAAATTTTGAAAAGAGATTATTTGTTTATGACATAAATATGAAAAATTATCTTCAAAATTCATTTTGAATTCTCAAAATATCTAAAAATTTACAAAAATTTGAGAAATCAATGTATGATCTCAGTACAGTACATCATTTTCAATTTTGTTTTTTTTAATTGAATTGAAATATAACTCTTAACAACATAGTTAACGTATTCACAAAAAACACACACACGCACAATTAACGTAATTTTGTAAAGCATAATTGAAGGGAAATATAACTCTTAATAGCACAGTTAATGACCTCACAAAAAATAAAAATAAAAAAAAGAAGTTAAAGTAATTTTGTAAAGCAAAATTGAAGGGAAATATAACCTTCTTTTTTTTTACATGTCCACACAAGAGGGGGGAAGGAGATTCGAACTAGTGACTTCCGTTTAATGAGGAAATATAACTCTTAACAGCACAGTTAACGTATTCACAAAAAAAAAAGGGGTTAACGTAATTTTATAAAGCATAATTGAAGGGAAATATAACAAAAAAAAAAAAAACAATTAACGTAATTTTGTAAAGCATAATTAAAAAAATGAGAGTCCCTATAGCCTGGACTAGGCGTAAAAGACTCATTTTACAGCACCCAATATATTTTTGACACGTAAGCTAAACTCAAGCTTATTTTATAGAATAGAATTGAAAACACAAGATTATTTTGCAGCCCCTTTCTTCTTCATCGCCGAAACTCCATAGCCTTTCTTCAACATAGTTTACTCAAAAATCAACCCTCCCAAAGAACCCAAATCGCAATACCTAGAGAAAATCTCAACAATCAACCCATTAAAATCCATCCCAAACCCATTCGGCCAAGCCAAACCATCACCATCCCAAACCCATTCGGCCAAACCATCCCCAAAAGCACTACAAACCAAACTCACATACACGCACAGCTGAACCGACATCAATACCAAATTCAAAAAGAACATAGCACTACCCACTCAATTAAGAACACCCAAAATCAAATACCCAACTTCTCTGTCTCATCGCTCACTGTGTCCCTCAAACCCAATTTCTCTCACTCAGTCACCGTCCTCCTCTCTCTCATAGTTCCCTCTTTCTCAGTCTCATCGCTTTTGCCTCTCGCGGGCCACCCCGTGGCCAGACTCAAGCGGGTCTGGCCCAGACGTGGGTCACGGCCAGAAACCCACGGTCGTTGCCCTCCGCTTCCTCGCCGGCTAGACCCACGTGGGTTTTGAAGCCAATTCTCCTCCTTTGGTCTACAGCGAAGAAAGGGCCATGAGAAGAAAGTCTGTCTTTTATCCGGTGTATTTGTTGTATGGTATGTTTGTGCAATTTTTTTTGCTTTATCTGAGGTGTTAGCATATTACTGGATGATGTAAAACACTACTTTTACGCCAGGTCCGGACTAAAGTTAAACTCTTAAAAAATTAACACAGTTAAATGTAGAATGATTTACATTTTTGTATGTGAAGTCATCTTCAAACCAAAACTTGAAGAGGTAGGAGGATGTTTCGAAGAAAGTTTAGGCAGGTAGAATGATTTACATTTTTGTACGTGAAGTCATCTTCTAACCAAAACTTGAAGAGGTAGGAGGATGTTTCGAAGAAAGTTAGGCAGGTACGCGGCGTTTTTTTTAATTCCTTTTTTCGTATTCTAACAGCAGAAAGGTTTGATTGGAATTTTTTTTTTTTGTTGGTATTGTAAAATAACAAATAAATAATCAAAGAAAAACTTATTAAGTAAATTTTAAAAAGAACCAAAAAAATGAATCTAAAACATACGACGAGACAGAGAAACGACAGGACAGAACACAAAACTTATTTTAAAATAATTCTAAAACATATTAAACTTACTTGGTGAGTGTGAAGAGGTTGAAAATGGAGGACAAATCTTTACCCCCAAATCAATCCACGTCGATCAAAATGTAGATAGGTTTTATATGGGTCCTCATGGTACAGTGGCAACGGAGGATATGAAGGACATAAGCACTGTTTTGTCTTCAATTGTGGAGGAGTCCTGGTTGGATAAAAATGCATATAACGATGAAAATGCAGATTCGAGTTTTGACAGTTTACAATTTTTGATGGCTTTGAAGAAGGGGATACAAACAGGCATATATAATAGTTTAGAAATGGGTATATATAGTTTTTGAAAAATGACGACTTTTCAAAGAGATCCACTATTTCATTTAAAACGTGTTTTTTTATTTGCAAATTGAAACACATAGTTTCATTTAAAATGACGACATGTTAGCAAAATAGAATGCCACTTGTCAAGCTTGTCAAGCTCTTAGCCTCTCCTTATCTAAAACTCTCCTATTAATAGATTTCTTATATCATGCCCCTAGCTGGCAAGTAACTACACTAATTTAAGAAAAATAAATAAATAAAGCATATTATGATGCATGAAAGCATCATTTTTGGCAAAATATTATAAATGGAGTCAACAAATTAATGGCTACACTTAAATTTGCAGGATGCTTCCAATGTGCAGAAGGCATGTAGATTACGCAATCCCATGTATGAATTTTTTTTTTTTTTTTTCCTGCCACAAGCAGTGTGTTCCCATTCAACCAAATTGAATTTATTTTGGCACCATGCGCGTAGTTTCTAGCTCAGAGCAAGAAAATCAGGTCTTGATATCAGTTTCAAGTTCCAAGTTGTTCGATATAATTAATATGGCTAATTGATCTGTTACGGTTGCGGCTTGAATTCAACTACTGTTTATGGATAACTACTACTGTAAGTGCATTAACCGCGTGCGCACCACTTTGTCTCCTCTTGGGCCTTGCTTAACAGCCGCCCATATAATACGTACCGTGCATTGCACTTGGCTGTTCGCTTTCAATTATATTTTTGTTCTATTTGTTTTAATATATAGTTCAAATTATGTCACGTGGCTTGTAATTAATAAAAAAAAAAAAACGTGGGAAAAAATTTTTTTTAAAAAAAAAAAAAAAAAATGTTTTTTATTGTCAGGTGAGAAAAACAATAAAAAAAATGGAAAGAAAATTTTGAGAGAGATATCAAAAGAAAAAAAAGACGTGGGAAGAAAATTTAAGAAAATAACTCTTTCAATAGTGCAGCTACATGTAACTTTTTTTTAGCTTATTTAATAAAATATCTATTTTACCTTTTTTTTTACTTCTTTAATATAAAAAGTATTTTACAAATTTAAAAAGTTATTTTAAATAAAAGTATTATTTAACTCCTCCATTAGGAATGCTCTACAAAGGAAAATGTATGCGTAATTAGTGGTGATTTCATGTGCCTGCTAAGCCTATGAGCTCTTTGATTTATTTCTTTTGTGGGCTCCACCAGCAGATTAGTAAATGGTCAAATGTTTGTTCAAAAGCCTGGGATTTGGGTAACTTTTTAGGGATCAGGCTTCTATGCGGCAGTGAAAACTACCGCATAGATGCTATTGCCCAAAACGGCAATGTTTTGGACACTTAAAAGTAGGTTTTTTTAAAAAAAAAAAAATTAAACAAATTATTAAAAATTAAAAATTAAAACTAAATAACTGAAGATCAAGGATTTCTTGGAGTTCGGCAACGGCTTCAAAGAGCTGGGTGTAACGACCTAGATTTTAAAACGCTTATTGAAATAATATTAAATAGATTAAAAGGATAATAAATAAATTTGAGTAATGATATATGAATTAACGATATAAAATAACTATTTGGTGTTAAGAGTATATATTACATTAATTGTTGACCTCATTTGAGTATCACTTTAATTATCAAATTTAGCTTCGTAAGTATGTTTATGGACATAATTAAACTCAATTTAGTGAATACATTATTTATATTAATGTTTGGTGAAGTTAAAAATTAATTTGAAGCTTTTTAGTTTTTTACCTAAAAAACAGTGTCTTAATTTTTATACTGTCTAATAAATATTAAAACTACTAAGGAAAGGTGCCGAGGCTAGCCACTTTTGTTGAAAGCTTAAAGTCTTTTATTAATGAGGTTTATTAGAAATATCATGAGCAAGTGGCCAAGTGGGCAAGTGGGAATGCAAGTAGTTAAAGTCTAATTGAGTTGGAAACTTTGTATGGGCCAAAAACAGAGTCAAACGAACTCGGATGAAGTCGAACCAAATATAAAATGTTTGTCTCGAAGTCCTCTATCTACCCTCAAAATTTCATGTCAATCGGAGTGCGTTTGGACATCAAAAAATTGATCGGAGTACACTGCCCTCATTTTGAACGAAAATGCTAAAATGGACTAGGTTCATTCTATTGGTTGAATAAATCTCAACCCTTGGCTCTAAAGCTAATAAAAGAAGAGAAGTGCTACACTTCTTCTAGAAGAAATCATGGATACACCATGGACTACAACTCCAATCACACTCCAAAGCTAATAAAATAGAAGAAGAGAAGTGCTACACTTCTACTAAAAGAAATCATGGATACACCGTGGATTACAACTCCAACCACACACCTCCCATGGCTCCAAAGCTAATAAAATAGAAGAAGAGAAGTGGTACACTTCTGCTAGAAGAAATCATGGATACACCGTGGACTACAACTCCAACCACACACCTCCCACGGCTCCAGAGCTAATAAAATAGAAGAAGAGAAGTGCTACACTTCTGCTAGAAGAAATTATGGATACACCATGGACAACAACTTCAACCACACACCTCCCATGGCTCCAAAGCTAATAAAATAGAAGAAGAGAAGTGCTACACTTCTGTTAGAAGAAATCATTGATACACTGTGGACTACAACCCCAACCAAACACTTCCCACGGCTCCAAAGCTCCAAGTTCGCATATCAACAAGCTGGTCGCTATGGAACAATTTTTTTTTTTTTTTTTTTAATGAATAAATTTAGGAAAAACTTCAGATAGCCTCCCAAACTTCCAGCCATTTGTACAAACTCCTAAATTTTAAAAACTCTCATTTACCCCCTAATCTTTTGTTTCCTCTCAATTGGAAGCCTTCTATTAGTTTTTAACATTAAAGTCAAATAGTTTGACTTTTTATGCCCATTATACCCTCACTTCAAAACTACACCATTTTGGGCTCCAAAACTATAACACCCACCTAAACCAAAACAACGTCGTTTTGGNACCGGTATGGGGTGGTCCGGCCACCCCCAAAAGGCCAAAAAATAAAATAAAAAAAATTGGGCTTTTGGGGATGGCAGGACCACCCCCAAAGGCCTAGGGTGGCTTCAGCCACCCCCTACGGCCGGTATGGGGATGGCCGAAGTCACCCCAAACCCTTAGTGGTGGTACGGCCACCCCCAAAAGCCCAAAACTTTTTCTTTTTTTTGGCCTTTTGTGGGTGGCCGGACCACCCCCTTGGCCATGGGGGTGGTTGGAGCCTAAAATGATAGTTTTGAAATGAGGGTATAATGGGCAAAAAAATCAAACAAATTTGATTTTTACATTGAAAACTAACATAAGGGTTCTAAGTGAGAGGAAACGAAAGATTAGAAAGGATAAATGGAAGTTTTTAAAGTTCAAAGAGATTTGTATAAATGGCTAGAAGTTCGGAGACTATATGAAGTTTTCCCATAAATTTATTTTAAAATTCGATAAAGGCATTTTCACTTCTCACTTCTTAGGCTATTTAAGGCCAATTAGAATTCTAAAATGGCCCATGACAGGACAAGTTTATGGGCCCAAATGCTTACACGTATCTAACCAAGAGCCTCTTCTTTTCTTCTTCTTTTTTTATTTTTTTTATTTTTTTGAAAAAGAGCTTCTTGTATTCACAAGTCTTAGCCCCTTTGGGGGCTGCTTTGAGCCTTGAGGGCCTTAAGGCCTATCTTTCTCCCACTTCCACACGTATTGGTCTTCAATTTTTTTTTATTTTTTATTTTTGCCATTTACCATATCCATTTAATTGATGATCTGTAGATATTTTAAGGTGGTCCTCACTACTCCACATTATTTTGGACAGTATCTTTAATTATTTCATTTTCGAAGCAACATGTCCATTGGAGTAATCTCTTTACTTTACATTTTTCTTTCCATAGAGAAATGTAAGGGTTCACAATTTTTTTTTCTTTAATTTTTTATAAAATATTTTTCACATAAGATCAAGAGGACATTTAAAAAAAAGAAAAAAGTCAAGAGAGCATCTAGCATTTCCTTGATCGAAGTGGAATGACAACAAACAAAGATGATAAGGAAAGAAGAGAAAATAAGTGAATAGATAAAAAGTATTGAGAGAAAGGGATTAATCTATAGAGTATGGTCAATTTCTCACTTTCCCTTTGGCCTTTTCTCCTTTACACCTCTTTTCTGCAAAATGTCAAATTTGACAACGAAATTGGGCCTAAGGCCTAATAACCAGCAATGATAAGGAAATCATTTATGAGCTATCCAAAAGTTCGTCAAAATTCAATAAGTACACACTTATTACAACTAAGTCTTTTTTTTTTCCTAAAGTTCACATATCCCTCAAATTGCTATCAAATTGACAACCTTTCCTCTAAACTACTAAATATTGTCTATCTCCCCCAAATATTGTGTGAAGCCGTACCTTATGTGAAATATTTGAATTGAAATATATTTGTTCACTTTTGGTCATTTCCCTTTTCTATTTAGTCCTTCTCGAATGTGTTCTATATAGTGTTGGTACATTAGTGAATTTGGACAGAAAAGAAGTTAAATGCATTCCTATATAAATATTAGACTGGTTTTACATTTTAAGGTTTTCTTCTCCTCCATTATGGATCTCTTCTAAAGCTAAAGCTTTGGCTATATACCGTTAAAATTTGGATTTTCTTTTTAATTTTTATATTTGTAATTTGCTATTTTTATAAAATATATGGTTGTTTTTTACTCATTTATAAGGAAAAGAAAAACAAACGAAAAAAAAATAAAAGACAGCTTTTACTTTTTTAGTTGGCCACCCCCCAAGGACAGTCAGATTGTTAGCATCAGTAAAATATATATGAGGCATGATATAAACTTAATTTTTTTGTTCAGTAAATGTTCAATTTTTGCATTCTTTTGTAATTAAAAATAAAAAATATATAAAAAAAAGTCACTATTATGAAGAAAATACCATTTTTCATTTTTTTAAAAATACCAGAAAAAAGAAAGACCAAAAATATATATTATTGTTTCAGACATTTTTTTATTTATTTTTATTTTTTTTAATTACAAAAGAAGGCAAAAGTTTGACATTTCTTGGGTAAAAAAGTTGAGTCTTTAACATTTTCCAATATATAATAATAATAATAATGTTAAAGTCACAACATAAACCCAACAAAGAACTTATCTCCTACGTGCCATTTAAAAAATAAAAAATAAAAAGAACATTATCAATTAAAAAATAATGTTAAGGTCCCCAAGGGATAGCTCAATCGGCTGTAGACAACGCCAAATGAAGCGGAGGTCACTAGTTCGAATCTTCCGCCCTCCTTCCCTTGTGTGGACATCTAAAAAAAATAAATTATTAATAATAATAATAATGTTAAGTCAATTTTGTTCTCTTTTTTTAATTTTTTAAATGGCATGTAGGAGAGAAGTTAGGTCTATGTTATGGCTGATACAGTTACAACTTAAACCTAACTTTGGCCCAATTTCTAGACCAAATTTCTCTCTCTCTCTCTCTAGTATAAGGCACTCTCTCCTCCACATGCAATTTTTCTTTTAAACTTAATAGAAAAGTTGGGTTTAAGTTATGCCTTTATCATTTTCCAAACGTTATACATTACTATGGCTAGAGTCATTTTAGAGTTATCCCAAATGTGATGTGTCATTTAAAATTATTATTAAATTTTAGACGATCATTATTAAATTTTAATCTATTGGTGATTTTAAATATCACATCACATTTGGGATGACTCTAAGAAGACTCTAGTCCTCCTTATATCATTACCCCTGATAAACAGTAAAAAAAAAGTTTATAATCTTGTAACCACTTGTTTTAACTTAAAACAGTTTTTGATTTAAAACGTTTCTAGCTGTTTTGTTTTAAAAAAAGAATGTTTGATTTGCATCCAATTTCACATAGAAAATTTTAGAAATATATCGGAGAATTTCGTGATGAGCTGAAAAAACATAAAAGAATGAGAAGGATAACAATTTGTACACGACAAGAAAACAAGGAAACACCTTGCTAGATAGGACTTACAATTTGACACGTATGATTTTTTGGATAATAATAATACTAATCATATATATATATAAGTCGAGTTTCGACGTAAAGAGTTCTTAGAATTGCGATATGTGTCCATATTTTTTAATACAAATATATGAAAATTTATGTTTAGATAGCCTTTTAGTGAGACAATTAAAACATAGAAGTTTTATTTGTAATGCATTGAATTATTTTAATGAAGAAAACAAAATGTTTTCAAATTCTCTATTTCTCTCTCTTTATCTAATTTTCTTTTCATCTTCTCTTACTTTATGTTTATATCTCAATGTGAAAAAATTAAAACCAACCCTATTGATAAAATTGAAAACTTTGAGAAGGTTTTATTCAAAGTGATAAATACTACAAGAACAATAATGCAATATATATACACCAACAGCTAAACCTAGTGCAACGTCTAATTACATGGAAATCAGAATCTTAATTAATATACATGGAAATCTTCTCAATTCTTGTTGTCCAAGTCTTCAATATATTCAAGCTTCTTTACTTCTAGAGTAGATGTGATTTCAATCAACTAGCATTGCAAATCTTCTCTGTATGCTGTCATAAGAGGTCTAGTAATATATTGAATCTTTCCATATTGGTCTTCTGCTTTTATGCTGCTGCGAGAATATCTTGTATACTGGTCTGCGCTCGAGCGCCTCAAGTACGCACTTGATCGCATACGATCTCTCTGTTTTTCACCCTTCTCTATTAGAGCGAACGAACCTATGCTCGAGCATGCGCTCAATCGCAACTGATCTGTGCTCAAGCGCATAAGGTCTGCGCTCGATCGTAGATGGGCTCTCTGTTTTTCACCCTTCTCTGTTAGAGCAATCGATTTTGCGCTTGAGTATGCGCTCGAGCGCACTGCCTCTGCACCATCAGCTTGATACACTTTAACACCCCCCCGCAAGATGATGGGGGGAGGAACCACCATCAGCTTGGATCTAAGAGCCAAAAAACGTATAGATGGAAGACCTTTGGTGAAGATATCAGCCACTTGATCAAGTGTGGAAATGAACTTAATAAGGATGTCACGGTTGAGTACCTTCTCACGAACAAAGTGGTAATCCACTTCAATATGCTTTGTGCGAGCATGAAAGACTGGGTTGGAAGCCAAGGCCAGGGCACCAACATTGTCACACTAGAGGACAGGAGGTGCATGAAGAAAAATCTTGAGTTCTTTGAACAACATTTGAAGCCAAAACAATTCAGCTATAGTAATAGACAAGGACCTATACTCAGCCTATGTGCTGGAGCGAGCGACAACTGCTTGCTTCTTAGCACTCCAAGCAATGAGGCAATTGCCAAGAAAAACAGCAAACCCCGAAGTGGAACGACGATCATCAGGGCAACCTGCCCAATCAAAGTCACAGAAGGCATTCGATCAATTGAATATTACACTTGGTGAAGTACAAGCCATGAGTAGTAGACCCATTGAGATATCTGAGGACACGTTTGACTGCAATCCAATGAGTAGTTGTAGGAACATGCAAGTGCTGACACAGTTGATTGACTGAGTAAGCAATCTCAGGTCGTGTAAGAGTGCAATATTGAAGTGCACCAACCACTTGTCTATAAATGGTTGGATCACAGAGAGCAGGTCCATCAAGTTTGGAAAGTTTGGAGCCTGAGGTACAAGGAGACTTGGAAAACTTGGACTCATGCATGTTCGTCTTGTGCAGAAGTTCTGAAATATACTTAGATTGACACACATGAAGGCCTGAAGTATCACGAGTCACCTGAATTCCAAGAAAGTAGTGCAGGGGGCCTAAGTCTTTCAAAGGAAATTATGCTTGCAAAAGAGTAATAATTAGTGATATAATAGATGGATGTGACCCAGTGAGAAGAATATCATCTACATAAACCAACATGTAGATGTGTATTGAACCCTGCAAATAAATAAATAAAGAGGTATCCACAAGAGAACCTTTGAAGCCAAGGTCAAGAAGAAAATTAGATAATCTGGTGAACCAAGCTTGAGGAGCTTGTATAAGGCCATAAATAGCCTTATACAGCTTGCACACTTGGTCAGGTCTTGTTTTGTCTATAAAGCCAGGGGGTTATTCCATGTATATCTCCTCATTTAAAGTACCCTGCACGAATGCATTAGAGACATCAAGCTGCCTAATGGGCCAATCAAGGGGTTATTCCATGTATATCTCCTCATTTAAAGTACCCTGCACGAATGCATTAGAGACATCAAGCTGCCTAATGGGCCAATCAAAATGAACAACCAGAGCTAGGATAACTTGAATTGTAGAAGCTTTAATCACTGGACTGAAGGTCTCAGTGTAGTTAATGTCTTTTGTTGGTCAAATCCTTTTGCCACGAATCTGTCCTTAAACCTTTCTACGGATCCATCAGCCTTCTTCTTTGATCTTATACACCCACTTATTTCAAATGATATTATGATGGGAAGGTCTGGGGCACAAAGTCCAAGTTCCATTAGAGATCAAGGCATTGTATTTATGTTGCATAGCTTCCCTCCACCTGGGATTAGCAGCAGCCTTGTGATAAAAGACTGGTTCAATGTCTAGGAAGAAGGTGTAATATAGTTGGAAATCAGAAAAGTCCTTTGGTTTGAGAGAGTCTGTTCTGGACCTAGTGATCATGGAGTGAGTAGGTGGATGAGGTGGAGAATTAGGAAGGGAATTGGTCATTGAGGTGGATGCTGAGGCAGTGGATTCAAGGTTTGAGGATGCAAGAGTAGTAGTATCTAAGTTGTGGAAAATAGGTACAGTTAGGGAAGACATGATCAAGATACTGGTGCTGCTGGTAAGGGAGGTTCTGTTGAAGCTAGTGGAGAAAGTTCATTGGAAATTGAATATGCATTACGGTTTGGTGCAGCAGATAAAACAGATGTAAAAGGAATTAGAAGAGAAATAAGTAAGGGTGCATCACATTGAGCATTGATCTTGGATGAGAGGAGTGTAATGGCTTGATCTTGTGCAGGGAAGGATTCCTCATTAAAGATCACATGCTTAGATAAGTAAGCTTTGTTGGTCACAGGATCTAAAAATTTGTAGCTGCATTAATATAACCCAAGAAGATGCAGGGTTTGGACCTAAACTCTAATTTGTGTAACCCATAAGGACGAAGAAGAGGATAACATAGACACCCAAACACACGAAGTTTCTTGTAATCTGGTTCACGATTGTAGAGTTTGGAGTAAGGTGATGCATTCTGCAGTGTAGGAGTAGGAAGCCTATTGATGATATACACTGCAGTGAGGAAGGCATCAACCTAATACTTGTTTGAAAGGTGTGAATAAGCTAGGACAGTGAGACCAATTTCTAAAATGTGCCTTAGATTTCTCTCGGCCAAACCATTCTGTTGAGAAGTATGGGGACATGATTTTCTATGAATGATTTCCTCCTTGGTTAAAAAGATTTGGAACTGAACATAGGTATATTCACCCCCTCCATCAGATTGAAATTGTTTGATGTGAGAAGTGAATTGATTTTTTTACCAAGAGTTTAAACTTGACAAAGTGAGCAAAAACTTCAGACTTGTGTTTCATTGGGTAAATCCAGGTAAATCTAGAAAATTCATCCACAAATATGACATGATACTTAAAACCAGTAATTGATTGAATGGGGGAGGTCTAAACATCAGAGTTTATTAGCTTAAGAGGTTGATGAGATACACGATTTGAAACATAAAAAGGTTGTTTTCTGCCTTTGCCTAATTGACAAACAGCACAACTAGAAGTATTATTGAAGTTAAAACTGGAAACAGGAAGTACATTGTCTTTGACAACATGATTAACAACATCTAAGGCCCTGTTTGACAACCGGTTTGTGGTGTTACTGTTTGAGTTTATACTGTTCATTTTTTGTCTTTTTCTTAATAAATCTTCTACACATCACTGAAATACCCCTCTTGTTCTTGTTCTCTTCATCCATGGTTTCTGTTTCTCTACAAGTCTCATTCTCATCCGCCATTCCTCTTTATCTTTTTCTCAATAGCATATCTCTTTCTCAGAGACGCGCAGACGAAGATGGCTAGGGACGAGTGGGTAAGGGCGGCGATGACAGACGACATGATGGTGGTGGAGCTGCTGGTGGGGCTCAAGCAGTCGCAAGCGGCGGCGGCGGCGGCATCGTCCTCGCCCTCACCCAAGTCGTGGCCTAGAGCGGTGGTTCCGCCAAGGTGGGGTCTGAGGCAGCCCGGGTCCAGGCCTAGATGCGACGCCGTTTCGCGGAAGAAGGAAGGTGATTTCACCAGATGCAGCCCCACCACGCCCCTCTCCTGGAGCGGCGGCGCCTCTCCCTCCCCCACTACTGACGGCTTCAAAGCCTCTAGAGCCTTTCTTATTAACCAAGTCCCCGAGCTCAATTCCATCAGGTCCACGCCTCACCCTACCTGGCCCTCAACGGCCTCTCTGCGGCGGATTCCTGCTGTGACCAAACGTACGGGTTCTTGCCGTGCACCACCTTCGTGCTCGGCAACCTCTTCCTCATCCTAGTTTTCTACAGTTAGGTTAAGGTAGGCGTGCATCAGAGAATTAATTTGGGTTTTCTGCAGCGCTTCTCTTCGAATCGAAGCCGCTCGCTTGCAGTCCCCGAGCCTCGATTCCAGCGAGTACGACGGGATTGNAAGAAGCTGTAATAACATAGAGAAGATACTGGTCCTTCTTGTTCCAGATAAGGTATTCTGGATTAACAATCTCTTAGCCTTTCTCATTAATAATCATCTTTGAGGGACATGGTTCTTAACCATCAATGATCCCCATTAGGTCATAGGTGCGCAGAATAGGGTGTATCTAAGTCACCCAGCTGGTGTAATTCCCAGCTTCAAGTTTCAGTAAGGAGTTTTGTGTGGTATTGGGTGGAACAAACGTAGATGCAGTATTTGTTGCCATTGAGAATAGAAAAACAAAGGAGTAAGGTTAAAAACTTTGGCATTGGCCTAGAAAGGCTCTGATACGATGAGAACTTTGGTGTGTCTTTCAAACAACCCTGAATGAAACATTCGATTTTTATTTCTATCCTCCTCACAACATTCTTATTCGAGATTACCTTATTCCGAAAATTCGGAATCGGCCAATTCCATGGTTGACGTAGGATTATTTCCAAAATTTAGGTGATGTGAGAAGCCTCGATAAGAATATAACTAGAATTTTGATAACTTAACCTATTCCTCAACCTCAAAAGTGCGATCGGTTGTATTTTTTTAGCCGAAAAATATCACGTGATGATGAACCACTTACAAACAATTGGTCAAAGGAGAAAAGGTGTAAATGGGTCAAGGTTGATCGGAAAAATTACGGTAATGCCACATTCTATGATCAAAAAGATGAATGAGGTGCTACTTGGAGAATGTGTGTGTTGGAGGCATATAATAACAGGGCCATTCCACCAAGGCGATGGCCAGGATTGGATTTGAACTGGTGTATAATAGAAGTTTGCAAACTCTCAACCAAGAAGGGGGATTCGCTTACGTTTAATCTCTCACCAAGAGTAATAGTAGGAAGACGTAGGGGCAGAGGAGGAGATAGCGATAGAACACCTAGGAGGAGAAGTAGTGGTAGAACCGATCATGAAGTACCCTTGGATATTGAGGTTTGGACAGAAAATAGTGAGCCATTAATGCAGCATGATGCGGCTGTTCAAGAGTCGCTACTGCCCGGTCAACAACGCAACCCTAGGCGGCGTGGGCGCAAGGTCATGAACATGGACAACAGCCACCCTGCTCAAGTGTTGTCACTGCCCAATCAACGGCGCAACCGTAGGTGGCGGAATATGAACGATCCAATCAACAGCTCAACTGTCATCACTACCCAATCAACGGCGCAACCAGAGACTCAACTTGAGGTTCAGACAGAAACTAGTGAGCAATTAATGTAGCATGATGCGGCTATTCAAGACTCACCACTGCCCGGTCAACGACGCAACCCTAGGTAGCATAGGCGCGAGGTCATAAACATGAACAACAGCCACCCTACTAAAGTGCCTTCATTGCCCAATCAACAGCGCCACCGTAGGCGGCGGAATATGAACGACCCAATCAACGACTCAATTGTCATCACTGCCCAATCAACGGCACAACCAGAGACTTAGCCAGAGGTAAATAATGCAGAAAGAGATCAACTTAAAGACGATAGCTCTGATCCTAAGCCCTATCATGTTCAAAATCCTTAGCCTGAGATTCAGACAAATGCAGAAGAAGATTCTCTACAAAGAGAATATCCGACTCAAATAAATACTCAAGTACTTGATCATAAGAATAATTTTAATGCAAAAAATACTGGGGCAATTATTTCCCCACACAGGGAAGGATCGGTTGAAAGAAACACTCAATTTGATCAATTTAGACACATCGGTCAACCTAACTTTGAGTCTAAGATTGGGACAAACGCCCAACCAATTCATGTAGAAGATGCCCCACCGAGGAAAAGGCCGGTTAAAACAAACACTCAACTTGTTCATGAGAATAATTTTAATGCATAAAATATGGGGACAAATCCTGAGCCTAAGATTCAGACAAATGCAGAAAATATTGCAGAAGAAGATTCCCAACAGAGGGAACGACCGATTGAAACAAACGCTCAACTTGTTCATAAGAATAATTTTAATGCAAAAAATATTGGGGCAAATCCTTAGCCTGAGATGTAGATAAATGCAAAAAATATTGCACAAGATTCCCAACAGAGGGATGGGTCAATTGAAAGAAACGCTCAACTTGTTCATAAGAATAATTTTAATGCAGAAAATACGAGGCAAATCCTAGGCCTGAGATTCAGACAAATGCAGAAAATATTGCATAAGAAGATTCCTAACAGATGGAAGGGCCGATTGAAACAAACGCTCAACTTGTTCATAAGAATAATTTTAATGTAGAAAATACTGGGGCAAATCCTGAGCCTGAGATTCAAACAAATACACAAGAAGATTCCCAACAGAGAGAAAGGGTCAATTGAAACAAACGCTCAACTTGCAAAACTTATTTCTGGGGATCGACGAAATATGGCTCCTGAGGGAAGGGTGAACAGAGCAACCCCCAATATAACACGTATAATTCAAATCCTCAAGCAAATCATTAATGAAAAATACAAGGAAGGAGAAGCCTGTGACTTGAAGGTGTCTGTCGAAAAAATGCGTAACACTTCTGTTAATGCCATGATCGATGTCATTGCACTTTATTTGGATTATGAAAAAGGTAAAGAAGTTTCTACGAAAACTCATAAAGTATTGTGGAACGGTTTTGATGTGGATCCAATTTCCTCTATCAAGGAGCTCATTCCCCGACGAGTACATGGAAGGAGAAACTAATGGTTGGTCAGATTTCACCGCAAACTACCAAAAACCGAAAAATACCGTATATATGATTTTGATTTTGATTTTGATTTTGATTTTGATTTTGATTTTTTTTTTTTTTTTTCTTTTTAGTTGGGTTGGAGATGAAGGTGAGAAAGAGAAAAAATGTGATGACTAAGAGAGACAGCGGGCAAAGTGTTTGAAGAAATCACTCAGAGGGACATCGGAAAATGAACAAGAACGACGTTAGTCGATTTAAGCTCAGATACCATGATAAAATATAAAAATTTATATATCAAAAATATAAAATGTGGAACAAGGAGAGAGAGAGAGCAAAAGTATGTAATGGACTACAATTGTATTAAGACTGAATTATTGAAGAGTATTACAAAAGCCTTTATTTATAGAGAAGCTATGAGTGATAGGCAAATAACATAGTAGACTAAGGAAAGGTAAACCTAGTAAGCTAAGGAAACCCTATAATCAATAAGGAAGTAAATAACACTAAAATAATAAATAACCCTAACATAATATTCTTAACATTAATATACAATCCCATGAAATATAGAGGAAGAAATTATGGGATTGTTGCCTTGTCTGGATAGTCTTGATCTGATTAGATTTTGTCTTCTAACACCTATACACCTATTTCTCTCACTAAAAGGCTCTTATCATATATCATATATATATATATATAAGCTGAGTGTTGACGTAAAGAGTGCTTAGAATTGCGACACGTGTCCATATTTTTTAATACAAATATATGAAAATTTATGTTTAGATAGCCTTTTAGTGAGACAATTAAAAGAGTTTTATTTGTAATGCATTGAATTGTCTTAATGATGAAAACAAAAGGTTTTCAAATTCTCCATTTCTCTCTCTTTATCTAATTTTCTTTTCATCTTTTCTTACTTTATGTTTATATCTTAATGTGAAACAATTAAAACCGACCCTATTAGAAAGTACCTAGAATTGCGACACGTGTCCATGTTTTTTAATACAAATATATGAAAATGTATGTTTAGATAGTCATTTAGTGAGACAATTAAAACATAGGGGTTTAATTTGTAATGCATTGAATTGCCTTAATGAAGAAAACAAAAGGTTTTCAAATTTTCTCTTTCTCTCTTTTTATCTAATTTTCTTTTCATTTTCTCTTCTTTTTTTTTGAGAAAAAGAGTAGGCAATTCTTATTAATCAAATTAGAAAAGAAGGGGACCAACCCCATCCATTACAGATCACTCAAGTGAACACTCATACATAAACCATTCCTTCCTACAGCGTCGGCTCATCCTCTCCTTGATGGTTGGATTTGGATAGCAGTTAGCGCCACCATACGGCTGCACCCACCACCATCCCCATCAGGTTTTGTGAGGACATTGTTAGCTGTAGAGGATTTATTCATTGCCTCAACAAAAGCCTCCATCGCCTTCGTCACCTGTTGGAGCAAAACAGTTGGGTGCAAGAAACACCCACCGTGGATCACCTCATTCCTCCTGAACCAAATGTGTCGTGCAATACCAGCAAACAGACAGAGTGCCATCTCATCACAAGTTTGGAACATCTCTTCAACTACATGTCGAAAAGTCGAGCCAGGGGATGAGCTTTTCTGGGATTTCTTCAGACTACCACTCCACATGTCCCTAGCTGATGGGCAATCCCACAAGATATGGAAGCATGTCTCAGCTAAATCACATATGGGACACATAGTTTCCATAACCACCTTTCTCTTATGTAGGCTTACCTTGGTAGGGAGGATCTCATGACATACTCTCCATAAAAAGTTTTTCTCTGCATTGGAGATAGGGAGTCTCCATAAAGCGCTCCACATTTCCGATTTTTCCCCCATGTTAGAGGTCCCAGGGAGCTGCTGTTCTTCCTTCATTTTTGCTAAGTGTTACGCACTTCGTACAGTGAATAAGCCATTTTTCGTCCCCTTTCCAAAGCATAGTGTCCTCCCTGTTTAGGCTAATGGGGATAGACAAAATTGTCCTCGCCTCCTCTGTTGAGAATAAATTTTCAACCAATCCCCTATTCCATCCATGAAGATCACCATCCATTAGATCCGCCACCCTTGCATCATGAGACAACCCCCGGGGTGGAGAATAAATTTCAAAAGTGTTCGGAATGGGGACCCATTTATCCCCCCAAATTTTAACCGAATTCTCATTCCCTATCCTCCACCATAAGCCATCCTTAAACAGATCACGAGAACCCAAAATACTCCTCCAGGCGTAAGACAGGCTGCTGCCCAACTTAGCCTCAAGGATGGATCCATTAGCATAATACTTTCCCTTTAGTATTTGGGAGGCTAGATTATCCGGAAATCGCCACAGTCGCCAAGATTGCTTTGCTAGAAGGGCTTTATTAAAGCATAGAAAATCCTGAAATCCCATACCTTCACGTGATTTTGAGATTCCCATTTTGCTTCATTTCATCCAATGTATACCTGGGGTACCCCACCAAAACTTTTGCATCAATGTGTTAATTTGAGAGCACAAAGTCTTTGGGAGCAAGAAGACACTCATACAATAAGTTGGAATCGCCTGGACTACCGCCTTGAGCAAAATTTCCCTCCCCACCTGGGATAGGAGTTTGAGTTTCCAATCTTGGAGCCGTTTCCATACTTTATCAATAATACATTTAAATTCTTTTGTACATGATTTTTCGACCAAAGCCAGCAAGCCCAGATATGTGTCATATCGCTGGGAACTTGGGATACCAGACACATCTAAAATCTATTGCTTCACCTCTGCCGCTGTATTACGACTAAAATAAATGGCTGTCTTAGTCGAATTCAGTCGCTATCTCGTACATGTGGAGTATATTAGATAATTTATGCCAATGACTGCAATCCGCTCTACAAAACAGTAAGCTATCATCAGCAAAAAATAGGTGGTTAATTCGGGGGGCCCCTCCTAGACGTAGGGACTCCTTTCAAAACCCCCATCCGGTCAACTCGAGAGAGCATAGCACTCAAAACTTCTGCACATATCAAAAATAGGTATGGTGAGATGGGATCACCCTGGCGTATACCCCTAGATGGGAATATTTTACTAGTAGGGATACCATTCACCAAGACCGCATAGTGCACCGAAGATACACACATCATCACCAATTTTATCCAATACGGAGCAAAACCCAATCTCCTCATCGTCGCTTCCAAAAAACCCTATTCGACTCTGTCATAAGCCTTGCTCATGTCAACTTTGACTGCCATATACCCTTCCTTGCCCCTCAGACGAGTCTGCATCGTGTGGAGTGTCTCATATGCAGCCAAAATATTATCAGAAATCAGGTGTCCTGGTATGAATGCACTCTAAAAAGGGGATATAATCTAAGGCAATATTATCTTCAAGCGGTTAGCTAACACCTTGGAGATAATTTTATATATGACATTACACAGGCTTATTGGTCTAAAATCCGTGACTGATGTCGGATTTTTTTTATCTTTGGGATAAGGGCAATAAAAGTGGAGTTCAAATCATCGCTAATAGTCGCATTGTTAAGAGAGAAAAGAACAGCTTTTCAAACCTTAGGGCCTACAACGTCCCAGTTGTTTTGGAAAAAACCGACATTGAAACCATCTGGGCCCAGTGCTTTCATTGGTGCCATTTGAAATAGAGCTGTCTGAACTTCCTCCTCCACAAAAGGTCTCACAAGTGACTCGTTCATGGACTCCGAAATCCTTCTCTCCACAACCCCCAAACAGCCCTCATAATCCACCAATCCACCACTAGAAAATAAATCTTTAAAATAAGCTTCAAAAGCACCCCCAATTTCCACTTGAGTCTCCCAAATTCGGTCTCTTTTGTCTCTAATTTTTTTAATTGTATTCGCCTTTCGGCGTTGATTCGCACAGGCATGGAAGTACTTCGAATTCCTATCCCCATTGACAAGCCAATTAATTTTTGCCCGTTGCCTCCATCTCAACTCCTCTTGTTCCATTTGGCCTTGTAATTCACGTTGAAGTTCAGAGGCTTGTCTGACATCCGAGTTATTTCCATCCCCCTGCAATGAAGCTAACCTTTTGCATTTCTTCTCAAAATCACGTTTTGGACGCCCAATATCCTTCCGCTGCCAACACATCAAATTATTCTTGCACCCTTCCATGTGGTTAAACAAAGTTTTCCACAGGTTCTCTTCGCAGCTAGAGTCCTTCCAAACCTTTTCAATAATTTTTCGACATTTTTTGTGTGTTTCCCATTCAGCTTCAAATCTGAAAATATGAGGCCTCTGAATTCGTCCCCTGTGACCCTCCGGAAACACCCAAACGGGAGAGTGGTCGAAACAAATGGTAGCCCCCACCACCACATCCACTTCCGGATATACTTCACACCACTCCTTGTTAGCCACCACACGGTCAAGTCTCTCTTTTATAAAATCAGCTCCTTCTTGACCGTTGTTCCATGTAAATTTGGGCCCTTTATACCCCAACTCCGACAATCCACTCTCCTCTAAGGCCATCTGAAAATTTTCCATCAATCCTCTTTGACGCCCGCTCCCACTGAATTTTTCATCAAGGCTCAATATCTCATTAAAATCACCCAGGCAAATCCAAGGAGATGGATCCATCCACGCAATAAAACGTAATAACTGCCATGCTTCTATTCGCTTGCTAGCTTCCGGGTGTCCATAGAACCCAGTTAACTTCCACGCGAATTTTGATTGAGTCGAACATACGTTTGCATTAATGTGTCGGTAGCTATAATTTTGGATTTCCACTTCAACCTCCGTTGACCATAATAAAGCTAGACCGCCACTCCTACCCACACAATCAACCACCAACATATGCTCAAAACCCAACTGAGATCTCACCTTTTCCATCCGCTTAGCAAGTGCTTTAGTTTCCATCAAGAAAACTATTTTGGGCTTCTTATCTTTCACCATACGGCGAAGTTCTTGAACTGTCCGAAGGTTCTCAAGCCCCCAGTAATTCCAACTAAATAGATTCATTGCGGTCGGCGGGGCTGATTATCAGCCTCCGCCAATCCCGATCCATTTTTGTCATTCTTTGGAAGTAAGGCTTAAATAAACGCCCTTCACTTGTGCTTCTTTTTTTCGTCACCTCCTCCTCACCCCCATTGAATTCCCTAATTTTCCTTTTCCCTTGAATTTCTCATTTCTCCCCCACCACCATTTTCAGGTTTCCCAGTCTGTTGTTTTTTTTCCACACGTCTTCACTAGCTCACCTGGAGTTGGCATTGTCAGTGAACAGAGCTTTTTTAATTTTCTTCTCTACATCAGCAACAGTGAAGTAATTTCCAGGTCCATGGGCTCGTTTAGCACCCCTCTTGCCCGAGTCCAAACCACCTTCAGAAAAAGCCTGTGTAACCCCCTTCCCATTTGGTGGCGCCATGTCAGCATGTTGTTTCCCCTCTAACTCATCAAAAAAAGCATTTAAGACTGTCGGATCAGAACCTCGTTTGCCCACGCCTTCTTTCCCAAAATGGGACTGTTTGTCTTCCCCAATCAAGTCAGCTGCAGAAAACCCAGATCTGGAGATGAGCACATTACCATTGGGGTCTGCCTGGACTCGCGCCCCAGATTCTCGTTCAATCACTCCTTCCTGATTTTCAGCCCCCAGATCATCTCTCATCATATCTCCCGCAGAATTAGCAACGTTAACATTGCCGTTTGGAGGAAAATATTGATGGCCCCTGTTTCTTTCCATAGATGTCTCCGTCCCCCTCGCTGACTGTCCTTGATTTGCGCATGTATCTTTATGTTGGTTCTGACCTTCCTGAAATAGACTTTCCATCTCATCCTCGCCGGAGGATGGATTTTGGGATTTCCGGCCATACTCCGACCGATTCGCGTGGGCTTGGCATCGAACCGTACCTTCGTGTCTATAGTGATCGTGAGTAGTTGCTCCTTTTCTAGTTGCCAGCCTCCCATAATTCTTCTCAGCCATTCTCGTTGGGGAAGTTGCATTGGCACAAGGACCTCCGATCTTGCGTGTCGGTGATGGTGCTCTCAACCACGGTCCATACTGAACTGTGGCATTCTGAGCTCTCACGTCACGTCTCTCCGGGCATCCCGTTCCCCCGTGCATTATCGCCCCACATCGAAAGAAAAACTTCGGAAGTTTCTCATATTGAAAGGTAATGAGTATGGAGGAACCATTAATTTTCAATTTCCGTCCCCTCAACAGGGGTTTTTGTAAATCAAGCAACACTTTGACCCTCAGACATTCTCCCATCCCATTCCTCCTTCATCAACATCTACCTCTAGAACTTGACCCATTGATGAGCCTATTTGATTACCAACAACCAAACTCATGCAAGACAAAGGAAGATTGTTGATTCTGATCCAAAACGCTGCCTTCTCAAAGTGATAATTAGATGGTGAGGACAAACCATCATAATCCTCAACCGTGAATAGGTGTCCTTCTATAGACCAAGGTCTTCCTTCTAATATTCTCTTTTTATCTTTTTCCGTTTCAAGCTCTACCAGAAACATATTATCCCCCAAAACTTTGAAAGAGGGAGTTCCCTCAGGTTTCCACCCTCTTATCAGTTGCGAGTGTATGGTCTCCTTTCTAACCATCCTATCTGCAATTAGTTTGCCCACCAAGCACGATTTCCCCCGGAGCGTTCCTACCTCCCAAGCCTGTTGTTGGATCTCCATCTCGCCATCCTCATCATCCCGGAGGGAAAAAAACTATCCCACATTCGAGAGGGGTCCTCTGCCATTCTGCACCTTTGTTTTTTGATAACACGACTGAAAAATAGACCAAAACTATTAAACTCCTTCCACAGCCGCCAAAAAAACAGCCTGGAAAAAAACTCCTTCTGCTTTGCGGTGCTAGCACCTAGAGAGAAAAATATATCACGGCAACATTCATCCATTGAATGAGAATTCACTGAAATTGATTCGAACTATGCTCCATAGATTCCGGTTTCTCTAGCTTCTCCCATATGGTCTACGGACAGCAAAAAAGGCCACCCAAAGGCTACCCAATTCACTATCCCCATAAGGTTTTTTGAAGTCAGAAAATCGCTGGAATTATGTTTCTGTTTCGCCGGAAATCTCTTTTTGTTTATGTTTTCATTTTCTCTTGTTTTATGTTTATATCTCAATGTGAAACAATTAAAACTGGTCCTATTAGAAAGTACCTAGAATTGTGACATGTGACATTTTAGATGTTACCCTTTTAGTGAGACAATAAAAACATAGGGGTTTTATTTGTAATGCATTGAATTGTCTTAACAAAGAAAACAAAAGATTTTCAAATTCTCTCTTTCTCTCTCTTTATCTAATTTTCTTTTCATCTTCTTTTGCTTTATGTTTATATCTCAATGTGAAATAATTAAAACTGGTCCTATTAGAAAGTACCTAGAATTGCGACACGTGGCATTTTAGATGTTAACCTTTTAGTGAAACAATTAAAAATGTGTAATGCATTGAACTGTCTAAATGAAGAAAACAAAAGGATTTCAAATTCTTTGTTTCTCTCTCTTTATCTAATTTTCTTTTCATCTTCTCTTGCTTTATGTTTATATCTCAATGTAAAACAATTAAAACCGATCCTATTAGAAAGTACCTAGAATTGCGATACATGACGTTTTAGATGTTGGCCTTTTAGTGAGACAATTAAAATCTAAGGGTTTTATTTGTAATGCATTGAATTGTATAAAATGAAGAAAACAAAAGGATTTCAAATTCTTAGAATTGCGACACGTGCCCTTTTTTTTAATACAAATATATGAAAATATATGTTTAGATAGTCTTTTAGTGAGACAATTAAAACATAGTGGTTTTATTTGTAATGCATTGAATTGTCTTAACGAAAAAAAAAATGTTTTCAAATTCTCTCTTTCTCTCTATATAATTTTCTTTTCATATTCTCTTGCTTTATGTTTATATTTCAATGTGAAACAATTAAAACCGGTCCTCTTAGAAAGTACCTAGAATTGCGACACATGGCATTTTAGATGTTATCCTTTTAGTGAGACAATTAAAACATGGGTTTTATTTGTAATGCATTGAATTTTTTTTTTTTTTTTAAAAGACCTCATTCTCATTCCATAGATCTCAAGAGCGAAAGCTCTTACAATTACAGGGCAAACCCTGAAGTAACCGTAGCCTAAGGTACAAAGTCACAAGCATAATCTCATAAAAACTAGGCAACAAAGGCCAACTAATCAACCAAATTCGAAAACACATCCGCTACCCCATGACTAAAACAGTAGGATAAACATTCAAATTTGCTTGGCAGGTTCAAAGACTACTGAACCAAATAGACGCCATCAGCTGCATAGGAAGCGTTTATTCCACGACCCTAAGAGGTAAACCCTTTTATGCTGTTACTCATCCTCCTCGACAATTAAGCCAGGATTCACATTCATCCACGACACAGAAGTCTAGACCATTTTTCCTCCTCGACCCGAAAGCCAGGGTAACATACATATCCATGACACACAGGTCAGGATCAAAAGGGATCCAATCGAACCATCAAGGTCAAAGCATTATTACAAGCAAATAACAAACAAAATACAGGGAAAAGAAAAGTGGCAGAACTGAATACAAGCAAAAATAAATATAGGGAAAGAAACTGATCGCGCGTACGCTGATCTCGTACAAAGAAGAACACGGTGGAAGCTCGTCGCGATGGGGGCACGAAAAAAGCCCAACAATGGATGGAGGGCAGCGAAACCGGCGCAAAGAAGATCGGCAAAAATTACAAAAAAAAAACCCAAAAAACACAGAAACAAATAGAAAAGTAATACAGCAAAACACCAAAACAAATACCGGGACGGAGAAAACAAAAGGTTTTCAAATTCTCTCTTTCTCTCTCTTTATCTAATTTTCTTTTCATCTTCTCCAGCTATATGTTTTTATCTCAATGTGAGATAATTAAAACATATAGGTTTATATGTAATATAAAACGTATAGGTTTTATATGTTACAAACAATTTATTATTTTGCAATTGATTTTAATAATATTTTTCAGTTATTTTGTTATTAAAACTTTGCAAAGCCATTATTATTTTTCTTTAACCGTTTAATCATTAAAGTTTTGTTTACAAGCTTTTAATTCTTTTATTATTAACTATTTCATAGGTTGAAGAAATAGTGGAAAAGAAATATCAACTTTCACATTTCCGTTTGTATCCGTTGGTCATTAACTATCTTCTTTGACCAAATGATTTTTTTTTGAGATCTATGACCATTGGTGAGTTTAATGGTTTTTAGTCTTCAACGGTTTGACTGTTTAATACTTTTGGTATTAAATTTCTTCAAGTTTTACCAAAATTTAAGTTGACATCTTCTAACAAAGTAGCAATATAAAAGACTACTTTTGTTAGTGTTATGGTCGGGTTTTTTGAGAGAGTAAAAACAGCTTCTACATTTACATCCAATTTGTGGTGAAATATCTATCTAGTTTTTGCCCATGAAATAAAAATCCTTCTTGTGTCTTTTATTCGGTGTTTTTCTCTATGTGGCTTTTCATCAAGCAAATCAAAAGGTTGTTCTATTAATCTTCGTTATTGGAAGTGCGTTCATAACGAAGATAGACGCTATAATCTAATCCTGGGAGGTTGCGTGTCAAAGGATTCGATCGCACCGAGTTATACACCCTGGGAGACACGAATCAACTTTTAAGGACAAAGCTCTTGTGTGAGTCTATAGCATTGTGAGATCTTTCTATACTCTACTTTCCATCTCTTGTATTTTATTTACTTTATTGTTAATATTCAAATTGTAATTATTTTATATCAATGAGAATTTGTGTACCATCTAAAATTATTTACAACATAAACTACATATACGGGAACAAATAATTAACACGTTTCAATTTATAAGAACTAAAATTTATGAAATTTTAAATTTATTGGATATGTGAGTTTCAGAGTTTGTGCTATTAAATAAAACTATGATTTAAAATGATTTTATAAATATTTGTTATTTTTTATAGCTAATTCGTTAATTATGAGAAGAAAATAAAATTTGTTATTGATAATCTTTTAAAGACTTTTTGACTTAATTATATATATAAAAAAAAAAAAACCACCTCAACGTATGGCGCGGGCTCTAAGCTACTCAATATAAAATAACAACTAGCAAGGGCTCAATTTTTTTTTAAGGGAAAACGTTTCCATAAAATATTTTTAATGTGTTTTGAATGTATGTGGTTGGCTTGAAAATTTTGGTCAATCAATAAAACATCTATAGAGACGTGTTCGAAAAAGTATGATAACGAATGATATCTTGACATGAAAAAAAGTGTTTTTTTTTTTAAAAAAAAAAATTATTTTTTTATTTTTCTTTCTCCTTTCTCTTGCTCGCGTGAACGGTATTAGTGGTAAAAGTAATGCTAGCCTACACGTATTATTACTTTTTCTTTTAATTTATTTTTCCACCCACTTAAGTGATTTTTAAAACAATTTGAAATGAATCTTTATTATATTTTAGGGCTCGTTTGAAAGTCTAATTTCAATAAGTACGATTTTAGTAAAACATGTTAAGAAATATTTTTTCCTCAATTGAATGTAACATTAGCGTATAATTACATTTTCATAGCCAAATAGGTAAATATTATCCCAAATATTTTTTTAAGCGAAATCGTAATTTTGGTTTAAATTCACACTTTTTCAAATAAACACTCTCTAGTCAGCTTATAGAAATCACAGATTTTTCCACGATTTTAAAATTTACATATTTAAAATCGCAATCCCAAACACTCTAAAATTGCGATTTGATTTAAAATCATAGATTATTTTTTAAAAAATGCACTTTTAAATACACCCTTAATCTAATAGTAATTTTAAAAATCACATAAAAATGAGTATAAAAAAATGATAGTGTATAGCATTATTCTTAATCGTAAAAAATAAAAATTCAGGGCATAAAGAATTTCAGTAATTTCCAACTGTAAAGGATCATACTATTTCAATCATGAAAGATTGTCCCAAGATATAGGTGTCATATAACAAATATTTTCTTTTTAATGGTTCATTTAGAAAAGAATATATATACATATTGAGAACAATAAAAAAAATCAAAAGTCACTTAAAATGATAAGAAGAAGACAACCCATACTATCAAGTCCTAGTGTAAATTAGTCATTTTACAGCATCCAATTATCATATGACATATCATCAATTTAAGAAAAATGCAAAAAAATGAAAGTAAGAACAACCACACTAAATCAAAGAAAAAAAAAAAACTCGTAGCCGGCCAGGCCATGGGTCTGGCTGGCTGTGAACGCCTCAAACCCCGTTGGTTGTGACCAGTCTCAAAATCCGTTACTAATGCTTCAAAACCCGTTTGTAATGCCTCAAAACTCGATTTTTGATTCAAAACTAAAACCTAGAGGTGAAAAGTTAACCGTTTAAAGATTTTATCACCATAAAAATCTAGTGTATTTTGGTCCAAACTATTTTTGTGCACTTTTTATATTTTTGCTTATGTGTTAATTATTGATTGGGAGCTGTAAAAATTGGGTTTTAAGGCTCATTTTAATATAAGTTAAACTCTAAAAAGAAATATTAAAAAGAGAATGGTTCTAATTTTAGGATATTTGTTGTGGCTACTGTTAAGGTAATAGTTAAGTGATTAAATTTAACCTCTTTCTATTCGCTTAAGCTTTTAGAATAAGTGATAATTTAACATGATATCAGAGCCAAATGTCATGATTTCCCTCACCTATTAAAAGCTTAAGCTTTTAAAATAATAGTTACTATTATGAGAGAGTCACTTTGAGATATGGAGATCGTGAGAGCCTTGTGGGTGTGAGAAGGGTAGGGTTTTTTTTGGCAGTTTTGCATATTAATTTTAATCCCACAGTAATAGATTAGTTAAGCTACTCATTTTTTAGTAGCTTAGCTAACTATGTGTGTATGAGATTAGTAGTTCTATGAGAGTAAATTATTCCTGAGAATAGAGTGTTATCAAACAAAGGACTAACTATACCTAGTATTAGCTAGTCCAATCTAATAGTCTAATCTGCGAATCAAACGGAACCTAAGTTGTAATTTAATAGCTACTATTATACTAAAAAACAAAAAAAGATAATATTCATGAACTCTTGATATTGTCCATGACCCAACCGCTTTTATGTCTGTCTTATTCACACAACCACTTTTAATACATGGCAAGAACTAAGAAGGGAAGGGAAGGGAAGAGAAGAAAAGAGAAGTGGTATTAAAAAACATGGTTTTTAAATAATGTGTTATAATTTTGTGAGATTTATTATTTTAAAAAATGTGTCATTAATTCATGAAATTGTGATACATCGTCTTAAAATTAACTCTTGAAAAAAAAAGAAAAAAAAAATTGGAATGTATACCATTTCTCATAAGAGAATGGTTAATATTATTGAGAAATTCTTAGAGAATGAACTTTTAACTCTGCCTTATTTACTATAAATCACTATAAATTTATAGTAAATACAGAAGAATAAAAGGACGTGTGAAACGACAAAAAAAAAATACAGAAGGAGAGAGCAAAAGTTTTTAAGTACAAACAAATTGCGTGTACACGTGGACGTGCTGCACCCCAATCCTTGATTCGGTCCACCTCATTGACTCCCCATCGCCATCCCCTTTAGCAAATTACCAAGCGCCAACTCTCGCAATTCTTCTGAACACAAAGGACCAATTCCTGAGTTTACTTGAATAATTCAAAATAATATAACGAACATCAGATGCACTTGAGCTATTTCTTCAAAAACGAAGGACTAAAAAATAAAATTGAAAACCAGAAGCCCATGGCCCCGTAGCACACCTATGCGTCAGTCTGACTCTAACTAAACGTCGTGATATTTGATCTTTGAATTTGCCAGTGTTTAGAAGCTCAGACTTTGCATCCTCATCCTCCGTTCAAACCCTTCGCTCTCATCTCTCTGTGATCTGATAGCAATTTCTTTTATATTATTTGTGCGAGCCTCTTTCCTTATCATATATATTTATATATAGACACTTTGTTTGTCTAAAACCCTAAGAGCTTCTACTATTGCTCTGCCAACTCGAACTTCACGTACAGGTAAATTCTGGAGGTCTACATGCTTTTCTTTCGCTCGGTTGAGCTGCTTTTCGTTTTCGTTTTGGGGAAGCAGAAGAGAGTTTTATATGGCGGAGTTGCCATTTTCTATATGATTTGATTTTCTTTCCGTTTTCTTGCAACCAACCAGAGTAAATTTGACCACGCATGAAGTTTGGTTGTTTAATTCGGCTTGCACTGGAATGCTGGTTTCATTATTTGTTTTAATTTATGCAGATTATCTGCTCTTTCTCTATCTGTCTTTTTTTTTTTTTGGTTATTTTCTTCTGGAAATGATCGGGTTGGTTGGCAGGAAAAAATGGAGGAATTGAAGTTTTTTTTTTAATGTTTCATTTTTTTTTATTACTTTGATCCCTGATAGAAAAACTAAATTTAATTTCGCTCAACTGATTTTTTGCTTTAGTTGAGGTGCTTTCTGATTTTTGTGAACCAAAGCGACAAAACGCGTCAGATTCAAAGCATCTTCTGTTTTTCCCCTCTATTGAATTTCCCGGCAGCCAAACAGAGTGTTATGACTTTCTTCTTTTATGTGGTACAGTGCTAAATAAACATTGGTTTTGTGATCGCTGTAGATTCAGTTAGGCTTGTTACATAAAGATGGCGAGAAAGATGCTTATTGATGGGGAACTGAGCCAGCCTAATGGGGAGGAAGGCCACTATGATTTTGACTTGTTTGTCATTGGAGCTGGAAGCGGCGGTGTTCGTGCTTCAAGATTTTCTGCAAATTATGGAGCCAAGGTATAGCCCCAGGATGTTGAACTAGGGGTGATGGTCTTTTGATAGTTTTTACTAATTTATCTTATTATAAGGTTTTTCTGAAAGCATTTTGTTTATTGATTTTACAGAATAATTTGATAAATGGTCAGGAATAGATTCAAATGTTTGTTGTTACATTAGTTGCTTGGTTTATTTTATGAAGTCTAAAAGAACCAGTGCTAATTTGCTTTTTCAATGATTATTGATAGACTTGTTTGCCTTTTGATGCGTACGTAGGTGAAACTAATGTATCTGATTATTTTGAATTCTTGTGGAATAGCTGGATCTGAATTTTTGCTTGCTTTCCCCCTGATTGTCACATTTATCCCCTTTTCTGATGTGGGCGTTTGATCACTAAATGAAGACTAATGACTGTTGCTAATCCTGTTGCAAGGTTGGAATTTGTGAGCTTCCATTTCATCCAGTCAGCTCAGAAGTTATTGGAGGAGTTGGTGGAACGTGAGTTAATAGAAAGTCTTAATTTGGTGCTCTTTTCATTAGTCACTCTGGCCGTTTTTCCAGCTTGACTTGTCATAACTTACACATCACAGCTCCTGAGTTTTATTTTTCCTATTTTAGTTGTGATATTGGCCTTGCTTAAACTGTGTTGTCTTTAAATTTATAGTATAATTTTGTCTGCAATGGCTGAGCTATTAAAACATGGCATGGTACATGACATTGGAATATAGCATCAGTTGGATTTTGGCGTAGGAACTTATCTGCTACTCCCATGGGAAACATCATAAGATTCATTACGAACTTTCATTGATTCTAGGTATTGTAGTAAGAGGGATGCTGGGTTAGTGAGAAGTTAGCACCTTTGTGGTGAGATGTTGGATTAGTGAGATGCTGGATTTAGCTTTTATTTTCTCCATGAAGTAGGATAAAAAGATTGAGGAGGTGGGCTAGCATAATCTTACTGTAATTTTTAATTTACTAGCATCATCGTCAATAAGATGTTGCTGCCCACCTGATGTTGGAAACATTTTGTTTGTTCCCTCAGCCTTTACTGTATGCTGAGAGGTTTACCAGGTCATGAGGTGATGTTTCTTGGTTATTTGTACGGCCAACATATTGCAAGTATTAGCGGCTACATGTGCTTCTTTATTTCCATATTTCTAAATAATACTAACCAATATTTTATTCGAAAGGCTGAGCTGTTTGTTGATATTCTTCCTTGTACTAGTGATTGATTTGAGTTGAGCTAAATGAGAAATCAGCTTTTCTACACTGAATCTGTTTGATGGTGGAGTGGTTGATTTGGGCGTTCATTTTGATTGCAAAGGTGGTACTTATATTTAGGGAAAAACAATTAGAGTATTACATGGAAGAAGTTGCAGATATCTTACCAAAAGGGTTGATGTTTTGCAGTTGAGAATCCTGAGTGTCAATTCTTGATTCATATTGTTCAAATGACTTACGAATCATTGGTTTTTTGATAAGGAATAATTTGTTCTCAAATAATTTATGTTGAGAAAACCCTTGATAGACTACTTAGTTTCTGCTGCATTTTTTTAGCACATCAACATAAATACAGTGAAGTTTGAATAATTTTGCTAGAAATGAATGATTAGACCTGTTGCTGAAAGTCACACTTACTGCTTCTGGTTATGAGGTAGCATATAAATATAAAAATAGTTATTCTGGACTTTCTTCTTTCCCTTTTGTATTAGATTAGCAAGGATTCTTACTAAAATGGCTCTTCTTAGCAAAAATGCTTATGAACATGATGCCTCTCATCTTTTGGTTTTCTAGGTGTGTCATTCGTGGTTGTGTTCCCAAGAAGATTTTGGTGTATGGAGCATCTTTTCGTGGTGAACTTGAGGTGAGAATATGATCTTTCATAAATAGTATGGGATATATTTCAAGAATGTAGTAGTAAAGACTTGAAATAATGTGTTCTTTGGTTCATTATTCCCTTTCAAGTGGCAAAACTTAGAAGAAGAAAGACTTATAAAAAATAAAAATAAAAACACTTAGAAGAGGAAAGGTTTTGTGAAATTTTTTCTTCTCAGAGTCTTCTTAGCCATCATCTTACTGCATCTAGACCATTGACTTGTCACTTTTTCCGTTGACATGGCTCATGTTCTACCTTTTTCTAGAAATTCGTTTTAGTATCACTAGTCATTATAAAACATGCAAACATTCTACCACCAGAATCGGTTTTTGAATTATGTGAGTCCTATGGTGATCTGTGCTGTAATGGAAAATTCAATTGTTATTGGACTCATGGAGAAATAGAACAACTTGAGGCTTTTCTAAAATACGGTATGTTTGGCGCGCGCGCACACACACACACACACATATATATATAGTCCCCATGTTTAGTGTGACTTACTGAGTTTTTCTGTTTTAGTAAATTATTATTCACAATTTAATTTAGTTTATATTTTGACTTTAAATGGTTTGATTAATGTAATGTTTTGTTTGTAGGACGCCAGGAATTATGGGTGGGAATTGAATGAGAAAATTGACTTCAATTGGAAGAAACTTTTGCATAAGAAGGTATTTTTACTTTTTATCTTGTGACATGATGTCATTAACATTTAAGGTTCCATTTTTTTCGACGTAAAATGATTTTTGAAAAGTGTTTTCTATATTTTCTGGTGTTCGGTGTGATGTAAAATATAGTCAACGCAAAATATTTTTCGTTTGACCGAAAATTCTTTTTTAATTTTTAGAAAATAGTTTTATTTTTGAAAACCGTAAATCATTTTTCGAGTTTGAGTATCTCATTCTCAAATCGATAGACCCAGCCAAGACTCCGTCGGGACACACTCGGGACCTGCCCGAGACTAGTCCGAGACCCGCTCAGGATTTGGTTAGGATACCGCCAGGACCCCGCATGGACTCGGTTAGGACACCGCCAAGACTCGTTTAAGACCCACTGGGACCTGATCGGGACTCCACTCAGACCTGATCAAGTCACCGCTGGGACTTGGTTGAGACATTTTTGTAATTTAAAGTTTAATATATATATATATTAATATGCGCCAAACACTGGAAAATGTTTTCCGCTGAAAATATTTTTCGATGGAAAACATTTTACGTTGAAACAAACGGAGCCTAAATGAATCCATGGTTATTTATGTTGTTTCTCATGTTACATTTAGAGAAAAATTTGAGAGAAAAACCTAATGAAACTAATTGTAACTGCATCCGTCAAAAAAGTAGTTACAATGAGCAAAGGTGGTTACTAGAGCATGAAATTTTGATGTTGTATTATAAACTTATTATCAAATATGAAAGAAATTGAGACTGGTAAGCTTCCTACGACAGGTAGTTTCAGAACTACTTAGTGGACAAAAATGTCAGATTCAGCCTCTTTCAAAGACTGGCCTACTTCTATGATTATATAGTTTATATTGTGCTTGCCTGATTGCTTGATACAAACTCAATTTGCAACGTTTTCTTTTTAAACTTTTGTTGAGATCTTAATCTTTTCATTCACCAGCTTGAATCTTGGTTATTTAGACATATGATGTTATTGTAGTCTCAACGAAGAAGGGAAAAAATAATTTCTATTTATCCATGCCATTCTGTTGATGGATTTTAAGGGACTAGTATGGTATTCTGTTGAAGTATAATGCTTCTTTCAGGTTTAAATATTTGATCTAAAGTCTGAACCTCATTGGGTGTGAGTATAAGCTTTGCCTGAGACACAAATGTATTTAAAATTTGTTTCATGGAACTTCTTAAATGCTGAATGCACAAAGGGATTTAATGATATAAAAGGAGCTATAAATCGATGACTTCTCCAATCAGTTATAGAGGTGTACTGTCTAGGCGGGGATCAAAATTTTTTGTGTGAGGGTTTGAACCTTTTTAAATATATAAGCACATAGATACACATAATCTCTCTATGTATGTGTACGCTTTTTTATGTAAAATAAAAACAAACAAGTCTTAAATTTAATTGCATACTAAGTCATGTATATAAAATCATCTTAAAAGAGAAATTTCCTTTCAAATACAAAAGTTTCCTAACTTGCTATAAACATGCAAAAAAAATCCATATTTAAAATTAAAAATGTTTGACATAAGAGTAGACCTGTCATATGGGGGGTGAAAAATTAAACATTTGACAGGACCACATTATAAAAAGTAGTATTTTTACAGGAGTTTTCAAAAATTTTGAGGTTGCTGGGAACCCCCCCCAAAAACCAATGTAGGTCCCCTCGTGTGGTTTGTGCTGTAAATACAATTTGCTTTCTAATTTTCTAGAATGTTTGGATTTGTGCTATTTTTCTTCTCCCTAAGTGGGAGACCTCTTTTATACTCCATGTGTACTTGGGTTGCCTCTTTTATACTCCTTTTACTTATATATATATAAAAAAATACAATTTGCTTTAGGGTTTGCCAAGTACATAGCCTGTGTATGTAGGTTTCCACTGGTATACTTAGTAAATTTTTACTTATAGAAAACAAAGAGTCATTAAAGGATACATATCTTTTGATAGGGAGGATTTACTCAGGTGAAATTTGTTTTCTTTTTGAGAAAGAAAGAAAACGAGAAGAAGAGGAAAAAGAAAATTGTTTTCTTTTTGGGCATCTAGACACAAATTTTCTGTTCACATGATTTGATATTCTTTCCTTTGTTTCAATTTTTAGATTAAGTCACGCTGAAGTTTGAAATATGGTAGCATTTAGTTGTTTATACACATGCTATTGTAATTACATGTTTTCTTTTCTTTTACACTTGCAGACGGAAGAAATAGTCCGATTAAATGGAATTTACAAGCGGTTATTGACGAATGCTGGGGTTAAAATGTATGAAGGAGAGGGAAAGATTGTTGGTCCCAATGAAGTTGAGGTCACACAACTAGATGGCACTAAATTAAGCTATACTGCTAAGCACATATTGATTGCAACTGGCAGCAGGGCTCAACGTCCCGCAATCCCTGGCCAGGTAGATTTTCTGCTTTTGTTCTATAATGGTTTCGAAATGATTTGATATAGTAAACATAATTAAGTTTAGTATGCTCTTACATGTCCTGTATATTAGTCTGCTTGAAATGTTATGGAAGATTTTGTCTCTGTTAACTGTGAATTGAGATATGCTACATACTTATAAAAACAAATTGAGATATGTTACATACAATTTGATTATGTGGTTTGATCATCAGCCTCTTAAGAGTCATAACACTTTTTTTTTTATGAATAATAATTTGTTGAAGAAAAAGAAAAGCTTGGGTACGCGAAACCCTAATAGGATTGAAAATCTAAAAAGTTAACAAGATCTACAAGACTAGAGGAAGATAAAGTAGGAACAAAGGTCACATCCCAATCTAAAAGAAAACTCAAGGAGGAGGATTAATGTCATATTGTATTGATGTCTGAACTAGTTACCCGTTATCTTACTCAGGAATTTGGAACTCAGGTTTATGATGTTCATTACTAATTGCTGTAGTTGAAATGATTTGCTTGCCTATTTTTCAATATGTGGAAGGCCTTTTGGGTGTTTGGCAAAACCTTGGACTAGTTCAGTTGTTTCTGAACCAATCTATAATGAGAACTACTTCAATTTTTAACTGGTTTTGATTTATAATAATTTTGTATGAACTACACAGTAATCACGTTTTAGCTTCTATGGTTATATATCTACACTTATTTTGAATGCAAAAACAAAAAACTAAGAACCAGTTCCATATTTTACAAATATAGCAAAAAAAAAAAAGAAATTAAAACGAGTTATAATATTCTTATCTGATTTGGTTTTCTATAATTTTCCAAATAACCCCTTATTAAATTTGTTTGTTTCTTGTATAAACCACTATTTTGAATTAGCAAATTACTTCAGGGTAGCACCCATTTAGTTTCTTCTAACTGTGAAGTTCCAGTATATTACCCTTAAATGTATGGTTTTTGTCATATCAGAAAGCTTCCAAATTGCAACCGGTTTTACTAATCATTTGTCAAACATGTATAAAAAATTGTTAGGAGCACTTTTTAATTGGTCTGGACTGTAACACTCCACCCCAATGACACACAATATTGTCCGCTTTTGGCTCCCCTAAACTAGACTTCCCAGGAGGTCACCCATCTTGGTACTACTTTCGCAGAAGCACGCTTAACTGCAGAGTTCTGATGGGATCATTACCATCACGGCTTTAAAACGCATTGTTGCCATTAAGGGTGTAAGTATACATATAAGCACATCCCCATCTCCATACCCAGGCGATGTAGGACGTCACAATCACCCCCTCTTAGGGCCCAGCGTCCCCGCTAGTGGCCTCATGGGATTAGCCCACTCTTGGCATTTGTCCCAGCGAGTCCCCGCTGGCAACCTCATGGGATTAGCCCACTCTTGGCATCCGTCCCAGCGAGCGTCCGCTAGCGACCTTCATGGGCTTGTGCACGCTCCCCAACATCTCAGGCTAGGCAATGGCTCTGATACCATTTGTAACATCACACCCCAATGACACACAAAATTGTCCGCTTTTGGCTTCCCTAAACCAGACTTCCCAGGAGGTCACCCATCCTGGTACTATTATCGCAGAAGCACGCTTAACTGCAGAGTTCTGATAGGATCATTACCATCACGGCTTTAAAACACGTTATTGCCATTAAGGGTGTAAGTATACATATAAGCATATCCCCATCTCCATACCTAGGCGATGTGAGACGTCACATGAACGACATAAAACAATTATAAAATTATAGGGGTTTAATTGTTCAACAAAACTAGGGGAAGCTATTTGCAACTTAGGTCAAAGTAAAAGGGGTGAAGTAACTAACCGGTGAAAAAAATCAAGCATCTACTATTTTTATATGTAGATGCTTTTTTTAATGAAATCTGTTACTTATTAAAAAAGAGAAATATTAATTATATTATACTTGCATTATTCTTTTTAGTTTTTGAAAAATGGAGGTTAACTTGTTGACTAATGTCTAAACTGTGTGTTCTATCAAAAAGAAAAACAGTGTCAAACAGCAGAAACCTTGTTTAAATTTTGGTTTTTTTGGGGCATGTCTGGCACTTGCTGATTCATCATGTCTCATATACCCTGCGCCAAGGCATGTCAAAGCTGTTGGTGCGTCATCATTTAACGCAGCCCTGAGAGGTTTTGTGCTGCTTGCTTGATAGGTATTATATAATGCTTTGTGCAGCCACAAGTTTAAGTAATACTGATCTTGTAGAAGGTGCAAATGGTTCTCTTGAACTGATATTTTCAACCTTCTTTCCAACTTCTTGATTTTTCATTGAAGCTCTAGTTTTATTGTTTTCTTATGCAATTTACTCTTTTTACTGGACCATGTTTATTTGTTTACCTTTTCCTGGACTTCCCGAGTATTGATCTTTGAAATGTTTGGCCACCCTTCATTTGCAACTATTGCTTTAAACGTAATGGATAAACTACTTGAAATTCAGTATTTAATATTATTTGTGAGGTCTAATATTATTGTTGTTAACGTCGTTTTTGCTTTGCCTTTCCCCCCCTTTCTTTTCCTTTTTATATTGCAGGAGTTGGCTATAACCTCTGACGAGGCATTGAGTTTGGAGGAGTTACCTAAGCGTGTTGTGATACTTGGGGGAGGGTGTGCCTCTATCTCTTAATCTGTTTTCCTTATTATTTTTCAGCTTCATAGCATGATCAATGTTCTCAAATGATGATCCTCTAATGCCATCAGGTACATAGCTGTTGAATTCGCTTCAATATGGAACGGGATGGGTGTTGCTGTGGATCTATGTTTCAGGAAGGAACTTCCTTTAAGGTTGTAACAATTTTAGACTCTGTTCAACTTTGAGAGTCAAGGCTGTTAATTTATATGTTGTTCTTTCATATGAAAACCATAACCACTTTAACCCCAAGGGGTTGGCTCAAGTGGCAAGGGCCTTGGTCTTGGTGGCATTCCATCAAGTCTAAGGTTCAATTCCATTTGGGTGCAAACAATTTATTGGAGCTAGCTTGCCGGCGAAGCCGGAATAATATCCGATCTGTGTGGAGGGGGGGCGCTTTACACAGGTCTGAGGTTTACCCAACAAGGGTAAGTACACGAAGTGGCGCTGCCTTGAAGGGGTTCTTCATCATTAAAAAAAATAAATAAATTGAAAACCATAATCACTTTAGAGGCAAATTATGGAATGATTTCAAACATCATGGTTTTTCTGATAAATGATAATCTTCTGCTTGAATACATTTTGATGGGTTGCAAAATGATAAAATCTTATCATCCGAATTAATGTCCGGTCAAGTCTTCTTGGAACAAATTTTTGGACCAGTAATTATAGTCACTGAGATACATAAATCTCTGCCCAGAACTTTTACTAATAATGCAGCCAAAGGGGTAGGCATAATTTTTTGAAGCTGGAAAGGCTCTAGCCTGTAATAGGAGTATTTTATGTGGTAAAAAATCTACTTTGTCTGATTGTGGGGATTCACAAGTCATTCTTTAGCTTTTGATTAGTAGTATGAGGTTTTGGCTAAGGAAGCCTTTTGCTTGGCTTTCTTGTCAATTGCTTCCTGATATACCCCCTGACCTAAAAAAATAAGTATGTCTAAATTTGCTATTTTTACCTTACCTATTTATGTATTTATTTTTGATAAGTTACCTTACCTATTTATAATAGTTAAGCATTTTAGATCAGTTAGCTGTTTTATATGATGAATAGTGAATTCTGTTTGCCTATTCCATTTCATCACTTATCGCTAAGTAGGAGTCTTGTCCAGGAATTTTCTATCACCATCACCATCACTTTCTACTTTTTACTGCTGTGCTGATTCTAATGCAACTGTGTCTAAATTCTTTGGCAGAGGTTTTGATGATGAAATGAGGGCAGTGGTTGCAAGAAATCTCGAAGCCAGGGGAGTTAATTTGCACCCAAGGACAACTTTATCAGAGGTAATATAACTGCTATAAGGATTATGTGGTCTGGCATTGGTGGATTATAGATATATTTTTTTTATTCACATTCAATCTTGTGCTGATAATAATTTCTGTAATTTTAGTTAATTAAAACAGGGGATGGCATAAAAGCTATCACAGATCATGGTGAAGAGTTGATTGCAGATGTTGTAATGTTTGCCACTGGTAATTACAAACCCTGTTAGTTTATTAGGAACTTCAAATTAATGAGTTCAGATATCTTTGCTCTTTTTTTTTTTTTGTGCACAAAAGATTAATGGCATGTTGTTTGCATTGAGTTTGAATTTCTAAATGGCCATTGTTTTTCTTTATTGATAAATTCATTTGAGGTCCGAGGCTTATCCAATAGGGGTGGTAACCCGAAGTGGCCTTGCTTTAGAGGGGTTTTTTGTCATTAAAAAAAAAAACCTTTGCTGGTATTCTGGTGGCATAGACTGTCTTTTGTCGGCTGAAGTGAGATTTGGCTTATTAACTATGACTAACCATTGGGGCAAATGTGCACATTGTATGCAATGTTGTACAAAGTTCAAGTGCAAGTTTATGGTTTGTTATTGCTTGTAGAGTAAGAATGTCTCAATGTTTTATGAGAATCGTTATTCTTTATTGATTGTATTTACTTGTATTAAAATCCTTTTTATGAACATGATTATCAGTATTCTTTTTTTTTTTGGATTTTTTCGATTGAATTTAAACTTTGGTTGCCGAAAGAGTTGGTTGGCGCTACTGTCTCCAAATCCACTGGGGGGAAACCTTCATGATTCTCTGCACCTTCGTACAGATGGCTAGGCACAAATGTGTATACGAGATGGAAGTAAAGCGACATGAGTTCTAGACACCATCACAATAAAGTAGGAGGTCTTAGAAATAAATATATGTGAGAAATGCTTACTGGTGTATGGTTTACTATACCTTGTTAGAAACTTGCAGAGGGTTAAATATAAATTGTCAAGAACTTGGAGCATGCCACCTTTATAATTGTATTATTTTATTTATGTTTTTACTTGCATATTAGCTTTCAAAGTTGCAAAATATTACTATGTGGCTACATTCTGCAACAGTTTCCTTTTAAATTTTTTGTATCCTTATGATTACCTTCTTTGACTGCTTGTTGGTTACAGGTCGGGCTCCTAATACAAAGAGATTGAATTTGGGAGCTGTGGGTGTGGAACTTGATCAGACAGGGGCTGTTAAGGTCACTAGCTTTCCCATTTGTTTCTCTTGCTTGTTATCATTGAACACTTGTGACGTGTTTCTACTTTTGACTGGGGATTTAGATTTAGCATTAGTTATGCGCTGGATTTCCTATTCTATACACATATCTTGTGATGATAGCTTTATTTCTATGTGTGAAGGCATCTGACACCCTCTTTGATTATGTAATGGGTAAAGATTGCTGCACGATATTAAATACATACATAAAGATTGGATGGTTTATATTATAATTTGGTATTTGGCATATACGTAGAAGGGTTATGTTATGAGTTGGCACTGATAAACTCCTTTGCTGGGAGTTTGCGGATTTAGATTTAGCATTAGTTATGCGCTGGATTTCCTATCATATACACATCTTGTGATGATAGCTTTATTTATATGTGCAAAGGCATCTGACACCCTCTTTGATTATGTAATGGGTAAAGATTGCTGCACAATATTAAATACATACTTAAAGATTGGATGGTTTATATTATAATTTTGTATTTCGCATATACGTAGAAGGGTTATGTTATGAGTTGGCACTGATAAACTCCTTTGCTGGAAGCTGCAAACTCCTGTGCTCATCTATTTTGGTGAAAAAAAGAAGAAGAGAAAAGTATCTAAGCATATCAAAACATATAAAATTGGGTTTGTTACTTATAGGGATGTTATCTAACTGCATTGATCCTTTTCTTTGTTGATCTTTTGCCATATTAAAATGCACTATATTGATAGAATGGGAAAATTGCACTCGACGTTCATAGAAAAGATTGTAAACACCATGAGATGTGCTCGTGCCACTGAGGTCCCTGCCTCCGTTTCTCTTGCAGGTAGATGAGTACTCGCGCACCAATATACCTAGCATATGGGCTGTGGGCGATGTTACAAACCGAATGAATCTTACTCCTGTGGCCTTAATGGAGGGAACATGTTTTGCAGTATGTGTTTTGTTTAGACCTTTTTCAGTTAACTTATTAAGTTTGCTCTGTTTTTTGTTATTCTAGTAAGTGATATCAGTGTTCTTGTACTCATGATTTTGTGCCATCTGCAGAAAACTGTTTTTGGTGGGCAACCTAGCAAACCAGACTTCAAAGATGTACCCTGTGCTGTGTTCAGGTGCCATAAATATTCTTAAAATAGGTTATTATTATTAATAAGTTCGGTTTGTATTAGAAAGAAATTGTTATTTGTAGGTTCTTAAATTGCCATCCTTGGAGGTTGTGTTCTTTACCAAAGAGTTTGCTCCATATCCAGGACTTTTATCAGAGTGACTTGTTCCATTAGAGAAAGTTCTGAGTTTATCTCCTTTAGTTTGAAATAATGGGCTAGCCATGCATGTTTCAGTTTATTTAGTTTTTCTTTTCCTCTCACCTTATAATCACTTAAATTACCTGTCACATATTACTTGTTAAAATTGCATTACTAAGACATTTGGCTTGTAGTGGCACCATAATATTTTATAGATGAAGAAAATTAGGATGGGTTAGAGTGGAGCCTGGCTTTCGTGGGTGGATTTAATCTTTCTGCTTCAGCAATAATCAATTTTTTTTTTCTCTGTTCTACATTTTTTGTATTCATAATTTTCCGTTGTTTATCTGACATTAAATTAGTTCCTCATTCTATATCATTAACTAATTCTCCATGATCAGTTTTCCACTTATCGATTCATGGAACTCATATATATACTTTTTCTCTCTCTCTTTAATGCCACAGCATGTTTAGACTTTGTTTAAAGTATCATAAGGGCGTTAGGAAGAAGTGGTTAAGAAAGTGTTGTTCATTTAGTGTTTGAACTAATATGGACACTCATTATTAAGTTTCAATTCAGTTGTCCAGAGTTTGCCTGTGTTGTATACCATATCTAACATGTGACCCATTTTTCATTTTCATTTACTATTATCATATAGCTTTTACCATATGATGTTTATAGTTGTGCAACAGAAGTAGAATATCTTATCTACCATTTGGATTCTCTTTGTGAATGTTAAATTTGCACTTTTCTTCCCAATGCAGCATACCAGCTCTTTCTGTAGTGGGCCTTAGTGAAGAGCAGGCGATTGAGCAAGCAAATGGTGATATTTTGGTATTCACATCAACCTTCAACCCAATGAAGAACACTATCTCTGGGTATGATTTGAGATCTTTCACTGCATAAATTTAGAATCTAATGAAGAAGCAGATTGCCCTTTCCTCTGTGGAAACTGATGAGAATCTTGTGTGATAGAATTAGAGGTTAAGAACCTCCTTAACTGGAACTATATGCTGTGGCTAAGCACTTCTAATATAATATATATTTTTTTTTTTAGGGCAAGCACTTTTAAGTTGTTGAGTTTGTACTATAATTGCCCAATTCTATTATGAGTTTGAATCATCTGCTTGCCCCTAAAATGGAAATAATTAAGATTAGAGCACTTTTTTATCTTATTATCTTGCCTCTCTCTTCATAACTCAAGACATTCTTCTGCTGGAGCGAAATAAATAAGATCAATTTCCCTTGGTATGAGGAGTATACTAATCTCATAAAAGAAGATGCCATATGTGATAAAGGGTCGAGGTACATTCATGAGCCATGATCCTCATATTTATAATAGAAGACATAGAGTTATATTTACTTACAGAATTTTGGATAAGTAATAGCTGGTCGTTAACTGTAGTGCATATATCTATATACATCATACAGCATCTTGATTGGATACTAAATGTGTTCTAGTTAATCTGGACCATGAAGGTTTTTCAATTAATTTTTAGCTTGTATCTTTGGCTGGTGATTGTTTGGGTAACATGTAATATTTGGAAAACTAGTTTCGCTTATGGTGTTTGATGTTTAAAGGATTCATCTCCCATAAAATTTTACCTGGTTTAGCCTTCGTGTAGGGTGTTTCTTGTGTAGGGCGTTTCTTGCAGGTGTTTGTTTTCATGGGTTTTTTATTGGGTTTCTTGTGGGCGCTCCATGTGAGCTTAGTTTTTTTTTTTTGGTGCTCTTAGACGCTCTCTGTAATACTCCCTGTGTAATTGGGTTGCGCCCTTTTAAATTTGCGCTTTTTTGATGTATACAACATTACTTAATAAAAAAAAAAAAAAAATTACCTTATAGTTTTCTTCTTTTTGGTGTTATAGACGACAAGAAAAGACAATTATGAAGCTGCTTGTTGATGCTGAGACGGATAAAGTTATTGGAGCATCCATGTGTGGGCCAGATTCACCTGAGATTATGCAGGTATGCTGTGTTTGCTATTCAGTTTCATTGATAGTTTAGATATGTAATTCTACTGCACTTTCAAATTTATTTATTTATTTACTATGAGTAGCATGCATGATACATGCATTGCCATTGAGTGACCATTCCTGTTATTGATCTTTCTATATGATATTTTGAACACATTAAATCACAAGGGAATATCTGTGAATACCATGGAAATAAAATCCGTCCGGCCAATTGGATTTACCTAGCACTGAAGGCCCTTATTGCTGTATCAAATGGAGTTAAAAGTTTTCCATAAAACTAGAATCATCATCAACAATGGTAGGCATAGAGAATATTGTTTCTTGAAATCGTAAGATGTTTATGAATTATAATGCTGCAGCTGCTGTCAAATAGTATGCTAGATACAGTTCGGGTCTTGTTTTTTCACCCTTGTGTGAAATAGTATTATTCTAGAATTTTTACAAGGCTACAAATGTATAAATGATAGATGAAGCTAACTATTATTTTTTCCCACCTGGAAATTTCTAGAAATGTCCAGTCCGAAAATAAATATTTTAATTTATAAATAACAGTACGTTTTTAGAAACTATTGAAGTTTATCTGCAGTTTAGATTTTCTGTCTTACATGGTAGTTAATATCAGAACAGGAAAACGAAGCTTCCATTGACCATCTCTTCACACTTCCAATTTATATTCCAACACAGCTATATGAATCTTTACTTCGTCCCTTAAATCCTTAAAAACCACAAATAGCAAACAGCTCTGGCCAAATGTGCTTTATGCATACGAGAGACTGTCTTGATCAGTGACATTTACTTTTTATGTTGCAAATGAAGAGAGGAGGGAAGGGGATCTGTTATATGGATGGAGATTGTGGAGTGCCTTCTATAAGTCCTTTTTCTTTTGATGATCTTGTATTTTTTGTAAGTAATAAAGTCATTCAAAGTAGAAGATGATATACAGTGTTTTAGGTTTAACTTAATAATGAGCTCCATTTAGGGGACAGTGTGAGTTAACTTGCATGTCAGCCATGAGAAAAAGGGCATCACTTCCTCAAGAATAGAGTGAAATATTCAGATGTTTAACAGAGATCTTGTTTATCTTGAGTTGACAGTGCTCAAGTTGCCTATAGCAGTTCTCCGAGTTCACCCTTTTCCTCTTCTTTTTTTGTTTGTTTGTTTGTTTGCGCATTTAGTTCCTGATATTGTTTTGGGATGTCCTTTGGCAGGGCATTGCTATTGCAGTGAAGTGTGGTGCAACCAAGGCACAATTTGACAGCACGGTAAGCTGACCCCCCCCCCCCCCCCCCCCTTATCATTTCAAAGCTTGATGTCTCCTCCAGTAATTTACCGTTTGACCTGGCCTTTCTTTTTTTAAAAAACAAAATTCTGGCCGGTGGATACTGGTCAGACTTCAACTGATGACAAGGGAATAAATAATGTAAACATTATGTGCCTCTCAACAAACAACTTAAAATGCGACAAGCCATAAGGTGGTTTGACCTGTATCAGCATCCATTGCATGCTGGCAATGGATGTGTGAGCTGTTTGTATAATATGTATCATGGGATGGGGCGAAGATCTAAGTTTCAACAGAAGATCCTAATAAATGGGTTAGGGGTATGATGATATATGAAACATTAATTATTTATTATAATGAGAGAGTGAAATAGCTCCATGGGGGTGCTTCAATAAAACTCTCCTATCTATTACCCTTGACCATGGCAGAATTCTCAGTCAAGTGTAATTTGCCAATTTTGTAGGCTTGTAGCAAAGTAGCTTGATTGCTCATATTTCCCTTCTACATGTTGAATCTGTTGCGTTAGAAGTAATTGGTTTATGAGAAATATAACATATTTCTGAGGATCTTTTGTATTATGTAAGACAAGTGATAATTGGGATGACCGAACTACATACAAAAAAATAATTGGAACGAACAAACTGCACTCCAGTTTGTTATCAATAAGTGTTCAGATCAGAATGAATCTTTGCACTTTATGATCGAGACTTTTCTTATGATTTATTTTTTCTTGTCTTTGAAAACCATGAAAATTGTGTTTCCTTGTTTCCTTCTCACTTAGAGAGTTTATTTTCCATAACTTCATTTAGTAGGACCTTTTGTTTTTTCCTTCTCTTCAAGAAAGGTTTCAACCTTTTTCTTTTTTTTTTCCCCCTACAGGTGGGAATACACCCTTCAGCAGCAGAGGAATTTGTTACAATGCGGTCAGTGTCAAGGCGTGTTAGCAAACCGAAGACTAATCTGTAAAGATACAAAGATCAGGGAGAAGGAAAAGGAGTGATAATATGCAGTTGAAAGAGGAATTTTCATCCTCGTAGGTAATGGTTTCATATTTCACCAAAACCACAGAATTGGTTGTCAGATATTTGAGAAGGCTACGTTCAGTTTTCTGTCTCCCCCCGATTCATTGAATGTCATGATATGGCAGTGTGCTTTTTAACTTGCAGAATATGACGGTGTTAGTTCAGATTGCTAATGCCGAAAACGATATTTTATGTTCTTAGATTCTGTTATAATTTGATTTGGATCGACAGCCCTATATCTTCTGATATGGATGCTACATTATTGCCTCGGGCCGCTGGTTCGAGCCCGTACTTTTTATAGGTATGCAAACTAGGGATGATAATATCATTCTTTTTGGATTCTCGGTGGTTTACGCGCTTTTTCTTGATTGATTTGTCATCTTCTTTTTCTCACGTAGATATTATGCTTCAAAAGAATTAGTTAACGATACAATTAAAACTTCTTAGAATCACTTATATAGAATTAGTTCAGTATGAAACAAATGTGAGATGTAGCCTTCACAATCCTCATACCTAATGTGGACTTAACTTTTTAGATGTCACAATCTCTTCTCCTTCGATCCCTAACAACCAAATTGGGCCCATGTCACACTACAATATTCCAACTCCAACGAAGGATGATGTATAAGGTTGGTTTTGATACGAGTCATGACTGAGGAAATACAAAAAAAAAAAANAATTGATGGAATTTAACGGTAGGGACTAAATTATTTTTTTTTAATACTACAGGGACTTTTGAGTTCGTTTTAATACCACAGGGAGTAAATTGTAAATCAAGTAAACCACAAGGACTAATTTTGTATTTTTCCCTAATATATATTTAAGCTTCAAATTCAAAACCCACATCTATATATGATGATTACATCATAGTTTACCCCTTAAAACAGTTTATATATATATACCCACAGAATCTCATGACTGCTGCTAAAGTACATTACAAGATCCTCCTCCATTTCTATCTCGAGAGTTCTATGGTATTTATCAGACGAAAAGAAAGGCAACTCGTATCGTATTAAAAAATCATGATGTTACGATACATGGTCTATAATATATAGAAACAGAGATGATGAAATGTGTATATGAGTCTAGATCATTGTTTTCCCTTCACATACATCGCAAATTGTATACCCAAGGCCCTCGCAATATGGGCAAGTCGCTCCTTCATCTACCCACTCCAAAAACTGCATCACGGAATTTGATCATAAGATTTAGATCTCCAATCATGCTAGAAAAGATCAAACTGGCAAAAAAAGAAAAAAAAAAAGAGGAAAAACATCTGAAGGATATCAACAAAAGCCTCTTACCTGTTCTTCGATGTTCGGCTCCCCTGTTCCATCACATTCTGTAACAGACAAATCCAAATCAGCCAACGGTGGAGATATAAATGGAAGCTGGTCATTATAAACTCGGAGTTCAAATTTGAAACTCTAGTCATGTGAGGAGGGGCACACTTTTAAAATAGCTCTAATGGCATTTATATGTACATTCAGATTGTTCTCTTCAAGTCGATTTGACATGTACTCCGGTCGTTCAGACCTCTCAAACCTCATTATATTATTGAGTCATCACATCAATCCACATTTCCTAAGAAGTCATTCAAGGAAATAGAAAAACCCGATCCAGATGGTTAATCGACACGGTTCATGCTATACATATGATTAACAGTGAACCGACCTATATGTCGATCCATTTCATCAAAGTCAAAAATCTTAAATCCCAGTTGCAAAATTTTTCTCATAGTAGACAAGCTACTGCTCCAAAACCGTGACTCAATACGCATCACATTGGTGACAAAAATCATATTCCTTCATGCTTGATATATATAATTTTCCACATTGGTAACACCAGCAGAACTCTGCTATTAATTTGGCATCTATGGTTGGTTAAGGAGCACCTTCGGAGAATTTTCCCACTATCAAAAATATATTTTTCTCAAAAGATAAAGATTATTCTATTAAATATTGAGCTTAAACTGGGCAATGATAGTCATGTACCTGTGCACATTAAGCGGCCCTCTCCACGACAGGTAAGGCACTTCGTTGTAGCATCTTTTGTCTTGCTCTTTCCTAGTCTAGAGGGTTCTTCCCACCGGTTCTCTCCTAGGAGAAATACTCTGTGTTCGGACACCTCTACTTTGGTAACACCTTCTTTAACAACTTTCTGCTGAACCTCTGAAATTTCTGTTATAGAAGCAACTACAGCTCCATTTGCACCTTCCTAAAAAACAACAGTCCTTAACTATAAACAGAATTCAAATATTCACAATTTTCAGGTATGTACTTCGATTCCCTATTAATACAATATGAGCCTAATCAGTTCTTTGAACACAAGATAAGTTCAAGTAACATAGTTTAAAAGAAAAGACAATTGATAATTCATTTGGCATTAGCTAATAAGAGAGCTGATTGGGTTAATAAATAAAAGATGTAACCCTCCCTGTCACTAATCTGCTCAACATGCTAACATCACCATAAAACATATCCAGAAAAAGAAAAAAGAAAAAAGAACTGATAAATCTGAACTATAAAAGTGAAGTCCTAATTGGCCACAACAGCGGAGTCATGTCTGTGATATGTTACACTATAATTTGTGTTGTTGGGGAAGCAACATGTGGTGAACATCGATTGCAAAACTATCAATCAAATGAATTCCTGCATAAGGCTAGGATAAAAAGCACATGGACATGGAGCAAGCTCCTTATGCTTCGTTAATTATCAGGTTTTATATATGCATGATGAGTCAAAATACTTTTTTTCAGGTTTTTTTTTTTTTTTTAGGGGAAGAAATGGAGGGTTGTTCAGGAAGAATACACTTTCAAGATCGGCCATTTTTACTCATTTTGGGTCCTTACGCCAAACTCAGAGCAATATGCCCTTCCATTTGGTTTTCAAGCGTTGATTAATAAATTAAAACATCCAATGCTAAAACCCGAGAAGTAACAATTCTCTATATCAATTGCCAGCGGAGGAGACACAAAATAAAAGGTAGTTGCAGTCTCATGTCATCTTCAATGCCAATCACCTTTTGAAATCTCAATAAACTGCAGATTGTATTTCCACAGGCGTGCTGCTTGAATAATCCAAACAGTTCAAATATGCATTCTTTATTGGGATTAGAATATCATCCATGGGCCAGTATGTGGCCACTAGAATAGCTATGTAACTTTCTGAAAGGCATTAGGGCCAAATATAGCAATCTAGTGAGAATACAGCTGACGCATTCCTTAATATATGCACAATGATAAAATAAAAAGCATAACAGCAAACAGAGATGTCCATACCTTTGGTGAAACAGTCACGGTACTCCCTTTCTGATCTGCTTCTACGTTTGAACCAGCACCAACAATTTGGTGCTCCATATATAATCTTTCAAGCAGCTCTCCAGTCATTATCCCATCTTCAGGGGCACCTTGTGTGGCCTGTGAAGCAATCTCACGTTCTATCAAAACTATGAGCCAGAGTTGAAATAAAGCATACGAAAGGAAAAATTAAATTGTTTACATGATGTGGAACCAACAATAATCACAAAAATAAAGTTGTGAAAGTAGGGAAAAGGGAGGAGAGAGAAGCAAAAAAAGGGGGGAGCAAGAAAGAAGAAGCTAAAAGGGGGAAGAAAGAACAAAGAAGCTAAGGGGAGAGAAAGGGAGACAAGAATCAATTCCATATGTTTTCTATTCCATCAAAGTCTGCCTCTATTGAAATACAAAACACACTTTAATAGACTAATGACAAAGGAAAAACCTACTATGTGGTCAGGCTGCGAAACCCCACTTTTGCAGCCCCCAATCAACTACTGCCACCTAAGCTAAGTGCACAAACTTAAGTTACAACCAAATACACTGGATGAAAAAAAAAAAGGAGAGAAAGAAAAGAGAGAAAGAAGGAGAAAGAAGAAATGGCGTGGGTCTGGCAGAGAAAGAAGAAATGGCTGTGGGTGATGTGTCACAAGGAGATTGGATGCTGCAAAACACCACTTTTAAGGTCTGGCTGCATAGTAGGGGCTCTCAATGACAAAACCCTAATATGATTGACTTTGGGCAAAGCCCATTTATTGAATTACAAAAACATCACCGACTCTTGAAAATTAAATAAAACAAAAGGCTAAATACCAATAACCCAATTAACCAATAGGATCTAGATAAAATTACATGGACCAATATTACTGGAAAATAAAATAAAAAATAGAATTGATCTCTAAAATTAGATAAGGCTAAATTAAAGTAAAATTTGTGTCTCACTCCTTGCATCATTACATATCAGACATTCTATTAGCTGAAGATTATTTTATCCTTGATGATTCTACAAATTTTTCATCTACGTAAATTACATATGATTAAAATTTACAACTTACTTGCCAGGTCTTCACGGCACTCTCAGTCCCACTTGAGAAACTGGAACATTCCATGTCTTCCTCACCTGAGTAAAATCCCAATTTTTGCAATGCTTCCTGTCATACTATGTCAGAACAAGTCAAAATACAAGATATGCTCCTCCTACGTTAGTAACACACTTGTGAGTTGTGACAACATGGGGGCAAACACAGAACTAGAAGAACCGCATGCATAAAACCGTGTAAGAAAGTTGGACATTTCATGGACTGTACACCCAAAGATTTGAAATAGACATTTATACAGGAATATTGATGATTGTACTGCGCATGGGTATAATGCCAAGAGAAGATGCTTGAGAAATACGAAGGATTTTTTAACGCAAAAGAACAGTATCAAACAAAAGTTTTGAGTAAATAAAAAATTAATGTATATGTCATGATAAGAAGGATGAAGTTTAAACTAATATTAACCATCAAGTTTTATCATTATACATCAAACATTCCAGATTTTTTCAGAAGTGAAAAGTAACACATTATTTCATCTACAAGAAAATTAAAGCAAAAGCCATAAATCTTATTCCATGGAATTGTTGATGACCCTCAAGTTCATCTTGTGTCAATGCCAAGATTCTCAGCAAATTGTAGCCTTTTTGAGGCTTCAAGAGTAACCAAAAATCCACATTAGTAAAAGTTTCCGTTCAAGGGCTTCACAACCCTATCTTTTAAGCATTTCAGTACATTTTCTGCTTTCTGTATTTCCTTCCTCAATAGAGACCTAGCTCTTAGCATCAGAACCAGTATAGCTGGATGCTGATACATTACATTATTTATTACATCTCCAGTGTTACTAAAACAAACCCTAATGTCTAGTTCTCTAAATTTTAGAAAAAAGGCAACTTCTTTAGAATTCATTTGACGAATAATCTTTTTTTAAAACAAACCAAATTCTTTTCGATGAAAATCTATATGAGGTCTGGCTTACTTTTTAGCCCCTCAAAAGCACTTCTCTTCTTGGGATTATAGCTGTGAATGTCGCATGCATTGTGTTTACCCATTTCATCTTCATTCCTAACATTAAGCAGATTGTATAATTTGGAAGTGCAATTCGAACACCTAAAAAGGGATTGCTCCATGATTTATCCATTTTCTTATTTTAGCATTTTGCTTAACAATATATTAGATCTTATTTTCTAGTTTCCAAAAGAAACTACTTTAGTAGCATCAACTGTATATATCTGCTGCCAATTAGTACACCACCTATCCAAGGTTCCACATTTTAGGATACTCCCATCTTTCCACACTAGGATATTACACATCACTGGTACCTTCCATAAGCTCACTATGTTCTGGTATTTGTCAACAATAACAACGCAAAACAACACTTCAATTAACGATGTCTAGCATATTGATATGTCCCAAAGAATATTTTTCCTATATGCAAATTCTATACAAACCAAGGCCTTGGCTTAGGTGGTAAAGCAGATTGCCAAGAACATAAACAATGTAATAACCAAAACAACTTCAACAATATCTGTACTTTGACCATCGAGTTAATAACTCTTCTCATATATGTATGAATTATAGTCTACTTAATAAGTCCACTTAGTTGTACTTAATTACATTGCAGACACTGAAGTTTTGTATATTCAAGAACACAAATTATTCACCACGTAAATAAGACTTATAGATATGTTCTTTTCTCGAAGCTTGCTAGTAAAGATTTTCCGTCATAACACAATCCAATCGAAATCAAACAAACAAATAGTAGAAACATATATTTTATGCCAAAACATAACACAAAACACAAAAACTCGCCTTGTAATTTCATAGTAGTAGTGATTGCGAGCAGACCTGCATCGCTTGAACCTCGTCTCCTTCCGATCCCTTCCTCAGCGTCTTTCTCCTCTTCTTCTCTCCCTCCTCCGAAACCCTAACCACCTTCTCCTCCACCACCACCAGCTCCTCCTTCTCCTTCTCCTTCTCCAACAAAACCATCGGACTCGCACTCGACCCGCTCTCCGCGATCAGACCCCTCTCCTTTAGCACCTGCAACAATCCGGCGATATTCGCGATGGTCTCGGACACCGACGCCCCTTGTATCGAATTCTGGTGTTCTAAGGCTTGGATTCTGAGCTTGAGGTCGGAGATTTCGTGGAGGAGGGCGTCGCGCTCGCGGTCCCAGCGTTGTTCCTCGCGGAGCCAGCGCTGCTCTTCACGGAGCCAGCGCTGTTCCTCGCGGAGCCATCGGACCTCTTCACGGTCGGAATTGGAGGGGCTCGTGGAGTGGCAAATGTGGGATTTGAAGAGGGAGTGTGGAGATAGTTTGGGAATTGGGAATAAGAAGAGAGTGGGGTGCGGAAGAGAGTAGGGTTTGCGGCAAAGAGGGAGGTTCGGAGGGAGTGGGAGAGAGGAAGACATGGAAATGTGAAAGAGCGAGAGAGAGTGTGAAGAAGAAGTACAAGTAGGAGTATTAGTGAGAAGAGAAGAAGACGATAGGTGCATTTTGAACCACACGTTTGGTACCAGGTGGCGGGAACCTAATCTGAACACAACGACCTGGCAAATGGTTCGGGTCGGGTTGGTTTGGATTAAAAAAATGGCTCAACCCACGGCGATGAATCAAGTGCTGTTATATTTTTCATTTAAGTGTTGGCTGGGCCATGGCCCCTTGGTTTTCAAATTTGTTCTTAATATATTTTTTTTATTAAGTTATATATAGATATATATATACATACCATGTGAGCGGTGGAAGCTAAGTATGCATAGCAATGAATGACATAAAATAACAATATATGAAAATATGCAGAAAAGTTTTGAGAGTAAGCGCGAAGTTAGAGAGGATAAAATAGTAATAAACACAAAATTTAATAATTGTAGATTTATTAATATTTTAGTAGAGAATACTTACAAAAGTAATAACATGGCAAAATACAAAGAAAAGAAGTATGAGTAAAGCAAGATACAAGCAGAGAGTAGGAAAGGCTTAAAATGAATTTAGTGTTTGGCTATAAACTTCTACCTCAACAATGAGGGGGTTCGTCCTTTTATAGGCGAATTACGATAGGTAAAAGAAAATAACAATAGTAAAAATTGATAATAAAAGCATATTCGTCGCAATATTATAGTGTCGGCAGGCAAAAGAGCAACAGTGAAAACAACAGCAATAGTGACTTCAATAGAATCAGTGACTTCAGTAGCAATAGTGAAAGCAGCATAAGTGATAACATAAAAGCAGCAACAATAATAATAAATGTTAGTAGCAATAGTGAAAGCAGTATCAGTGATAACGTGAAAGCAGCAACAATAATAATATATGTCAGTAGCAACAATGAAAATAACATGAGTAGTATAATATAATAAATTTTTTAAAGGATGTTCAGAAATCCAATGAAACAGATGAGGAAAGTAGGAAAAAGCAAATTGAGATGATAATTTAAGCCATATATATAATAAATTATACACAACCATTCATTCATTTTTTGGTCCCTTCCCTAAACGAGAGATACTTATCTCATCCTGTGATGTTGATCCATTTCTGCTCATTTTGTGTGGCCATGCAACTTTTTTAACTTTTCAGACCGAAGCTTGATTAATTGTATCATCTGCAGATGACTTTTCTTTAGCTTATATCACATATTAACCAAAACTCTCACACATTCTGAGAGACTAGTACGAATTCCTACTTACCTACATGTAGGCTTTAAATCAACTTTTTGCATGACACACCCCTCCGGTTTTAGTTTCACTTTTTTTGGTGAATTTTAAAATTATTATTAGATCAAAATTTAATAGTGATTTTAGAAACGGTATAAAAGAGTGTAAAAATAAAAGTGAGAATGTAAAAGTATTTGTAGCATTATTGCTTTTTGCATTCCTCAATTAGGGGAGCAATTCCCATTGTATGGATCAATCACCTTAACTTAAAAATTATTTTTTAATTGTTAGAAGATGCTTTCTTTCTTTTCTTTTTCTTTTTTTTTAAATTCCATTTAGGCTCTATTTGTTTCGAAGTAAAATGCTTTTCGTTAGAAAAATATTTTTTGGCATTTGACTCTTATAAAAAATGAGCGATAGTGAAAAACGGTCAACAACCTTCAAATGTGGCTTGGCAAAGGTTTGGCAAAGTATAACAATTTGAGAATGAGAAGCTCAAATATAGAAAATGGTTTTCAATTTTGAAAATGAGAAATCATTTTGCAAAAATTAGATAAGCTTTTTCTAGTCAAACATAAAATGTTTTTAGTTTAAATATTATTTACATCGCACCAAACACCGAAAAATATAGAAACTGTTTTTTAAAAATCATTTTACACTAAAACAAACGAAACTTTAATCTTTAATGGGCCAAGTCATATGTGAGCGATCGAGGAGAATGAAAAGGAGTCTCCGATGTTTTAATGGCAAAATTAGAAAACATATTTATACGTAGAGGGATCCATCACTCAAGATTTATAGGTCAAGGCCCAGCAACCACATCAAAAACAATTCAAAGTAGGATAGAATGTTATTGAAAACGTTCACTATATATGAGTAATGCTAAATATAATTTTTATATCCCTTTTGTGTCATTCTTATCGTTGGATTAAAATTCAATAATAATCTATCACAAATCTAACTGTGATTTTAAAGCCATATCAAAGAACTCAAGATGAATTCTAACATTATATATTAGACAGCCAAATGCATGTTATATCCCCCCTTACATTTGACAGCCAAATTCGAAATGATTAGATTAGAAGTTAATCAGCTGGAGGCCATAACTTTCTATAAGAGGTTTATGTTGTTGCACATGCAAGGAAGATAACACTTATCACTGAGGAGAAATCAAAATCAAACTTGCATTTTCAGTAATTCAGAATATTATAAAATAACACAGTATGGTCCCGAAGTTAACCCGCCAAAAGTAAATATCAACCCTGCATCCTCATATATACCCAAATGCATATCATCACGGAATCACCTTAAATTCTCAGCAGTCTTCCTCCTCACTATGGTGCCTGCACTATGCTTTACATAAAAAGAACCCTCTGTCCATTAAACAATAGATTTTCTACAAACCCAATTCTCATGGATCTAGCCGCCGATGCTTAAACAAAGAGAGCCTCTTATTAGCTAGAGCAACCTGTTCAATACCACAGAACAACTAAGGAACTGTATACATAAACTACATGGGCAGAGACAATGAAGTATCCACAAAACGGCCAAGAAAGACAGTTCAAGGGAGAACTGGTCCAACCTGGCAGTTGAAATGTCAACTAAGAAGCTCATTTTCAGGCTCAGTCGAGCTTGACATTAGAATACAGAAGGGTGTCCCTTGTGATGGGCATATTGAGAAGGAAGTATACCTGCAGAGAACAAAGACAAAACAAGAAAAGATGAAATGATGATCTTGTCAATCAATTATAAATGACATCTACTTAACACCATTTGAGTTGAAAACATGTAGTCCATCGTATTGTCTAACTATCTACTATAACACTCCTATTGTAGCATCCAATACTGGTTTTCTTTACAACCAGAGCCAGAAGATCAATGAGACATTCATTTAAAATGCAACTAACTTTTTCATTAGTAAACAGTCAAAATTGGAAACATAAAGAATTACTTAACCATAAAATAGAAGAGATATAAAGATTAAGACATCTGGGTTAGTAGCAAAATATGTCCATGCCCATGCGTGTGCAAGCACACACACAGAGTGCTCTAAGTTTTAACCAGCATTGATTTCCAAATTAACTTGTATAAAACATGGTGCTGGGCCGTTAATAATATCAAATCTTACCCCCAAGAGAGTTGAAATGAGAAGAATAATTCCGGTGAGCCATGCAAGTGTCCGTCTAACCAACAACACTTCTATAACAGTCGTATTATAGGGGCCTTTTGTTTCCACCAACCAGCGCGCTGACGGCTGAGAAGTAAACATTGTATTCAACATTTTGCCTGACTGTGCGGGAGGTGAACCATAAAAGAAGATGACTCCAACAATTTGACCTGCCATGTTATTAAGTGCCACTTATTTAAATGATAAATGAAAAAAATAAAAATTTCAACCAATTTGAATTACAAAAAGGTAATCACTAATCAAAATCTAAAACAAGGCAGACAGTTTCCCAGAAAATATTAGCTACAATCTTCCCAAGAAACAGGAAGAGTTACTTCAAAAGCGATTAGCTTATATGAAATTTGCATTTGCATTCACAAGTTAGTTTCCAACCCCACCCATCCATATCAACAAAATACCAAGGTTATAGTAAAAACAGAACAAGGAAGCCTAGCACTGTCATAGTAAGTGAAGCCTATCAGGTGAATTGGGAGTCTTATTAAATTAAATTGGCACCACCTCAATGAATTAATAAATCATCTTGGCATGGGAAGGTCAGAAAGCTAAAGTTTAAGATTAACTAATAATTTCAAATAACCAAGACAATTGACCTTTGTATGCTTCTTGGAATGAATCAAACATCTTGGACAATGTAGCAAGTAATAGACCCATTCCATGCTTAGGAAGACCATCAGATCCATATTGCTCTTCCAAAGCCTGTTCAGATGTGAAATAAAAGAGAAAATGATGAAGAAGCTAAAATCAATTAATAATAGCATAATTAGTAGGCAATTTTTTATACGACCCACGAACCCAACACAAAATTAGCAGGCTAAAGTTTAATTTAATAAAATTTAGGTCAAACCGAAGCGACCCGATTAATAAATGAGTCAATTTTGGGTCAACTCGCTTCACCTGGCTTATGTTTATGTTTTCTCAAGTGATGCTTATGTTCATGTTTTCTCATGTGATGCTTATGTTTCTTTTTTTTTTGACAAATGGGTACATATTCCACTGAAACGATAGGCCTCTCGCATCTGTGTCCAAGTCTCCAAACTTATATCCTTGTTGACAATTAAATTTATGTTGAGCTCGCAAGAGGACGATGAAGGAGCTTAAATCTTTTTTCTTCAATACTCTTTATCTTTAGACAACTACTTATATTTCTCTTTTGGTCCTAAGCTTTCATGATTTTCTTGTTCTTTTTTCTTCTTTTAAGTATGTGTCTTCTCTTGTATACTTCTTGTGTACTTGGAGGTGTCTTACGCTTTTAATAATATTTCGATTACTTCTAGTTACTCGAACTCATATAACAACTAAGATATACAATAACAAACATTTATCAGCAATTAGATGGCATAATGTAACATCTATTTAAAATTTTGAAACACAAAAGAAGGGTTGGGGNGGGGGGGGGGGGGCGGATATGCCACCTTAATGCCATCAAAACAGCCTGTTATCAACTCAGCTGGACTTTGGGTACTTTGCACCAAATCTTCATGCAACTCTACTGCCCTTCTAAAATTGCGAATGAGAGAGAGAAGACTTGCAGTAAACTCCCTGTCTGCTTTCTGAAAACAAATGGAATTTATTTTTCCCAATAATTGAGATAACTGTAGTTATTAAAGAAAATAGCATCCTATACACATCTATCAATCATAAAATTGATGCACATACATAAAAAGAACGTGATAAAAATTATAAAATCCTGAGTGAACCTTTGACATATGAAGATTCACAATGGAACCATCTGCCAACGGGATGGTTAACTCTCCATCTAATGGCTCCAAGGAATTAGCAACATAAGATCCACCCATCCAAGAAGCCTAAACAGAAAGTAAAAGAGAAACCTAAGTTTTCAGATATGAAATCAAATGAAACAGCAGCATGAAAGAGATGACCAGCATAAAATGGAATATAAAATGAAGATAAGATCAGTCATTACTCACAAATTCACCAATTTCTTTGTTGGTATAATCTGCCAATGGTTCATCCAGAGAAAACACGGAGACTACATTTTTATCTGTGTCAACTCATAAAAGTGATATGTGAGCAGCTTATGAAAAAAAATGATTCAGATACGAAAAATTGTCATATTCTTACAATAACTACACCAATCATAAATGTCAACAAAAGATCGGGTACCTGGAAGTTGAATGTTGGCAGCTTTCTCTGAACCAAAGGTAACCTTTCTCCTAAAAGCACTACTGAACTTGGCATTATCTGAGTTGACCACAAGCTGAGGATCTGCACATATAAAAACATCAATCTAAAAACTAGGCAAACAAAATTATAATAACATCATAATAAACTGAGAATAACAGTCGTCCAAAATGCATTTTGAAATCAAAAGCAGAGACCTGTTCCTCGGACTTCTAGCATAAAAACAGCACGAGGCCTATCAAATGGATTAGGCGTGAGGACCTCATTTAACTGCAAAAGACAAACATGTTATGAGCTGAACCTTCCAACACCAAAGACAAAAAGGAACTCAAGAATTCTATTGTGCAGCAGCTAAATATTATTTCAATAACCTTAGATGAACCAGAGGCTGAAAGTGTTGGAGGTGGTGCAAAACCAAGCAAGACTGATATGGCAGCTCCGACTTCCGATAGCAACATTGAATCAGGCTGTGAAGTGAAAAAATTGGCATAGATGGTGAGAAGATCATATAGCGAGGCCTCTATTTATTTAACGATAGGAGCATAAACAGCCCTTGTCTAAATCTTCCTCGACTATGCATTCTACCTAATGAGCGTGACTAATTCATATAGTAAGAACACATATTTCCCAGCATCCATAAAATTCCATTATTATTATGAAAAGATTTTATAAGCAATAAGGTGACAAACTATCTTTTTTTTTTGGATGAATGAATTTATATCAACACAGAACCAAGGATTATACCACACTCCAGCAACCAATCTGGAACAGCAGATGCTTTACAAAAACACCTAACAGCAAACTAGCTAAAACAAACTACTTTTTATTGCATTTCAAAACTTAATCGATAGTTTTTCATATCTTTAACTTGTATCCCTGCCAAAAACCCAGAGTCTTTTCAGATTAAAATATAAAATTATTCTTTTCAACTGTGTTTGCAACTAATTTTTTTTCACAGTAGCAGAACAATTATAAATAATGAATCCATCACCACAAGTTAACTGGAAATAAATTGATGCCTAAACATTATCCCATGGATACTGCTAAAATAAAACTAAGTTCAAAGTCCACTATCCCAGTTTGATTCTAAATTCCATGTCTATACCAAAATTAATAATTAATATACTTCCAGACCCTGCGATACACAAGCAGTTCAAATTCTTCAAAGTAAGCTTCAAATTGACATTTCTTGTTGCCAATTTCTACAGCTTCTCAGCAACCGAACAAGAAGCAATTGATAAAGCTAAAAGTTCAAAAAAATGTCCAAAAACAACAACAACTATTGGTCTACATGAATCAATCAACCAATTAGGGAAGAATAAATAGATTAAAAAAATTAATAACAAGGAATTACCGCAACGACATCTTTAGATGATCTAGTGCGAAGAAATTGACGGGCTGAGCTATCGATGAAGAAAACGGAACCAGTATCTTGAGCCTGGGTCAAGACCAACCAAATCGAACCATAGAATTATCAGATCCACAGCCATATCTTGGAAATATACATACAAATATCTAGGTGCATATTAGAGAGAGAGAGAGAGAGAGAGAGAGAGAGAGAGTACAAACCCTAAGTTGCAAGAAGAGAAGAGAGGAGACGAAAAGCAGGTAGAGAATGATGCGAATGTGAGAATCCATTGTTGAGAGAGAGAGAGCGAGACTCAGAGAGTATGATCTGGTGGTTCTGGGGGGACGAAGAGGAGGAAGTTTCGTTACGGCTTGAGGCGAGCAAGGGACGTCGTTTACGTACGAATCGACGTCGTTTGTTTTAGCTTTTCTTTTCGTTTTTTGGTAAGGAAATTTGGAGTGGGCAATGGGTATCCAAACACTCAAATTTTCAGCCCATTGAATTAGGGCCTCTTTGGTGGTGTAATGAAATTCGAAAGGCTCTGTTTGTGTTGTGTATAGCATATAGTCCATTTGAACCAAACCAATATTAATCGACTGTAAACACTAATTAGTATGATTTTTTTTTTTTTTTTTTCCTAAGCAAAAAAGGGCAGGCTAGGAAGGCCAATTGTAGCTATTCTACCTGGGTGTGACCATAGCAACACCTACTCACTGGGAGCCGCACACGAGGAACCTAAATTGTGGGAACCACATATGTTCCTTTCAAGTCCGACTGAGTCATAACTTGATCCAGCCCTATCCGGACATCAATGGGAATCCAAGGCATATGTAGGAATTCTCTATTGCGGAGATTCGAACTCACGCTCTAGTACAGTTCCTGACTACTTCGAAATGTTCTTAGGTCATTGAACTATCACCCTCGATGGAAACAATAATTAGTATCAGATTATGAAAATGTATAAACAATGATATTTTATTTATAATGAATAAATAAATTAATAGTGCAGCTTATAACAAGCTCAAATTTTAATTCAATTCATCATATATATATACACACATATATATACATATATTATAATTTAATAACCCACTCAAAATTAAACGAATTAAGTTTAAACTTTTATATATTTAGCTCAATCTATCTGGGTTAACTATAACCCTAGTGAAGGTAATAATAGTAATAATAATAATAATCACAATTACAATTAAATATGTATTCACCAGTACTAGCTAGTGATGAGAATCGTTTAGGTTCTTTAACAAAAATCCATTAAAATTTTGATCAGTTTTGAGCGTTCAAAAGATTTTGGATACCAATGATTATGATAGTATATATATATGTCCCAATATTCTTCTTGCATTGCCTAGAGAAATGATAGAAATATCAAATCTTTTACCTAGAGATTTAATACTTTTAGCATTTCTTATATCTTTAAGTTTAAAAGATAGTAATATTAATATTTCATGTATTCCCTAAAAATAAATATATATTATTTCTTTATAATGATGGCTCAAACTTTTCTCAATTTTCTTTTCATTCATATAAAAAGATAAATTTGTGAGTATGCTGTACCAAATAAAAATAAATAAAAAAGGAACCAATTAATTAATTAATAATCAAATTCAAGAGAAAAACCTAACGACGTCCCTTTATTAATTATATATATATATATATATATTACCTTTGTTATAATTGACAGAAGCTTCTCATCATGTAGATATCACTGGGAAACACGTCATTTAATTTATGGTAAATTAATTATGCACAACATATATATGATATGATGGCTAGAGCAAACCAATAAATTAACTAGTCTGACCAAAATTGAAATAATAATTTATTCATGCATAGACAGCATACGCGTCATCCTAAAAAATATAAAGGAAAAGACAAAGATATATAGAAATAAATTGTTTTTATTTTATTATTATTTTTTTAAAAAAAAAAAGAAAAGACATATATGCAGCAAAGGCGGATTAATTGACAAGCATTAGCCAATTAAAAGTGAACGATAATACTTGAAAGATGAGAAAAGCAAAAACGAACTTGTGAAAATCCCACTGTATCTATCTCTTTTTTTTTTTTTGCATTATTTATGTACGTCCTTTCATCAAGAAATTAACTTCTTCTTGCCTCAGCAAGTCCTCGATTCCAATTCCAAAACTTTCTTGTAAATGGTCTCCTCCACTACATGATGAGCTACCCAATCAATCATTCAACCGGTTTTAGAATATGGTGCACTAGCTAGCTAGCTAGCTAAGGAACCCAAATTGGCTTGGTGAGTAAGCATATCTTAATTTGTCTCTATTGATTTATATTTTAAAATAGTTTCAAGGGCAATTTTGATCAGGCAACATCAGCAGAGGGGGCATTTTGGAGGTTTTTTTTGTCCAAAAAAGGTCTTGTCTGTGGATTATATATATATATGTGACACATTTTACGTGTAATTTGACACTGATTATATTGAATAATCAAATCCATTATTAGCGTAAATTGCATTTAGACCCAGCTACATAACATGTCATTAGTTGATGGGCGACAAGGAATTATCATCATTAAGCAAAGCTTTCTTCATCTTTGTCAATCGTGGTTGGTGTTTGAATTAGACATCTTGCGTCCTCTTTGCTCCCAGCCATCCTGTCACCGCATGTAAATGAAAGCAAAACTCTATGATGCACGTCTTATGCATTACTCACGTAAGCAGGGCTGACAAGCATTTCTACCATATCTGTTATATATATCGACCGAGTTTTGATATCTAAATTGGGTTGAAAGAGTTTTTTTTGTTTTTTTTTTTTTTATTTAGTTTATAAAAATAGCATGTGTCTATTTTTTTAATAACATGTGAGATGTATATTTGCTATATATTAAAAAAAACATGTGCATATCACATGTTCATATATATTTAGGGTTTGCTAGGGGTTCTTCCATAATATTCTTCTGGATTCTCCCAGACTTACGTAAAACATGATTTAAGAAAAAATAAAATTTTAGTACCATTTTTTTGTCAATAGATTAATTTTTATAAGTTAATATTTAGGTTCTAATGCTTTAAAACTTGTTTTTTGATTCAAAACTAAAAGCTAAAGGTGGAAGGTTAACCCTTTAGGGATGGTATCACCAAAAATGTATTTGATCATCCTAAATTTAGTGCTAATGCCTCAAATTTGGTGCTAATATCTAAAAAAATTGGATAAAATAGAGAGGTTGGTTTATAAATTGTGATAAAACGGAGGTTGGTCTATATATATATATATATAGGAAAATGCTAGGGGTTCTCCCTATAGTGTTCTTCTTGGTTTCTCCCAGACTTACATAAAACATGATTTAAGAAAAAACCAACATCTCCGTTTTATCCCATTTTTTTAGGCATTAGTACTAAATTTGAAGCATTAGCACTAAATTTGAAGCATTAGCACTAAATTTGAGGCATTAGCACCAAAATTGAGGCATTACCACTAAATTTAGGATGATCAAATCCATTTTTGGTGATATCATCCATACAGGGTTAACCTTTCACTCTTAGATTTTAGTTTTGAATCCAAAAACAAGTTTTAAAGCATTAAAACCTAAATATTAACTCATAAAAATTAATCTGTTGGCAAAAAGACGGTACTACAATTTTATTTTTTCTCAGATCATATTCTACGTACGACTGAGAGAACGCTATGAGAACACTACGGGGAGAACCCCTAGCAAACCCCTATATATATAGACAAAGTTTTCCTCCAAACTAGGTTGGAAGAATTTCCTTCAACCCAGTTTATTAAAATGACATATGTCATTTTTTTTTAATAACATGTGAGATGCACATACGTTTTTAATATTATTTATTTCAACTTTGTCACTATTATAAATGAAATGAAAGCAAAACTCTATGATGCATGTCTTATGCATTACACACTTAAGTAGGGCTGACAAGCATTCTACCATATCTGTTAGATATATATATTATAAATCGACTGAGTTTTGATTTCTTTTTAATTTTGTCTATAAAAATAACATGCGTTTTTTTTAATAACATGTGAGATGCACATCTTGCTATTAAAAAAAATGTGCATATCACATGTTCAAATAATACATGTCATTTTTATAGACTGAGTTGAAAAAAATTCCTTCAACCTAATTTGGAGAAAGACTTTGTCATACATATATATATATATATATAGACAAAGTTTTCTTTTAAACTGGGTTGAAAGAACTTCTTTCAACCTAGTATATAAAAATGACATATATTTTTTTTAATAACATGTGATATGCACATGAATTTTTGATATTATTTATTCAAACTTTGTTACTATTTTTAAAAAAATGTGCATTTCATATGTTTAAATGACACTTGTTATTTGTATGGACTAGGTTGAAGAAAATTCCTCCAACCAAGTTTAGAGGAAAACTCGGTCTTATCCATCTATATATATATATATATATATATTAAAGAATAATGTTTGAAGTGTGAGAGATATATTTCAGATGTCATATTTCACCAATAATGGAAGCCATGAATTATGCATGCGATCTGCATGAAAGGACTTCTTTGCCTTTGCTTTTCGATTTCTTCTTCCTTTTTCTCTCCTTGCTTTTTACACATTGACTACTCAAAGTCCTTGCTAGCATGTAGATTTCGAGGGGGTTAAACTTAATGGTAGGTATTGGGAAGGCAAATTATGCAAAAAGCAAAAAAGCCATTTATGATATTCCTTCCATCTTTTCATCCACTTATCTCTAATTGATTTTGTTTGGTTAAAACTTAAAACGGCACAAAAACATAGTTTTTATGATGTTTACTATGCAAACGACCTAAATTTAAAACATTTTATACTGTTTACCGTACAAACGGCACATATTACAAAATTTATGTCATTTAAGGTACATTAACTTGACTCATTTAATTAAACGGTCGATTAGACCTCTCAATCATAATCGATCCGTTAATTTTATATTGAATTCACGTCGAATTCGCATACCGTATCAAAAATTGACAGCTATGTGAGAATAAGAATTACAAAAATAAATGGGAACTGAATCGGATTGGAGAAAAGAAGAAATTAAGATGACTCCCTTTGATGGTTTCAGCGGTGTGTGAAAGCTTTACGTGGGTGGAAATGCTTTATCTCATGCACACACACAATGATCATCCTTTTTCTCTAATTCAAAAAGGGTCACCCTGGCACGTCACTCTCGCCCACAAACAAAAAGGCACGCATGAAATATTATAATTGACAAAGTTTCTTCATTAGCTTATTATCTATCAACCACGTAGCAATTATCAGAAAGGCGTCGACCCCAAATATCACACTCACCTTTATTAATAAATTGCACATTTACTTCTTTCTTCTTTCAATCTGCTCATTAAAAATAATAATAATAATAATAATAATTTCCCTTTAGACCCCTAAATTATCTCTCTTTCAAACTTTAAAACCTCTAAATTTGAACCTTTAAACTTTCAATTATAATCAATTTGAACTCCTCCATTAGATTTAGCCGTTAACTTTAAACTCAATATTTGAACTTGTAAACTTTTAATTACAGTCAATTTGAACTTCTCCGTCAAATTTAGCCGTTAACTTTTAACGCAATATCTAAAAAGACCAAAATATCTTTGATTTTTGTTTTTTTAACATTTTTTTTTTTAAAAAAATATTTAATTTGGAATTAAGGGTAAATATTTGAAATTTCATAAAAAAAATCAAGGATATAAACGTCATTATCTCACTTTTAATGTTTAAGATGTGAGGAGGCTAGGGGTTTAAATTGAGAGGTTTTAAAGTTTGGAGACTTATCAAATCGCTTGATAATTTAGAAGTTTACAGTGAAGTTACCAAAAAGAAAAATTGTAAATCTTCACAATAACAATTAATGTTTATTAATTGGGGTGTAAAGAATATTGTAATTCTGATGTCTTTTTCTGGTAGCATAAAAAAAAATTAAAAAATCGATTTTTTTAAATGGGTATGATCATTGATCACCAAGGAACATAAACTTTTCCTGGAATCAAATATTATAAACTTTAGTTAAAAAAGAGGCATATCTTACAATTAAAGTTGAAGGTCCTACGTAAAGGAGAATGTATACAAGTTGCAATTCATGTTTTTATTAGCGACTGACGATTTGAGGTTTTTGTCCTTAATGAGTTTTTAGTATGGGAATTTAACTTAACTTCTAATGAATGATAGAAACAAAGTTCAAACTAAGGACTTTTGTTTTGATACCGTTTTAAATATTCATTTATTCCAAAATTTTAAATTAATAATAACTAGTGAACTTAATATTTATTCATGCTCATTTCGTTTCTACATAAAATGTTCTCTATCGAAAATAATTTTCAACAAAAGCATTTTTTTTTTTTTTTGAAATATTTTTTTTCGGCATTTGGCTCATACGGAAAATGGGTGACAGTGAAAAACGTCAATAACTTCCAACAAACTCTGACGGAGGTCCGGCAAACTCCAGCTATGGTCCGACGGTCATTTGCTGGTTTGAGAATGAGAAAAATTCAAATTTGAAAATGGTTTACAAAATTTAAAAGCAAAAACAATTTTTCAAAACTAAAAAAGCGGTTTTTGGTCAAACCAAAAAATATTTTACATTAGCGGAAGTGATCAGAGCTTAATTTCTTCCTAGAGAAATTTGACATGAGAATAAGCATGGATAGAAATTAATTAGAATACATATTAGGCCAAAAAGGAAAGGAGCAAAGAACATATATATGTTCTTTTGTTACCAAAAAAACAAAAGAAATCTCTTGAACGTATCATGTAGGTGTGGCTCTTGGCCTCTTTCTCTAGCAGGTTTTAAAGCATGTGGGGACCTATGCACAAGATCATGGAGACAAAGCCCTAGATTTTCACAAGCCGGAAGAACAGTAATTGGCCGGGGACATGCATGATGCTTCACTTTCTCTGTGTTCTTTAATTTTCATTTTGATCATTCTTTAAAACAAAAAAAAAAAGGCTTGCAGACACCGCACCAACTGTAATTTTCAAAGGCCTCTTCAAGTCAAAAAAAGGGAAATTTCTTGCGCAAGCAGCCAAGCGAGAAAAAGTGGCCCTTCTCCTCATATCATTCAACCACTCGTGCTTTATATTTTCCGGATTCCTTTACCTGGCCTACATGACCAGGCTGCCCATGTTGAATGGTTGTTTTGGATTTAACAATATGACCATACTAACCCTTTGTACAACAAGATTGAAACCCATATTTTATTTTTGACCTTAAAATCGATTAACCTCCTACAATACTAAAGTTAGAGCTAAGCAATGCATAATCCGTACTTTCGGGTGGAAAACTTCCTAAAATGACAAAGATTTTCTCTAATTCAGTCTATAAATTGAATTCGATCCTTAGAAGATGGGGTAGAATATCAATCAAATTATCTTATTAGCTCGGTGATTTAATATGTACGGTACAAGAGCAAAGGTCTAAACTTCAAACTTTGTATCCATCGTTTACCTTCTATTTTAATTAGATATTTCATGTATTAGGTCTCACTTATGAACTCGGATCTGAACCCATGGTGTTAGAATATTAATTAATTAAATGGTTGACATTTAATTAACCATTTTATTAGTTTAAGCTTTTGGGGGTAGGGAGTGATTTAATTCATGCAATTTTTACATGTGTTTTAATATGATTAATTTAATAGACTAGGTTGAAAAAAAAAATCTTATACCCAATTTGACAAAAAAAAAAACCTTTATCCAATTTAAAATAGACTTATAAGCACTCTGCACATGACTTACAACTAGATCGATTTCTACCAATAGACCAAGACATGTGTATTTTATTCAAGTATTCGATGAGAATGCTAGTCATGTCGTTTTGACTATATGTAATTCTTTGATATGGATAAGTTTATGTTGGTAGATTTGGTGTGGAAGCATATAGGGAAACTACCTTTTTCCCTTATGAACTACAACGCGGTGGCACTTTTCTCTCATGAACTGCCAATTGTGCTACTTTGCCCCCATGAACTACCATTTTGTTGCAAAAAACCCATTTTTCGTCAATCAAAGCCGTTAACTCAAATGGTCAAAGTGACAATACGTTGTAGTTCATGGGGGCAAAGTGACAATGCGTTGTAGTTCATGAGGGCAAAGTGACAATGCGTTGTAATTCATGGGGGCAAAGTGATGCAAAGTGATGGGTTGACCGCTTGAGTTAACGGCTTTAACTAACGAAATGGGTTTTTGGGCTCAAAATGGTAGTTTATGGAGGTAAAGTAGCACAATTGGCAGTTCATGAGGGAAAAGTGTCAACGTGTTGTAGTTCATGGGAGCAAAAGGTAGTTTCCTCAAGCATATAATATATTTTTGGTCATCACTATTTTGGACCGGACGCCTGGACAAAATATGCCTCCTTAATTTACTACACTATACATATATATAGTATGGTATAAGAGTTGATCAATAGATCATTAAGGGTAGTTATCATTCAATATAATGGCCTATCAAAGCATTAGTTCCAAGCATATAGGTGTTATACTGCTACTATAGTCAAGTCCAAATTAATAAAATAGTTAGCCACTTTGGCTGTCCTCTCCCGTCTACGGGTTTGAGGGAGCATCTGTAGTTAGATCTCACTGTTTCTAGGCCCCTTCGGTCATTAGTTCCCACTAAACATGTCTTATTATGGTCACGTTCCAATAGAGTACATTTTTTTACCTTTTTTTGCTTGAAAGAAAAAAAAAATGATTCCCAAATCCAACAAAATAGTAGTAAGGATATGGGTGAAATTTTACTAATAAGAAATGAAGGGGCAATAACGATATTTTGATCCAATCTCCGGTATTATATAAGTTGATAGGTAGCGTGCTTCATACAAAGTGTGCCTTTAAGTTCAGACTTCATTTCCATTCCACTATAATACATAACTTTTTTTGACTCTTTGTTTGTTCTTCTTTCCTTCCTACACTTGGTGTTGCAACTGTTTCATGGATATTGATTTCCTGTGGCTCACTGGGGGGTGGTTACCGATCCTTAATCAATGGCAGCAGCAGCAGCTAGCAAGGCACTCTGTGAAAGCTCAGCAAAATCATTAGTTTTATTGCTATTTCTAGTGCTTCTCTTGCTTGTTACTCTCTCTGATCTTCGTCCCACAGACCTTTCAAACACACCCAAAGCTGACCACCACTCCTCCTCGGCCAGACGGCTCCTTCTGCATCATCCTTCAACACAACAATCCGCCATGGAATTGCATCCAAAGCAGAGTAATAATTCTGGGAACCGACAATATGAGGCTGCAGCCCATGAGGTTCCTAGCGGTCCCAATCCCATATCCAACAAGTAAGCAAGATGTGCACCGATCAGAAAAACAAACTGTCGTAGAAAGCAACATCGGCATCGGGAACAAAAAAAAAGACAAAAATGTGTTTGTTCTTTTCATCTCGTCTTTGATTTCCTTGTTCAGTCTGGAATGTACAGTAAGCATACTCTGATTTTCTTTTTCTTTTTTAATTTCTGAGCTATTTTCTTGTTTCTTTTTGTATCTTAATTAGCAAAATGGATGTTAATTACGTGCTTAGCTAGATGACTTGCATGTATGCATAGACGAGTATATATATGATATATTTGTCGGTTCCGAAATCTTCTTCTTCTTCTTCTCCTTCTTCTTCTTCTTTTTCCGAAAATCCCTGGAAAGGAGGAATCCCACTTGTGTTTTCGATCTGTTTAAAGATGCAAAGGTAGTACGCATGGTGAGACATTAGATCTGTGATTCTGGGTACAAGGTGAAAAACTTTGGTTTCATTCGTAAGTAAAATTTTTATAGGCCATGGCTTTCTGCATGTGTTGTCCAGCACGTAGCCCCAGAAATCTGACACCCAAAAAAAGTCGTGAGATATATATGATTTGATAATCATTACCATTTTAGCTCGTTATCATTGAAGCACTTATATCAATTCATATATATAGGATAGCTATGATGATAACCTTGTCCGATTGTTACTTGGTGCTTTTGCCAATTCCAAGCATATATATGTATATATGTTTCTGTTGAGTCAAAGTCATGATTTAAGTTGCAGCGGGGGAAACATAAATTTTAGGGAGGACTATTGTGACTTCTCCATCAACTAGCAAGTTCATTCTATTTTTTATATTCAAAAGGTCTTTTTTTTTTTCTTTTTTTTTCTAGGTAAAGAAATTACAACAAAGAACAACAAAAGGTTAGACAACCCAACAAACAATATGCTCCAAAATGTACAAGTAAACAAAAATTAAAAGGGAATGCATTAAATAATTGACGCAGCTAAGTTGGGTTCAACTATTTGATGATAACGAAGAAAGAAACAAGATCTCAACTCTGCTGAATGAACTTTGGAAAGGATTTTTGAGAGGAGAGTCAATCGAATGTTGTTCAACCGAATGTTACATCGCATTTCTTATTCGAACGGGATGTTAATTATGACTTCTTTTTCTATGTAAACTAAATAAGGATACTTTAGGCCTCAATTTATGTTGTATTTTCACAAGTTTTAACAAGCGACTCCTTTAAGATTGTGTGTGTGTGTTTTTTTTTCTCTCCAATTTCTTTATTTTTCTTGGATTTGAGAAAAGTTGTGAATCATGTGTTTGGTTTGGTTTTGTAATCCACTACAACCACAATGCATCAAAACGACTTGGAATCTTCAACTGATATATATATGCATTAGGATTACTCTTCTCAATATATAATATCTATGAGACCACTCTTCCTTGCAGCAATTGCTTATATATATTCCCCTTGGTCAATACAATCCACACAAAGTCTTATTCTTCAAATTCTACATAACATCGCTTCTTGTCAGCACTTGCCTTGTATTTGGCAACACAATCTTGCAAGTTCTTAACAGTACTATAGCCTTAATGAACTTCCAGAAACTGAGTGATAAGATCTTTAGCCTTAGCATTCACTCTCTTCAAATGAGGAACATGCATGTGCTAAATTCAATGGTATACGAGGATTATTTTCATGAACAATAAAGAATGGACTAAAATTGGTCCTCCGATTTGTAGATCAATTGTAGGCGAACTCAGCTTGAAAGACCTTTTAATCCCAAGACTTGAGATGATCACCCACTAAACTCCTAAGCAAACATCTCAAATATCAATTGACCACTTTTTTTTGCTCATCGGTTTGAAGATGCATGATAGGTACTACAAAAGTCAAGTTTAGTGTCGGATAATCTCCACAAGTATCTCCAAAAATGGCCAAGGAGCTAGAGTGTTCAGATAAGAAACTATGGACAATGACAATCCATGAAGACGGTAAACCTTTCAAAAATACAATTGTGCCACATGTACTGCGTGTGAAGTATTCTTTCAAACAATAAAGTGTGTTATCTTATAAACCCAATCAACCTGCATGCACAACAGAGATGAAATCATTACCTTGTTATGTTTTCAAAAACTCTAATATAAAATTCATGCTCATGTCTTAAAGAAGTAGTTCAATCGGCTGGGACTACGTCTAATGAAGTGGAAGTCACTAGTTTAAATCCCATTTCCCTTTCTTGTGCGGAGATGTCAAAAATAAAAAAAATAAAAAAAATCATGCTCATGTTAGCATTGGAAGTGGCATGCACAAATCTGCATTAGTAGTTGTACCCTTGGAAACTTCACAAATTCAGCATCTTTCCACAAACTTCACTATCTCTTTCCGCATGCTAGGCCAATAAAATTTGTGCCACTAACTTTAGAGTCTTGTCACTCCCCATGTGCCTTCGTTACGCAATTTTTGAGTAATCTTCAATCTCATATATAGTATGTACCTTTAAGTATGGGTGAAAAAACGGTTATTGTTAGTGGTTACTGACTAAAATCTCTAATTGTAACTATTTAGGTGGTTAGTAAAATTCATTAACCGCCTAAGCAATTAATAACCCTAATAACCGTTAACCCTTTTTTTAAAAAAAAAAAAAAAAATTAAAAATCAAAATCAAAATCAAAATGATGTCGTTTTTATGGTAATACGATAATACCCTACTACATGCGACATCGTTTCTAGATTTTTATACATTTTTATATATATTTAAACATAAAAACAACTTCATTTCATGTATTTTTATATATAAAAATATAATATTTTAAATATATATATAGGCGGTTAATGGTTAACGCGCTAACCATAACCGCTAAAGCGGTTAGCTTTTTTTCTAATCGCCTTAAAAAACGGTTAGTGGTTAATACAATTAGCAGGGGTTAATAACCACCCACCTTTCTACCTCTACCCTCTCGAATACACAACTTTATTTATTTCGAAAAGAAACATGTTATTTAAAAAGAAAGTCATCTAGACAACCTAATGGCACGTCACTGACAATAAGATCAAAATATGGGGTCGGTAGATAAAAATTCTTTAAATGGATCATATTTGTCAACAAATGAATAATAAAAACCATGATTATCAGTAGCTACGTACCATTCACCTTTTTGTACATCATCATACCCTTTAATACCGTTTGTTAGAGAGATAAATATATATACCTACTTAATTTTAGATTAAACCTACGTAATCCAAAGATTTATATACCTATTGAGATTTGGCCTTGAAAATGTAAATTAATTAACCGTTCATTCTTCTAATTACTATAATATCATGTAGAACTTAACCACTCACATTTAGGCTTGTATATATACTCAAATAATATAGTCAACTCATTGCCCTTTTCTTGGCATGACAACACCGACACTTGTGCACTCCATCAATTTAGTCAATTACGGCCTTAATCCTTTTGACTATCGATTGGGCATTTGCATACCTGGTTGAGCCCTGATATATACATAGGCCATCACACCTCAGCAGTGAGAAACTATAGAAAGGTAATGAGTCAGTCCAAAAGACTCAGTACTCGACAGAGTCTGCTATAATTAATTACAAGGGGGGTCATGACAATTATAAGGTGGGCATAAAAAGCAAGGAAAAAAAAAAAAAGAACCACCTTAAATAATTAATGTAAATTCGTGTTCAATTCAAACAGTATAATCCAATTAAATTTGCATAATGTTAGTCACTGGGACCGGGATAGACTTGAATTACTAGAACCGACATTAAACCAGCAATCTACTGAATTGAAAACGAGTAATTATAGCTGCTTTGTAGTCAACTTATGAATTTACTCAAAAACATGTGAAATAAATGTGAGAGTTATTCACTGGTGGAACCTTTTAAGTAAATTAAATCTATTACTCCTTTGCCTTAATTTCCAGCATGCATGTGCATGTACTGCACTGGTTGGTTGGCTTGGCTTTTAATTTTTCAATTTAATGTTTTCCCCTACTCTCGTACGTACGTTTCTTTTACTTTTTTTTTTTTTTTTTTTTTTTTTTTTTTTTTTTTTTTTTTTTTTTTTTTCTTTTTTTGGTTGATAAAATTAGATGCTAGCTAGTAGATAGGTAGAGTGGTTGAATATATATCAGTACGTTTACTCACAAAAGGAAAAAAAATACTTATTATATCATAACTTTTAGTCTGAGAATTAGCCATTCGCATTAATGGGATTACAAATGTTAGAAAATTATTTTAGTAGATAATAATGGAAAACAAAACCATGCCAGTTGACATAGAAAACCAGACTTGGAAATGACGATTTTATTCATGGTGCATGGTAGAGACATTATATATAGGTTAATTATATGCTTGCCACATGAAGCAACTGGCTAGATATAGAAATGCTTGACATTTGATCTATAAGCTAGCATCTTTAACTCGGGACCCTACGTTTTGATCAACATTGCTTAGTTTCTCTTAAAACCAAAATAGAAGAAAGAATGGCCAACACCTATGAACAAACTTATTAATTACTAATTAGTCGTAGCACATGAAAAAAAAGGTCAATATTTGTCTCTAGTGTCCACCACCAAATCCAGCTCCACCGCCGGCACCAAAACCACCACCAACCCCAAAGCCACCACCTCCACCAAATCCACCGCCTCCGCCACCACCAAGTCCACCACCAACACCTCCTCCTTTGCCAAACCCTCCACCTGCTCCAAACCCTCCTCCGGTGCCTGCACCACCACCAACACCTCCACCTCCACCAAAGCCACCTCCACCGCCTGCGCCTCCTCCAACTCCACCAGCTGCACCAATGCCGCCACCTGCACCATCTCCACCACCTTCTCCAACTCCACCACCACCACCTAGTCCACCTCCGCCGCCTAGACCCCCACCACCACCTGCTCCACCTCCGCCACCTAGACCCCCACCACCACCAAGTCCACCTCCACCACCTAGACCCCCACCACCACCAGCTCCTCCACCAATGCCTCCACCAGCACCACCACCGAGTCCACCTCCTCCACCTAGACCCCCACCACCACCAGCTCCTCCACCAATGCCTCCACCAGCACCACCACCGAGTCCACCTCCTCCACCTAGACCCCCACCACCACCAGCTCCTCCACCAATGCCTCCGCCAGCACCACCCCCAAGTCCACCCCCTCCACCTAGACCCCCACCACCACCAGCTCCTCCACCAATGCCTCCACCAGCACCTCCACCTAGGCCGCCACCACCACCAAAGCCACCTCCTGCACCTCCACCTAGGCCGCCACCACCACCAAAGCCACCTCCTGCACCTCCACCTAGGCCACCTCCACCACCTAAGCCACCTCCTGCGCCTCCACCTAGACCTCCACCACCACCTAGACCACCCCCACCACCAAGACCACCACCTCCACCGAACCTTCCATGTCTAAACCCCCTCTTATATATCCCATGACCTAGACCTCCCCCCCCATTCAAAAGCGGGGGGTGAAAGAAGTGTTTGTCATCCTCAACCCCTCCAACATCAGCCAAAACCAAACCACTGACAAGAAAAACGCACAAGAAAGCAACCCTAACACAACATGAAACAGCCCTCATTGTTAGTTCAACAAAAAGCAGTTCTTCTAGCTCACTGTGAAGTGGTGCAACGAAGGAGTGTCGTATATATAGCGGAATAAGAAGTTTTTTTTTTTTTTTTTTTTGACATGGAATAAGAAGTTAATACACTAACAAAAGACGCTTACAATAACCCAACTGTCACTCGCGGGCTGAGTAAATGAAACTCATCTGCCATTGGCCAGCTTATTTATTTGCCCAACTGTCCTCTTATCCCACACGCTAAGAAATGAAGGCACTCTTTTGCATTGGATTTGGCTTTTGACTAGTGGGGGTCCCCTGTTGAGCTTTCCAGCTTCATCTTTTTCATTTGTTAAAGACAAAAGAGTCAAACCTGCTGCAGAGTGGCGAATACCGGAGATCAAGCTGGAAGCAGTGGACGTATAATTTCCAACCCAATATGTGACATATATCATTTAATGGTGCTTTCTGATACCATTAATTCAGCAATATTTGCAGTCATCAGACAAATTTTTTGTGTATAATTCGTGTCTCGAATACTCGATCGCTGTATTATCCATTTACTCTGTAGCACTTTTCTTTTTGGCTTGAACACGTACCTCAACAGTTTTTGCATGTGGCTCTACAGATGAACAATCGAGCCGATGGCAGAAACACCGCAGTTTAATATATAGCAAGGGAGCGTAAAAACTAGAAAATCGTTCTAATTTGCGCATGAAAACGTCGTTACTTTATCTAATTATATATGTGCTGCGTTTAGTAACCACTTCCTCCAATTAAACTAGTGAATACGGTGAAACTTTCTGGTTATTTGGTTATTTTTTTGTGGCAGCGTAGTAAATATGGATGAACTACTCGGATATGGGAAATTATTCGAAGTTTTCATAAGGAAATTTACTTGGAAGTCTAATTAGATGTGTAATAATTAAACAGCGTGGGTCTCTACTGAAGATAAGAGTCGTTTCTGTTGAATTTAAAATACTGCTTACACTATCAATTTTATAAGAGTATATTGATGTTTGTAAATTCAAATTTCACACGCGCCTGTTAATTAAGTAAACCACTTTCTATGTGTATTTTCTTTCACCCATCGATCCATAAAAAAAATTTAAAAAAAAAAAATTGTGACAGAAGTCCAAGAATGGTCAAATTGATTCTCTGGCCTAGGGATGCAAGCTTGATAACTGCTAACCGCTTTTAAAAATGGTTAGAAAAAGCTACTAACCGTATATATATATATAAAATCTAGAAACGATATCGCATGTAGTATAATATTATTGTATTACCATAAAAACGACATCATTTTGTTTTTGTTTTTTGTTTTTTTTTTTTAAATGAAGCAGTTAACGATTATTAGAGTTACTAACCATTTAGTAAATCCACTAATCGCTTAGATGATTACGGTTAACAATTTTAACCAATAATTACTAACTATAACCATCTTTTCACCGCTTCCCTCCGTAAGAGCACTAGCAACAACTTCCCTTTAAAATTTCATAAATTTATGGAATAAAACTACTTTTTTCTTCCCTATGAAAATATATTTAACAATAGATTCCCTTACCTTTCCATGTAACATTAAAATATTATTTCTTTACAAAATACAAGTTCCTTACATACCCTTACTTTTTTTACAAAATCCCAACACAATCTCCAATTAAAGACAAAAATATGAAAGGAGATAAGAAAGGGAAATGTTTATATTGAAATAATATATAGAGAACCACTTTTGATTCTCTACACATTGGGAAGATTAAATATAGGAAATATAATGTGAGTAGGTTTTTGTGATTTTTTTTGTTTTTTTGATTTTTTTTTTTTAAATATAAGAAAGGGAATGACATATAAAGCATCGATTGTTAGTGCTATAAGGCGATGCTTGCTCACAACTCAGGAATATCAAGGCGTTAGAGTTTCACATGACATGGTTATGAACTTTTGCGGGCGTGACTTGAGCTCAATAAACTCCTTTTTTCTTTTTTCTTTTTTTTACATGTCCACACAAGANTACTTTTTTTACAAAATCCCAACACAATCTCCAATTAAAGACAAAAATATGAAAGGAGATAAGAAAGGGAAATGTTTATATTGAAATAATATATAGAGAACCACTTTTGATTCTCTACACATTGGGAAGATTAAATGTAGGAAATCTAATGTGAATAGGTTTTTGTGATTTTTTTTGTTTTTTTTATTTTTTTTTTAAATATAAGAAAGGAAATGACATATAAAGCATCGATTGTTAGTGCTATAAGGCGATGCTTGCTCACAACTCAGGAATATCAAGGCGTTAGAGTTTGACATGACCTGGTTATGAACTTTTGCGGGCGTGACTTGAGCTCAATAAACTCCTTTTTTCTTTTTTTCTTTTTTTCTTTTTTTAAATGTCCATACAATAGGGGGAAAAAATAAACTCTTTCTCTTGGGCTTGGCCAAGTCAAAATTGTGGTATAATTAGCTTGGGGTGGAGGACCCTATAGGATTTGCGTTGGGCTGGGGCCCATTACTTCAAATGTTGCATCAAAATGTAAGCCCAAGCCCGTATAAACCACCACGGCCTTTTCCAAACCGGGCGGTAAACATAACCAACCCATGATCAAAAGCCCACAAAAACCTAAAGAGCAACTAATCTAAACCATAGGATTGGCCCAGCAGTATTGTGGGCTCCATTTGATGTGGCAACATCGGGGCCAGCCATTGGACCCCACTCCTTCTCTGCCGTCGATCATACCATGCACGTCCCATGACTCATGAGGCCTCTAAAGTCCACTCACCACAATATAAAAGCCCTCTCCAGTCTGTCTGTTCAGGTCTGTTCTACCCCCCGAACCTCAGCTTCGTACTCAGTTGAGACTCTCTCTCCTGTGTTAAACTCTGAAGTTCAAACTCTACACGCTCTGATCACCTACCCTAGTCTTTCATATCTTTCAGTTTTTTTTTTTGATTGATGAATTACCAATTTCAGAAACACAGCCACAAAATTCAGTTATTTCAATTCTGTTAATTTTCAAAATTTTCTTCGAGAAGTACAAGCAATTAGTTGAACGTTTCCGTTGATTTTTGTCAAGACTCGGATATGAGTCTTTGATCAATCGTGATCGTCACTTCACGAAGCCCAAGATTGGTAATGTAAGCTTTGATCTATTTCTCCGTTAACTTTGAGTTTGGTACACGTCAATTCACTCTCAATCTAACTTTTTTCTTTTTGTTTGGCTTTTTTCAACATGCATAATTTTAGTGTAATTTTTATTTTTGGTTCTGAGAATTTCGGAATTGAATTGGGATCTTTTGGTTCTTGGCAGTTTGGGCTTGTTTTGGACCGGAAACAATGTCACAGAGCAATTGGGAAGCGGATAAAATGTATGATCAGTTGCTTGCTGCTCTGTTACTTGTTGTTTATGTTGACTGGATAACTTTTCTTATCAATTATAATGGATTCTTATAACTTTTGTCATTTTGGCTAAATATTGCTAGGCTTGATGTTTATATATATGATTACTTGGTGAAGAAAAAATTGAATGCCACGGCAAAATCCTTCATGACTGAAGGGAAGGTTGCAGCGGACCCCGTAGGTAATCAACGGTTGATGAAGTATTAGGATTTCCTTTTTATGTTTCGTGTATTATAATTCTAAAGTAGATAATTCAGTTCCTTTAAGTTAGATTTGACCTGAATGAATTCGGAAAAATTCAATTTCATGATCCTCGCTTGGGTTGAAGTCAAAATTGTTTTAAAAATATTTCAATTTTGGATTAGCAGTGTATATGACTGTTGGCTTGAATATGCAGCAATTGATGCTCCTGGGGGGTTTCTTTTTGAATGGTGGTCTGTTTTCTGGGACATTTTTATTGCAAGGACAAACGAGAAACATTCTGAGACAGCTGCATCTTACATTGAGGTGGCTCTTTAAATTTAATGGCTATGTCTGACCACTAGCTTAGTTCTGCATCTGATGCTGATCTCCTTGATGTTTTTTTTCCCGCTCCCTCCTACGGTAATGGTGTGCAGGCACAGCATAATAAAGCAAAAGAGCAACAGCAGCTGCAAATTCAGCAGTTGCAAATAATGCGTCAAGCTCAGTTGCAACGGAGGGATCCTAATCATCCTTCCCTTGGTGGTCCCGTGAATGCTGTCAATTCTGAAGGAATGCTCGGGCAGTCTACTGCTAGTGCATTGGCAGCCAAAATGTACGAGGAGCGCGTGAAGCGTAGTAATTCAATGGATTCCGAGACATCCCAACCACTTCTCGATCCTAGGATGGCCCTTCTGAAATCAACAACTAATCATCCCGGGTAGATTTACCAGTAGATTTTATTTAACTGGTTCCATCTAATATTTTATATGTGTGGCTAGTTTAATATCTATTGGCCTATCTTTCTGAGACAGTCAGTTGGTCCAAGGAAACTCTGGAAGTGTGACTGCAGCTTTGCAGCAAATCCAGGCACGAACTCAACAGACCACTGTAATTACTTGGACAACATGATGCTACATTTTCTGCTCTTTTTTACTCATTTCTTTCGCTTATGTAATTTGGTTGATGTATTGATTCTTATTGTGGCTTTAGGACATCAAAGGCGAAGCTAACATATCTGCTAATCAGAGATCCTTGCCCATGGATCATTCTCCAATGTATGCGCAGGCAATCATGCAGTCAAAACCTGGAATGGGAAATGCAGGTATGATTACCTCTGTATGAGGGAAGAAACATTCAAGACGGTTCTACCAAAAATAAAGGAGGGTTTGGGAGAGGAGGGGGAGGCCTTAAGTTTGCTATCCTTAGGTTCATTTTTCCATTTCATGTTGCATCACTACTTTTCTTGTTCATTTCAAAATTCAAATATAACGGCCTAGGGAAAAGGCTAGTAACATCTACATTATCACTCCAAAAAGACTAGTTAAGAGGCAATTGGAGCTCCATTGAATCACCTATGAAGCCCAATTTTACCTAGTAAGGAACAAATGTGGAACCTACCACCTATGAGTATTTTTATTCTTTACCCACTGTATGTGAACTATTCACCTTCTTAATATGGGACTAGAGTATTACAATCTCCCCCTCTGAAATCCATTATTCGTTAGGACTACATCATGCAGTGCTTCATTTCTCTCCCCCAAGATTCAAGAGAATAACAAAAGCACACCTTGTTTCTTTCTGAGCAAGGAAGATCAAGAACTAGTGGGATTTCTTCTTATTAAATTGCTCGATAGCAAAGGACGCATGGCTATATAGGGGTTATTGTTCTCATTATTTGTAAAGTCTTGAGTATTGCATGAATTTTTGGTTGAGCTTGCAAAGGGTTGGAATGATGATAATGAAAAAAAATAAATGTTTGGCCTGGAAGACAGAGTGGACCTTTATTATTATTATTATTATTAGTTGTAGTGGAATTGTTGTGTACTTCTACAAATTCTGATTCATCCTTATTATAAACCTCTGTTGGACTTTTACCAATCCTGATAAATCATTCACTAACCTTCTAAAGTCTTCCTAATAATAATAATAATAATAATAATAATAAAAAAAAAAAAGATCCCAAGCCCATCAAAGAAATTTAACATTGGATCTACTTTTCTCCTTGATGCCTTCAATTTCTTGCCGATGTGTTTGACTTCGTTCTACACCATGTTTTTTTCTGGCAAATTGAATTGTTCCAGTCCATAGCTTTTGTGCTTGACTCTATTCTTTAACTTTTTCTTCTTTTGATTGATATTCTTGTGCAATGTCTTCTTTCTTCTCCTCTAGTGCCTCCTAACTCCATACAACCTACTTCTTTCCCTACCACCGCCTTCTCTTATTCTTGTGATTGGTTTTCTATTTTCTATTTCTTGCATTTTTCTCCTCTTGTAATTAGGGTGGACAATTTTTGACACGATCAGCAAACCCGACACGAAATTGAAGGGTTAAGGTTTGTCATAAATGGATTGGCCCGCTTTACCCATTTATTAAATGGGTCAACCCAGCGCTTGACCCACAGGTGACCCAGCTGACCTGTTTATTTAAAATAATTTTTTCTACAACCAAAGAAATAAAAAAGTTAAACCCATTAAAGGTTAAAATCTAGAGCCTGAAAGTAGAAACTTCTCGAATCTCATTCAGTCTTTCTCTAGGTCTCTTCCCTCCCTCCCACTCTTTTAGACTCCCTCTCTCTCACCGTGAATCATTGCTTCAACCTCAAGGAAAATAGTAAAATAGCAACCTAGCTTGAATGCGAACTGTGTTTTATTGACCTCAAAATGGTTTTCTAACGAAAGTTTTGGTGTAAGCCTCCATTGCTGCAAATCAAAGTCTTGCTCAAGTTCATTGAGCTCTCTTGGATATCCAAGATCTCCCATGTCACCACGCACACCCAAGTGCTGCATTAGGGAAGACGAGCTCAAGAAATTTTTTCGTTATTGTGATGGAGATGGGTGGGTGGAGGGGAATATGGACAAAACTTTAAAAACTGACACTAAACCCTTTTCAACTATCACCCCATTACAAATAAGACCCTCAGTTAGCAATTGGCATTAAAATGGACGGAAAGTCCCTCATGTGCGCTACGCGTGAATTTTTTTTTTACTTCCCAAATGCCCTTAAAAATCATTAAAATTATGAAAAAGTAAACAAAACTGAAAAAAAATAATAAATAAATAAAGAGGGTGATAACCATGAAGATGATTTGGCCACCCCAATCAGAACAACCTATGAGGGTGGTTCAGCCACTCTTGAAATAAAAAAGCATTTGGGGGGGAGCTTCGGCCACTCTAAATGCAAAAAGGATAGCTGCACCCCTGGCATGTATGGTATAGCCTCTTTTTTTTTTAGTGGTTGTGGGGATGGTTCGCCCACCCCTTAGTTTTTCTCAATTTTATTTTTAAAAAAATAATAATTTTAAGGGTATTTAGAAGTTAAATGCAAAAAGAGTTGCGTGTAGCGCACGTGAGAGATTTTCCATCTATTTTAAAGCAAAATACTAGTAGAGGGTGATATTTGTAACTGGATGGTATTTAGAGGGATCCAAGTGTCACATTGCTTCTATAATCAGAGACATAAATCTTTCTCTTCAGGCTTTCTTAAGCTGGGAAGCGTGCAAAGTTAGCAGAAAAGCTAACCATCATGCACATCTAGTCACCAAATGGGCTGCTTCCAACAAATCCTTTGGAAGCATTCCCACAAATCTTCATTTTTGTTCATTCAATTTGTATAAATAGTGGCAAAGATCCCCCATTTTTTGTATCCCTATCTGGCTATCCCAGTGTATTGCTTAGAAAGAAAAAAAAAATGTATTTTCCCTAAATAAATAAGATAGAAACACAGATCTCTTTTGCAAGACACCATGTTGAAAGGTTGGCGAGGGAAAAGGAGCACTATCAATTTAGTAGTTTCTGCCCAACCCTCCAAGTTTGATACACACCTTTAGTTTCCCTTACAGGGTTTTCCCTACACTTAGATCTTTAATATATTCTTATATATTAAAACAATAAAAAGTTAAAGACTTTTAAGTATGAGCTGGGAGCTTGAATAAGATTGGCAAGCTCAAGCAACTCTTGAGTTTTATCAAGCTCCTTCATGAGAAGTTTAAAACTGTGAGGTTACCTGCTGGATGGATAACTGCCTGTTGACAAATGTGGTTCTGTATTTATCAAATTGGATTACCATGAGAAATAATATCTGAACAATTATGGCTCCATCTTACGCAAGTCATGCTTTGCCTAATTTTATAATTTTTTCCTATATTTTCTTTTACTAGGGTTGAACCCTGGAGTTGGTGTCATTCCATTGAAGGGGTGGCCCTTAACAGTAAGTTGTACACTGTACTACTTCTCCAAGAGATTCATATAAAATATTTCACCGGTACCAAGTTCTTACTGAGGCATTTGTTAGAATGTTCAGGGCATCGACCAAATTCGGCCAGGTTTAGGTGCACAAGTTCAAAAGCCCTTTCTTCAGAATTCAAATCAGTTTCAGCTTTTACCTCAGCAACAACTCTTAGCACAAGGCAATCTTGGTAGTTCACCTATGTATGGAGAAACGGATCCTCAAAGATTTAGAGGATTATCTAGGGGCACTTTGAATGCAAAAGATGGTCAACCAATTGCAAATGATGGATCCATAGGTTCTCCAATGCAGTCAACTTCTTTGAAGGCAAGTTTTTCTTTCCAACACCTGTCAGAATATATTAGTCTTCTTGATACATGATATGGAAATGCTATATGTCTGCATATCCTTTCTTGCATGGTTAAGAGTTCTTGTTTGTTCCAATCTAATTTATCTCAATCTGATGTTGAACAGTTCTTAATATATATGGAGATTCTGACTCATCCTTGGAGTGTGACTTGGACCTTGTTAATAAAAAGGACTGGGTGTTTTGTATTGGGCTCAGTTGGACAGGCACTGGTCTTTCACTGCCTGCTGAAATGGTCATTGGCATATTGCTGTTTGTGAAATTGGTCATTCCATATCAAGCATTGGTCTTTCACTAGGAGAGTCTAGGTTTGAGGAAAACCAGGGTTAGGGTTTGCAAGAAATTAGGAAAACGTGAAATTGGTTAGGCAAATTAGGGTTTTCAGATCTGGTGCATTTGCTGGAAATCACGCAGACCATTAGATAGTATGATGAAAAGCAAAATACTAGCATCTCCCAAGTACGTTCCTAGGAATTAGTTCTTGTAAAAGAAAGCATCACAGTTTCTAGGGTTTCAGAGAAAATCCAAAGCCAGCTTCAGAATTCCGAAGATCTTATTAAGGATGTAGAGGTCATTACAAAACTTACATAGGTTTCTCGATGACTTGACCCTTATAACATTCAATTTTACCCGTGAAGTAAACTAATCTGGACCACATATTATTAGTATATCGAATATAAATAAATCACCAAAACCTTCACTAATTGGACCTCACATGTAAATAAGAATAAGAATTTCACCGCTCTTGTGAACTCTGCTCACAACAATTTAGTGAACTGTAATTTTCAGCAGGTAAATGTTAATTTAACTCTCACATAGGCCCTGTATTGTAATCATCCCACCAAATCAAGGCTTGAGGTTGGTAAATCTGCCGCAGCCTTGAAATCAGACCAGGTTTCTGAGAACTGCTTTGGTTTTGCTCTTTTATGGTTCTTTGACCTCCGAGTCATACTGAATTTTTCCCATGTCAATACTAATTTTTTCTCCAGTTTGTTTGTCCTGTAGCACTGAATATAAAACAGCCTACAATAAGGTTCCATTATTATTATTTTACTAGTAAGTAAGTTGCACACTTCACGGGACTTTAACTTATGACCTCACCTACCCCATTCTTTTGAAAGATGGCAGTGCCATTCGACCCAAAAGCATTAGCTTGAAGAAATATTAATCTCCATCTGTGTGTAAAAAACTGGATGTGTTGTTTAAGTCTCTCTCTCTCTCTCTCTCCATTGCCCTTCCCAACAAGAAGGATAAATACATGAAAGAATCATAGTATTTTAATTTTTAATTCTTATGTGAGTTGTGCCTGACATGGATGTGAAGTATTGATTTATGACAAAGGGCTATGATACTAATATTGATGTAAGACAAAATCTGATGTTGAAAGCGACAGGTGCGGTTTTATAGCCCAGTGAACAGTCATGAACAGTGGTCTGGCTGTTTGTGATCGTTTGCAACCTTTTTGAGGGATGGATAATTTAGGTTTTTTAAAATTAGGATTTTAAGGAAAGTTAATAACACAATTCAGATATGGGTTTGTTGGAATCACACCTAGTTTTCCTAAGCATCACACCTTGGTTTTGTTCAGCGTGATTTCTTAGAAAAATATTGCATCACACAAACCTTAAGAGTATTTGCTGCTAAATTTTCATAAAACTGGTTCCCCATTCAATTAAAAACATTACATCATTATTTGTAGAAAAACTAGCCTAATCCTTAAAAAGCTTTGACTCCTAATAAGACTTTAGATTCTATGGACAGTGATTACTAACTCCAAACTGAATTATTAATAGAGCCATCAAATAAAATCCTAAAAATATAATAGAACTTAGTAGACGAAAAGTACAATCCATTTAGAAATATAAAAACTACTGAAAAAAAACCTTTTCACTCCTTAAGTTAAGTAAGACTATATTAAATAAAACTGGCTTCATGCTGCCTATATAAGTGTTCAAATTGCTAAGATTCCTAGTTTGCGGAAATTTCTTAGGGTATCCTTGGTATGTAGTTTGTTTCACCTCTCTATTTTGACTGTTAGAATTGGCCTATTTGAGGATATTTCATCAATTGCATTTCCCAAATGTTTATTAATTTTTCATTGTTTTATTGTTGTTTAAGAGTACTCAATGAGCTCTCTAGTGACATTTCTCTGAGCTTTTGGCATGTTCTAAGCAGATGAACATGCCACAGATGCAACAATGTTCTTCTCAACAACAACAGGATCCTTTGCATCCACAGCAAGTGCAACAGGTTGTGCTCACTTCGTTTGACATAATGCTATGAAGACTTATATATTCCTCTCACTGGTAAAACTAAAATTTTTATGGAATCCATTACTTGACTAAGGAAGTCACATGTTTTGCTGCTACCTCTAAAACATTGTTATCTTCAAAAGTTTATATGAACTAGTGGTGCAATCAGTTCTTGATGATTTATTCGGTTATTTCTTGCAAGTTGGTGATTGATCGTTTATTATGTAATAGAATAATCGGAAAAGGAAAGGGCCTTCATCTTCTGGAGCTGCTAATAGTACTGGCACAGGAAATACCCTCGGTCCTTCACCAAACTCTCAGCCATCAACTCCATCTACTCATACTCCTGGTGATGGACTTGCTATGGCGGGTAATCTGCAGAATGTTGGGAGTGTCTCAAAAGGTTTAATGATGTATGGTGCAGATGGAGTAGGTGGTCTTGCATCATCCACAAACCAGCTGGTATATAAACTTTTTAGAAACTGTAACCTGCAAAATGCCATAACCTACACACTTGATGGAAAAGTTTGAAATCTTCATACTTAGACTTCCACAAAAAACCTGTATTTCTGCATGTTTCTTCATTCTTGCAAGTTAAAACTTTAGATATCAATTTTTTATTTTTATAAGTATTTTTTTGTCTCCAAAGGTAGGAGGAAAGGGAGATTCAAACTAGTGACCTCCATTTCATGAGACGTGATCTCCAGCTAATTGAGCTACCCTTTAGGGACCTTCAATATCAATTTCTAGACCGAGTGGATAATTTAACCATCTATATTTACATAACATTTTGGCTAGTGGAAGATTGTGTTTGAATGATAGATGCCAGTGATATTCCCCAATTATGATGGTTCAAATTATTTGGTTTTGATGGGCCAATATTGTGGTGGGATCTTGCGCCCTGTATAAGTGTTCCATATACTATGAATAAGCTTATAATTATTTTAGGATCTATGGTTTGGATTGCACATTTTAGTGGAATACTTTGTTCCAAAAAGGAAAATTTAGCTTCCAGATGCACTTCATAGCCAGTTTGTTCCACATATAACCACTATACATGTTGCTCACATCAATCATGTGTCTGACAAGGATGGTTGAAGATCCTTGGCTTGCATGGGTATATGTTGCAGTCATTTAGTTATATTATGTTATGAAGTATCCTGTCTGAGTTCAGCTAAAAATAATGCTTGATAAGTCACTCTTTAAAGGCCTTTTTAATTACTTCATCTCTAATTGCAGGATGACATGGAACATTTTGGAGATGTTGGCTCTTTAGAAGATAACGTCGAATCTTTTCTCTCACATGATGATGGAGATGGAAGGGATTTGTTTGGTGCATTGAAACGGAATCCTTCTGAACATGCTGCAGAAACTTCAAAAGGTAATCGATGATCTCATGGTTTGGGCAATGATGATTGTTCAGATTGATTGCAACCAACATGGTGTACTCTTCATATCAGGTTTTTCCTTCAGCGAAGTTAGTTCCATTCGTAAAAGCAATAGCAAAGTTGTCTCCTGTCATTTTTCTTCAGATGGCAAGTTATTGGCCAGTGCTGGGCATGACAAGAAGGTATAATGCATTGTAGCTGAATGAATTCCATGTTTTAAACTTACTATATTAATCTTTGTTATATATATGCTGGCATTTTTGTTACAAGCTTTTACTTTTGTACTTGCGGATCAATTGAAACATCTACACTACTGATGAAATTTTAAAAGAGCTTTTGTCCAGTGTTCTGATTTAACATTGACTTAGCTAAATAATTTTTTTAGCCCCTTGTGTTCGTCACTGTCTTTTCTCACCTTAGCTTATCATAACTGGCTTCCTCAGATGTACTTGGTGATGCAATCATCCTACATATATCTATTTTGGAATTCGCAAGGCATGATAAGATTTTATTGTGATATGTTTTGAGAACCTTTTAATTCTAGTTCTCATTGTTGTACTATAATAGTTCATGAGAAATTTATGTGTTTAGGAGGTTGTGAATTTTGGTTGGTCATTTGACTCAGTGACACCTTGTTGTCGTCTCTTTCTAATATCTTGAGTTATGAATATTGTGTAGTGTATCTAGCGAAAGGTGAAATGCAAACACCCGTTACACCCCTTCCCATGCCTTGGTAAATAGTTTGGAGTTTGGAGTGCCTGTCCTATCATATCACAGGCTCTAGTCAACTTCATCACAGTTCTCTCTCTTGTGTCAGTGGCTCTAGTCAACTTCCCTGGTTGAGGTAGCTGGCTGTTATATGGGGGATACAACTTGTACTAACACAATAATTTTTGAGATGCTCTTTGCGTCCAATTTATGCTTCTTGCTTTCCATGTCTTGATGCAAGAGATTTATTACTAATACCATATAAGTGAAGTGCATTTGAAAGCAAAGTGTTGAAGGCACACACAGCAAATGCTGGAACCCAAACAGCACAACCTGCATTTGATCAAATGTAAAAAGGGAATTGTAAATTGTTTCTCCACTCCTCAGTCCCCAAAGGATTTATAGCAAATATATCAGCTTTTTTTATTTTTGCTGGAGTAGAATTCGAAGAAACATTTACAAGATAGTGAGATTCTAGCCTGCACAATGCAAGAGAAAATAGTTAATAAGAATAGCCAGGAAGGACTGGAAATTGATGGTTGAAAACTCAATTTTATACAGCTATATATTAAACATGACCCATTAGATAGTAAGTTCCTCTTGCGGACAGTTTTTACCAATTTTGGACCATTTCATGATACTGTCTCTGCAAAATTTGATTTTTTAAGTCGAGCAACCCCTAAAGATTGGGAAAGGGCCCTTGTAAAGTGCCTTATGGCTCATAGGTTGAGGCTAGGCTTTTGTCCTCTTCTTACTTACATAGTTGCTTTGACAACATTAATTTATTTGCCAAAAATGTTATCTTCTGAGTTACAGTGCCATATTTACATATTTATCTCTAAGGTTATGTTACATCAGTAGATTTTTTTTTAAAAAAATTATGTTTATTGTTGTGAGTGTTGTGTCCCACATTGAGAAAATTTAAAGAAAACGAGTAGTTAATATACTTAAATGGAGCCAAACCTATTAGCTTAAGCTTTTGGGGTAGAGTGATGTCCAAATATGTATATTAATGTATTCTTGGTGAACTCTCTAGGTGATTCTCTCCCTAACATTTACATTTCACTAGTCCTTCATGTTAAAGGAGTTCGTGAAATAATTGAGCAATCACCAAAACTGATAGAAGGATCTGGAAGTATGTCAGTCCATTTCTTGTTGTTTTTTATTGCTAACGTTTTTCCGTAAGACCAACTCCAGCCGACCCCTATCCCACCTACATGAACTCCTTCCACAGGCAGCAGAATAAATTTGACCTCACACTAAAATGTTTTTGTTTTCATAGATAGTATGATTTGCTAGCAGAGGATGCCATTTTGAACATTTTCTTAAACAATTTGAACTATCTAAAATATAATAAGATTATTTTATTGCTATTGCATCTTTTGTTGACGGTAGTCCAGCTTAATATTCCATAATTCTCAAGTCAGTTTTTATCGTACGTCTGTTTTACATAATACTAGCAATGGGGAACATGTGATGTGTTGCACATATGTTGCTTAATGTTAACCCAAAAAAGGAAAGGAGCAATATGAATCCCATGCCCGCCCTTGGAATATATGTGTTTTCTTAGGTCATGCTTTGGTTTTATAGAGTTCTAGCATTTGGGAACATGTGATTTTTGAGCAAACCACATTGCTTAACATTGCCAAAGAAAGCTCATGCTGAAATTAATTTGCTTATCCCCATAATTGAAATTCTCATGGACTACAAAGAAAATGTATCGATAAACAAAATTTCTTTGCTCACATCCTTGAAACCAAAATTCGAAATCAACTAATATTGTAACCTCATAGTGTTTTATAACGAGGAAAAAAAAATCCTGAATAAACTGTTAGAGAAAAGGAAAAAAAAAAAATGTTTCACAAGATAATCAAAATATTTTACCCTTTTCACAGAAGGAAAAAAAAATAAAAAATAAAAAAATCATAAATTGGTAAAGCTGGAAAGGAAAGACCGAGTCATCTATTACCTTTTTTCTTCTCCATGATTCTTTTGCTTTTTTATTTAATTAAATAAATATTTTGCAATTTTCTCTCATTTGTTATTTGCAATTTTATATGGTTACAGTCCTTCCCCCCTCCCCCCACCGGGAACACACACACAAAAAGCAAAAAAATAAATAAATAAAGACAGATGTGAATGCTTATCATTTTTCATGTTAGTAGGTTGTTCTTTGGAACATGGAGACTCTACAGACTGAGAGCACACCAGAGGAACACACTCTGATAATTACTGATGTTCGCTTCAGACCAAATTCAACTCAGCTGGCAACATCTTCATTTGATACGTCTGTGCGAATCTGGGATGCTGCAAAAGTAAATTCTACAGCCCATTGCTTTCCTATGTAACACTTGTCCGGGAATTTGTCAAAATCAGTTAGTAGTTGCTGAGAAAAACTTTTGGTTGCCCCTCCAAATCTTATCATCATAAAAATATTAAGTATGATGCCTGCAACTGGTTCCTGCATTTTTTTTTTCTTGTTTGATTAAGTTGCTACATGTACTAACTTCAAATGCTAGGTTTTGTTTTTTTTCTTCTTAGTGTTTCTCTTGTATACATCCCGTGCGCCGGGGTTGCATCCTTTTTTAAGTCTCTTATGAATTACAAAAATAAAGCATCATTTTAGTTATATTCATTTATTTAATCATAAATCTTGTTCATGACATGCATTTTCATTGTCCTCATAAGTAAATAAATTCAATTGTAGCAAATGCTATTTATGGTAATGATAGTTTTAGACTTTTGCATTGTAAAGTACATAGATCAACTGAGCTTATGATCAAGCACTGGTTTTTGATGTGCTCAAATTTTGTATCTTTTGCCCGTACATGTGTCTGGAGGATAGTAGGTAATTGGTGGTGTACAAAGGGTAATAATACTTTTTTCTCTTCCCCACTTAACTTAGTTTGGACTGAACACATTATACAGTAAGGGAATTCACATATCTATGAAAATTTTCATTCTGGCTTAGTTTTCGAGGGTGATTTTTTGCATATTCATTTCGCAAGATGGTTGACTTCATGTTTAGAGCCTCTATTTGCCACAAATGTTTATGGTAAGCTCATTTCAAGACCATTTCACCGTTTATTGTGTGCTAGAAAACCTCAACACAGTTGGAATAAATTAATTGACCCTATGATGTGAAGTAATATCTGCCTATTTTACCTTGTGGCATTTAAGTGTCAATGAAATTTTGGGTATACATATCATGGGCACTTAATATAGTTTTTTCTTTGCAGCCAAGCTATAACAGCTTACAAACATATACAGGGCACACCTCAAATGTAATGTCCCTCGATTTCCACCCTAAGAAGAATGACGTTTTCTGCTCTTGTGATGCTAACAGTGAGATTCGTTTCTGGAGTATTAATCAGTATTCTTGCACCCGTGTTTCCAAGGCTAGTGTTTGGAACTTTCTTTTTATTTGTTCTTCTGTTTAAATTTTTGAATCTTTGTTGGATTTGGTTTGTTGGTTTTCTGAACCTCAGTACTGTTATGACCAGGGAGGTTCAGCACAGGTGAGATTTCAACCTAGAATTGGAGTACTTTTGGCTGCAGCAGCAGAGAATGTCGTGTCCATCTTTGATGTTGAGGCTGATAGGCAGACACTCTCATTACAGGTATGATATCATTGTCAAATGCAGAAATAGTTGAAGGAATCCATTAGAAATCTTCTTTCACCTGTTTCGTTAAATCACTTTTGAATTCTATTACACCACATTCTAGTCTGCAGTTACAAATTATAAACTGTGGTCTTCTGAACTTCAGGGGCACTCATCAGCAGTGCACTCTGTTTGTTGGGACACTACTGGAGATTATTTGGCATCTGTCAGTCAAGAGTCTGTCAGAGTGTGGTCAGTGGCCACTGGAGAGTGCACTCACGAGCTCAGTTCCAGTGGAAACACCTTCCATTCTTGTGTTTTCCATCCAAGCTACTCCACTCTCTTGGTCATTGGAGGCTACCAGGTGACATTTGCTTTGTTATTGTCGTGTCTCAGTATTATCTCTACCTTTTGATTTTTTTCTTGTTTTTTCCCCAAGTTTTAGGAAGAAAAAGAGATTAAAAATTTAAAATAAACAAAGCACTCCGTACCATGAAAATCATCTCTTTGAAACGAAAAATATAAATTATGTTGTTCCAAATGTACATAAATCACAATTGAATGGTTTCCTCTTTAAGGGATATCCAAATGTAACTAAACATTCCACAACTTTCTGCTGGTCTTCTTTTTAGATTTCTTTAGGTGACTCGAAGGCCATTTCCTTGAGATTGGATTTTCTGTGATAAATTGACCTAGCACTTTCACTTACCAAAAAATAACACCTAGCACTTGTGTTGATGGATGCATTTTCCCTGGCGACTCTGTAATGGTTTTATGCCCGGGTGCCATAAAATAATACAAGACAACCATCTTTCCTAACTTGGCAATCTAAAAGCTAACTGTCCATGGGAAAGCTGGCAATTCTCTGAAAGCTAAAATTGTCGAGCAACCGAGACCGAGTTGATTTTCAACAAATGTTGCTAATGTTATTGAAGTCTGATTGTTTTGCAGTCTCTGGAGCTTTGGAACATGGCGGTGAATAAGTGTATGACAATTTCCGCTCATGAGTGTGTGATATCAGCTTTGGCACAGTCACCAGCAACAGGGATGGTTGCTTCTGCCAGTCATGACAAATCTGTTAAGATTTGGAAATAAAGTCCTGGACTAAAAAAGGAAAGGAATAGCAAACAAAAATTACACACATTCAGTTTCAATAGTTACGTTTACTCGATGTAATATAATAAAAGGGAATGTAATTTTCCCTTGGTGGTTTGGGCTGTAATCCATTTGTTGGCCCCCAAAAATCTTGATAGTAAAAAATATGCTAAAATTGAAAGTTTCTTTCGCAAGATTTGGGCATCCCCTGGTGCTTGTGATTGATAACAAGGGGATGAGATGAGTTACTATAATTTATTTTAGGAGGAATCCAAATTATTGGTATCCTGTGTACATTTGTTGTAGACACAGCGTCAAAGCCTATACAATTGTCCCATGAGTGCTAAGTTTTACCATGTGATTATTTTCTAATCATTTCCTCCCTCCTTCAAAGCCCGTCGTTTTGTTTATTCTCTGATCTCTCCACCATCTTCTCTTGGGTTTGTATTTATTCCTCAATAATTAATCTTCGTTTGTGTTGTTGAGTTGAAGAAGATTCTCTTCTTCATTTTCATCGAAACAACCGACTTTTCTCCTCTAAAAAGCAAACACGACCTTGTTTTATTTATTTTATTTCCTTTTTTATGAATATATTTGTTATTTTTTATCCTAAATTTTGGAAGTCGAACTTATATATCCATTTTCATCTGTAGTTTTTCGAAATACATCATTGGGATTAGTGAAAGATTACAGAAAAAAACACATACCCACGCATGCTTGCTAACTTGTGAATGTGGAATGTGGCACCGTATCAGATAGTGAGCTAAAGAGAAAAAAATTTATTTATTTTGGAGAGTTACTTTTTTTAAAAATATATATATATATATTTCTCTATTTTAAGTTAAATAGTTTTTTTTTTATTATTCTTATTTAATTCTTTCTTGCTTTCTTCTTGGTATATGAGAGAAAAATGAAATGAATATATAGCATTTATTTCAAATTTTGTTGTTGGACAAGCTCTACAAATATTAAGAGCCCAAAAGTAAATAGTTTTTTAAACTTATATATTAATTTCTCTTCTCTCTCACATCTAAAAAAACAAATAAATAATTAAAATATATGATTATTATACCCTTTAATTTCGTATCATCTAGTCAATTTATTAATTATCAAATATTGTTCTTAAGGGGTAGTTCAATCAGTTGTGAACCATACTTCATAAAACAGTAGTCACTAATTCGAATCTTCTTCTTATCTTTTATGCGACCCGACATCATGATGATGATGATGATAGTAATAATAAAAATTAATTGACCGTCAAAATATTGTGGGCCGAAGTTTTGATAAAATCTTAGAAATGGGCTGCACCGAAAGCATTAGATGCAGGCAAAAAGCAGAGGTTTCTTTCTCTCCAAGCTTAGGCCGTTTGTTTTACGCACCAAAACCAAAGTTGTTTCCATCCAACCATCCATAGGCATCATTACAAAGTTTATGACATGTGTCATTACGCACGGTCACGGTCACGGTCACGGATCTCATCTCATTCAATTAATTGGATTAGTGAGCCTACAAACAAACACATCACGTGCGTATGTGTTTCTACGCCCACGCCCACTATTTGTTTCTATTCAAATTAAATTAAAAATAATACAAGTTTAGACCCAATCATTTAAATTTTATCCTTTTTTTTTATTAAAATAAAGAAGAAGAAAAAAAATCAACCCAATTTAAAAGAAAAGTTTGATGCTTTAACCATTAAAAGATGATAATAATTATTATTATTATTATTAAAAAAAAAAAAAAAGTAATACTGATGACAATTAGGGAAATAATTACTGAGAGTTTTTGGTTTTATAATAATAACAACAGTCAAAGTCAATTAAATCATAATCATCCATTGGACCATTACATAGTTGGGCGGTCAAAGTTTGGGTTTGTCCATCGAATTGAAATTACTGCCTGCTGCAGGGCGGTGACACCCACGCTCCTTTTTGTGTTGCACGACAAAAGTGGAAAGCGCGTGAAAAGGTTGAACGTAGGGAGGAGGGACGAGGGAGGATCTTTTTAAAGAATACAAGGCAAAAACCGATCCTCTTTGACAGGGATTGATTTGATTGATTGACATTGTACGGCCATAATCGATTGGCGGTGAAAACGAGGTCATAGCTCATAAATGCGGGCGGAGCTTCCATTTACTTTCTAGATTACCCAATTAGGATTTTCTATATATTTCAAGGAAATTAATTAATTAATTATATATATAATTAAGCTTCTTAATTTAAACAAGTTATCATCAAAGTAGATACGAATAATTTTCGCCTTTTTTTTTTATAAAGAAATTTGGTGTGAGTATATGTTCGGTTTATAAAAATAAGTAATGATAAAATAAGTAATGATAATTATCATGCTGACGTGAGTGAACAGTCACTTATGTCGGCTTTTTATAATAATTAAATATTATTAAATTTTAAAAATAATATTTAATTATTATAAAAAGTTAGCGTGAGTAACTGTTCACTCACGTTGGCATGACAATTATTATTACTCAATCAAAATTGTCGGTTAGATCAATAAGATTTATTTCGAAAGTTTCGATTAAATGAATATTTCGGTAAAAATCGGTTCGGTTAATCGGTTAACCGTGAGTTTTTTTAATTGTGTCAAAAATTGATTATTTTGTGACCTTTTTTTTTTCTTTTTGGCTAAAATAGCTTATTGAATCAAACAAATTTTAAATAGTACCATTAATTAACACAATAAGAGTCCACCATACTTTATATGTTCTACTAATAAATTGATCGTAAAATCTACCAAGTAATATGTTCTACTAAAAAAAACTAGCTAATGCTCTCGTAATCATCATTCTACTAAAAAAAATATTTATTATTGGTTAATTCGGTTAACCGACAAAAAAAATATGTATACCGATTAATCAAATCGAACCAATGTCGGTATAAAAATCCTTAACAAATTACCGATTGACTTATGGCGATAAGCAGTTAAGTATGCTATATGTAAAATGTTATATATTAAAGTAACAAAAATATAGAAATAGAAATTTCTGCCGGCCATTGGCAATGGAGGTTCCTCATTGACAATGAAGGCCCCTGTCACTATAAAAGTTGACCTCCGTCGCCTTCCATGGCATCTCAATGGTGCTCATGTAGGCCGGCCCATAGCCTCCATGCCAATGGAGGGGCCCTAGAATGACCTGTAATGTATAGCCCTTCCTCCATACCGTACGCCATAGCCATGAAGGGACCTCCAGGCTCCATAGAGAGGCGATGGCCGATGGGGGTGGTCCATCATCCATGGCATCTGTGGCCGAGGAGGCCTGCATGGTCCATAGAGCCATGTATGATGTATGACCATGCCGGGACGGCTTCGGAGTGACCTCTATGGAATCATACTTGTTTTGTCTTCTTCTTTTTTTCACCCTTTTTTTTTACTTTAAAATTTGACATTATTTTTCTCCTAATTAATCAATTTTATAACATTGAAAACTTATATACAAATTAATGCATGAGGGTATACTAAGAATGATGTGGCTATTAAAATTACTATTAAGCTTGTGACTTCGAGTAATGCTACAAGTCCATTTGGTGTCCATCTTAAGTCCATCTAAAAATGATATGGCTATTAAAATTATTATTGGGCTTGTGATTGATCATTATTAGAGTTTGATCAAATGGTAATTTTAATAACCACATCATTTTTAGATGGATTTAAGACGGATACAAGATGGGTTTATAGAATTACTTGATGATCTCTATTCAAATGAACTGAAAAATATTCGATTAATTATAAGTTTTTTTTTTTTTTTTTGGACATGTCCACACAAGTGGATGAAGGGGATTCAAACCAGTGACTTCTGTTTCATTAAGCGTGATCTCAGTCGATTGAACTACCTCTTAGAACTAATTAATTATAGTTAAGAGGTTCTCTCGTTCTTCTATCATTCATTCACTTTTTAAAATTTGATTTAAAAAATAGGCATCATTTTTTTATCTTTTTTTTTTTTTTTGTAAATTTAATTTGTGAAATATTTACTGATTTATTAAATGAAGATGGGTGAAAAATATGATGGTGAATAATTTTTATAATTTATGTTGATTTTTTTGAAGTTATTAGTGCTATTTTGGGCTTTAGGCCTTGTTTGTTAAACCCCACTACATTCCATTACACTATTTACTTCATTTTTTTCAAAAAAATCATCAAAACCTTCTTACTTTTATATCACATCATTCACTTTTTATGTCACTTTATTTACTTTTTACCACTATTCAAATTAAAAAAATTACTACAAAACAATTTTTTTTTACTTTTCAATACCATTTTTTTTTAATTTTCTTATATTAATCATTATTTTAATTTTTAATTTTTAATTTTTTTAAAATGTAAATAGTATTGTAGAGGTGGTATTGTTTGCCAAACACCTCTTAATTGTGGTAAGTAATAGGTATCGAGTCTATAGGAGAGTGTTTGGTAAAAGGGTTTAGCTAAGACACTGTAGTAAAAAATATATATATATTTGGTATGATAAAATGAAAAAATTGTATAGAAAAGTAAAAAAATTTTATTTGTAGTAATTTTTTTATTTGTATAGTAATAAAAAGTAATAATATAATATAAAAAGTAAAAAAATATAAATATTTTTATGTTAATTTTTTTGAAAAATAGTGATAAATAGTAAAAAGACAACTCCAACTCCATTACCAAACAAAGCCTAAGAAGTCTAGAGGCCTATTAGATTCCGTCTACTAATACGGCGAGTGTAAAGGAAGTGGGAAGCGGGCCGCACCTCTGATGACCAAATTTGGAGGACCGGGACCCACTGGTGCTCCGTGAGGGTGTAAAATATTCTCGTCTTTCAACCAAGTTGACGTGCTGTGATGGCGCGTGTCGTCCGGGATTTGGCGGGAGAACTTTTGAATGGGAAACGATTTTTTTATTAATTTATTTATTTTGAGTCAAATCCCATCATATTCATGCATATTGTATTAGTATTATCGTAGTAATTTTAATAATTGGAGTGCCCAATACGGCAAGTAGGGGTGTTAATCCGGTCCGATTTTCTGGTTTTTGGCTAAAATTGGGAATCGAAATCGGGGTACCCCGGTTCCTTGTTTTGGAAAACCGGAACCGGAACCGGGACCCCGGTTTTACCGGGGTCCCGGTTACCGGCCGATTCCGGTTGTAGCCGGTCCGGTAACCGGTTTTTTAAAAAAAATTACTTTTTGGGCTTATTTTAAGTTGGGCCTAAAATAAGCCCATTTTTTTTTCATAAGGTTGTTATTTTTTAAAAAATCTATTAGTTTTTTTGTCCAAATTAAAGGGGCTTTGTTGTAATTGTTCTAAATAATTAAAAATAAACCTAAAAAAGCCCAAAAATCCTAAAAAAATCAATGTTTTTGCCTATATGGGCCTTAGAAATAAAAATTCAATTTTTTAAAATACCCTAAAAATCATTTTAAATTAGGTACATAAAGAAAACTTTAAAACAATAAAAAGTAAAAACAAGTATGCAAACAAACCAAAAAACTAAAATATAAAGCTCTAACTAAAAATATATATATTTAACCCAATTCCCGGTAACCCGGTAAAAACCGGGTACCAAAAACCGGGTACCGGAACCGGGGTACCCAGTTTTTGGTTTTTCCAAACTGGAACCGGGACTCCGGTTTCCTGGTTTTCGGTTTTCCGGTATCCTGGTTTTCCAGTTCCGGTTCCGGTTCTCCGGTTTTTTTTGACACCCCTAACGACAAGGATTCGTTTTGGAGAGCTGCTGCTATCCGTATGGTGCAAAAAAAGGGGGTTTTCTGCCCCCCACTCACAAGCTGCCACCTCATAATTTTAAGAAAAAATACAAAATCTTAAAATGAGAACAAAACACCCAGTTTTTTTCTTCTTCTTCTCCCTCACGCACGTCCCAGCACTGGTTTTCTTTCTTCTTCTTCTTTTTTTTTTTTTTTTTTTTCTTCTTCTTCTTCTCCCTCACCTTGCCGATCACGTCCTCCACAGCCAACCCATGCGAACGGAGATCCGGCGAATGGAGATCCGGCCAAGCCCAGCACCTCATCCTCCTCTCTCTGTCGCCATTTTTGACCTACCGAAAAACCCACTTGACCCGCCGGAAAACCCACAAAACCCAGCCTAAAAAATCCATTTCTAATGCCCAAAATTCGTTTCTAATGCCACAAAAATCGTTTCTAATGCCACAAAAATTGTTTTTGTATTAAATCTAAAACCTATAAGGAGAAGATTAACCCTTAGAGGACGTTATCACCCTAACGCCGGGAAGATGATTGTTGGCGCCAGAGAGCACGACCCGAAGAGGCGGAGATGAGCTGTGTGGTGGCGGCGTGCGATGAGCTGGGCAGCAGATTCGAATCTGGGCATGGGCGGGGGGTTCGCTTCTGGCCGGTGGTCTCGGGCTGGACATGGCGGTGGGTTTCTGCTTGGGAGGTGGCGGCATGTTTCGGCGTCGGCATTGGGCTGGGCGGTGATGGGCGGCTTGAGGTTTTTGTTTTCAGTTTTGAGGTTGAATGAGGTTGGCTTTAATCTAGTGTATACAAGAGCATATTTTTAATTTGTTTTAGCTGATGTGTCATTCAACTATTGGTGGGCAAAAAGTGAGGCCTTTTTGCCATGACCGAATTGAAGATATACTCTTCGTTTGGGCCTTATCAATGGCCTACGGCTACGGGATCTCATCACCGACCATTTTCTCGCATACCGTTAAGACATTCTATTAGGAGTTGGATTCTCCTCGGTTTAAAATGAGAAATTCTAAAAGGTATATTTGTGTCTTACTTAAATGATGTAGCTATTAAAATTACAATTTGATCAAAATTCAATAATAATCAATCATAAGTTTAATAGTGATTTTAATAAACACATCATTCTTAGTATGACATAAGTAGGCATTCTAAAATTACTCGTTTAAAATGATCCGAAGAATATTCGATTAATCGTTTACAGAAATCCTGAGGCCATAAATAAGACATTTCTCCCATTAATAAAATAAATAATAAAATATTATATATTTTAAAAATAATTTAAAAAATTAATAAAAAATTAAGGGGTAGTCAGCCACCCTAATTAGGGTTGGAAGCGACCCCAAATCGCCGGTCTAGGGTGGTCCATGCAAGAACCAATGAAACCACTCCGACATCCAAGTTAGTAATGAGTATAGAGGAGAAAATTTTATAGTGTTTGGCTAAGGGTCTTTTTGAAAACAAAAATATTCCTTAAATATAAGTAACTAGATTCTCTCGAGTTCAAGTGAACCGGAGAAGATCCTAATTCGTATTTCACAACCTTTTTTTGACTTAGACTTTTGTGTAAATGTTATTTTTAATACGGACAAAAATTTCCTCAAATCTATGTAAAATAGTGTCAAATATCTATAAATATTTAAAATGTATATTAAATTCTTAACCTCATTAATAACAATTTATTTAAACTAAATTTAATGTGCCTTTTAAATGTTTATAAATACTTGGCATTATTTTACATGGGTCGGATTTTATTTTTTTTACAAATTTTAAGAGAATTTGGTTATCATATTGTGAAAACAAATCTGTTTTTGCAGCTAAACAGTTGAATGTGAATTTTATTTGACTGGATCTTTGAGTTGACTCTGCTCTGCTACAATCTCACTGTCTCTCTCTCTGTCTCTCGCTTTCTCAGATTTTCTGATGTCTCCGAATGCTGGAATTTAGTAGAAAAAGTTTCTGATGGTCAAAAAAGGCATTACGGGAAGGGCCATGGTGTACAGAATTACCATGAAATTGAGAGAGCTCAGCCGGCAAACGGTTAGGTGGGAAAATCTTCATTCTGATTTTCATAAACTGTTCGAGATTGTTCAAGATTCCTTTAGTTAAGGTGGTCGGCAATTCCCCTAGAATGCCGACCATTGCTCTATATATCCGAGGGTGGCCAGTCGCTCTACTTGGGGTGGTTCAGTGGTTGGTCATTTTCTGAGGTATGTCCCCCCAATTTTATTTTTAATTTTTAAAATTTTACCTCTCAAACTTAAAGTTATACTTCTGCCCTTAGAGTCGAACCACCCTCAACTATATCTTCGAGGGTTGTCGGCCATCTATTTGGGAATGGCCGGGAGGATGGTCGGACACTCTGACTAATCCAACCATATGCTTGGGTTATCAAACTCGAACGCTTTCTTGAAAGTGAAAAGGTGGTTGGTCACTCCTAGAAAGGTTGGTTGACTGCCTTAAAGAGTGGTCAGACACTTGGACTAATCCAACCATATGCTTGGGTTGTCGAACTCAAATGCCTTCTTGAAGGTGAAAAGGTGGTTGGTCACTCCTAAAAAGGCTGGTTGACTGCCTTAAAGATTGATCCGACCACCCATTAGCTTATAAACTTTTTTTATAAAGTTGATGTCTTGGTGATGCATAAATAATCGCCTTAGCAGCACTTGGAATTAAACCAAACAATAAAATCAAGTCAAGGATCTTCTCCAGAAAGAAACTACTCCCTCAACCCTCATCGATCCCCAAGTGGTTATTATTAGGACTAACGTTGTAACATGGTAAATTATGCCCTAAAAAGGAATTCACGCTTGATTGGTAACAACACTACCATATTGGACTAGGAGCATTCCCTATTAAGAGGGATACATTCTAAGGACCTGTTTGGAAGTGTGAATAAAAAATAATTATTTGGTAAAAAAATTAAAAGCTTCTTTAAGGATCTAAAAAACTTAGAATTTGTCGAATCATACTTTTGACAAAAACTTAAAAATAAAAAATTTTCCTTTTTTTTTACTTAAAAGCTCAATTTCTTAAATGCAATATTAAAAATGATGTAAGAGCTTGTTTGAGATTGTGTTTGAGAAATAGAGCTTTTAAGTAAAAAAAAAAAAAAAAATTGCAAAAGATTCATTTTTAAACTTTTACCAAAAGTGCATTTTTGCTATTTTAAAGCTTTTAAAACCCTTAAAAGTGCTTTCAATTTTTTTTTATCAAATGAGTATTTTTTTTTTCTTCAAACGGACTTTCATTTTTAAGCCCCTCAAATAAAATTCCAAACCGGTTCTAAATATGAAATATACTCTCCTAAAAATAAATAAAACAAAATTATTATAAACATAATTTTTTTTAAAAAAGAAAAAAGAAAAAAGAAAAAAAGTGGGAGGGCTTGACTTAGGCGTCAGAGGTTCTCTGCGGACCCCACTAACAACCAGCATCACCCCGATTAAATTTAAACTGTTACCCCACCAATAACCAGCGTCACCCCGATTAAATTTAAACTGTTGACTTTCAATGAATAGTCTTAAATCTTTAAAATTGCAGAGATTCTAAAGTCTAGATACGATCTTCATCTGGTTTGCTGACTCTTCACATTTCTTAAAGGAAAGAGCTCCACTCGTACTACTATGCACTAAAAGGAAATATAGTACGTTTTCCTTTTTCTTTTTTCTTTTTTCATTTTTTTTTTTTTTTAAAAAAAAAAAGAAGTTTCACTCATCTATATATATTAAAATAATGAATATGTTTATGAGTTTAGAAATAAAAAAGAAAAAAAAAATAATAATAAAAAGCGTGAAAGAAAACAGAGCCTTCTTTAATATATCGTCCTTGGATATATATATATATATATATCTGATTATCTGAATGGTGAAAGACGGCAGTTAACCCCGAAATGAAGGCAGCAATTAAAAGGCCATTCTTGGGAAAAGTTGGACGCAGTAGTATTACTCTAATAAACTCCATGGTAACAAAATCTAGTGGGGATGGACTCAAATTGGTTGATCGAGATTATGTAGCACCGACTTTTCACCCGCCAAAACCCACTTGTCGGTTGCCCTCAACAACAAATAATAAATAAAAAACGCAAGAAATTTAATAATAATTTTAAAATTCAATAATAATTATTTTAAATTAAATAATAATTTTAAAAACCACATTACATTTTAAAAAAATACAAAAAAGAGAAGAATCATCGTTAAAAATAAAAAATAAAAATTACTCAATAAATCTTATATGTCTATTGAAAGAGAGCAGCGCAGAGAGAATATAGCAAAGTGAGGGAAGAGAGTTACGACTCCCTCCTCCCCGCCCCATTTCTTCTTCCCCCTTGCTCCTCCTTTTTCCCGTCTCCACTGTAGATCGACCAGGGCGCATGTGTCAATGGCTCTCAAGGTATGCTTTTTGGTGGCGGTTGGAACGCGTGAGGGTGTGTTGGGTTATATAAGAATGTATTCGCATTATATCTGCTTTCAGTAGCAATCTATGGGGTGGAGTTTTTTTTGTTTTCTTAGATTTTGTTTTCACGAATTCGTAAGAATGACAAAATTGGTTTACGGCAGGTCTTTTGTTTTCTTATGGTTCATTTTCTAAGAGCAAACCATAGACCGATAGCAAAAGAGTTATCAAGTATAAAGAAGAATTGTCATTATAGTAAAGGCAACGAAGAAAATTGTGATTGATAAAGTACTAGTAGCGGAGATTAGAAAAAAAAACCCAAGGAATCAAGGACCTAGTAGTAGATAGAGATGCGATTCGTCAGAATTTGTTGTATATTTGAAATTGTTTAAGACAGTGATTTTTCATAGATATTGTCTTATAATAGTTTGAGAGGTTATTCTGTATGTCATAGATAATGTAAGATAATTCGTTTAAAATAAATCATATATATTTCACTAAAAATAAAAAGGGAAATGCTATGTGTTCTTCTAGTATTATCCTAATGTTCTCTCAACTGTAACATAACTTTTAAAATCACCGTTGAATTTAAAATTATCATTATTGATTTTTAATTTATTTAATTTTAAAAGGCACATCATAGTTGGGAGAATACAAGGAGAACACTAAAAGAACAATTAGCATTTTTCAAATAAAAAAGATCTGATCCTGCTACTCATCTAAGAAGAAAACTAAATATAAAAGAGAAAATACAACGATTATTTTTGGCAGTATTTGGATTAAAATATAAACTCTAAGACTAAAGGGAAATAATATTATTTTGTAAATGAATTTTTTTTAGTATGAAATATGCTATGAAAACTATCTTTAGAGCATTCACAATGAAAGAGTTAAATGACACTTTTCAAAATTTAGAGTTAGAATCTCTGCAATTTCAAAATTTTCTCATTTTTTAAAAATTTTCTCCTGCTATTTATCTTTCACATCTCATTTTTTAAAAATTTTCTCCTATTATTTCTCTCTCCACATCACTTTTTTTCTCAAAAATTGAAAAATAAGATATTTAAGAAAAATACAATCATTATAATAAATAAAAAAATAAAAATTAAATGATATAGATAAAAATATAACTAATCGAATGTAGGAGGCCCTTAAAAAGTTATTAGCTAAACTAAATAAATTGAGTTTTGAGGAGTTATTTTACATAAAGAAAAAATTATCTCTTCCATTGTGAATGCCCTTAGACGTATAAATTGAAGGTATCAAACGAGATATTTGACTTTTGTGAGTTGATCCAAATGCATGGGCTGAAGCTGAAGATGAAGCTATCTCTCTGCCTTCTCCATGGGTTGCTCAGACGAGTGCAAACTGCCAATCTTATTGTCTCGATCCGGAGGTTGATCACCGTTCAATAATGTTAGAATGATATTTAAATATGATGCAATTTTTAAAATTAAAATTACTATTAAATCTTATTAACGATCTCAAGCCAACGCAATAATCATTATAATTATTATTAAAAAAAAAAAAACAACTTTATCCTATAGGGCACAAGGTACATATTAATTTAAATAAATGATGCTATTTAATAATCTATTATACTATTGTCTTGTAATTTGTTGATATGGCAATAAAAATTAGCACTTGTTAAAAACAATTAAAAACTAATTTTTACCGTTATCTAAATTATAAGGCAATCGTATGGTAACATAATCTCATTTAGAAACAATAGATTGTGTAAGAAGTAAGAAAGCTTCTTCTTTTTTCTTTTTTTTTTTCTTTCTCAAAACCAACATTATGTTGAAAGCATTATATATATATATATATAGCTTTTGGTCAGAATAGTGTCTCAATATATTATATTAAAGTTTCAGGTCACAATATCAATATTCATAATAGAAGATTGAATAATTTTTTTTTTCTTTGACACGTCTGCACAATGAGAAGAAAAGGGGTATGAGAATTCGATATTATGGTTTTCAGCCGATCGAACTATCCTTTGGGAACAGGAGATTGAATAAGTTAAAATAAAAGTAATTCAATTGATACTTACCTCACCGAAATTTAAAGAGGTGTTAGAAGAAACTTATAAATTTATGATTAAAACAATCCACATAGTTTTTGGTTTTTGGATTTTGACTTTTGAGATCAAATCCTATAATTTTCAGCAAGTAATAACTCCTTAGTGAGCCAAAAGCTAAGTGAAATTAGGTATTAATTAAAACATGTTAAATTCATAGGTAGAATATGTATGTAATAAACTTGTGTTTTATAATGCTCTCTTGTCTTTTGAATCTAACAAAGCACAGATTCCAAGTCTATAAGATAAAAGGTAGTTCTTTTAATAAACTTTACTTTAGACTCCTGAATGACCACACGATCTGAGATAAGCCCTCTTTAAACTTCAAAACCTCTTAATTTGAACTCCTAAACTTTCAATTGCAATCAATTTGAATATCTCTGTAAGATTTTAAACGTTAAAAATGAGACAATAATGTTTATACCCTGACTTTTTTTCATAAAATTTCAAATTTACCCTTAATTCTAAATTAAAAAATAAAGTTAAAAAAATTGTAGTCACGAGGGTTTTTTTTAAAAGCGAAAATTATGAATATTTTTGTTTTTTTAGATATTGTCGTTAAAAGTTAACGGCAAGATTTGACGGATGGGTTTAAATTAATTGCAATTAAAAGTTCTAAGATCTAAATTGAAAAATTTTAATGTTTAAAAGTACTTATTAAATTATGTGACAATTCAAAAATTTAAAGAAAAACTATCAATTTATATAAATAACACATAAAAGTAGTCTGTTTAGGATAAAGAGACAAATTTTGTGATTTATCTTTTACACAAAGAAAAAGATAAAGAAGATAAAAATGCCTTTTGTAAAGTAAATAAATTTTTTTTTAAAAAAAAATGGTAGAAATTAGTTTCAAAGTCTCTACCTTTGTTTTCACGCTCAAGACACCAAAGCGAAAAGGTTTTATCACCCGATTTAAGAGTGGCGACCATGACTTTGAAGTTTGATCAGATGCTGACGTCGACAGGGTTCTTCTAAGGAGATATCATCCGCCCCAATTCAATGACTTTCCAATTTGATGGACTGCTACCAGGGTCCATTCATCATTCAACTCAGAGTGTGAAGGGAAATCCCACGCTCCTTTTCAAAGAAATTGCATTACACCCTTCAAACATAGGACAAAAGACCCTTTTACCACTACTTTTCAAAAGTTTCTTCAAAAAACTACTTCTCAAATGATGTATTATTATAGTCCTATGAAATTTTACTAACTCATAAGATGGTGACACGTTATTTGAAAACTTATTTTTGGATGAAACCATTGGCCAAATCAATTTCTACGTGCTTTCTTTTTACTAACATGCAAGGTGGCACAAATTCAGAAAGTCGGCATTTTACTAACATAGTTACACAAGATGGCACGAATTCGGGAAGCCGGCATAGATTGACAAATCCTTCTACTCTTTTATTCTTTTTTTATCAAAATTTTAATATATTATGTTTTCACTTTTCTCAGAGTGGTTGACATCTTATTTTACAATTATATCACATTAAGCACTTCTTATTACTATTTAAACAAAAAAAAAAAAAAAACTCACAACAAAAAGGTTTAACAAACATGCCTAAACCACGTGGAATTATTATTATTTTTTTTTTATAGTGCTTTTAAATCTCGTGAAATAATTTTTTTATTTAAATATGCTTCACAATATATATATTTTACGAGAGTTTTTTTTTTTTTTTTTTTTTAATAAAATGAGGATAAGGGAAGTTAAGGTGTTTTTCTAAATCTTGGATAACACTCTAGGAAAGGGAAGGAGAATATGTTGTAACTTGTAAGTGGGGTTTCAGAGATTTTTCCTACATTTAAGAAAGAGAATGAGGTTTAGGGAGTATGATGATAGTGCTCTAAAAGGAAGAATGACCATCTCTATTTCATTTAAAATTGATGATGTGTATTTCATAATTAAGATTTAAAGTTAGTGTGTCGAATTGTGTACATAATGTCGTATTATTTACTTTTTAAAAGACATGCCAACATTGATATTATATACATTATTAAAATATACTAAATTTAAAATAAAGCGGATCATACTTAATTCCCTTAAACATGGATCAAATATCTCTTGTAATTAGTTATTCAAATTGTACACTATTTGACCAGTCTCATAGAGAGAGAGAGGATAGGCACAAGGCCGACTTGCTTCAAACACGTGCGCCCTACACTACAAACTGCTCAGAATAAAAGAGCCTCGCACTTAACATTTTTGTCACGCAATTCAAATAACTAATAATTGCAGATATAAGAATCCCTTAGAAGTTCGATCCAATTATCATGTATTTGCTAAAGAGTAATAATACACTTCACCTTTTCAAAAAAAAATATATATATACACTTCACACCCATTTATCACACTAACTAAATTATTAATATGGAATTAATATACTCTCCATTTCAAATGAACTAAATAATATCTAATTAGTTATAATTGATGGATATTTTTGTTTTTTTATTTTTCCTGTTCCACTAACACGACATATTTTAGTCAGTTATATTTTTATTTTTTTGACAGTAATTAACATTATAAGCCACTTAAAAGACGACAAATCAGCGTGTTTACATTATTGGTGGCAAATATATCAGGCGCGTGGGATGCGTTCCCAAGCACGGCAGTGGGGATGAAGAAGCCTTATCTTGACCAATAAAAAATTGGAAATGGGAAAGAAATTGAAATGCGCTTTCCACCTGGCCACTGAAAGAAGGTATCCAATGACTTTTGCCGTCTTAATCAACTCGTAACATCTCGGGCTTTTCTGTTCATATCGCCAGATAAATGGTATTTCCCTTTCGTTTTCGTGATATTCCGTACTTGTACAATTGATCAATCACAAAAATTATTTCATTTAAAAATAATAATTTTGAAATGTAATTTGTCAAACTTTTAATAGATTTGTGAATGATATATAATAAGGGTTTGTTAGGTTTTTCATCCCAATAAATTTGACAGGTCTTATTGGGTCCTTCAAATATTCAAATTTCATTTAGAATTTATGGCTCTAATATTTAACCGGTCTTGTGAGATTTAAAAAGTTTGATCCATTTAGCGAAAAAGATTGTATCCGGATAGACTATTAATGAGTTGGACCACATGCCATTGGTCCTTTCAGGCCAATCTTGTGAAGTTTAAAGAGTTTGATCCATTTAGCAAATCAGATTGTATCAGGATCGACTATTAATGAGTTGGACCACATGCCATTGGTCCTTCTAGGCTCCTTAATTATGGATCGTTGTTCTTTTAAGCCATTCAATTGTGGGTGGGGTTATTTATTTGACCTATTCTTGTTGGTTCACTTGTCCTTTGATTGATGTATCTAATTTGGATGTATTCGGGCTATTATTTGGGTTGCTCACAAATTTTCTTTTTGTTTTTGTTTTAATCCCCATTTCCCCTTCCCCCCATCGATTAGACACACACACAAAAAAAGAAGAAGAAGAAGAAGAAGAAGAAGAAGAGAAGGTGGCTCGGTTGGTCTTTTGCCCATCGGACCTTTTTGAAGCCTTCAATGGTTGATTCATTAGGAGGTCATTCACGATCAAACCCTCCAATAGTTTCCCAATTCTTTAAACGGTTTGGATTGATAGTTGTTCATGAGAGTTTATGCTTGTTCGCCCATCGATAATTAGACCCTCCAATGATTAACAAATTACATATATTCTCACATACATTTTAAAAATATAGATGAGCATCATGTGCCCTAAAACTGAAGTCAATTTAATAGATTACACTCAAAGAATTTTCTCCAACCTAAATTTGTATCAAATTTTGTGGCTAAAAGATAAGATATGATGAAGTTTTAAAGCCATATTAAACGATTGTTAGCTAGCCTAAAAATAATAAGAAATTCCAAGTTAATATTAAAGGTATGAGAAACCTTAATATTAAAAATTTGAATCAATTCCGTGTAATTAAGCTCATTAAGATGATTTATACTTTTTAGTATAGCCATGTACTTGTGGAATGGGACCCGCTACATTTCCGTTAGGAGGGCAAAATGGTCTTTTTAATTGAAAAGACCATTTTGCCCTCCTAAATTGTATTAACTGGATCCTCTCCATTTGAAAAAGAAATGGAGAGATTCCTTTTGGTGTTACCTTGTGGAGGTATTTTCACCATATTATACTTGTGGGCAATATGGTATATTCACCATATTCTAAAAAGGAAGTACATGCTTTGCAGTAATGGTAGGTTGGGCTACATGCCAAATTTCTTCTAATTGTCATGAATGTCTAAACATGCTTAACAAATGGCATATGGTCCGCAACCTCTTCCATTAATTTCGAATCCCAAATGATCTTTATATATTTATTCATTCAATTAAAGTCAAACCTACGCTAACATTTTGGTAAGGTAGCGATGGTCTCCATTTCATTTAAAATCGAAATGAATTATTATTTTATGTTCATAATTTTATGTTATTGTATCTAACAGTATAAATTATATTATATTATTTAAATTTTGAGTTATATTACTTTTTATATCGACTGACGTGATGTGTTTTGAATAATTTTCTCATGTCAGCAGCCACTTAAAAAAAAAAGGTAAAGACACTTAAAATATAAAATGAGTGTGAAGAGTAACATTATTCTTAATTTTTTTTTTTTAAAAAAACTTGCTATTCCTTCAACTTTTATCCATCTCTTATCTAACTCTTTTTTAAATTCACCGTTGAATCTATTAGGCAAACATATATAATTGTAGATTTGAAAAAATATAGATAGAATTGGACGGGAGATGGACAAGAGAAGGAAATATAGCATTTCTCTAATTTTTTTTTAATGACATTCCAATATATTTATCACATAACATCATTTATATTATTAGACACAAAAACATTAAATTATGACCATAAAATGACTTTTCTCCATTTTCACTTTAATTGAAGACCATAATATTCCATGTTGGTAGGGGTATTGAAGTATTGGAAGTTTTTCGTTATGTGTCCCATCCAAACAATAAACCAAAAAATATGTCTCACCTTAAAGTTATCTAAATTCTAAAGTATTGAATACACTAAAGGGGTAACTTAATCAATTGTGAACCATGACTCATGAAGTTGAGGTAATTAATTCAAAAAAATTTCCCCATTTCTCTCCCTTATACGAACATGTCAAAAAAAAAAGAAAAAAAAAATCTAAAGTATTGAATAGACGTTAATAAACTAATTGCTACCACAATCTTTTCAAGCCGTAGGTAAAAAACAAGAAAAATGTTAGACTTACAACTTATTTATAACTCTTTTATACTATAATTTGATGACAATATTAGCATATGATTGAAGGGCATTAAAAAATATGATTACAATAACTTGTAAACACACTAAGCAATTTGTAATAGAGCAATAAAAAAGTTGTAAATCTAGCAATACTCAAAACACAATAATAATAATAATAAAAAATTATCGTGGAGTGTTTAAAACCTAATTTAAAGAGTGCTATTATTGACTAAGACCATGTTATTAGCTACTTGGACAATTTAAGAAAGGAGTTGTGAAACCCACTTACATCGGACAACTTAAGATGTGAACCTACTTATTCAGAGAAGACAAACTCTGCAACCTCCTTGGTTTAACTGCTAGAATTTATGTGAAATCCTAACCGTTTAAGAGAAAGAGTAATTACTAGAATGACGACTCTTGTTTTTTTGTGTTCTCTTAAATGAAATGTAATTTTTAAAATTACTGTTGTAATTTTAAAAGTTAACATCTCTAAGAACTTATAACAAACATTCTAGTATTTCTTTTAGCATTATTTTAAGAAAATAAAAAAATTAAAACAACATAATTAACAGGGGTCCTAATCCAGAAGAATTGCCACGTGTTGTTGTCCTCGCTTGGACAATTAAAAACGAATCTTGATTACGAAAAAGCAAAGAATCTAGGGGATGATGAATCCTTTTTTACTTTTTAATTGCTGAATAATGATATGATAAAAATAAATAAATAAATAGTTTGATAATATAAAATAATAATAAAAAAACCAAAATATCGTGACGACAAGGAGAAATAGAAATGCAAGTGAAGAAACTAGAAAGTAGTGGACTAGTGTCAATTGTCGAAGAAACAAACCAAAAAAAAAAAAAAAAACGGGGTGGGGAGGGAAAGAGAAAAAGAAAAGGAAAGAAAAATAGGATGAGAAATTGAAAGTACAGTGGCCCAGACTTCCCCACCCCAACCCTACCTTAATTGTGGGTGGGGAGGGAAAGAGAAAAAGAAAAGAAAAGAAAAATAGGATGAGAAATTGAAAGTACAGTGGCCCAGACTTCCCCACCCCAACCCTACCTTAATTGTTTGCCTTGTTGAGGCAGGCAGGGACTACAAATACCCCCTCCCCCCGTTTCTTTCACTCTTTCTTTCTCTATGAAAGCTGGAGCTTATTATTATTGACTATTGAGCCTTAGCTCGCAAGCTTTGGGGTTCGAAGCGCACACAAGCAGAGAGAGAGAGAGAGATGGGGAAGTACATTCGAAAGGCCAAAACGACTGGCGAGCTCGCCGTCATGGAGGTGTCCCAGTCGTCACTCGGGGTAAGCACGCGCGCGCGAACCCTAGCACTCCAGAAGTCGCCGGCACCTCCTCCTTCTCCTTCTCAGCCAGCTGCTTCCGGCTCCTACCTGCAGCTCCGGAGCCGCCGGCTCGAGAAGCCCCCGGTCGCTCTTTCGACCCAGGACTCCGGGACCAAGCGCCACAAGCAGGCTGCTTCCAACCCTAGGGCGGGGTCGAGCCTGAGAGTGGTCTCCCATGGGCGGCCCAAGGGCGTCGACCAGGAGGCCCACGAGGTTGAGAAAGAGGATGACCTTCAAGAGAAGAACGAAAAGAGTGGCAACAACAACAATGGTGATTTAGGGGTTGAGGAAGCTTCGTTTGGAGAGAATGTTTTGGAGTTTGAAGGTAGAGAGAGGTGGGTTTTTATTTATTCTTCTTCTTCTTCTTTTCTTTTTGTTTGTGTTTTTCCGTTTTTGGGGGGTTTCGTTTAATTTTCATTTGGGACCTCTTATTTTGGGGATTTTTCGTTTTTAGTCTTTGGGGTTTGAGAGAAAACGAGGGAAAATGGAAGAAATTGGGATTTAGTATCGTGGGGGGTTTTCTTTTTTACTTTTTAGGTCTCTAGTGGGGAGGGGTTTTCTGGGTTTCGCTCGTTTTCTTCTTTGTTGGGAGAAAGGGAAATTTTAATTTGCTGTGTTGAGATTTTCATTTTTGTGAGAACAGAGCAATATAAATACAATTTTTTTTTTTTTAATTTTACTTTATATATATTTTTTTTTCAAAACATGCAAATTGTCAAAACCCCATGTTTGGTTGCTTGGAAAATGGAGGATTAGAAGTTATTGGGACTTGAAATTTTGCTTTGAAGAGGAGGGAATTGCTGTTTACTTGGCTGCAGCCACTGTGCATGATTTTCATTTTTGGGGGGAAAATCAGAGTAATAGAATATGCAAAATTTGAATTTTCGTGTTACTTTGATTCCCTAGGTATCTTAGCCTCCGAACATAGGAAATTTCTGGGTGTATCCAAAATCGGTTTCGATGGTTCACTCTTTGTTTTGGCAGCGTTTTCTTTCATGTTCTGTTTGTTTGATTAGAAAGAAAATAAAGGAAAAGAGAAGAAACTGATATGCAAATATATCTTTGTCACCGCAGTTTCTTTTTGTTTTCTTTCATGCTCCTTGGTTGTTAGAAAGGAAAGAAATTGAGACTGCTAGGGAACCGAGAAAACGTGAACCATTTTGTTAATCCAGGCTAGATGTACTAATTGGCTTAGTTGAGGTACTAAGATTCTTTTGGTGTGTAATTTCTTGATATCAAGAAGCTTCGAGGGTACAATTTCTTGATATTTATTGTCTTGTTGATTTTGGTCTTGGGGTTTTTAATTCCCTTGATTAATTATGGTCGAATTTTTGTGCATGTTTTGAAGTTTCTTTATTAAGTAGTAGTCCTTTCATGGCCTCCTTTTCACCTATTTGGAATTTTTGTTTCTTTCTTTCTTTGTTTCTTCCTTTTCATGTTTTCTTTCTGGGTGAAGTAATGAGCGGCTTTGCTGTTTCTTTCTTTCCTTCTACTTTTCACTCGTAAGAATCACATTTGCTTTAGTACTCAAGAAACCCAGTTCTTTACCTTTATTCGGGTCGGTGGAGGAGAATCACTGCGGCTGTTTGTCTGTTTTTATTTGATTTTTTTATAGGCTGTATTGTGCTTTTCGTTGATGTTTTTACTTGTTTCTAGAAGTTGGATGGAACTGACACATGGGCTTCAAAATGAATTATGTCTTATACTTTGTTTCGTCATTTTGACGTTCACAAGAGATTGATCCTATTGCATTATTCTAATTGGAAGAAACAAAAGCTTCTTGTTGTTTTTCCCTCAGAAGATGCCTCTGCACTAATATAACACTGCTATTATTGTGTACAGTTGTCTATATATATTTTATGAATATATGTGGTCTTTTTCTGCTTCCCATGTGTGAATTCGAATTTTAATTCTGTCTGGAACTGCGTAGCAAAGAAGAATTTATTTTGTTGATGCTCCTTCAACAAGTCATATCCCTTTGGAAATTAAAAAACTTTTTTGTCTTTTTGAAATTCCAGGGGAAACACCTATTTTATAGTTATCATGGAATAAAAGCTCAAAAAAATAAATTAAACGGAAAGAATTTAGCTGCTATAGATCCTCCGCAAATTTTCAGAGCCTTTTTGCTGGAGTTTGGGTGATTGCAGCATATCATGATGAAAAAAGAGAAAAGTCTCTGGTCTTAATGTTTGCTTCAGTGTTTTCTGTTTCTATATGATTGGTGGGGTCTTGTTACAGTTGGGGAAAAGCATGTTGGCTTTATCTTTCATAAATGGCGCAGTGGGTGGAAGATAAAAAAAAATTACAGTAGCAGGTCTTTAGCGGGGTACTCAAAAAACAATAATGGCTAATCTGCATATCCTGTTCTTCACCGTATATTCTGTTCTATTGGTGCCAAAATTTGTGAATACATAACTTGCATAGCTTAGCTTATTATATTGTTCTGTCATCCTAATTTTGCTAGGTGTATGTTGGTGGTAGCCTTATTATGTATCTAATAGAAATTCATCTCTGTTGTGACAGGAGCACTCGTGAATCCACACCTTGCAGTTTGATTAGGGATCCAGACACCATAAGAACACCCGGTTCTACTACCAAGCCTACCCGCTCTTCTGAGACTAACCGGAGAACACAGAACACAACGCGGAGGCATATCCCAACAGCACAGGAAATGGACGACTTTTTTGCTGCTGCTGAAGAAGAGCAGCAAAGACAATTCATTGAGAAGTATGTGACATATGATGTTGGTTTTGAACAATTCTAAATTGCTGATACTTGTAAAATTCCAATTCAAGATTTGGGTTTTATCTGATTCGGTTTTATCTGCAGGTACAACTTTGATCCTGTGAACGACAAGCCCCTCCCAGGGCGTTATGAATGGGAGAAATTGGATCCATAGAAGAAGATATTACTGTTCCATCAGGGCTTATTTTCCTGCACATTCTGGGTTGATCTTGAGCTTAGGAATTTTGAAGTAGCAGGAGTTAGTTTTAGTTGGAATGGTGATGGTATTATTTCCATTTTCCATCATCACCTAATTCACTTGTAAAGAAAGAAGTAGGACTGTCAGTGACATGTGTAGACTAATGGTCTGTAACATAACACAGAGGTTATGACGTGTGAGTTACACAACAAATACATATCAAAGTCCTTTGTCTAACAGATCATCTGTGAAGAGGGGGAGCGAAAGAGGGTTGTCCTTGTATTAGGTGTAGGGTTAGGGTTCATCCAACTAGTTAGTAGGTCAGTCTATGTGGTACAGAAATTTACTTAGTTTTTTTTTTTTTTTTCTGGGTACTGTATTTTCCTCCCCTTCTTTGTCAATACCTTGTACTGATGGAACTTTGAAAAACTGTGGAATAAATATGACCCGTTTCCCTCTTTTCCATGTTTTGTCTGTTTGCTTCTTTTTCCCCCGCACTCTCATCATCTACTATGCTATTTTGCACGGTTAATCTTTGGCCTTTTTGTCTACACGTGAGGCAACGCACGTATTTCATCAGCTTTTTGTCATGCTTTTCCCCCCACTGTTCACTGAAGCAAAATTGGTAAAAGTTCTTAACGTCTCGTGAGAATGGTTGGTGTGGCTTAGTGGATGGTGATGCTGGTGGTAGTGGGATAAGCATTATTGGTGGTGATGTTTTGGAAGAATCTCTTCTCTCTCTCTCTCTCTCTCTCTCTCTATCTCTATCTCTCTCTCGCTATCATTGTCCGTACTGCATCTTCTTAATTTTTCAGCAACTTTCCTCTGTATGCACGGTTGCAAGTTTGTGGAGCTGAAAATGTTGGATGGGGTCATAACTGGTGTAATAAGGGGGAGATTGTGAAGAAATGAGATCAAACTAGGAACGTTTTCCTACTCAATTTTGGGTATATTTTTCAAGGACAAGAAAAAATATGACCGTGGAAACTATTAGTCTATATCCTTACCTTTACCTCTTAACTTAAGCCTTGGATTACGGATGAAAAAGACAAGTTGATGATGTGTGGAAAACAAGGGTTTTCGGTTGGAACGCTTGTATGAGAGTCGTTGGAACGCTTGTATGACGCTTGTATGAGAGTCGTTTAACGGTCTATTAAATGGTATTATTCTCTCAATTTTTATGAAGATAAAAGGGTGGATTTGGCTTAGGTGACGGTCCAAATCCAAATTTAATTTCAAGGAAAAAATCTCGTCGTAGGTGGAATGAATGGTAGTAGTTGATAATGTTTTTGGGTAATGTTGTGGCAATCTAGTTCGCAACGAATGTCTTTTTGGTGTTGTGATGGGAAGAAAACGATGGTGGTTGTAGTGGTGGTGGTGGGTGTTTGCTTAAATGGGATTGGATGAAACCGAGGGAATCTTCAATTTCCAATGAAAGCTTTATCCTCGTTTTTCAAATCTTCTATCTCATTTTCAAACGGGCTTTCATTGTTTGCCCACCAATGGTGGACTCCAACAAAGAAACTGTCTCCCACTTCCCACATGCAGTAAATATATTTTTGCTTTGACTGTTGCTTGTAGTAAAAAGAACACCATGCCATGCCCCCCTTCACATCACCTCATCTGGGTAAATGGGAGCTTCTATTATTAATTCACCCCAATTAATCATCAAGGGTAAAATAATAATCCTTTTTTCTTTTCTCATGTAAATATAAATTACTTGTGGTGGTAGGTAGTCGGTTGAAGAAAGGTTTGGATGAGTCATCATCTTCTGTAGCGGCCGCCCTTAAAACAACGGTCACTGTCTCTTGGGGCTGCTTTCAGGTGGGTGGTCGGTCGGCGTGGTCCTTAAAACAACGGTCGGGCTGCTTCAATCTTTATGATGACAATGAGAATTATATGCTGCTTTTTCTATATCTCGAAACATAAACATAAACCTTTGGATTGAAGGTGCCATTCCAATGCTTTAGCCCTATGCCAAAGTGTAAAGATAGCACTTGCTGGGGATAAGATAGGGGCAGCTACTCATCTACACCGACTATGGGTGAAACGTCAATATCTACTACTATTTTAATGGAAGTAAAAGAACTAGAGTAACTTTACCCTTTCCACTCATTTAATATCGGTAAATATAGTGTGTTTTAAGTTGTTTTTCATGTTATTTATTTAAAAAATAAAATAAAAATAAATTAAAATCACTTAAAATATGTCATGTTAATTAGTGTAAAATTAGTATGATAAGTGTTGGGTGTGAAGATTAAGAGCCTGCTTGGGATTGCGTTTGAAGAGTTTAAAAATGCTTTTAACACTCAAAAAGTCCGTTAGAAGAAAAAATATTCGTTTGGTAAAAATATTAAAAACGCTTTTAAGAGTCCAAAAAGCCTAAAAATGATCAAAAAACACTTTTGACAAAAGCTTAAAAATGAAGTTTTTGCCCAAAAACTATTTTTCACTTAAAAGGTTTATTTCTCAAACGTAATCCCAAACATGCTCTAAGAATAGTGCTTCAGAACTAATATGCTAATTAAGATTATTTGTAAGATCATGAAAGTCGTTGAGGTAATACAGAAACACGAAGATAACTTCTTGAACAAGGTGTTGAGGAAGTCAGATAAGATTTTTGGCAAATTAGTCTGATTACTTTTTTTCATGCCATAATTTTATATTTAAGGGAGATTATTGCTTTCCTCTAATATTTACTATTTTCCCCATTTTGGTAATTTTGTAAACATCATAGCATTATATATATATATTTGACATGTCCGCACAAGAGGGGAAAGATGATTCAAACTAGCGACTTTCGCTTCATGAGGCGTGGTTCCTAACCGATTTCCCTTAGAGATATTATATGTTGTTTAGTAGTTACCGTAGTCATTTTTTTTTATATTAATTGACTCATAATTCTGCAATGAAATTGCAATGTTCACTTGATGAGCATATTGATGTTCTTTTTTATAACATTTTCATGTGTCTCGTGTTATATTTGTTATGACAAAAACATCATGTATTGGTTATTATATTTAGAGAAATATGATAAAGGCACAACTTTTTGGCCTAATTTTTCTCTTATTTTTTTTTAAAAAAATTATCATTGAGAAAAAAAAAATCCTATTCAGTCCCTTTTTTTTAAAAAAAAAATTTTAAGAAGAAAAATAACATTTTTTATAATATTGGCTATAAATTTGATTATTTTCATTATGGTTTCTCACTATTGATACCTAAGAGTGAAAAATGGATTAGTGATAGAAGGCCGCAAAATGGGGGGTGTGGCGGCCGTTCCACATCCGATGCTTAAGTTAGAATGATAGTAAGCTAGTGAGAGTAGATAATGGAAATATGAGTAATAGAGATTTGAGTTCACTCTCACTAGACTTCCCCACAATAATCTCCGGAGAAGTTATGAGGCGATCACACGATAATCTATGGAGAGGTTGCATGGTGATCTCAAGATGTACGTGGACTCTATTTGGTAAGATTGGGTTGTTGAGCGAATCTGATTTTCCCTTGTGAAATGAAACGTATGATCGATCTTGTCTCCAACTGCCTGATTCTGAGGTGGATCTGGCGTAAGGCTTAAGTCTTTTCTCCATAGGCTTATAAGGTTCCCACAAGGCCTTTTACAGTTTACTAATGGCTTTCATCCATGGTGGGCCTCTATTTTGGGCTAAGAGGGTCTCACCACTCACTTGACCTTTTTCTAACTTAATTCTTCGTCATAATTGTTGTGAACTTTATACAAAATATTGTTTATCAAAAAGCGTGTTAAAATGTTTGATATTAAAGGGACTCAAGTTGATGTTAGTTTTATTACCTAATCCTTTGATAGATGTGTATATATATAATATGATCATAAAGCAGAAAAATTGTAAGATATTAATGGAGGAAACCCTTTTTTTTTATAAAAAAAACAAGAGAGTGAACAAAAAGATTGAGAATTTGAAGATGATAATGTATTATCAGTCTTAGTCTTATATAACATTATCATCAATGCAAAACAACCAATTAAAAACAAACTCTCTAAATTAAAAATAGTGATAGCTAGCTAGATAGTGTGTATATATATATATATAAATGCTAGGTGTTCTTATAGTTCTCCCAACTGTGATGTAGCTTTTAAAATCACTAACAAATTAAAAGTCAATAATAATAATCTCAAATTTAACAATGATGTTAAAAGTCACACATCATAGTTGAGAGAACACCAAGAGAACACTAGAAGAACATGTACCTAGCATTTTTCTATATTTTTTAGAGATATGCTACAATGCAATATAATACCCATATTTGGCCCATATTTAGTGAGGGGAAGAGAATTGAAATTCAAATTTCAAATTTCAATCATCCATTTCATGTGATTATCCATCTGCTACATCACTAAAAATGGGCCAAATGTGGGCATTATATTGCATTGTAGGCTTTGTAGCATATCTCTAATATGATGTTCTCCCAATTGTGATGTGGCTTTTAAAATAACTAATAGATTAAAAATCAATAATGATATTATATTAACTATTAGAACTTAAAATTTAGGAAAGAAATGAGAACATGGAAGATAGACTCAGAGAATTAAGGTGGTTCGGCCTATGGCCTACGTCCACACATCAAAGTCTTGTCTCTGCTACATCTTTTAAATAACTTTGATTGTGTACAAATACTCTATTTATAGAGAAAGAGTATAAACGTTGCAAGTCTTTTCAACTTTTACATTAATAACAATAAATTTAATTTATCATTTGTAACTCTTGTCTTTTGAGTTATTTTAACTTTTTAACTCTCTTGAGTTCTTTGTCTCTTGAGTTATTGTAACTTTTGTATCAATATTAACAATTCCATGAGAAAATCTTTAACTGTAAAATCATTCTAGTTTAAAATAATAACTGAATTTTGAAGTTCGAATAATTGGATATCTAATAAAGATATCGATCTAACAAATATAAAAAAAGGGAAATGGTAAGTGTTTTTCTAGTATTCTCCTAGTGTTCCTCTAACTATGATGTGACTTTTAAAATTATCGTTAATCTATTAGTGATTTTAAAAAGCCACATTACAGTTGGGTAAATACTAGAAGAACACCTACCATTTTCCAAAAATATATATTCATATCTACATCCATCTTGTCTACTGAATTACTTGTTCTCTACAGACTACACGTACAAACAAGCCGCAGTTTTTACAGATGCTGCAGTTGAATGCAGCATTCTTGTTTGTTTTGCTGAACATTGTTGAAGTCTGCAATGGAGGTATTACGAGTAGTTTTGTCAGAAAACCTTATGCGTCTGAAGACATGCCCTTATCAGCTTTCCCTCCTCCACCCGGATACAATGCACCCGAGCAGGTTGGAGCTCTTCCCATAAACCTTTCTTTTCTTTTTTCATATATATATATATATATATATATATGCAAAACTCTCAATTTAATTTTATACAAAAGTCAAGAGTATAAGCATCATGTAATGTTTAAAATCTAACGAAGGGGTCTAAATTGAGAGCAATTAAAACTTCAGTGGACTAAATTGAGAGTTTTTTAAGTTTAGGGGGCATTTCAAAACGGGTAGAAGTTCAGGAGTCTTCAATGAAGGTTTTTTAATTTTTTAATTTTTTTTAAATTTATATTTTCATATATATGTATTATATATGCTTGTGTTTGCAGGTTCATATAACCCAGGGAGATCTTGTTGGTCGGGCCATGATTATTTCATGGGTTACGCCCCTCCTGCGACACCCTGACCATGTGGTGTATTGGGCGGCAGGGTCCAAGCATAAAAAGCACAAGGCTCATTCTTCAGTCGAAACTTATAGATTCTATAATTACTCTTCTGGCCACATACATCATGCCACCATTAAAAATCTTAAGGTTAAGTATTGGATTTTCCCTAGCTAGTTCGTTATTAGTAATATATATGGACATTTTAATTAATCTTAGTTTCGACCTTGCACGTGTCTAATTATACTGACATGATTGTTTTTTTTGTTTGTAACATAGTTTGACACCAGATACTTTTATGAGCTTGGGGCTGGCAATGTAACCCGTCGATTTTCCTTCACAACTCCTCCCAAAGTAGGGCCGGATGCTCCATACACCTTTGGCATTATAGGTGAATACCATCAATTTTCATTTGAAGAATATAGAACTAGAGTATTAATTTATGACATGTTTGGGATTGCGTTTGAGGAGCTTAAAAATGCTTTTAACACTCAAAAAGTCCGTTTTTGGTAAAAAAAAATTAAAAGCTCTTAGCTAAATGCAGGTTATGTTTTGCATTTCCTCTATCAGCTTCTAGATCTGTTGATGTGTTGATGCTGCCCATGTAGTAATTGGAAGCATATAACATATTTTGACATCTTACTTGGAGTATAACTGATGCATCATGGGTTCTTCAGGTGATTTGGGACAAACACATGATTCTTATCAAACACTTGAGCATTATGTGTCGAATCCGAAAGGGCAAGGCGTGTTGTTTGTGGGGGATCTTTCTTATGCAGATGATCATCCCAACCATGACAATGTGAGATGGGATACATTTGGCCGCTTTATTGAGAGGAGTGCTGCATATCAGTCATGGACTTGGACTGCTGGCAATCATGAACTTGATTTTGCTCCAGAACTTGTGAGAAATTAATTAATCTCCCACACTTGTTTATGTTCATCATTTAGATTACCTTGACTTCTAGCTAATATGTTCATGTAATTTCAGGAAGAAGATGTTCCTTTCAAGCCATATTTGCATAGGTACCATGTACCCTACAAGGCATCACAGAGCACATCTCCACTTTGGTATTCCATTAAGCGTGCATCCGCATACATTATTGTCTTGTCTTCCTACTCAGCATATGGTATAAAAATTTCCTCATAATAAGGATTAAATCATGTTAGAAACAAAGCAATATTCCTGATGATAATTCGGTATATATTTTCCTGTGTTCTACACAGGTAAATACACTCCTCAATACGCATGGCTCGAGAGCGAGTTGCCGAAGGTTAACCGAGCCGAGACGCCATGGCTGATTGTTCTTGTTCACTCGCCATGGTATAACAGTAACAATTACCACTACATGGAAGGAGAAACCATGAGAGTGCAGTTTGAATCCTGGTTTGTTAAAAACAAAGTGGATGTTGTGTTTGCTGGTCATGTTCATGCCTATGAACGAACAGTAAGCTTAATTATTATGTTCTCATTCACTACTCCAACAACATTTTCTCAAACTGCAAAAACAAATCAATAACTTACAATTTTCCTAAACCATTTTCAATATATTGCAGGAGAGAATATCAAATATTAACTACAACATAACAAATGGGATGAGTGTTCCAGTGAAGGACCCTTCTGCACCAATATACATTACTATTGGTGATGGTGGCAATGTTGAAGGCATTGCTGACAGGTGCCTCATCCTTCAATTTTATCTTAGATAATTTCCACCACCCATTAAACTAAAATTGGGCAGTGCCAATGCCTTCCTACTCATTACTGCATAACTTTGTTTTCTGCAGTTTTACTGAGCCACCACCAAGTTACTCTGCATTCCGGGAAGCGAGCTTCGGGCACGCGGTTCTCGAGATTAAAAATCGGACTCATGCTCACTATACTTGGCACCGTAACCAGGATAACAATGCTGTTGTTGGTGATGATATTTGGTTGCATAATAGATACTATTATCCAGAAGAAGAAGAAGCATAGTTAGGCTACCAACATGGTTTAGGAGTCATTTCATTTTGTCCCCTTTCTGTTGTAGATGTTTCAATTTGGAGTATGGATTTTTGGTTTATTTGAATTTGGTGCAACTTTAATATGTAAAGAACGGATTTGGTTTTGATTTTAGTTTAGTTTTAGTTTATTTGAATTCTGAGAATGGTTTTGAGAAACAAATAAGAAATTATATTTATATAAATAATTGGTGGCTGCTGTCCATTTTAAGTTGGTCTAGAAGGTAAAAATGCTCTACAATATTCTGCTAGAGTACTACTCCCTTCAGTATCTGTCATCAGTTTCTCTTCAGAGCCCTGCTTTTAACTTCAATTACAAGCCCGTGCACACAAGAATAGAGTTATGTGTTAAATTAATTATTAAGTTATTAAATTTACCTCTTCTTATTAGCTTTTTTGGGATAACTGGCAGTTTAACATGGTATCAAAGCTAAAGATCATGGAATCGAACTTTGACTCCGCCAAATCACTCTCATTTAAATTAAATATTTCATGTGTTAAACTTCATCTATTAAAAGGAAGTTTAAGCTCACACATGAATGGCAGTGTTAAAGTAATAATTAAGTGATTAAATTTATATTTTTCTAATTTAACAGATATAAGCCTAAAAACTGAATAATACTGAAGAAGAAAGTATATGAGGTGACGAAAAAGTGAAAACAAAGCTCCACACGCACATATATATATATATATATATATTTCTAAGAAAGAAGTGGTTGGTTGAGGCTTAAGGAATTCATGAAATCACTAGCTCTTTAACCGCCTTTCCAAACAAAACAAAAATTCCTAGTTCTGCCCCTGGCTGTGACCCATGAGATAGAGGCAACCACTCGGCATCCCCCTGATGATTGGTATTTCTTCCCATTATTAGAGTCAATTAGAGCATTTACATTGATTTATGCATATTTTCATGTAAAATGGCTAATTAAAACCTAGCTACTTTATCTAGTTTATATAAGGGAAAAGCATATTTTAACCCCCCAAACTACCGGCCTTTTGTAATTTGGCCCTCCAAACTTTCAATCGGTATAAAATAGCCTTCCAAACTACCAACCTCTTATAAAATAGCCCACTCCGTTAGTTTAAGCTGTTAAAATGGATGGAAAACACAAAACTACGTCGTTTTGGATATTAGAGTTACGAAAATACCCCTGGTCAATTAAAAAAATTTAAAAATTAAAAAGGGACTGAAACGACGTCGTTTCAGTCCCTTTAACTATTCCCTTTCTTCTCCCCCTCCCCGTGTTCTCTGCAACCCCCCCTGCGACAACATATTTCTCTTAGGGTTTGAATCCCTGGAAAGAACCCATCTCCGTCGCTCGCAGAACCCATCTTCGTTGTTGTCCGTCGCTCGCAGAACCCATCTCCGTCGCAGACCTCCAGTCGCTTGCAGAACCCATCACTTGCGGTACCTCCCATCTCTAGTTCTCTCTCTGTGCATATATATATACAATCCACTGTGTATTATTCATATTTTGATTTGGGTGAAGGGGAATTGAGTTTACAGTGGGAGAAAAATGAGATGGGTCTCTTTATCACTCGCAGAACCCATCACTTGCGATACCTCCCATCTCTAGTTCTCTCTCTCTGCATATATATATACAATCCACCGTGTCAACTACTTCAATCCAGATCCACTGGTGTCAACCACTTCAATATCAAAGCAATAAACCTTTAATGAGTCACTTTTAACATCTAAAATCAATTCAAAGCATCCCTTTCTCTCTTCTAATCTTTTTTTTCAAAAGCAATCAAAGCACTCCCAAAATGCCCAATTAACAGAACCCAAATCAACAAAAAACAAAAAAAACAACAACAATGCAACCATAACCAGAAAACAAAGCAAGATCCCAGGAAAACACATTTCTCATTCCCCAGATATCAGATCAGATCTAAATTGCAGAGAACACGGGGAGGGGGAGAAGAAGAAAGGGAAATAGTTAAAGGGACTGAAACGACGCCGTTTCGTTTCAGTCCCTTTTTAATTTTTAAATTTTTTTAATTGACCAAGGGTATTTTTGTAACTCTAATACCCAAAACGACGTAGTTTTGTGTTTTCCATCCATTTTAACAGTTTAAACTAACGGAGGGGGCTATTTAATAAGAGATTGGTAATTTAAGGAGCTATTTTATACCAATTAAAAGTTTAGGGAGCTAAATTATAAAAGACCGGTAGTTTGGAGGGCTAAAATATATTTTTCCCTTTATATAATGAGATTTAAATGACACTATACATCCGAATTTTTTTTTTTTTTTAAATTTTTTTATCTATATCATTTAAATATTATTTATTTATTTTTTTTATAAAGACTATATTTTTCCTAAATATCATATTTTTCAACTTTTGAGAAAAAAAAATAGATGTAAAGAGAAGTTTGGGAAAAGTGAGATGTGAAGAGAGAAATAGTAAAAGAAAATTTTAGAAAAAAAGATATGAAAAGAGAAATAATATATTAATGAGATAGATGTGTGAACGGTGTGTATTTATTGTTCACAAATGCAACAATAATGTATTTTGCGTAGATACTGGTCTTTTTAATATTTTGCTTATCTATTTTAGATAAAAGTAAGAAATGACTTAGCTAGTGAGAGTGCTCTTAGAGCATGTTTTAGATTGTATTTGAAAAATAGAACTTTTAAGTTACAAAACGCTTTTTGGCCATATTTTAGGGTAAAAGAAAAATGTTTTTAACACAATCCCAAACAAGAAATAAAAAATGTTTTTAACATAATCCCAAACAAGCCCTTAAATGATGTTTGAGATGGTAAAATTACAATTGAGTGCAACTTACTAATTAAATCGTTAAACTTTCTATAGGGGCTTCACGCACTAGGAGAAACCCCTTCAAAAATAGGGGTAGGCCGCAGTATGCGGCGAGCACACGGTATTCTTTAGTAAAAGGCGAAAGAATAGTTCGCTCTGAGCTCACCGCACGGCTCCGTGGGCCAAAGAAGAACCGAAATTCGTTATTTGTAGTAGCAGCTCTGTCCACTACTATTCGCATTTCAAGCAGTGTGGGACAACGTACGCCTAGTCCCAAGCGCTCGTCCTATGCGTAATAGAGAGAGAGAGAGAGAGAGAGAGGCAGAGCACATGTTTCTTGTCTTGTCTTGTCTTTTGTATAACGTGTTCCTCGACATGTCCTTTGAATATGACAAATGTTTCTAGTCTTTTTGAAGTTCATAGAGCACGCGCGCGTTGCTTCTAATCTATTCTTGATGTTTGGTTTGAACTTCGAAGTCTCTCTCTGGTACAATGTATAGACCAGAACCCCTTCGTCTTTTACTTTTTGGTACAGATTCACGCACAATCAAAGACTTGTTGAACAGCATGACACTTTGATATTAATTACTACCATTTTCTAAATATCAACTATACAGTTTCCGATTTCCTTTTAACGCCAGTCTCTTCTGGTTCATTGATTTTCATCTAAATGGATATCAACTCTCTTCAACTGCTCCTTACATTTCTCTAATAGGAAGAAGACATCTCAGCTTAAAACTATCGGATCCACCATCTTTTAAGACTCAAAACTATCGGATCCGACTCAAACTATCAATCCACCGTCTTTTAAGACTAAACTATCGGAACCAACTGACAGATCCGAACTATCGGTTCCACCATCCAATATTGAGGACCGGCAAGTAAAAGTTCATAAAAAATTTTAACGATTAATTTCAGGGGCTTCCTCTTGAGAAGAGACCCCTCCAAAAATTGGCGTATGCCATTATTTGCAGCGCGCACACGGTATTCTTTAGTAAAAGGCGAAAGAATAGTTCGCTTTGTGCTCACTGCATGGCTGCGTGATGTGACATGTACATGGCTGGGTGTTTTATAGCCACCATCTTACTCTACTCTTTCGCATTTCTCCCATGTGGGACAAAATCACCGAGTAGGAATTTTTACGGTCTTAGGCTGTCAGCTATGTCACTTGTATTCTAAAATGCTTCTCGTCACAGTTTTAAGGCACCTAAAAGCTTACAGTCTCTTGGTTTCAGCTTTTATATAGATTATATTAGATTTTTATTTTTTATTTTTTTATTAGATATTGGATGCAACCATATTCTTAAAAGTGTCAAACATCTCTCTATTGTAGACATGACTTTGACGACATCTTGTGTCTTTAATCTATAAAATACAATATAAAACAAAAATTTTAGAGAGCAAGAATAATACATAAATTTTGGAAAGAAACAAATTATTTAATCATACCTTCTATATGACATTGTGTAATTGCTTGTTTTTCAAATTTTGGAACATAAATATACATTCAAAAGAGAGAAACATAGTCTTCATCATAACATTCCAAAATTAATAAAGACCAACCTATGTGATGCAAAATAAGGGAGAGACAATTGGAGTGAGCAGGAAACAGGGACCGAGCCATGAAGTTTTATGGGAGGGGACCAAAGCACACAAAAAACAAAAAAAAAAAAAAAAATTGTTTGGTTATTAGGATTTTTTTTTTTTTTTTTGCCAACATGTAATGAACTGGTAATTTTTTTTCTTCTTTTTCCAATCATTGGTACTTAAATACAATGAGGAATTGAGTTTAAAATTGTGTCATATTCTCTAATTAAATGTTTAAATTCTAACAAACAATATTCTCCATATTGAATAATCATAATATCCAAATTACAAGACCATTTAGATTAGGAATTGAGCTTAGAGTTCAAACCTTAAAAAGTACGACTTGCGTTGAATTATTTTGCACCTAGTTGATTAACATCATATTCTCATATGTGACACGCAATCGATGATCAAACTCCAATGAACTTTGTGCATTTTTTCTTTTGAAATAGTCAAATTGTATTTGACTTTCCCATCGTCTACAAATATATTTGCATAATCATTTTGCGTATTTAGAAAATAAAAAAAAATATGCGTAGATTAACAATGAACAAACTCACATGAATAACATAATCATCACATAGAGATTCTAAGTTAAACATTATACTTTAACCCTATAATTATTATTCTCTTCCTATTCTATTAATCTAGCAACTTGCCCCTAATTTATAATAGTCANTTTTTTTTCTTCTTTTTCCAATCATTGGTACTTAAATACAATGAGGTATTGAGTTTAAAATTGTGTCATATTCTCTAATTAAATGTTTAAATTCTAACAAACAATATTCTCAATATTGAATAATCATAATATCCAAATTACAAGACCATTTAGATTAGGAATTGAGCTTAGAGTTCAAACCTTAAAAAGTATGACTTGCGTTGAATTATTTTGCACCTAGTTGATTAACATCATATTCTCATATGTGACACGCAATCGATGATCAAACTCCAATGAACTTTGTGCATTTTTTCTTTTGAAATAGTCAAATTGTATTTGACTTTCTCATCATCTACAAATATATTTGCATAATCATTTTGCGTATTTAGAAAATAAAAAAAAAAATATTCGTAGATTAACAATGAACAAACTCACATGAATAACATAATACTCACATGAATAACATAATCATCACATAGAGATTCTAAGTTAAGCATTATACTTTAACCCGATAATTATTATTCTCTTCCTATTCTATTAATCTAGCAACTTACCCCTAATTTATAATAGTCATATTCACATACAATAATCAATATGATTCTAATATGACATATTAGAACCTAAATCCCATAGGCATCAATTTCCATTGAACTCATGAAAGTCTAGGGTTAATTAACACTTTAAATGTAATTGACACATACAATTAGCAATCCTAGTGTTCAGATACCAAAAACCCTAACTTAATTCATATTATACAAATTAGGGTTTATATCTATACTATTAACAATAGTGAAATTGAAGCTTTCAACCCATTAATCTAACAATCCGGATCTTAAATCATGCATAGAAATCCATTACACACAAAAGCCCCAAATTAATTTTAGGAATTTAACTTCTTACTAAAATTCCTCCAAATTCGGACCTAATAAAAAATTACTCAAATCATTATGATTTCAAACTTGAAATTTAATGGGTAGAATAAAAACTCAAAGAGAAACTAGAAATTTCTCAATGGCATTAGTTATAAAAACCCATCAAATTAACAACAAAAAACATAGAAATTTTTTTAGGGAGGGACCATGACCTATCAATTTATTTTGGGGGTACCAGTATTTGAGAAAATGGAGGTGGACCATGGCCCCAGCCGGTCCCCCCCTCCCTCCGTCTCTAGTAGGAAACCTAAAAAATCAAGTAATTAGTTATAAGTACCGCGTCAAGATTGTTGGATGAATGTTAAATAGAATTATAATAACTAGCATTTCTATTTTTTTCTATGTGACTAGTCAAAATAACCTCTAACTCAATATGAATGCTCTTGGTGACAAGCGATTACAAGCACAACGTGCTGTGGTTCTACTAGCTCGCCACTCAACAAAATTAATTTAAAAATTTAGAACGATGACACATTTTGTGATAAAAATCAACGAACATATATAATTCATACAAACTAGTTTAATAAAGTAACGACGTTGATTTAACAGAAGGCAAAGTAAACAGCGTTAGATTCAAGAGACTGAACCACACTCGTTGCTGCCCTTGGTACTGTGCCATTCTCCTCCACCACCTCTTGCTCTCGCACCAACCGCTGTGCCTTCCTCTCCCATCTCTCTTTCTCTCTCTCTTCGAAGATTGATGTCAGCTTTGCTTAAAAATTTAAAATTTGGGTCTGCTTAGTATTTTTCATGGATATGTAAGTCCGCATAAAAGCTTTGTTCCCAATTTTACTACAGTAATTTCACGGACATCTCCCCATTTGGTATCAGTAGTTAATGATTCTGGGCGCGGAGTGAATGTTCACAAGAATGGATAATATTTTTCTTGGGTCAGTGCGTTTGGCTTTAAAATATTTGCTTCGTCAATTACTCCTTTCTATCGCAGCTGTGCGGTTACTTGCAGTTATTTTAACAACTGCAGTCCGCAGGTCCACGGTTATTTTAACACGAGTCACTTTATTAGATTAATTTGTATTTGTAGCTAATTTCTATCCAAAATGAACCCAACTGATTACAAACAATACACAACAACTTCCAACTTGAAGCTGAAGCATAAATTAATTTTACAAAATAGGGTGAGAGGAAGAAGCTGAGAAGCAAATTTTGTTTTTAAAGAAAAAACAAAGACGAGGTATCAAAATAAAGGTGACTTGTTGACTTGAAACAAGAACTAAAGAGAGAGTACTTGATTCAAAATGCTCAACACGCCGCGGCACATAGTGAACGCTAAATCATACAGATTGGTTTAAATTGTAAAAATATAAGACATGCTAATTACGGGAAAAAAAAATGCAAACTGAAAAGCTTCTATTTCTTGTTTAATAATACACCAGAGAAGAAATAATCAAAACCAGAATGATCATGAGGTGTATTCAAAAGGCTGAGGAGGCTGAGGTTCCTCATCAACTGCCATGGCTGATGCAGAGCCCTGCTGTCCTGTTGGTGCTCCACCCGCGGGTGATGCTGCAGTTGCTGGCGTGTCAGTGAGGGAGAGTACCTCCGGCTCTGTAGGTTTTAAGTCTCTTAGAAGAACAAAACCAGATGGTGCCAACTTCACTGGCACGTATCTGCTTTCTTCCAGAAACTTCATAAATTTCTCCTGAGCAGGAACCACCCTCGCAGGGTTGACCAGAATTTCAAAGGAAGGCTCAGGCTCTGATTTCTTCTCCGGTGGGCTGTCAACCTGTGCCATATACAAGAAGAAGGTAGGAAAAAACAATTATGAGACGCCATAAACCAACTAATTCTGCAACTAAATGCAACCTAAAGATCATTTGCTTCTGTTTTTGCACTAGCATCACTTGATCTTTTTATCTCAAGCAACTATAGAATCAAAATGAAACGACTTTAAGCGCCAAGGCCCACTTATAAGGACAAAATTGGCATTAATCATGGAACATCAATAACCACCAATGGCCCATATGTCACAAAACTAAACATTGTATAGAAGAGGTCCAAGGGGCTGAAGGGAGGTTTTCACTTCTAAGATCAAAACTTTCTTCAGTTCATCAAACAATTCATATCGTGATGATCTCTCAAGTAAACACAATAAAGGGTAAAAAAAGTTGTCATGAAGCAGTGGGTTATTACCTGCATAGAGTCCCTATCCTTCTCACTAGATGATTTTCCCTTCCCACCATTTGGAGCAGCAGACGAAGACTCTGCCCCAGTTATCTTTTCAGCATTAGCTTTCTGATCGGCATCTTTCTTAGCCCTGGCTTTGGCCTTTGCTGAGGTTGATAGAACCGCAGTTGGAAGTTTTACAGTCGAGGCTGTCGTTGGCACGGTAGTTGGCTTAGGATATTCGAAAAGTGATGGTTTTGCATGTGATACAAACTCAAACCTCGGAACTTTCAAGTCATAATTCAGTCCAATGAATGCCGTGGGCGAAAAAGCTAGGCTTATGAAGTAAATAAGGGGATACCAATACCAAAACTGGCTGAAAACTGCCAAACCAACTACTGCAGTGATTTTATCATGTTTTGTCTTAGAAAGCAATCTAATGGTCACATTCCTTCCACCAGCATCAAGAATTCCAGAGGCTAAGATTGCACCCATCTTGCTCATGGTATCTTCATGCTTATCAAGAATTATTTTCTCCAATTGTCGCCTAGAAAAAAACAGAAACATAAGAAACATAATAATGAACTAAAGAAAACCGCAAAAAATGATGATGGAATACCTGAATGTTCCAACACGAGAATCACTTGCTTCACTAATCTGGACCATAACCATAGCCATTGCAATGAGGGCGCCTTGACGAACAAAATCGACAACATCTGATGTCAAAGGTTCCAACAAAGATATGGCCTCACTCAGGCCAGTACCAGCACAGGAAATGCCCACTGCAAGAGCCGCACCATATCGTACATGAGGGTTATAAGACTCGGACAGCAGGGAGACAATTCGAGGAGTCTGCAGGTAAAAAGTGTGGTGAGATCCATAGCAGTTGATCAAGAGAACTTATACACTAAATAATAACCCATGATAAAAAAAAAAAAGGAAAAGAAAAGAAAAGGAGATAACAAGGGTAAGAAGAGCTTTGCAAAGAAGAAGAGGAAGAACCATGCATCATGTTGCATTGGGAGCGGCAAAAGCAAATAAAAGATCAGGCACCATAGCAATGGAAGAAAGAGCACCAACCTGCTCTGGCTCAGAGTAGAGAACAAACCCAAGTGCTAGAACAGCAGTCCTCCTAACATCATCACTCACATCTGATACAGCAAAGTGGAGCAGCTGTCGAATGGCTTTGTTGTTTGCTGTTCCCCTGTAGGCCAGCGCCAATGCATACATACCACCATAACGAAGTATAGGATCCTGATCACGAGTCATCTGCTCAATAAGTGTGTCCGCTTCTTCTTCTCTTCCATACACTGTAAGGGCTATTCCCAAAGCCAACCCCCTGCAACATACGATAGCCATATAAAGATGAGTGAAAACATGTACAGATAAGCCTCAGTCCTACTACCAGATTCCCAAATCAAATATTACCTTATGATCTTCTCATGTTGTGTCTCGTGTGCATAAGCAAGCATCTCACTTGCCTTCTCACTTGCAGTTCCAACCATGAGTAAACCCATACTGATGCCAGCAGCTTCACCAGCAACAGCACTGTCAGTGTAAAGGACATTTTTAATGTCATCGTAAATCTCCTCATCAGCAGTTCCTAGAGCTGCCAAACCCAGACCTAAGCACGCACCATGTTGGATAACCTGCACCCAAAAATCGCAATATAAACCTCTTTTGACAATTAAAAATTCCTCTTGAGAAAATGATACCACTGTTTTAAAATAAGCACCTCCACATTAGTGCTACGCAGGCTATCACGAAGGAATTGTTTGATGCCCTCGCCGTGGTTGGCATGAATAAGACCCAGAGCATAGAGAGCTCCACCTTCTGAGTATGGACTGCCACCACCACCAGCCCCACCCTGAGGCAAGTAAGGTGCCATCAGTGACCTCCCCTGTTGTAAGTGGCCCCTGTGAATAACACCAAGACCTGCAGTTGCACTAAACTTGGCCCAATTCGTGGCTCTGCTCAACCAGTCCTGATAATTTTTTTTTAAAAAAAAACATGAGGATAAGTCTACATAACAAATAATATAAAGCATCACAGAACTAAAAATGCAGGACAAAAAGCTAAATTTGACTCACTAGATTCTCCCTGAGGAATGTATCCACGGTTGTTCCCGCATGCATAATTGCATTAGCATAAATCGTTGCACTATGACAAACACTATTCCTCATCTCAACAGACTGCTTTATTGTCTTAAGGATAAGAAGATCCGATCTGTGTATCCAAATAGAAATCAATTAAGTAAGAACCTAATCACTATATCTTTCGAAGAGACAAGGTATTCACAAACTCAAAAAAATTAAAATACAGCAAGCAACAGCCTTACTTATTATGACTGTACAAGAATTGTAGAGTCAACTGTATTGACGTCTCTCCTGACAAAATTCCCTTGATTTTGGTCAACCTCTCAGCATATATTACTTCATTCGGATCAGTTTCATGCACAATCACATCAGAAGCAGAACTCCCGTCTGTCATTTGAACATCCTCTGGAGCCGTAGAATTTTCATTTTGAGCAGAATCTGGTTCAACTGATTGCACTTGTCCTGAAGGTTGAGCCTTTGGAGCAGAAAGGCGATCTCTAACCTTTAAGAGAAAGGCTTGGTGCTCATTTTCTATGAGATCAAAGGCTATTTGAAATGCCAAAAGAGCTTCATCCTTATTTTCAGAGCGGAGAAGCTTTTCCAATATACTGGCAACGGCTTCAGGCTCGTCCAAGAACATCAGACATTGGCATATACTTAAATTATCAGGGGAAGGCAGCTTCTGATACACTTGAACAAGGAGACGAAGTACCTGTAGGAATAATCAAACAAGCATTGATGTATGTCACTTATCCCCTTGAACTGAGATCTAATAGGGAGGTCCAACAGCTAGTACAGAAATACCAGCTATAAATATCTAGTGAGCTAGCACAATAATCTACTTACCTCACGTCGATATTCTCTAAGATTAACAAAGGAATGAGAGACATTAATGCAATAAGATAAAGTCCCTTGAACATTATCACTCTTTGTGATTGCTTCCTCAAGTTTATCCAATCTTCGGCATTCAATTGCAATACCCATAGCTTGTGCATATTTTCCATCAGCAATACACCTAAATGAAAAAAAAAAATAAAAAAAATAAAAAAAAAAATTGTAAAATCACTCAAAGACATGGTGACCTACATTGATTAAAAGGAGGAAAAAAAGTAAAGGTTTACATACTTATCCAGCATTCTCTCTACAATTGCCTCCAACCTAGGGTCCACCTTTCCTGCTTCATCATTTGATTCTGCTGCCTTGCTCTTAAGACTGGCATACTCATCTATAGCTTTAGCTGTCAATAGAAGCAAAAATAAATATTACATGTAAGCATATTATGTTTATTAAATACCTCAAACTTACATAATATTGCTTCCACCTCTCAAAGTATATAAGGGAAATGACATTGAATGTTACTATCAAAAATTAAACTAAATTGATATTTTTAGTTTCCAATGATCACTCTCTTACCAAGAAGAGTATGAACGTAATCAGAATCTTCTGACACATCAAATAAAGAGCCGGCTCCAAGTGCATACGATAGTGCATCGTTAAGCTCACTCAAATAATAAAATACCTGAGGGAAAAAATTCCATGTACAATAGTAACTCAGTAAAAGTTAGATATTCAAGCAGTAAAAGCAGAAAAATGAACTATTGATGTCCAATAGATAACATCAGAAACATCCAAAACCTATATATTAGATTAGCCTAACAGCTAAATTCATAATGTTCTTATTAGCTACTACTAAGTCAAAAAACAAATTACAGGCATAGAGTTTGAAACATTTGAGACATTTGCAATGTTCTTTTCTGCTTTTTCCAACCCAATATGTTTGGACCCAAAGGATCTCATTTTAGAAAAATAAATAGATTTTGCAAAAGAAACAACATCAGCTGTTTGAAGCAAAGAGTGTGACGCTAGTCTACCATGTAAAGGTGGGGAAAGGAACGACCAAAATAATTTTTCTACCTTTGACACAAGCAGTGCAGCAAGTTGTCTCTGATGTTGATCAAACTCTTCATCTTCATATAAACTCTCTCTGCATTACAATGTACCATAAACTATCATTTCAGAAAAAAATCAATACAACCATCAAGCTATAAAAGACAATGCCCAATATCAAATCAGAGGTTGCTCAGTACTATCAAAATGAAAGCTTTATGAACTTTTACTCTTGTTAAACAGTTGAATAAGTCACACCACAAACCAAGGGAAAGGGATGACACTGTAATTGCTTAAGAGAAAAGCAGAAAGATAATATCTATCAAAAGTGTAAAGATTTGATCATGTTCCAAGCATTTAATTTCATTATCCACCAAATCAAAATCAAACACATGGACTTTTTGTTCATTACTAACATTTGACTTGCTGCAGGCAACTTATCTTGACACTTCAATGCAGTTTAAATTACTGATTTGATTTAATGATGCTGAGTTAGAATCCAAAATAGTTTCAGGGAGAATTAAAATGAAGTGACATTGCGGAGCAAAGCACATTGCTATCCATTGCTGCCACACTTCACATAATAATAAATCCTTTTTGCTCCACACATTGATATCCATTGCTGCCGCACTTCATGTACTGATAAATCCTTTTTCAACCATATGTTTCTTTTTTTCTTTTTCTTTTGTAACTCTTTTCTTCACTCCATTAGTGTACATAGCAGAGGAATAAGGCTGCATAAGATTGGCAGCCAGTGCAAAATCCACGCTTGAAGATGTTTTATCATATTTCAGACCCATGCTTTTAGATACAATGAGAGTCATTACAGGAGATACCTACCACAACTTTCTCTTGTTAGGGAACTGATAAATTATATCCAATGACCAATCACAACTCGGTCAGCATATAGTAGCAAAACTAACACTAAAACTGCCTTCAAGTTTAACAACTAATACAGAACCATACATTCATCTTTTTAATCTGGGAGTGATATTACATACTAAATCAGACCCTCAACTTTGTGAGATTTATGGAAAAACACTAATCAAACCTGAGAAGAGTATAACTGCTTCCACTACCATTGATTGACAAAGTTTGTTTCCCAACAATATGCATGGGTGGAAATATTAGCACATGTCAATTATTGTACATCTATCATAACACCAGCAATTTCCTAGTCCATTTTGGGACATTATTGTTCCTAAAAAAGTCCCATCATATGCCCTAATACCCAATTAGACAACCAGTGATAACAAGACTGCCAAGCTCCAGAAGTAGCAATGTTCCCAATATGAAATCAAAAGTGAATCATCAATATCAAAATGAAAACTCATGAACCAGTTATCACTTGTTAAGACTTCAACCGAAATCCGGTGGGCATGCCGGAGTGGTTCTCGGGCATGACTATAAATCATGTGGGCTTTGCCCACGCAGGTTCGAATCCTGCTGCTCACGGTTTTACTTATCAAAAAAAACTTCAACCAAACATACCACAAGCCCAAGGTGCTTAAAAGAATTCCAAAAGATTATATCTATCAAACAATTGGAATGATATTATTCTCCCTAGGTGGATGTTTCTCTTGTAGACTCCTTGTACTTTTTTTTCTTTTTTTTAAACAATATATTCCCTGTACTTGCATTGTGGCCCTTTGCGCTTTTAATAAGATTGATTTACTTATCAAAAAAAAAATAAGATTGATTTACTTATAAAAAAAAGTGTAATGATCAAGATCATGATCCAAGTATTTAATTGCCTTATCCCCAAAATATGAAGATATTTGTACTTTTTGTCCATTAATATTATTTCACTAGAACTTTATATAGCATTCGCCAATGCAATTAAGTTACTGATTTAATTTAAAGATGATGTCTTCTACTCCAAAATAATTTCAGAGGAATTAGAATAAAGGGAAATTGCAGAGCAGAGGACCATTGTTATTTAAACAAACTGATCAATCGTTTCTAAGTTCACATTTCTTTTCTTTGTTTTTTTGAACTTCTTCTCATAGCCCACTAGTGTCAATCATTCCAATTTTCATTTGGACACAAATAAGGCAATATGAGCTTGGCAGGTAGTACGAGATATCGATGCTTCAAAATGATTTATAAGAATAAGAACCCATGGTTATCGATGCAATCAATGAGAGTAATTAGAGGAAACACCTAATATAACTTTCTCATCAGGGAACTAGCATACTGTACCTACTGCAACTGCCTTTAAGTTAAACAACTAACACAGATCCATAAATTTATCTTTTTAACATCTCAGAGTGATACTAGTTACCAAAATGGAATGGGCTATTGTATATGCTCCTTACTTCCCCTCCGGGAATCTGGTAGACCTGATTTGTATTCTAGACTGTAGTAGCAGCTAGCGCCTCAGCTCTCTAGTATACTCTTCATGTACGAGGGCTTTGCCCTTTTTCAATAAATTTCTAATTATTCATCAAATAAAAAAAATTACCTAACTGGAACCTTAAAACTTTGTGAGATTGACATAAACATCCAATCAAACCTGCAAGGTTTAGGTGTCATTGCTTCAATTACTATTAACTGACAAAGTTACTTGCGGTGACATACCTAAACAGTCACTATACATTGGCCAGTAAATTACTGCAAACTAGTTACTGCACACGCAGCATGATATAGCCAGGAATGTCCTTTTCGGTTTAGAATATACCTGACATTGATATTCAACCTATTCCCTAGTTCCCCATTAACCAATTACAACAAAAACCATAAATGTCTCTTACATCACTAAGAACCCAATTCTTTCCCTTACTAAAAGAACCCCTATTTTTACAGCTATAAGAAGAAAAATATCCTCATTTACAGCGAACCAGTAAACAAGAATTAAAGTAAAGGTTGGGCTGCTAAAAAAGCTAAAGATTTCTTAGAAATAGATTTAAACTTCTGATTTTCTTTTTTCTCTTCCACAATGAGAAATCAGAACGACATTAAAACAAAAAATTCAATAAAATTAGGGCATCACTTCCTATCTCTCTCTCTCTGGATTTCTCAAGAAACAAACAGATCAAGAGCAGCCAGAACCGAAACCCTAATCAAAGAAAAATCAAGCAATAGCAGAAACTTTCTAGGAGAGCGGGAGACAGAAATTACATGACGGGAACACTGGTGGAGATCTCGGGCCAAAAGTTGTCGACCAGATTGTTGAGGTTGGAGAGCGCGTGTAGCTTGAGCGAGGGGTGCGTCTCGTTCAGCATCGCCAGTAACCCACCGGCCGAGCTCACCATTGTCGCCGCCATAATCGCCGCAGCACAATCGCTTAGAATAAATCTTGGAGAGAAAGAGGGATCCCAAACCCTAACCGGTCGCAGAGGAAAGAGTGAGGCTATGAGTTTGTGTAACGAGAGAGAAGGGAATAATCAGATTGCCCAATGTATCGGGTTTTATACTTTTTGTTACGTTTTGGTCATGGCTTACCCAACAAGTTGTCATTACTGTTATTTTCGGATTTGGAGAGCTTATTTTTCTTTTTTCCAGGTGAGCTTTTATTTTTGTTATTTAATTCGTGCTAGATGCTATTTCAATGAAATCTCATTCATGTCATCAAAGAGTACGAGTATACATGCTACTAGTAGCTTAATCGACCGAAAGACTACGCATTATTAAATGGATGTTAATAGATTAAATTTCTCTTCCCCTTATATGGACATATCAAAAAAAAAAAAAATCCCACAATTCATGTTTACGAGCACATTTTCCAAAATATGGATCAAACTTGACCAGACTACGATGGAACATGCATTGTTCTAACATCTTGTTTTGTCAGTCTTTGAGTTATAGGTAAAGCTTTTGGTCCGAACGAATTTTCTAACGTTTGAATTTTTGTAAAGGATCTTATTGGTGAGTTTGAAGTCGGTTTTGAGGGTTACACATACGATCAAGAAGAGTGAAACCTTGCATTGATACATTTATCTATTTTATCTTTAAGGATGTTAGGAATAAATGTTCCTCTCATGGGCCCGGTGACCCGAAAGCCCATGGCCCATCTATAAGGTAGTAATTCTCTGTCCAATAACTAGGCCTCATAGACAACAAATACCCGGCCCAGAATAGTAGCGGGCGACGATCACATGAAGTCCAGATTAACCAAGAATAAACCCCTAGGAAGTTCCAATCTCTCAAAGGCCATGGATCGCTTGCCGCCGCGGATGAATGCTGTCAACAATTCAAACTTCCAGTAGATAACTCCTGATGGTCTAGAAACTTTGGTAACAATTATCCATTGTAGCAGAAGGTGAATTGCTTGGCCCTTCGAAAACGAGCTCTGTGGCAGTTAGAAAATTTTGCTGACGTGGCACTGGTTTTCTAAAAGTTGTTAGAGTTGGTTAGATTCTTTTGGGCCTGAAGTATACGCACCTAACTGAAGACAGCGAGTGAGGGCGCGTGTGACCTCCAGTGACTGTGTATCCGGTGACGGTGTGCCGGGTTTTCTCTTTAGAATTCTGGGAGNTTCTAGAAAAATAGATTACTCACTTGTTTGTCTATGTAAATATGATAACGCCATATTTACATAGACCTTGATGCAGGAATAGAGAGTGAGGACGATAGTCCTTTTGTTGGTTTTGATGGTTGATAGATTATCTGCTACGAGATTGATGTTTACCCTGTGAAGCCAGTCTCATTTATGTTAATCGCTTTTATTAGATAATGTGATGTGTGCAAACTTGAAAAGTATTACTATATTAATTTGGTGCCATCTGTGGCTTATATTTGGTACACCTAGTGTGTACATATGTTGTAATGAAACCATATTTCTATTTTCATTAAATAATATATCACCTTGAGGTATTTCAGTCAGCTCAATTGTGTTGTGCAAACTATTCATAGGCCATAGAAAAAGAAAAAAATTATATACATATTCCGCTGTAAAATTATATTCCTAAAGTTGCAGCGTAATGACTTCGATATTTGCTAGTTTAAATATCGGGGCGTTACAACAAATACCCGGCCCAGAATAGTAGCGGGCGACGATCACATGAAGTCCAGATTAACCAAGAATAAACCCCTAGGAAGTTCCAATCTCTCAAAGGCCATGGATCGCTTGCCGCCATGGATGAATGCTGTCAACAATTCAAACTTCCAGTAGATAACTCCCGATGGTCTAGAAACTTTGGTAACAATTATCCATTGTAGCAGAATGTGAATTGCTTGGCCCTTCGAAAACGAGCTCTGTGGCAGTTAGAAAATTTTGCTGACGTGGCACTGGTTTTCTAAAAGTTGTTAGAGTTGGTTAGATTCTTTTGGGCCTGAAGTATATGCACCTAACTGAAGACAGCGAGTAAGGGCGCGTGTGACCTCCAGTGACTGTGTATCCGGTGACGGTGTGCCGGGTTTTCTCTTTAGAATTCTGGGAGAATGTTCAAGTGATGATCCATGGCTAAGAGAGCAAATAGGGGTCGTGGGGTGAAGAAAAACTTGACGTTGAATAAAAAGAAGCTTTCGGTGGATTTGAATGACGCCTCAAGGTTTTCGGATTGTGAGGTGGATTTGAGCACTGAAGAGGTGATGGCAGCTGAAGATGTGTCTTCTTCACAGCCGGCTGGACAGGATGGATCAATTGAAGATGTCTCTACAAAGGAGCCTATTATTGAAGTTAGAGTCTCAGCGGGGTGTTTGGATATGGACCATGGGAAAGTTGATCAGAAGAATTCTGTTCAAGACTGAAGGAGTTTATTTCAATTGGAGAAAACTTTGGGAGCATTGAAGTATTTTGCTCCCTCAAGTGAGGATGGAAGAATTGTAGTGAAACCACCAAAGGAGGCAATTGAGGAAGGAATTTTGAAATGGTCTCCTTCTTTGGTAGGTCAATTTCTTGATAAACCTCTTCCCTTCTATGTGGTGAAACGAACTGCTGATAGTTTATGGGCACAATATGGGAAAGTTGAAGTGTTTCTGCTGGAGAATGGCTTGTATTTGTTTCGGTTTGTGGATATCAAGGCTAGAGATGAGGTTATGGAGGCAAAGCTATGGCATATAGCTAATAAACCTCTGATTTTACGTAAATGGACCCCAGGTATGCAGTTACTTAAGATATCTTTATCTACTGTACCTATTTGGATTAAGATGCATAACTTGCCTATTGAATTCTGGAATTCTACATGTTTGAGCTATGTAGCTAGTGGTATTGGTAAGCCATTGTGTGTTGATTCTGTTACTGAGGAGCAAATTAGGCTTGGTTTTGCTAGGGTTTTGGTTGAAGTGGATATTGATTCTATGTTCCTAAAAGAAGTTGAAGTTATTGGTGTTGATGGGGGCAAGGTAGTGGTGGGAATTGAATATCCTTGGTTACCTGTAAAGTGCAAAAATGCAGGTCATTTGGACACTTATCTCATTCGTGACAAAGGTGGAAAAGCAAGTATGGATTCCTAAGAAGATTGAACAAAAGGAATTTGCAATGAATAATGGAGATATGGTGAGAAAGGTTACTGCAGTTAAGAGTGCTACTCCTAGTGTTGTGGATGCTGATCAATGGAAAGTGGTTAGGTCTGCTAAGAGAACATTAGTGGCCAACAATATTGTTAAGGATAGTCAGAAACATTGGACCAATTCTTTTCATTTATTGGCTAGGGCAGATGGTGGAGTTATGAGTGGTTTAGCTGGCTTTTCTTCTATTCAAGATGGTTTTGATACTGCTTTGAATGAGGAATATGTTAACCAATTAAAGGATAAAGGAAAAAGTAAAATGGAGGGAGAGGAGGAGGTCTTGATAAGAGGTTTTTCTCCTACCACGTGAATTTTTTGATTTGGAATATAAGGGGTTTAAATCACCCCTCAAAACAGAAGGAAGTTAAGAGTATGATTCAAAGGCATAATATTAGTCTCGTTTGTCTCATTGAAACCAAAGTTCAGGAACATAATGCTGATAGGGTTAAGCCGTGTATAGTTCCTGATTGGGTTTATGTGGCTAACTATAATTGTCACTTTTTGGGTAGAATTTGGGTTTGTTGGAAGAAATCTATGTATACAGTGACAGTCATTTATATGATTATGTAGAGTATTAATTGTGAGATTAAAATTTTGCATAATAATCATTGCTGGTTTCACTCTTTTGTATATGGTGCTAACAGTGGGGTTGATCGAAGAATGTTGTGGGGAAATCTACTTTCTATGAAAGGAAAAGTTTTGAATAATTTTTGGATGATTTGTGGTGATTTTAATGTGGTGCATTCTTTGGCTGAAAAGTGGGGTTCTATTAAGCTTAATTCTTATGAATCTGAGTTTGGAAATTGTTTGAATGACATTAAGGTTCTGGATTTGGACTTTAGTGGTTGTTTTTACACTTGGACTAACAAAAGTGAAGTTCCTCAGTTTGTAGCAAGGAAATTAGATAGGGTTTTGGCAAATGAGTATTGGATGAGTTTGTTTGGGAGAACTATTGTTGAATTGCTGCCTGGGGGAATTTCTGACCATTCTTCTGCTCTTATTTATGTTGGCATTATGCAGAGTTTTGGCCCAAAACCTTTCAAGTTCTTTAACTATTGGTTGGATCATGAAGGGTTTTTGAACTTGGTGGATAATGGGTGGTTTATTCAAGTGGAGGGGTACCCTATGTATAGGCTTTATGTGAAGCTTAAAGCTGTGCTAAAGAAACAAAATTTGGCTTGTTTTGGTAATCTAAAGAAAAGAGTCTCCCAAGCTAGAAATAACTTGCATCTTGCTCAAAAAGAGGTTCTTGATTCTTTTGGTAGGGCAGGCAGTTTACTTAAGAAAAATGAGTGTTTACATGCCTATGTTTCTATTACTAAGGCTGAGGAATCTTTCTTGAAGCAGAAGGCTAGAAATCAATGGCTGTAGTTGGGGGATCAGAATAATAGTTTTTTCCATCGTTCTTTAAAGGTCCAGCATGCTAAAAACACTATTACCCATTTATGTGATGAGCAAGGGAATAGAGTGGAGGATGTGGAGCAGATTAAGCAAGTGGCTGAGAGTTTTTACAAGAAGCTCTTAGGTATTAATCAACTTTAGTTTACTGCTACAAAAGCTTATCGTGTTAGGTATCTTATCTCTGTTGCTATTTCTACTGATCAAGCTGCCTTGTAGGAGAAAGAGATTACTGTTGATGAGATTAAAGATACTCTTTTTAATATGAAAACTAATAAGGCCCCTGGCCTTGATGGTTTTCCTATGGAATTTTTTAAGTCTGCATGGTCTATTGTTGGCCAGGATTTTATTGCTGCTATTAAGGATTTCTTTGTTTCTAGTAAGTTACTAACGGAAGTGAATGCTACCATTCTTACCTTAGTCCCAAAGAGAGTTAATCCTTCCACTATGGGTGATTTTAGGCATATTGCTTGCTGCAATGTTGTTTTACAAATATATCACTAAGATCATTGCTAATAGAATGCTTATTTTTTTGAATGGGCTAATTAGCATGAACCAATCTGCTTTCATCCCTTCTAAAAGCATTGCTGAAAATGTTTTGTTGGCTCAAGAGCTTGTTCGAAATTATCATAAGGATAGAGGGCAATCAAGGTGTACTTTGAAGATTGATTTGATGAAGGCCTATGATTCTGTTGATTGGGAATTTCTGATTTGCTGTCTTAAGTGTTTTGGTTTCCCTACTAGATTCATTAACTGGATTAGAGTATGCATTACTTCTCATAGATTTTCTGTGTGCATTAATGGTACTATGGTTGGGTATTTTGAAGGTAAAGAGGGTTGAGGCAGGGTGATCCCCTCTCTCCTTATCTTTTTGTTATTGCCATGGAAGTTTTCTCCAAGATTATGGTTGACTACACTAGTGGAAATTCTAGTTTCAAGTTCCATCCTAAGTGTGCTAGTTTGAAGCTCACTCATCTTTGTTTTGCAGATGATCTCTTCATTTTTTCTGAAGCTAGTCTTGTTTCTATCAAGATTATTAAGAGTGCTTTGTTGGAGTTTGAGAGCCTCTTAGGTTTGAAGTCTAATCCCACAAAGAGTTCTTTTTTCTGTTTTGGTATTTCAGAAAGAATTAAGCATGTCTTGTTGGATGATTTGGGAATGAATGAAGGTCTTTTCCCTGTGAGATATCTTGGGGTTCCACTTATATCTTCTAGGCTTTCTGCAGCAGATTGTGGGGCTTTGATTACTAGAATTACTGGTAGGATTGACTATTGGTTGTCAAGAAATCTCTCTTATGCAGGCAGGCTTCAACTGATATCCTCTGTTTTGTACAGTCTGCAAAGTGTATTGGGCCATCTTCCTAAGAGGGTCATAAAAGATATTGAGCAAAAGTTTAACAGATTTTTGTGGAATGGGAATATTGCAGGTGATGCTAAGGCAAAAGTCTCTTGGACTAATGTTTGTTTACCTAAGAAGGAGGGTGGTTTGGGACTGAAAAGGCTTGATATATGGAATTATTCTTCTATGCTTAGGCATATGTGAAGCCTTTTTGCTAGGCTAGGTTCCATTTGGATGGCTTGGGTTAAGGAAAATTTGTTGAAAAGAAAGAGTTTTTGGAGTGTTGGAGTTTCACAAAACTGCTCATGGAATTGGAGGAAAATTTTGAAACTCTGGGATATTGCTAGGAGATTCTTGAGGTATGAGGTTGGAACAGGAGAACATATTCATCTATGGTTGGATTGGTGGCATCCAATGGGAGTCCTGTTTGAGAAATTTGGGTTTAGAATGGTTTATGATGCTCATAGTACTTTGGAAGCCAAGTTATCCTCTGTTATTCAGAATGGTAATTGGAGGGTGTTTGTTAAACACCCTCACGTTCTCCCAAGTTGCACTGTTCATGAATTTATGGTTTGGGGCTACAGTGCTTTGGGGCTTTGGAGAGTGTGATGGGGCTTTGACAAACAAGGCCTTGGTGTTGGAGTCCTGCTAGGTCAGAGGCTTTGGTGGAAATTCAAGCTGGTTTATATAAAGTAAGGTTGGGTTCTTGTGATAAACCTATTTGGGGTGCTTCAAGGAAAAAAGGGTATGTATGTTTAGAAACTTGGGAGGCTCTTAGGGTGAAAAATGAGGAGGTTTTATGGTGTAAACTGGTCTGGTTTCCACTTGCTATTCCTAAGCAAGCTTTTATTCTTTGGCTGGCTATGAGAGATAGGCTTACAATAGGGGAAAGGCTGCTGAAATGAGGGTATCAAGGTAATGTTCACTGCTGGTTCTGTCATCATCAAATGGAGACTAGAGATCATTTGTTTTTTGAATGTAGCTTTAGTTCCAAAATTTGGAATTTCTGTATGGCAAGATGTAGGGTTGATATTCCTGTGGTTTGGGATGATATTATCCAGCAAGGATGCAGTTCTTGGTTTCACAAGTCCTTGAAGTGTCTGATTTGCCGTTTGGTGTTAAGCTCTACTGTTTATAACCTTTGGCTTACTAGAAATGAATTGGTCCATGCTAGACAGCCTTGCACAGAGGAGCAAATTCTCAAGAAGATCCTTTGGGAGGTTAGAGCTCGAATTGCAGGAAAAGGGAAGTATCCTAGTACTAGGGAGAACATCCTCCTTTGTTCTTTATGGAATTTCCTGGCAGGTATTCTTACTTAGCCTTGTTAGCCAGGTTTGCAGTGTGGAATTGTGAGGTTTCTTTGGCAGCAATGCAGTTGGTTTGATATGGTGATTGTTTTGTAGTTTGTATTGTGATAGAAGTGCAACTTGTTGGTTTCTGCAGTTTTGTTTCTGTTTTTTAGTTGTTATTAGCCTCTGTGAGGTCTTTTCAGCTTTTTTGAAAAGCTTGTAATGGTGAATGGTTGTAGTTTTGGTTTGTAGAAGTAGTGTAGCTTGAGTTGAGAGTTTTCTGCGGAATGTTTATGGTCTTAGTTTTTGTTTAAGCCTCTATGAGGTTTTACAGCCTTTTTGGAAAAGGCTTGTAATGGTGAACACTTTGTTTTTGGTTTGGTTGTTCTATAAAGTCTCTTATTCATAAAAAAAATAAAAAAAAAATAAAAAATTATCCATTGTAGCATAAATAATGTTAGAGTTTGTATACAATCCCTCTTATCAAATTAGAAGACTAAAATAAAAATTATCACCGATCATAGGCCGGATCCCAAGTATCAAACTTATGCTGAATTATTCCAATACTTGCACATACTTTCTCAAATATCTTACTTGAACATCAGAGGGAGATCACGCTCAACTCAAAGCGTTTTTTCTTCGTGTTTATTTTCCCTATTTTAGGGAACCATCTCAGAGTTGACGATTCAAATCGTACTAGAAATAACAAAGGATATTATTTGGCATGTGTACGAAATGTGCATGAAAAATACTTTTATATACATGTGGACTCATTATTTATGCTTACGAAATATTTGGAAGAAAAAAAAAATTGAATAAGATTAATATTCGTGTGAATACTTTTTATCATGCATGCATGTANCTTGCACATACTTTCTCAAATATCTTACTTGAACATCAGAGGGAGATCACGCTCAACTCAAAGCGTTTTTTCTTCGTGTTTATTTTCCCTATTTTAGGGAACCATCTCAGAGTTGACGATTCAAATCGTACTAGAAATAACAAAGGATATTATTTGGCATGTGTACGAAATGTGCATGAAAAATACTTTTATATACATGTGGACTCATTATTTATGCTTATGAAATATTTGGAAGAAAAAAAAATTGAATAAGATTAATATTCGTGTGAATACTTTTTATCATGCATGCATGTAAAAGATGGTAAAGAATTGCATCATGTGACATGACTATGAGTTATGAGCTACTATTATATGGGTAAGGCCCTTTGGCCCAAATAATGTTCTATGTATTTGCTATTGGATCCTATATTATGTCTGGTTGCAGCTCACATGGAGTAATGTTATTAGTCTTCTTAGGACATGTTTGTGATTGCGTTTGAGAGGCTTAAAAGCACTTTTAACACTCAAAAAGCCCATTTACAGAAAAAAAATAGTTGTTTGGTAAAAAAATTAAAAGTGCTTTTAAATGTCCAAAAAGCTTAAAAATTGTCAAAAAGCACTTTGGGCAAAAGCTTAAAAATGAAGCTTTTGCCCAAAAGCTCTTTTTGACTTAAAAGCTTTATTTCCCAAACGCAATTCCAAACATGCTCTTAGAATCTTTCTAAAGTCATCCAAAATATGATGTGACTTTAAAAATTACCAATAGATAAAAAATCAATAAATCACATCTCAAATTCAACAGTAATTTTAAAAGTTACATCACATTTGGGATGACTTTAGGAAGACTTTAAGAAACCTTATATCATTACTTGCTTACATGGGATGAGAATGAGAATTCTTATTGAGATTTTATATTTGCTTTATCTTGCTCGATGCCGGATAAGTACTTAAGGAATAGCTTATTGTGGACATGGATGATTTAGAGAGCTCAGATTCTTAAGAATGGCTTAGTTTTTATTATGATATTTTGGGAGACTTACCTTATTTTATGAAGCTTTAAGGTTATTTTGAAAGAGTTTGTTATGACTTTGGTGGTGAGGGTTCATATAGGTGAGACTTTGAAGACTTGCCTTAGTGTTTTGCTCTAGTAATTTAATGCTTATGGTTTGTTTTAGTGTGTAGTTATTTAAAACTTTCCACTGCATATTTTAATTCATAGCTAATAGTAAGAGATCTATTAGGACTTAGGACATTTATAAGACGTTATTTTGGATCCGCTACAACCACTATGAGTACGTAATTGATCATGCCATTTGGGTTGGCTAATGCTCTAGCAGCCTTTTATGAATATGATGAATATGGTGTGTTCCAAAGGGATCCGACTTATATGCTATTATTAAAATAACAGCATGTATGCTGTAGTAAAAGCAACGGTTAAAGATTGAATTTCTCAAAATCACTTTTTATTTTCTCTTTTATTAAAAGTTTTTTAAAGTAAGTTAACTTTGAAATTCAATCTCAATCGTTACTTTTACTACCATTATTCTAATAACAAGTAAGCTAGATCCATTTCAAAGTACTTGGATAAGTTTGTAGTAATGTTCATTAACAATACCCTCGTATACTTTAAGAGTTGTGCGAAGTTTAAGAATTAACTACGAACAATGTTATCAATACTCCGAGAAAAGAGGTCATACTTTGATCTTAATAAGTGTGAGTTTTGGTTTGATGGACATTTTTTAGACATTTTTTTACGGGTATTGTTATGGTTAAGTTAAGCGTTTTTATGCATATAAATCGGAGTATTGTTGATAAAAGTATACCCTTCTACTATAAATAACTATACTGAGATGATCCTAATTCTTTTAAAACATTTTTATTTTTTTATATCAAATTAACTAAAAAAATATAAACTTTTTTCACTTTTCTTTATAAAAAATTTGAGATTTTTTTCTATTTAATATCGCATTAATAACTTTTTATTATTATTAAAATAAAAACTCCACTGCAAACTCATTTACTAAACGGAGCAAAAGGAAAATCAATACCCAATTTTCATTTATACATTTGGGGTAAAACGCAAAAGAAGGAAACGGCACGGTGGTAGGTATGCTTTCAAGTTTCAACGATTTCATCAACCAGGCTTGAACCTACCCCACCAACCTCCCACCAATTATAATCAATTGCCCACCCACTGCCTTTCTTTTACCGTCTTTGCACAGTTTCACAGGTGGTAAGCCCACAGATTTACCTATCTCTCGGATTTTCAAGCATTGATCGTTGGATTTCCCCGTCACTCTCTTTCTCGAGCTTCAGTCCAAAGCAAAGGATTGCAAAAAGCAAATGGGTGGTGATAAGAAAGTCTTCAATTTGTCTCAAGTCTCTGAGCACAACACGCGCGAGGACTGTTGGCTTATTATCAATGGCAAAGTAAGCTTCTTTACCTAATGTGTTTATGGAGGGTTTTGTTTATCTTGAAATCGAAGTTGTTTTTGCATGTCTTGTACTGATGGGTACTGTCAAATTTGCAATTTTGGTTCAATCTTTTGGTGTTTTTTTTTTTAGATGTGTATTGTTAACTTTTTTATATAGTTGTGTTGATTTGTACGATCTTCAGATCTGATTGGCTCTGTTTCCAAAGCTGTGATCTTCAATTGCTATCATTTTTGCCAATTCCATGGGTTGTTAGTTTGTAGTGTTGTACGTGCGGTTCTCTGTGTGTGTGTGTGTGTGGCAGTTTGGTGTTTTGATGTTGTTTGTTTTGTGGGTATGGGGCGTCGTTCCTAGCTATTGGATTAGGTAGTTAACTTGCGTCCAAGCATATATTTTCGAGGAAGAGCTTTATTGTGATGGACTCTGAATCTGATTTGTTATTCCTGTCTTTTCCATACGTATTTTGTCTGAAGCTGATATCTAAACAGTTGGCGGTGATAAGGCACTTTTTTTTTTATGAGGTTTGATCTGTTTCTTTTTTGGATAATTAGATAATTTTAGAGTTGATTGTTATGAAGCAGGCCAGGAGAATTTGGGTTTTGAAGTCTAGTGTACAATAATTCATATTTTTGCACATATTGTAGACCTTAAATGATAACCGGTGTATAAAGGTTAGAAACACGTGCTTTTATTGTTATATGCACTTCAGGGTAGCAGGGGGCATGTAATTTTGTTGCCTAATTTCAGGGACATTCTATTTATATCGTAATCATGTAAATCTTCACGAAGTAATTCCGACTTGAGCTTATCTTCTCTTGTACTCATCCTATGTAACGGGTGTGCCTTACTTATAAAAAGAAAAGTCACGAAGTGCTCCACCCGGGGTGCATCAAATGGTAAATGGGGAGTTATCGATGCATTGCAAAGTTATTTATTCTTAACATCATTGCGTTGCAGAGTGGATTGCGTTGTAAGGCTATTAGATCACTAAAGGACTACATTTGGTATGTGCTTTGGAGAAATAATTTTTTCCTGATTCTTGCACTTGATTAAGGTAATTGGTTCTAGCATTGTTGCTTTTTAATGATGCGATGGTGTTTAGAGGTTTCAAGTTTCACACTTCCTCATGGGTCTCATAAAATGATGTTGATATAGCCATGGAAATTACTGCGTGGTTTCATCCTGAAGTTCTAGATGAGTTGGATAACTATTTATAGTCCAGAAATAGGCCTTTTTGACTTGGCATAGGCATTTTGTTAAAAACCACCTATGCAGGCCGAAGAATCTACGATAATCCCATAAACCAATAGAGGCTTGATTGTAAGTCACACAAGTTCCTCCATCCCATAGTTTTCTGAAGCATTTTGCGATTTTGTACTTTTTATATCTGGATCAAGTAGCTTGATTTGACCAGATCTTTTGTATGGAAAAAGGTCTGTGGGGTCGGCAGGACAACTGGAATTTTCATTTTATCAGCAAGTATCATTAAGTCCTCTTAAGTCTATCATTTTTCATCTCTCGGTACCTTTACTGTCTTTCATGACACCAATTGTCTCCTCATCAATCTTTAGGGCTTGGGGTCCTTTTTTTTTTTTTTTAATTACTCTTAGGTACTTAATTTGCTGTTGAGTTGGCGCATGTAATTCCTCTATATCTAAGTTCCATTTGTGCTCTAACGTTCCTTGGGTTTCCAGGGCCAGCTTGATAATGTGGACTTTCAGGCATACGGTGGTAGAAGCATCATTTATGAGCAAGGAGTTAATTTTTAAAAGGTTCTTAGTTTGATAGCTATAATCTTGTAAACTGGGTAATGTTGGTGGCCAGACCTTGGTCATGTTTAATACTCAAAATGAAGCTGTTAAATACTTTAGTTTTATAGTCTGCACCTTTTCTTGGATAAGGAGATTGTTTGAATTTGTGCTTATACTGTCAAGTTTTGATATTAGTGGAATATTTTGCTAGTCATATGCATCCCCTTTTGGTCAACCCTGCTACTTCTCTTGGTAGCTCATGTCAAGAGAACTATAGTTTGGCCTATGTAAGTTCAAAATCTTGATAAAAACTGCTATTATGGTGGTGATTAATGTCTTGGTTGTCCTTGTTCATTGAGCTATGTTTCCTCTTTTGGTTTTGAATTGGAAAATCGGATAACTTTAACCGATCTTGATTTTTGGCCTTCGGTCTAGTTTTGAGCCAAATACCATGGGATTTGAAGAGGCAACTTGGGGATGCGTCTTGGTTTGACGAAGATATGCCATATATCTAAAGTGAATGGGGCTGGCATTTACAGATATTATAGCTTTACTAAGTGGGAAAAAAATTTGGAATTGGGTTTTATGGGCTTATAATCATTTACTAGTTTAGTTGGAGAATTAAGGATCAATCATTGTTATATTAAGGTGGTTTTGCTAGAGGAGCAAAGTTCTTAATATTAGAGCATTTCATTTTAATTAAAATGATACTACAAGCTAAACTGGCGATAGTATATGTTGTCTATCATGTAGAAACTAAAGTGCTCAAGCTCTCCAAATTAGAAATGTAGTAACAGGAGTTTTGCCCATTTTTCTCATCTTTACTACTGTTAACTGTACATTATCTCTTGAATTACGCCGGTGGCCCAAGCATCATGACTGCTTTTGTACATGCCTCCCTTCTTTCTCTGTTACCATTGTCTCCATGACATCTACTGCATTCTATTTTCAGTCAGAAATGGATTATATTGGGAGTGATCTGCTTTTGAACTTCTACAAGCCTGTGTTCTCAAGCACCATAGCTGTTGCATGATGTGGGACCCTGCTGCAGGCAGCAAGGAGTGGTTTACTTTTAATTAATTTTAGGAGTCAATGGTATTTCTGTACTTTCTATTCTTTTGGCATGGGTTGTACTTTTGGGCCATTGGGTTTTATTATGAGTTTAATTATGTTTTTGGGATTGTAGTTGTAGGTTTCTTAGTTATTTAATTTGCGCTTTGTGGTCAAAGCCCATAGTCTTAAGTTTTATTAGGAGTCGAAATCTATTAAGGTTAGGCATTTGATGCCTATAAATGTGGATTACAGTTTCTATTTGAGGAAGAAGGTGTTTATGATAATGTTGAGCAACTATTGCTCTTGAGTGATGCTGAGGAATTCTAGGTGTGATAGCTAGGTTTGTCAATTTTTTATCCTTTCTATTCTCCTCAGAATTTTCTAGCAATCTTCCACCAAACTCCAGCCAAAATTAGAGCAGAATTTGGATCTAATTTTTTCACCCCTAAAATTCTATTCTTCAAAATTCTAGACCACTCATCTTTCAACATGCTAGCAAATGATCGCATACAATCAAAACATTGTTCATGGTTAATTATACTGTTATTCATGGTGCTACAGTATTCGGGCACTGTTCACAGTGCTGTTAAAATGTTGCTTTTTCTATTTTCTACATCAGATCTAGTGTCAAAATCTTCACACTACAACTCTTCTAAATAATTTCAATTATGTTATCTGTGCAAAGAATAATTTCAACTTCAATTTTGTCATTCCTGATAGATTCAATGAAATGGTTGAAAAACACCTTCCAATATCATTGTCATTACCTTCGATTAAAAAGGGTTAGTGGTATTCATCTTGGCCTTGTGATCTCTTAGTTTTTCTTTTAATAAGTAATCGAAATGTAACCGATACTCAGGTACACATGGAGTACATAATAGATATCTAGCTAGAAAGAGAAAAAAGAACAAGAAAATCATGTAAACTAAGCACTCAAGGAGCTACAAACGCAGTTGTCCAAGTATAAAGAGTAAAAAAGAAAAAGGACTCAAGCTCTACCAACATCGTATCGTGGTCCTTAAAATTTCTGTCATTTCTTTTCTTCCAAAGACATTGCAAGAGACAAGAAGGCACCATTTTCTACACAACAGCACTTTGAGTGTGACCATCAGTCCACCAACAAGCAAACAAGTCAGCCACTCTACTAGGCATCACCCAAAACAGCCCAAAACGACTAAAAAAGGCATTCACTTATTATTAAAAGAATGTTCTAATGAATGGTTAAAAAATAAAGTCACAGAAGCAAGCATTAAGTTACTGTTTCTAGTCAAGAGAACCAAAACACACCCACACGTGCACACACCATGAGTGGTATGAAGATGTGGATGAGTTATGTTATTAGTTATGATTACCTGCCTACCTAATAGAGATTTAGTCATTTATTTATTGTGTGTTTAGTTGATTTATGTTATACGCTAGTTGCCTGGATCCTTTGTTCAGCTATGTTTGCAGACCAAAAGATCTTGGCTATTTTGCTTCCTACTTGACTATATAAACGTCAACCAAGTGCTGATTGAACTGACGATATGAAACAAAGTTGCTGTAGATGAGAGAACCTTAATCTGCTTACAACTATCCTGCATTTTTCAATCTCTTGTTTAGAAATGCTTGGTTATTAGGAAAAAAGATACTGTTGTGGAAGCATGAACAGGTCCAAGATTTCCAGTACTTGTTCTAATGCCTTTACCAAACATGGGAATTCATGGAAGTATGACGTTCAGGTGTTGCAGGCTATATTGTCCAACTTTCCATCGGAAAACAGATGAAAATTTGCCCCTTAATTTAATTAGTAGCTCAATTTCAATCTCATTTACTTCATCTTTGATGTCTTATTCTCTTGGTAATAGGTGTATGATGTGACCAAATTCTTAGAAGACCATCCTGGTGGTGATGAGGTTTTGTTGTCAGGAACGGGTAGAACTTCAGCCGATCTCTTTTCTCAAGCAGACTCTCTAATTGCTTGTTATATTTATCAGATGAATAATTTATAGAAATTTACACGGAATCATCTTGCACATTTTTTTAGGGAAGGATGCAACAGATGATTTTGAGGATGTGGGTCATAGTGATAGTGCCAGAGAAATGATGAACGAGTTCTATGTTGGTGAAATTGATGCCTCAACGATCCCCAAGAAGGGCACATACAAGCCTCCAAAGCAGCCTCACTACAATCAGGACAAGACATCTGAATTCATCATCAAGCTCCTCCAGTTTCTTGTTCCCCTAGCAATCTTGGGTTTGGCTGTTGGCATCCGCTTTTACACCAAATCAGCATAATAATAAAAGCTTTGGATTGTGTTGACAATTTGTACTTAATTAGTTTGCCTTGCAATTAAAGAACACCAATTTGTCTTGTCTTTTGTCATGTTGTTGTTGTTGTTGCAACTACTTGGATAATGGATAGCAGTAAATGGAACTTGTGCTTGTCCTCCCATCCATCCTTGGATTATCTTTTTTTTTTTTTATTTATTATTATTCTATGAATTTTTATAAAATTAATCACATAATGGTGCAATAGGCATCGACATTATCATCACTGAAAAGATGAACAGTCTGATCAGAGACGGTGGAGTAAGCTTGGTCGGGGAAGTATCCATGTACATTTTCGTTAAAGCCATGGCGGTAGTAATTATAGGAAGATGCGTGGTTAGTTTCGTCCAAGTACTGGGATGCGTACGGATAGTATTCGCTGTCGTATGGGAATGGCCAAAACTCTGCCTTTCTTCCTGTTCTTCTCACCACCTTCAGCACCTTCCTCTGCTCAATGTATCCCGTCACCGTCACCTTCTGCTTGTTCATGTCAATTTCCAAGCTATCAACACCTGCGCAGATTACATATGTATATATGTATATATACGAGGATACAGGCTACAGCTGATGAGATGATGAATTCATATATATCTATATCTATATCTATATATATATATACCATGTATTTTGGAGATTGCTCTTCGAATTCTCTTTTCGCATCCTTCACAATCCATATGCACCAAAAGTTCCACAATCTGTCAAAAATGAAAAACACCCATTAATAGAGAAAAATTAAAAATCCAGCAGCTGCATGCATGTAATTAGAGAGGTAGCATGAGCACTTACAGACATGGCATTACATAATTCTGACCCCCTAACTCGCCAACCAAACATGATGTTGGAGCTGCTGCACACAACCTAATTAATAATGCTTCTATATATAAATATATATTTACTTTGTTAATAAAAAGAATAAGAAGATTCTATGAGCAAGCTGCAAAATGTTCAAATTGGTTTCAGTTGGAATCTATCCTAGCTCAACTTGATTCTTTCTTCTTTTTGGCTAATTAAATTCCTCGTTTTCCATTCATTATAAGCATGATATTTTCTGGATAATACAAGATATATGGTTTTATTTATTTCAAGAATAAGGAACAATGAGCAAGTATATTATATAGTTTTTGCCAAATCAATATATATATATTATAACTTAATTAATTAAGGTTAATTTATTTTTTATTCGTGTTTTGTTGCAAGTTGAGTTGAGGACAAATATGTGGGAAGAGATGGAATATTATAAGAGGAAAAGGACCTTTGAATGTTATTGGGAAAGACAAGTTGCCGTGGTCTCTGGCATGCATGCAAGCTAAAGGAATTGATCTGTACCTTTCACACCCATCTATGGCATATGCTTCTTTCTATTCTCTGATCATTAATTATCTGAAAACCCTTTCTTTTTTTTTTTTACTTGTAAAAAATAAATAAATTCTGAAACCCTAGCTATTTTCCTCCAAATTTTCATTTTCAATGGCTCATTTTTTTTAAAAAAAGTAGTATCCATGTATAATCAAGAGAACACCAAAAGAATTGCACAAGGAACCATAACATTTCTCTCTCTCTCTCTATATAGTCAGGTTAAATATAGTGTAATTAATAAAAGTTATGGAACTAGTTTGTTGAATTTACCATTAGATTAAAGGTACGTTTAGGATTGTCATTTCACAAAAATACTCTACATTTTTAAAATATATCGCAAAATGTAAAGCGTTTGGCATTGAGATATTTTAAAAATCACATAATCTAAAATAGGATTTTTTATTTTTTATTTTTATTTTTAGATTTCTATATAAGCAGTCTAGGAGGTGCTTATTTGAAAAACCTTGAATTTAAACCAAAATCATGATTTCGCATAAAAAAAAATCTGATAAAAAAATACTTTTTAACATGTTTTACCAAACGCTTTTGAGATTTTAAAAAGTAGGGATTTCAAAAACGTCATTTTTAAAATTGCACTTAGAGCCCGTTTGGGAGTGGGTTTTTTAAAAAATAATCTGCGATTTTAAACCAAATCACAATTTTAGAGTGTTTGGGATTGCGATTTTAAAAACACAAATTTTAAAATCGTTGAAAAATCTGCAATTTCAATAAGCTGACTAAATTGTGCTTATTTGAAAAAGTGCGAATTTAAACCAAAATCACGATTTCGCTTAAAAAAATATTTAAGGCAATATGTATTTATTTGGTCTGAAATCGCAATTATATGCTAATTTTGCCCAAACACTCGATTAATAAAAAAAAATACTTTTTAACATGTTTTACCAAACGTTTATGCAATTTTAAAAAGTAGGGATTTCAAAAACACAAAAACGCAATTTTTAAAATCGTACTAATTGAAATCGCACTCCCAAACAAGCCTTTATTAAAACCGCAATCTCAAACAGACCATAAATGTCTAAGTGTTCAAAATTCTAAGTTGTTGTATTTTTAGTTTTGCTGGACAAACAAATTTATTGATCTGATAATGGATAACATCAGATTTAAGTTAAACTTTTTTTTGACATGATTTAAGTTAGGAAAATGCTAGGGGTTCTCCTCGTAGGTTCTCATGGCGTTCTCCCAGTCTTACGTAAAACATGATTTAAGAAAAAATAAAATTGTAGTGGCCTCCACCACTGGTTTTTTTAGGCATTAGCACCAAATTTGTGAGACATTAGTACCAAAATTGAGGCATTAGCATCAAATTTAGGTCCAGGATGATCAAATCCATTTTAGGTGATATCATCCCTAAAGGGTTAACCTTCCACCCATAGGTTTTAGTTTTGAATCAAAAAACAAGTTTTAAAGCATTAGAACCTAACTATTAACTCATAAAAATTAATCTGTTAGCAAAAAAATTGTACTACAATTTTATTTTTTCTTAAATCATGTTCTACGTAAGACTGAGATAACACTACGGGGAGAACCCCTAGCAAACCTCTTTAAGTTAAATTTAGTTTAGGTGATAGTGTATAGACATTTAATTCTTGATAGTAATTTTAGCAATATATTATTATTATTATTTTGAAAAGAATATATTATTAAAATTATGCCTATAAGAAATTACCCAATAAATTAAGTGTGGCCATATGTCATATGTTTTTTAGTGTGATTTAAATTAAATTAAAATTACGGGTGTTCGATAATTTATTCCATATAAAGAATAATTTGTGGAATCAAATAAATTAAAATTTATTTTATTTTGATTCTTATTTCTTGATGGAAGAAATAAATAAACCCCCGACATACCTATATATATAAATAAAGCTTGTCCAAGGCAATCAAGTTAGGCTTAGGTCAAAAGATTTATCTTTCTTTGTTTCGCTAGCTTTGGCAAATATATATAACTAGAGGTAATTCCGAATCCTAATTTTCACGGCGTATTATAACATAATAATTATTTTATATGCTAACAACACTAGCCAATACAAAAGATGAAATCACCAGACTTGGCTTTTCTTTTTCTTTTTTAATCCATTTCGTTAATTGGCTATGACTGACTAACATGGGAAGAAAATAATTAAATGAGAAGTTGAAAGAGAATTTATTTTATTTGGTTTAAGAGAAAATGAAATAATTTTAGAAAAAGTTCATCATTTTTAGTCAGACATTTAAATGGTTTGGTGTGGGATGTAATTTTTTTTTTCCTCTACTTTAATTTAGTGTCCATAGTTTATAAGTATATCAATGAATTTTTTGTATAAACAACCATTGATAATTTCTTCATTCAATTCTCAGTTTTCCTCTTCTAACTTCTTCCTTTAGTATAATTTGCATGATATGTGGGTCATAATTACTATGTGACCATACAAAATGTTATCAAAAAGCATGATAACATGTTAATTAAGTGAAAATGGAGTTTCATTGCACACCATTGAAGTGTGACTGAATTGATATTAAAAGGACTCGAGATGCTATTATATTATATAATGCTTTAATGTTTACAAAATCTGAAAGCAGAAAAATGTTAAGATATTGGAGGAAACTAATTTTTCCTGTTGAATATGAAATAAAGAGGACAGACGTTTTTTCAAGTGAATATGCTGAGGTTTGTCCTCTAAATTGCAACTAGCTAGTACTGATGTTTATCTTCTTTTTCATTTTTTTCGTTGATATTGATGCTTATCGATAAAGGTATCACAATGGTTCGTGAATTTCTTTTATTATCCTCCTCATTTTTTAAACACAATAATGAATCCATTGGTTGTAATCAAAGATTAAAAAGGGATGTGATTAATTAAAATATTCAAACAAATTCAGAGTTAAAAGCGTAATAACATTCGCATGATGGTTACCACCTTTTTCCTGATGTTTTGCACTAATGTCTAATTTCTACATGCATTATTCAATCACTTTCAGCGTAAAATGTTTTATATTGAGAAAATATTTTCAGCTGAAAATATTTTGTAGAAAAACTAACTATTTTTTACTGTTCGTTTGCAACCCTGAAAATGGTTTGAAAAATCTTTTTCGGCATGTACAAAAAGTCATCAAATATTTCTTATATAACAACTTTCATATAATCGATCATATTAAAAGTAATTGCGGACTAGTGGCTCCATTTACTCTAGAGTGATTGCCATTTATTATAAAAACAGTGGAATTCATATTATTGTAAATTGAGCTTAACAACTTAAGTACAAAGCTTGTGAATGATAGTGTTATTGTTGTTAAATTAAGTAATGATTAAGTGATTAAATTTACTTCTTCCTATCAGTTTAAGCTTTTGGGATATCTGATAATTTAACAATTATAACATAAATTATTGATAAAGGATATCTCCCGATCGTGTTAGAATTTAGCATAGTTAGAATCAAAGGTGTTAGATCACTTCGGAATTGGAATTTAGGAATGAAATTTAGAGAAATTTTCAAAACCAGAACATTCCATTGAAATTGAATGTGTCTAAATATTTTGGGTAGAACTCACATTTGAAAACTAGCTTGCAAGAAAATAGTGGTAAAGAGTTTATATATATATATGATTAAGATTGCACTTAATTGACATAAGACCGTTAAGATCTTAACAAAATATGATCCGGACCCAAATGTGTGTCACATTTGACATTGACCATAACAAGCATTATGCTTTATTGCTTTTTTGTTGAGGGGGCACATGCACCATGTGTTCTAATACCTATCAAAACCTTATCTAGTTANTGAAATTTAGAGAAATTTTCAAAACCAGAACATTCCATTGAAATTGAATGTGTCTAAATATTTTGGGTAGAACTCACATTTGAAAACTAGCTTGCAAGAAAATAGTGGTAAAGAGTTTATATATATATATATATATGATTAAGATTGCACTTAATTGACATAAGACCGTTAAGATCTTAACAAAATATGATCCGGACCCAAATGTGTGTCACATTTGACATTGACCATAACAAGCATTATGCTTTATTGCTTTTTTGTTGTGGGGGCACATGCACCATGTGTTCTAATACCTATCATCAAAACCTTATCTAGTTAGTAAGAATCTTTATATAGCTATTTATCACTACTAAAGTACTTTTGAAATATAAGTGTTCTTTTTGGTTTATATTGATTCTTATTTTTTTTATTTTTTATCTAGGAGAGAAACTATTTTATTTTATTAGAGTAATTAAGATATTGCCAAAAAAATTTCATTTCACTAGATAGACAAGTATTGTGTGGTAAGATTTTTTTTTTTTTTTGCTAGAAAAATGATATTCTTGTGTTTTATCCAATTTATTGTGAAATTAGGTTAACCTTGAGTGTTCTTGTATTTATCATATGATAGTGGATTGATTGGATTTGTGTGTTTTCAAAATTTTATGTAATTTTGGTGATTTGTTATGTGATAGTTTTCCTGTATACTTTGAGTAATTGTTTATGTGACTTTAGTTTTACTTATTATGAGTTATGATATCCAATTTATTATAGTTTGTCCAATCACTATCAACATTTTCTCAATCATTTGAATGTAAATTCTTTCGGTTGTTAGGACAATTTATTATGAAGTTATCCATTTCCTTATGGACAGAAATTTTCTTCAAACTGTCCAACCTATATAAAATGGTGCCAAGTGTCTAAGCATTTAATATGCACATTAAATATTAAAGGTCATTAATTAATAGCAGCTTAATAACTAAGATTAGGTACGTTAACCTTTTTTTCTTTTTTTCTTTTTTCCTTTTTATTTTGCTTAAATGTTAGACTAATATTTTCACCAAGGTTAAAACTAACCATAAAAAGGGAAGACCTAATGTTATGTGATTAAAAACCCAAAAAAAAAAAAAAAAATGACGTTAGGTTAGAACTAAAGAAGCTAATGTTGGCTTAGAAGAAGAAATAAATCACTTCTAAACAAGGTTATAAAATTTTAGTAACCCTAAATAAGGTGAAGTTGATGTGTTATATCAAAATCATACATTTTTCTCTATTTTCTAGTTTCTTAATTAAGTTCTCTGCATATACGGCTGAAAGATTGTTGCTTAACTTGCTTTAGGAGAAGAGGCATATGTGATCAGGATTTTTTTGCTATATACGTGAAAACTGCTATCATATTAATGTACTCTTCTTGATATTTTAACAATTGAGCTTTCGTGTTTTGGATAATATTTTGATTAATTTTAATCTCTATTCAGTTATCACATTAATAGAGAGTTATCTAACATTTTGAATTTTTTATTTAAACTATTCACTTAGTTTTTTCTTGTCTTTTCATCACTTTTATTTAGCTACTTACCAAGCCCATGGCTTTGCAAACATGGAACCATGGTTTTTATTTTATTTTTTATTTTTAATTCAACGTTAGCTTATTTAGTTCTAACCTCTTTTTTTTCTTTCTCTCTCTCTCTCTCTCTTTATTTTATTTTATTTTTCTTTTGGGGGGGTGGTTAATCAAATATGACGTTAATTAGGTCTTCCCTTTTTAAGGTTAGTTTTAACCTTGGTGAAAATATTAGTCTAACGTTTAACCAAAAGAAAAAGAAAAAGAAAAAGAAAAAAAGAGGTTAACCTAACCTTAATTAGTAAATTGCTATTAATGACCTTTAATATTTAATGTGCATATTAAATGCTTAGACAGTTAGACACTTGGCACCATTTTATGTGGGTTGGACAAAATTTCACCTTTAATATTTAATGTGCATATTAAATACTTAGACACTTGACACCATTTTATGTGGGTTGGACAAAATTTCATCCAAACCGGTTTGGAGAAAATTTATGTCCTTTTTTTTATAGCCAAATGTCTACTTTCATTACAAGAGATACCAAATGACAACCTTGCCATACAAAAATGGAGCTTGCTCAATGACCAATTTTGAAAATGTAATCAAAAGCTAATCTATACTTTTTTTTCTTCGTCCGTACGTGAGATTTAATCTCATTTTTATTGATTTTTTTTCCTCTCCCAAAACGTTGTTTCCTAATGCTTTCTTGTTCATAAAACAAAAACAACTTCTAATCAAAGCTTTTATGCATAAAGACAAAAAACAAAAGAGAGCTCTAAAACATAAGATTAATAAGTATTCTTATCCTCTCTTCCTCTCTTCTATTTTTTTTTTCCCTCACTCGATCTCTTCTATGTCTTTGTTTTCAGGCTTCATTTGTGTGTGAAAAGTCAATGAGTTGATCGACAAAGACTTGAGGGCAATGGAATGAAACAATCACAAATTGTTTAGATAATCTGTAAGAGAGAATCAGGAACAAAATAAAATAAAATCAGAATTTCAATAATGCAGAGAAAGATTTCAATGATCAATATCGGAGACGAGCGGTGGCTCCCCTTCTCTCTATTTTTCTTGCTTTGATTGCTTTTGAAAATCCCTTGGAATATATGCTCTTAGGTTTTGGCTATGCTAAAATTACAAAAGTGCCCTGAATTTTTTTGTTTCAAAGTCAAGGGAATAATACCCCTTGTAGGCTGAGTGAGGGAATTCGTACTCGACTATAACTCTAATTGGACCACCTTATGATTAAGTATTTCTTCTTTTTTATTTTTTTATTTTAATTTTTATGGCCACAACTTACATATTTCTCTTACCCTTCCACGTGTTGTATTACAAGTTACAATTACAAGTTGTACGCTGGATGTCCTGTTAGGAGCTGCTGCATGCCAAGCTGCCAAGAACTGCCGCAAGCTTAGGAGTGAGCTTCACACGTGGCTATGAGCTGGAATTAGTTGTAGAATAAGTTCAGCTATTTCAGGAAACGGTTTATGAGCTGGAATTATTATTGTTATGTAATTGATTCAGTTAGATTAAAGTTGCTAACTGATCATACGCTTCCTTTTGTAAATGATCAGTATAAATAGCCTTCTCTTGTAATAGATTAATCACTTAATACAAATCAATCAAAAGCTCTCCAAAAGTTCTCGAAGCTCTCTCGAGTTAAAGTGTTTTAGTTCAAGTTCAAGTGTTTTACTTCAAGTATCTTTGCTGCATCTTGTAAGCATCTTGCAATCTGAAATGTTGTACTGTATTATGTTGGACAACTAACATATTTCAATTAACGCATGATAAGAATTTAACAAGTTTAGAATATGCAATTTCTTAGGAGATACCAATCCATATTATACACAATGATCATTGATGAAAAATCATGATTTCTCAAGACTATGAATTTAATTAATTGCTGAGATATGAGCAACAAATAGTTTCAATGCCCATGATTGGCAAATCATAATGCAAAACCAGCAAACAAAAATATTCATGGTGCACACTCAATGACGATAGAGTATCAAGACATACGAAAAAATACTCAATAATTTTCAATGAGAAGAATCAAAATTAAAAACCTTCAATGAGAAAAAAAAAAGGGTGGGTGGGTGGGGGGGGGGGAACATAATTTCAAGTTTAGGCCCCAAGCTCTCACATAGAAGAGGCTAATAGGTGATGTACAACAATAAATATCAAATTAAATCTCAGCAACATCAAATATCAAACCATCACAAAGATAATAAGCATTCACACATGAGCGCAATGATCTTTGTTGATAAAGTGAAACCCTTTAAAGAATTATTTAAAGGTAAAACACTTCGATACAGTCAAACCTAGCAAAACTGTTTCATAAGAAGAATGAGAAGTTTACAAGAAGTTCATACTTACTAAAAACCTTTGTAAATATGACTATGTGTTGTATCGAATAAGCGACGTACTTGTCCGTTTCAACAATAGTTTTCCAGAACCATAGGATTTTTTTTTTTTTTTTTTTTTTTCAATTTTCTAATTTTCCAAGATACCCTTTTTTTTTTACACTTGGATTATAAGTTTATAACCAGCCAAGCTCACTCTTAGGATCCCATAGGCCAAAAGGCCCATTTCTCATCTGAAATGGAAACTTTCCATATTAAGAAAGCCCAAGAATTTTCTGAAATAAAATTTTCTAACAATCCCTATTATTTTCTAATTCTAATACATTTATCTATACCTTATTTTATACCAAATCTAACAATAAAACCTCTAAATCTATCCCCTTGTTGACAAAACCAACTAATAATGCTAAAAGGAAGACTTATATTTTCATTATATCATCTTAAAATTGATATGGCTCTTAAAATTACTGTTGGTTCAAAATTTATTAGCAGTTTATCACAAATTCAATGATAATTTTAATTAAAAGTCACATCAATTTTACAAGGACACAAAAAGAACATGAGTTTTCCTTTTAACATTGTACGACCCATATTTATCTATGTGAGCTCTAAGGTTCTCCTAAAGATCAAGCCCGCAGGAAAGGCCCATTAAGTATTAAACAAACCTGGTCCATCTGAGAATTATATCTACTATTGGATCCTCGATCCTTCCGAGGGTCAGGCCCATTATTGAATCCTCAGGAATATTTGAGGATTATGTCTACTATTGGATCCTCGGGGATCTCCGGGGACCAATTCTGCCAGCTACACATCTATTACCGAATCCTCAGCTCTTTGCCGAGGATTCCTCTGCCAGCCAGGCGTACGTCACAAAGTGCCTATAAAAGGAAAGCTCCACCTCATCTTCTAAGGTATTCAATATTTTTCCCGGTTCATTGCCTCTCCAAGTTATTTACTATCTTTGAAGTTCACATCACTGACTTAGGCATCGGAGCTTTCCTCGTCGGGATACCACCAGCCGCTCTTATCCTATTTCTCTTTTGCAGGGAAACTAGTCTGTACACAAACATCCAACCATCAAAATACTGACCAATCAAAGACTGCCACGTCATCCTCGAAAAACTGTGTTCTAACAAACATTATTCTAGTTCCAACAATAAAAGATGAATGCTCATTTGTTTGACTTTGATAAAATAATAATAAAAGCAAAGGAAAAGAGAAATGGATATTGCATAAGATGATTTATCTTGTGATTTTGAAAAGCTGAAAGTTGAAATAATCAAAATCTACACGGCTTCACCCCTTAATAATAATAAGAGTCATGTGAGGGCCGGATGGACGAGCGTTGTTGGGCGCCTGTGAAGCACATAAATTAAAGAAACGGTGAAAGTGAGGTGAAACTGTGAGGACTGATTTAATCCACAGGCTCCCTCTCTCTCTCTCTCTCTCTCACGGGCTACCCTGGCCCACATTATATATCTATATCTATATCTATATAGAGCTGTTATCTCTTCAATTTTCATTTTCACTGTTTTTGTGTTATTTATATATTGCTGGTGCAATTTCTGCTCCCTAGCTAGCTCATATGTTTTTGCCATCCTTCTGTTTTCAAAACTAGTTCCTGTTACAGTAATGAAATTACTGCCTGTAAATTCATCAACTTAATTATATATATATATACATCTTTCACTACTGTTGTGCAGGTTTTGTCCTAATATATATATATATATATATACACACAGAGATAACAATGGAGAAAGAAGATAACTACTCGGTACTGCTTACTTGCTTGTCTTTGTTGATAAATCACCATGTTGTTTTGCTCTGAAACCGAATTCTTGCAGGCGCCTTTACCGCCAAGTTTTTCCGGCCTGGATTACCCTCCAGATCATCATCATCATCAACAATTCATGAAGCCTGCACGGATTGGTGAAACTTCAGGAGACCATCATAACAACAATGGGATGGTCGATTACTTGCTGAGTAATCCTCCTCATCATCAACATCAACATCAACAACAACAACAGCAGCAAATAGGATCCGGGTTTTGCGGGTCGAGTTCTTTCGATAAACTGAGCTTTGCTGATGTCATGCAGTTTGCGGACTTCGGACCCAAATTGGCACTAAACCAATCCAAGATTTCGGAAGAAGAATCTGGGATTGACCCGGTTTACTTTCTTAAGTTCCCGGTGTTGAATGACAAGCTGGAGGATCAGACGACGTCTCTGATGGTTGCAGATAATGAAGATGAAGCAAGAGTAGTGGTGGTAGGGGAAGAAGGCGGGTTCATGAGAGAGGATGAGGATCCGGAAGAAGCCCGGGTTTCCGATAATACGTCGGTGCAACTCAGGTTTCTGGGTGAAGATCTCCACAAGAAGAACCCTACAGCCGCACCCGAAGCAAAAAACAAGAGAAAAAGACCAAGAAGTATCAAGACGACTGAGGAAGTGGAGAGCCAGCGGATGACTCACATCGCTGTTGAAAGGAACAGAAGGAAGCAAATGAATGAACATCTTCGCGTCTTGAGGTCTCTCATGCCTGGTTCATACGTGCAAAGGGTATCTAATATTTCTAGATTTTTATTTTTTTTATTATAGCTAGAGCATTATATTCCTCACTAGATCTCCAAGACACCATATATACCCTTCAAATGAGTCGGATAAAGCTCGAGTTTTACACAAAGAGGATCTAACCTTAGACGTGATACTTCATGAAATATAGGATTAAGCGAATTACTACTCGAACCAGCGAATTAGGGTTGAGGAAAAGATTAATATCAAAGAATCAAGACTATTTTTCTTTGTTTATTATATTATCTAAAGCATTATTAGTTTGTTTATTGAATTAACTTGCAGGGGGATCAAGCCTCTATTATTGGGGGAGCCATTGAGTTTGTGAGGGAATTGGAGCAGCTTCTGCAATGCTTAGAATCACAGAAGCGGCGGAGAATCTTTGGAGAAGGTCCAAGACAGGTGGGAGGTGGCGATTCCTCCCTTGCAATCCAACAGCCTCAGCCTCATGAGCCACCATGCTTTCCTCCAATACCTACTCTTCCAAATGATCAGTTCAAGCTTGTGGACTTTGAGATCGGACTCCGAGAGGAGACAGCTGAGAACAAGTCCTGCTTGGCTGACGTGGAGGTGAAGCTTTTAGGGTTTGATGCCATTATCAAAATTCTCTCTAGGAGACGACCAGGCCAGCTCATCAAAACCATCGCCGCGCTCGAAGATTTGCAGCTTAATATCCTTCACACCAACATCACCACCATCGAACAAACCGTTCTCTATTCCTTTAACGTCAAGGTATATATGGTTAAAGTAATGATTAAGTTATTAAATTTACTTATTCCTATCCACTTAAACTTTTTTAAAAAATAGTAATTTAACATGTGTATATATATAAAACACAAAACGACTTAATTTTATGTTCAAAAACTTTGTACGTGCAGGTTGGTAGTGAATCGAGGTTCACAGCAGAAGATATCGCGAGCTCGGTTCAACAGATATTCAGTTTTATCCATCAAACAGCACCATGTGACGTAATCTAGTTAAAGAAAGATGAATGCATGCATATATGGATCGATTTGATCACTGCCCATTTTCTTTTGGATTCTCGGTCTATTTTTACTCTCAAAACAAAATTGTACTTCTAATTAGTCTTAGTGAACCTTGCTCTCTCTCTCTCTATGTATTGTTTTTGTTTTGAGTTAAATCATATTCATTGGAATATCAAATATTTTGGTAAATGATTAATGATTGTGAGTTTTGTAAATTAACTTAATTAATTAATATCACCCATATATGCTGTACATAAAGTGATCATGATAAAGTAAACTCAAGGGTACGTATATCTGTACGTAGTGTTCTTTTAATGTGTATTGTCGTTTCTTACTCCTTGAAGGAATACATCCTATTCTGCTCAATCTAGTGTCACTTTCTCTTCCTTACCCATTCCCCTTGATCAAAGGGGACTTAAAAGAGGTAGAAATACTCTTGTAAATTGTGTAAATTAAGGGTAAACGAAGGAAAATAATGGTGTTTCTGATGACTCCACATGCATGCATCATCTCTCTCTCTCTCTCTCTCTTTGTTAATTTGTGTGTGATTTGATATTTGTGGGGAAGGGTTTTAGCTAGTAAATTAAGGAGTTGTGGAGACAATTTCTGGCATGGTGTTTGTGTGAATTAAATGATATGAAGGTATATGTGGAAGGTCAACGAGGCCGGCCGGGTACCTTCTTGCCGTGGGTCGTTGACTTGTCAGAAATGACAAATTTGGTAGTATTAGGCTGCAATGATCAGATGATGCCATGCTTCGAGGGTCCCCTAGAGTCATTTGGATTCGAGAAGGTTCAATCATGCTTGTTGACTTGGTTCGTGTGTCGGAGGCTGACCCATGTGGTAAGATCGATCGATTTGGTTTTCTCAGATCGAGCCAGAAATTCCTTTCTCTTTCAGCATCAGCTCATCAAAGAAAAATGGTCTAATTAACCAACTGTCAAACGGCTTGCATTTGCATGAACAGTCCACATCAAATGCTTTTCAAATTGTAAATTTGTTTCAAAAGGGGGCAGTATAAACTTACACCTTCTAACAAGGGGATGTGACCATATATAGCTAGGATGAAAGTGTTTTTGAAGGTTTTGTGTGTGAGTTGTAATTTTGGTCGTTTTCAAAGTTTGTTCATGCTTTATAAACATCTTAGGGGTTTGTGGAACCTCTTGGGGTCAAGGGAAAATGATACTAGATTATGTTTTGGTTGGATAAAACTTAATTAGGAAAAACATATTCTAAGACAAAAAGCGTTTGCACGGTACGGTTGAGTACTGTTCCTACAGTCAATTGAAGCTTTTTAGGGCATAATATGCAAATCAGGCTTTGAAGTGTGTAGAATAGGGTTTTTGTTTAGAACCTTGGCTAATATTAGAGTATAAGAGTGTAGATTAGGGTTTTTGTTTAGAACCTTGGCTAGTATTAGAGTATACAAGAGGCTTGTGTGTGGAGTTGTAGTATTCGGGATAAGTAATTGCCCATGAAAATCCAAGATAATTATATATCATTTAAGCAAGAATATTTTTACCTATAAACTGTGCATCTTCGACGTACATGTTCTTCTTGAAAATATGTCGTCAGCCCCATTATCTTATAAATGTTGGTTTAATACATTCACCGTGACACTTTTGAAATAAATTATGTTCTCAACTAGAAATATGTTGTTGTGTAACATACCACCACTTAAAAAAGGGGTGAAGAATTTGGTGTACATACCCTTAATATGTAGATTTGATCGACCAACCATATGACCCATGTTAACTTTTAATGTTAATTGTCTTGGATTCAATGGTTTAAAGTGATCGGTGCAGCCATGTACATATGGTAATCATGCCCTGCAACACCGTTAATTGTGTGGATTACTCGAGGTCGAATTTGATCGAACAACTATAGGTGGTTGGCCATTGTGGCTCATTGGGGCATCAATATTGTACGATATGTCTCACAAGACGAGCAAACCTCACAATAAGATGGCTATGGGTGTAGATATGCCATAAGGAGGATTGTTATTGTTATTATATATATTTTATACTTCATCATCACAATTTTCCGTTTTTAGTTATTGTTATTATGTTGTCATTTGAATTATGTCTTAGACTGCTTTCTCAATATACTATCTTTCCATACTCGCATAATTATTATGATAACGATTATTAAGCATAATTTATTTGAATCTCACAATATATCTTAAAATGTCAATATTTCTATGTTATTTTTCAACTAAATCGGGCGCTTTGCATGAGCTAAGTTTCTTTGACAAGGTACTTACTAAGTCGTGGACTTAGAGCATCTTCAACAAATGATCGAAATCCCTCATATTGTGTATATTTAGTTAAAGTGAGTCAGAATTCACTTCTTCATTAAATGCTGAAATATGGCTTATATATTTTAGACCCTTAGATGAAATAGATGATTGAGATTTATGAATTTAAGAATCTCAAATTTAAAGGAAATTCTAGGGGATCTCAATCCAACTAGGAAACGGAACAAAATCCTCCCTAGTTCATTTGAACTAGATAATATCCAGTTTTAGTTATAGTGTATATGTATTTTTATCTTTTCACTTTTTGAAGTGACAAAAATATTATACACTATAACTAACTAGATATTATGATGTTCAAATAAATGGGAGATGATCATAATTCCAAGGAAACATATGTTTAGTAGCTTCCTCATTAAATGTTGAAACATGACTTATTTTAGACCTTTATAGGAGATGGATGGTTGAGATATATGAATTTGAAAATTTCAAATTTAAAGAGAATTCTAGAGGATTTCAATCCTAGTTTGATCCCCATAACAAAAATAATATCTAAATTGGGCTTAGACCTTGGATATTGAGTCATTATTGTCACACCAAAAAAAAAAAGTGTATTGGGATATGACCTAAAATTGGCCCTATACTCAAACCCCCTCTTTATTTATTGTCCACACCATCCATGTTAGAAATAATAAAGGATAGATACACAAGCAATAGTTTCTCTCTACAACTATTAGGATGAGAGAGGTAATACAAAGTGAGATATCAGATATTTTGGATAAAACTGATATATAATTCATTAAGTAAAACATTTAAATAGATTACAATTGAACCCACTTACTCCTAAAAACAAGGACCCACTTAGCCACTAATAACATGGAGCACTAAGTAACATGCATATAATAAAGATAATGCTGAAACAAATAACAAGCTAATTAATAGGTACCACTAACTGTCTAACTCACTACTCAACTAACAAGCTTAGAAATAGGAACACATTTTGCATTATTTCTAACAGTCCCCTTAATGCAAAATGTTTACAACTTCTAACAAATCTCTAAATTGAATGAATTTATTTGAAAGAATAGACTTTGTGAAGATATCTGCAAGCTCCTCATTTGTAGCTTTCTGTTGATGTTGCTTCATATCTTCTAAAATTCTTCTTAGCCAAACAACTTCACAAGGTGTTGAAAGTATAGCAATATATTCAGCTTCAGCAAATAATAATGTAGTAGATGATTGCTTCTTTGAACTCCAAACAATTTTTCCCGAACCAAGGCTGAAAACGCACCCATTTTTAACATCATAAAGTCTTTCAAAAAGACCACTTCCAATCAAACTTTGATAAATCTTAGCATCAACCTTAGCTTCTTCAAAATTCAACCTAAATTTCTTATTGGTGTTCATAGAAGCCTTCATTGGGTTACAATCATGCATCCCATGCCTTTCAAAAGAATCACTTCCATACTCCATTTGAGAATAAATTCCTTCATCACTTTGTTGAATTGAAGGCAAACCATCCACCTTAAGTACTTGCTTTTCCCCAACAAGATTGAGAGGAAATATTTCGTTTTTAACCATAGGGATATGGACTAACAATTTCTGCTTGGTTTTGTTTTCATACACATAACATGATAAATCTTCAAACACAAGAGAATAACCTTCTTCTACAAATTGCCCCACACTTAACAGATTTGTATCCAAATCAGGAACATACAAAACATTGTATATGATGTCCATTCCACATGAGTTCAACTTTACATTACCTTTGCCATGTGCTGAACATATGGTTCCATCACCCATCTTCACTTTGCTTGTCACGGATTTATCCAAGCTAATGAAGGCTTCCAAATTAGCTGTCATGTGATTACTGCACCAACTATCTGGCGCACATTCTTTAGCAGAATAACACGCAAGAAATAAGCTTTCTGTTTCATCTTTTTCTTTTTCTTCAGCAAAGTTTGCTTGTTTTTCTTTGAGCCTACAATACCGCTCTATATGGCCATAATTCTTACAATAATAACATTGGGGCTTTCGGTAAGAATTTTCACCTTCATCACTAGCTTCAACTTCTCTTCCATTATGATATTGATAGTTGTTATTTGAACGTCCACCACCTCGACCACCTCTTCTTCCACGGAAAAACTGACCTCTACGCCCTCTTGTGGTTTAACATTCGTCTCACCACTTGTTTTGCCTTTAGAAAATTGCAATTTTATATAAAATGCATTTTCAATAGAATTTTCTTCATATCTTTTCCTCCTGTCTCCATGAGATTGCAGGGAACCAAATAATTCATCAACTGTTAGCACACTTAAATCCTTAGATTCTTCTATGCCATACTCCTCAGAATTTTTTCAACAACTTTCTGATCAGATAAATTTTCACCAAATCTTCTGATTTGATTTACAACATCGAGCATATTAGAAAAATAATCATGCAAAGATTCACCTTCTTTCATCATCTAACTTTCAAAATTTCTGCGAAGAGTTTGAAGTTTGATGGTCAATACCTTGGCATTACCTTGATACCCATCCTGTAATGCATCCCAAGCATCCTTCGACTTTGTTGCAGCAGCAATTTTGGGAAATATGGATTCAACCACAACCTGTTGAGTGAAAAACAATGCCTTTGAATCTTTCTTCTGAAGCTCTTTGAGTGTGTCTGCGGAAACACCCGTTTCTGAATAACCTTTTTCTACTAAATCCCATAGGTTTTGGGAAATAAAAAGAGTCTTCATCTTTGTACTCCAAATGTCATACCCAACTCCTTGAAAGAGTGGGAGTGATGGCTGTTAGGGGTTAACACTATTGCTTGCCATGAATCTGGCTCTGATACAAGATGTTGGAAATAATAAAGGATAGATACACAAGCAATAGTCTTCTCTTCTCTCTACAACTGTTAGGATGAGAGAGGTAATACAAAGTGAGAGATCAGATATTCTGGATAAAACTGATATATAATTCATTAAGTAAAGCATTTAAATAGACTACAATTGAACCCATTTACTCCTAAAAACAAGGACCCACTTAACCACTAATAACATTGGAGCACTAAGTAACTAAACTTCTAGACTCAAGGACTCAACGTGTATATAATAAAGATAATGCTGAAACAAATAACAAGCTAATTAATAGATACCACTAACTCACTACTCAACTAACAAGCTTAGAAATAGGAACACATTTTGCATTATTTCTAACAATCCAACCATTCTAGCTGTTGGATTATCCCCAAGCTCATTTCAACGACACAAACACGTATACCCCAACATCAGCCAATCATACTCTCAGGGCTCAAACCACATATATAACCAACCTAAACCCTAGCACCACTCTCTCACACTTGTGGGATCTCAATCTGTATTGAGATCTTAAAATTCCTTTTAAATTTAAANCTTCATCTTTGTACTCCAAATGTCATACCCAACTCCTTGAAAGAGTGGGAGTGATGGCTGTTAGGGGTTAACACTATTGCTTGCCATGAATCTGGCTCTGATACAAGATGTTGGAAATAATAAAGGATAGATACACAAGCAATAGTCTTCTCTTCTCTCTACAACTGTTAGGATGAGAGAGGTAATACAAAGTGAGAGATCAGATATTCTGGATAAAACTGATATATAATTCATTAAGTAAAGCATTTAAATAGACTACAATTGAACCCATTTACTCCCAAAAACAAGGACCCACTTAACCACTAATAACATGGAGCACTAAGTAACTAAACTTCTAGACTCAAAGACTCAAAGTGTATATAATAAAGATAATGCTGAAACAAATAACAAGCTAATTAATAGATACCACTGACTCACTACTCAACTAACAAGCTTAGAAATAGGAACACATTTTGCATTATTTCTAACAATTTAACCATTCTAGCTGTTGGATTATCCCCAAGCTCATTTCAACCACACAAACACATATACCCCAACATCAGCCAATCATACTCTCAGGGCTCAAACCACATATATAACCAACCTAAACCCTAGCACCACTCTCTCACACTTGTGGGATCTCAATCCGTATTGAGATCTTAAAATTCATTTTAAATTTGAAATTTTCAAATTCATAAATTTTAGTTGTTCATCTCATCTAAGGGTCTAAGGCTCCGTTTGTTTTGGCGTAAAATATTTTTCATTGTAAAATATTTTCATGGAAGTCATTTTACAAGAAAATGTTTTAAAATAAAAATATTTTCCAGCGTTTGACGCATGCACGGAAAATCACAAAAAAAATTATATTTTCATTTAATCATATTAACTTATAAAATGTAATTTTCAATCACAACATAANAATTGCTAACGTGTGGTTTATGCCACGTTAGTAATTACTAACGTTTATATAACGACACGTTAGTAAAATTTGTATTTTTTTTTTATTTTTTTTTTGGTCCCATTACTAACGTTTTGAAATTTAACACGTTAGTAATTGCTAACGTGGCAAAAAAAATGAACAGTAGCCACGTTAGTAAATGCCGTGTTTTTTGTAGTGTTACTACATAGATAATACACAAATTCTGACTTCCATGGCTTTTGAAAATATCATATATACAATCAAATCATTAAAGATATACACATAATCGTCTTTAAACATGATTAGCTTAAGAAATATACATTATAATATCAACCATACAAAATCTAGACATTATTCCTATTTTTATAATCTTCCCACATAGTATGACATATTACATCCCTTCTAATTGTCCATTCTCTACTTTCCTCTTGCCCTTTGTGTTTGGTAGATTCTACCACTTTGATTTTGAAATTAAACATCACAAACAACCTCTTCCATAATTGAGTCATTAGGATTGACACCCATAATATGATTGTGAATGACACAACATGCTAAAACTACATCTACTTATGTTTCGAATGGCCAAAATGGTTCTGCATCCAACACTCAAAAACGTTTCTTCAAAATTCCAAACCCTCGTTCAGCGGTAGTTCTTAAGTGATCATCCACCTGAAAATGAGAATGAATTATTCAATCTTCGACATTCGTCCTTAAGAACTACCATTGAGAATGTCGAAGATTGAATAATTCATTCTCATTTTCAGGTGGATGATCATTAAACTCTTTCAAATGGTATCGAACACCACGATAGGGAAAAGAATTCCATTTCGATTTCCATAACCAGCATCACCAAGATAATACTTACCTATAAGTTTATGAGAAAAATATAATAATAATTAAAACAACATAATTAACATAACAAAACGTACTTTTTATCCCTATATGCCTTCAGGAATTTTGAACCTCCCCGGCCTAGTGAGTGCGTTGTTTAAAACACGAGAATCATGTGCACTTTCTTCCCAGCCAACTAACACATAAGTGAATTTTTCGTCAAAGGTAATGCCAGCTAACACATTTTGTATTGTTCGCTCTTTTCAACCACGAAACCTTCCTTAGAGTTCAATTGGAACAGATGCCCGAATATGAGTTCCATCTATTGCTCCAACGCAATCCTAATGATGACCAATACAAGTTACGTTTATTCAATAAATTACTTGAATAAATAAAAAAAAAAAAAATCAAATTTTAAAACTTACCTTAAAGTATGGGTAAAACCTTTGGCTATTCCTTATTTCCAGTGGCTTCGAGTTGTCAGGTTGTCTAATTAAATGTTTATATAATGTCAAGACTCCCTTAAGGACAACCCTAAAATATCGATGAATAGACTCAATCGATCTATAAAACGTTTTACTAACCACTCTATACCTCATATTATGCCCAATAATGTGTAAAAAAATCAACACTTGTTCCTTAATAGACGTGTTAATGGTCTCTCTTATAAGGTTGTTCTCAGCAAGAATTTGACATAATTCAAATAAAGCTATAGGACTCATTCTTATTTGGTTAATACAATCTTATCTACTTCCATAAAGAATACTATCTATATAAATCCCTCTTTCATACTCTCTGAAAAACACTATGCAGACTCCAAAACAATTGTTTATCACAATTTATACGGAATTAAAACTATGTAGCAATAAAAAAATTCAATCAACAAAATATCTAAAGCAATCAAGAATCAGACACAGATATTTTGGTTACGAAGAGGAAACCAATTAAAGCACTTCTCTAATTGTAAAACCTCTCCGGGGCAGCCAAACCCAGGAAATCACTATCAAAAGATTATCCAGAGATTACAGACACTAGGAACACTTACAACCCTTAGCAAGACCTTGGCTCTGTAAGATCGACAAGCCTCCGACTCGTCTCCTTGCTCACAATCTTCTTCAACATGATTTTCCTTTATCGGACCCTTCCGACAGGCTTCTCAATAACGCTCACAATCAATTAACAAAGACCAAAAAACCCTCCAAGAGAAAGAAAATAAATGCTCAATATCAAAGGCTCTCTTGGCACACGACGGCAAATTCTAGATGCATAATTCGTACATAATACAGATTTGTAGAGATCTATATATAATACCTAAAGACTCCTAGACACATTAGAACTCAATTACAATGTATTTTAGACCTAGAAGCTGTGGGCCGTCCGGACGGTAAGTGGGCTCGTCTGGACGGGCTGTTAAAAACACGGGGAAAAGGCTTCTTGAAAACTGCCGTCCGGACGGGTAAGAGTGGCCGTCCGGACGGTACTAGGGCAACATCGCTTCAAGGAACTTTTGGCGCGGCGCGTTCGGACTGGACTCCAAACGCGAGTTCAGACGAGCTTCTCGGGAAATCTTCATCTTCATCACGCGTCCGGACAGTCAAAGAGTCCGTCCGGACAGTCTTTGTTCCAATATCAACTTGGCACTTTGAACTCTATTTTGTTCACAAACATTAGCCAATACTTGAAACTAACAAACTCCCCCTTTGGCAATTTCGGGAACAAAATCCTTCCAACCACAACAAACTCCCCCTTTTTGTCACAAATTGACAAAAAGGTTCATGTTTCCTGAAACACTCAACAAAAACATTAAGGCATATGTGGAACAGGAAAAAAATAAAATTCATGATCACAGATAAATATTTGCATGATATAACATAAGTTCATGAATAACAGAAACTCCTCCTCAAATTAAGACGCAACAATCAACAAGAAACTTTAAAAAAAAAAAAATTTCTCCCCCTCAAAAATCAAGAAAACACACAAGATGCATACATCAAAACTCATGTTTTCAAGCAATGAATATTCCAAATTATCACAAAAAATTTAAAATATACATGAGACATATAGAAAACAAGAACACTTTTTGTTTAACCCAAGCAATACAAAAAAAAATCCATTCAACCAATGCTTGTGTCGTGTGTGGAAGCCAACTATTGAATATCAAAAAAAATTTATAAGTTGAGTAGAGGTTTTACCACGATAAAGGTTTTGACAAGCAAATCAATTCAAAAGTCAAACCTTATCATACTAGGGCCTAGCCACTCTCATCCAATGCATTTCTCTTTTGAAACAAAGCAAGCTTGACACTGTGAATTTAATCCCTTTGGAATATAATCTTTTAATTTCTTATTTCACAATTTTTCTTCATGAGAAGGTGTTTTTAAACATTTTGTGCTTTGAGAAAATGCAGGAATTTATAAGCCTTAGGTCCAACTAGCGTATGGTCAAATTGATAAATACAACTAGTCAAAACCCTCATATTAGTTACCTCACACAACTCAATTTTTTAAGAATAGACTCAAATTAAGCTTAAGTGTGCACAATAGTTTAAAGCATGAGCAAAACGTACAAATTAAGATTAGGCTTTAGGTAATCACAAAAAATTGTCCATTGAAATAATATGACACTCATGCATATTGAAAACTTTTTAAGACACAAGGAATTAAATCCATGGAAGAAACATGAGCACATAATGGACACTCAAGGTGCATCAGACAAAAGAAGGAAGAAATAACCAAATTAGAATATTTTTGTCTTTTTGAAAATTTTCAAAAAAAAATGCACAGAAAAAAAAAATACAAATACAAATACAAATAAAAAAAATAAAATAACAAACAAAACAAAAAAATAGAAAAAAACAAACATGCTCTAGGATATTCAAAATAAATCAAGACAACTAATTCTAGGCATGTGGGTGACTCACCTAATCCAAGGTGAGATCACCACCACTCCCCCTCAAGGGGTGAGTGGTATTTTCCTTCTTAACCCAAACTTTCTTCATTTTAGGAATAGAAGTGTGACTCTTAGCCAAGTCATTTAACTGGGTGATAATACCCCTCACCATGTTGAATAATTCATCATGACTATTTCTAGAACGAAAATAGTCTCTTTTTGACTCATGATTATTCAACTGAAAACATCTCGGGCGAATATGCCCAATCTTACCACAATGATGACACGTAGGAATGAACCTTTGAGAAGGTTGGTTCCTTGGCATATGTGCACGTCTCGGTGTAGAACGAGACACATAGGAATCAGTTAAAATTCCCTTACCTTTCTCACCTCTTGAAACTGGAGGAAGCATTTCCTTCTTCTTAGCCAAATTTTCTTCTTTACAAACAGGTTTCACAAACATCAACTTTGAAGGAGAAACAACATTAGTAGAAGAAACAGCAGATTTATCAAAACTCAATCCAGTTCTATCAAATGAATGTTTCTGATTATGCAAGATGTGATTAAGCTTTTCATTAGAGAACTTTTTCAAATGATTTCTTGAATCATTAAGATCATTCTCTAAGGATTTCACTTTGGCAATTAAACTGTGATTTTCAGATTTCAAAGTGTCAAGAATAGCATGTGAATCAGTTAAGGTACTAGACAGTTTATCCTTTTCAAGATTAACTTCTTTAAGTTTCTGCAAGTGTTCCTTATTCAACTTCTTCACTTTACTGTATTCCGAAAATAGATGGTTATAAGCTTCTTGCAGATCACCCTCCTCTTCTGATTCATTATCACAAATACCATAATCACTATCAAGAGATTTAGACTCACTAGCATCATCCTGACTATCATAAGAAACCCCAAAGGCTACATAATTTGCAACATTTTCAGCTTTTTCTTCTTGGTCTGATTCATCACTTTGAGTCACATTAAAAGCCTTGCCTTTTGACTTGATCAAATTTCCACAATTAGCACGTATATGCCCAACACCACCACACTCATAACACTTAACCTCATGACTAGGATTCACAGAATTTTTTGATTCCCTACTTCTAGAATTTCCATTGTTTCTGAGAAATTTCTTAAACTTCCTAGCCATCATAGCTATTTCTTCATTATCTCCAAACTCTTCATCAAAAAAATCTACAGATTTACCTTTAGTAGTCTTGATCTTAAGAGCTAGATTTTTTGAATTTCGGGGCTTAGGTAGCAAGAGCTCAAACGTTTGAAGTGAACCTACAAGTTCCTCTACTCTCATGGTTTCTAGATCTTGGCTCTGTGTTATCGCAGCAACCTGAGGTATAAATCTAGGAGGTAGTGATCTCAAGATTTTCTTGACTATCTTAGCATCAGTCATTTTCTTTCCAAGATTAATGGTAGAGTTTCTAATGGTGCTAAGCTTAGAATAAAACTCATCAAAAGTCTATTCCTCTTCCATCCTAATCTCTTCAAATTTTGATACCAACATCTGAATTTTAGAGGCTTTCACAATTTGAGATCCTTCATGGGTAATTTCCAAAGTTTCCCAAGCTTCTTTAGCTATTACACATCGAGAAATTCTTCCGAATTCTTCGGGGCACATAGATGAGTAGATGGCATGTAACGCTTTGTCATTCGCAAAAGAAGCAATCTTTTCATCCTTTGAAAATTCAGCACTTGCCTTATTAGGATTAATCCATCCAGATTCAACAATATGCCAAACGTCAATGGATTTGAGATAAGCTCTCATACGAATTTTCCAAAACATATAATTGTATCCGTCAAAGACGGGAAGTGAGTTAGGTGCAACTGTGTGAGATATATTAGACGGAGTCTAGGATCACACTCAAGAATTTAATCCTTACAAAGTGAACCTGCATTGATACCAATTGAAAAACGCTATGCAGACTCCAAAACAATTGTTTATCACAATTTATGCGGAATTAAAACTATGTAGAAATAAACAATTCAATCAACAAAATATCTAAAGCAATAAAGAATCAGACACAGATATTTTGGTTACGAAGAGGAAACCAATTAGAGCACTTCTCTAATTGTAAAACCTTTCCGGGGCAGTCGAACCCAGGAAATCACTATCAAAAGATTATCCAGAGATTACAGACACTAGAAACACTTACAACCCTTAGTAAGACCTTGGCTCTGTAAGATCGACAAGCCTCCGACTCGTCTCCTTGCTAACAATCTTCTTCAACGTGATTCTCCTTTATCGGACCCTTCCGACAGGCTTCTCAATAACGCTCACAATCAATTAACAAAGACCAAAAAACCCTCCAAGAGAGAGAAAATAAACGCTCAATATCAAAGGCTCTCTTGGCATACGACGGCAAATTCTAGATGCAGAATTCGTACATAATACAGATCTATATATAATACCTAAAGACTCCTAAACATATTAGAACTCAATTACAATGTATTTTAGACCTAGAAGCTACGGGCCGTCCGGACAGTAAGTGAGCTCGTCCAAACGGGCTGTTAAAAACACGGGGAAAAGGCTTCTTGAAAACTGCCGTCCGGACGGGTAAGAGTGGCCGTCCGGACGGTACTAGGGCAACATCACTTCAAGGAACTTTTGGCGCGGCGCGTTCGGATGGGACTCCAGACGCGAGTTCAGACGAACTTCTCGGGAAATCTTCATCTTCATCATGCGTCCGGACGGTCAAAGAGTCCGTCCGGACAGTCTTTGTTCCAATATCAACTTGGCACTTTGAACTCCATTTTATTCACGAACATTAGCCAATACTTGAAATTAACACTCTCAATTAACATGAGGTTCCTTATGTAATAATCCTCTAGATCTAATATTTTGTAAGATTACAACATCACCAGCAAGAACAAATGTAACTGTGGCCATAACTGCCGAACGAATTGTTTCATCAAACTATAAACAACACAAAAATGGAGTCAATCCCAAGTGAGAAAAGCAATAAGCAAAAATGATAATTTCATTTAGTAAAGATTGAATATAAGTAAGTCCTTTGCTTTAGGAATTCAACTATAAGAAACAAAAAGTAAATATCATTTCATAGGTATGAGAAACAAAAAGAACGCATTTGGCATATTCATTTGAAACAAAAAGTAAAAATGCGATAATTGTACAATATATAAAGATCATTGAAGAACTGCAAGCTCTCATTACTTCAACAATACTGCCATAGGTCAACCACATTAGTATATAGTTTCAAATTGCAACCTTTGATTGCTAGTTTTGTATGTATCCACTATATGGATCCCAAATCTAGTTGGTTTTCACTATCTTGGGTATACAGACAGCTCTATTATCTTTCAAACTTTGGTCAGTGATTTACTATGCAAAATACCTGGTGGTTGCACGCAAAAGTAGACTTTTATATGGTATAATAGAAACAGAGGTGAGAGAGAACGTTATGTGGCAGGGAATCAGACAAAGGGAGAGGCATTCAATGGTTAATTAAACTGATAGTAATAATATTATTCTCATTGATGTGTGGTGATCCATACAAATACAATGCAACTAAATAATATTGCTATGGGAATAAGTTTCAAGACTTTAAAATGGATCACCACACATCAATGGGTTGCCCTTCCCAGAATTGGATAGAATTAGATTAGATTTTAGTAACAAATGTAATCCTCAAGTCCTCAACCTATTTTGAGCCCAAGCCAATATCAGATCCCTGTCCAAATGAGCATGCTTCATGCCAGCTTCTTGGAAGGGTATATCTTGATGTGAAAGGAATGCCTGATTCCTTCTTTTTTTTTTTCCAATCCCTAAGCAACTTTTTCTTGTCTTCTAGAGAACAGAAAAGACACACTCCCCCTACAAAACTCAAAGTATCAAAGTGGCCCACCTTCCTCTGTTCAATTAAAAAAAAAAAAGGTGCTACAACTACAGTCCTAAGCACAGTTCATGGAGCCAATAAGCCAGAATGCTAAGACCTAGTGTTATATTGCTGGAGCCAAGTTTCTTGGGAACTCCAACATGAATCATTTCATTCCTTACTCGTTGAACATCATCCTATCTCTCAGATTTGACATAAATGTTAGATAAGAAAACATAATCTCAATCATAAAGAACTTCCAACTTGGCAAGCTATTGGATGGATTCCTTAATTAGCCAATTCAGCATTCCCGTGAACCCTACAAGCACCCAACAAAGTTCTCCACAACACAGCTGTTGGAGGCAAAGGCATGGTTTTAATCAATTGCCAAGCATCATATAACAATCCTCATCTGCTTAGAAGATCAACCATGCAACCATAATGCTTTATATCAGGCATGATTGTGAGGAACTTTCTGCTTTTGTATATTTTTTGTATTGAGAATTGGTGGATTATATGAATGAAATGGAAAGAGAGATGAGTAATGGAAATGGAAGTGAATTGGTCTAAACCAAATGATGTATTGAGTTTTTGAGATACTCAACCATCTCTAGGTTACAAGTTCAAGCAAAAAGCTCAGTCTAATTCATAAAAGATTACATTCACGCTGATTGCATTATATACTATGCAATCAGCCTAATAGCCCATTTAACAACCAACTAACAAGCTTAACAGCCCAATGCAGTTACAACAATAAACCCAGCAATTGTAACTTCACTTCTAGCTGCCCACCAACGCCGGCCCGTTATTACAGCCTTTATTCAAGAGTACATGCCAACTATTGACACACGTGCTCCTAACTGAGTCACTTATTCCTCAAGTGCTTGCTAGCTACAGTACATTTGTCGCTCCATCCTCAGTCTTCTCAGCTCCACCATACACGTGGCTCTTATGACAAAATATCTCCCACATCACTACGCCTCTTTCTTCTTTCTTCATCTCCTCAGAAGCCTCAACTCCTTCATCTTCTTCAGAGCTCATTCCCTTTTCCTTAAAACACCTTGCAATGATCTTATACACCTTAACTCCATGGCTGCTAACAATTCCAAAGCTTGCTGACAGTAACCATGGATGGCCAAACCCATAATCATTTCATTAAACACTTGACTGGCAAGACCCATAAACAGCATCTAAACACAAACACAACATCTAAACCCAAACCCAACAGAAATAGAGGAAAGAAATCAAAATTCTACACTAATTCGGTCAAAACAAAGCAACCGATTCAATCAAAATTTCACCATGGAGGCCAAGCAAACACCAAACAATCCAACCCAACAGAGCACAATAATTTTTCAATCCAACACAATAGGCCAAGAGAACGTAACAGAGCACAATAATTTTTTAATCCAACCCAAAAAATCAAGAAAAAATACCTTAGATGCAAGCGTCTTGGAGAAGTTGCAGAGAGACTCAAGCTTAAGATTTCCAACGATGAAGGATTTTCGACGAGCTTGAGAGAGAGAGAGTTGTGCGAGAGAGATTGCAAAGCTTGAGATTTTCAATGTTGAAAGAGTTGTGCAAGAGAGAAGTTGCAGAGCTTGAGATTTTTGACGAGCTTGAGAGAGAGTTGTGTGAGAGAGCAAATGTGTGAGAAAGAAAAATGTAGATGCTCGGGTTGGGGAAATTGAGAGGCATCCGGTCTAGAGAAATTGGTTTACAGTTTTGTAGTAAACCATTTTTCCAAAATTAATAAAAGGATTTTTGGTCAAAGGGAAAAGATTTTACATTGACTATTATTTTACGTCACGCCAAACACCCGTAAATGGGGAAAATATTTTCCATAAATCCTTTTACGGCGAAACAAACGGAGTCCTAAAATAAGCAATGTTTTAGCATTTAATGAGAAAGCTCCCATTAAGGAAACAGATCATCTCCAATTAGTTATAATGAAGGGGTATTTTTGTCTTTTCACTTTTTGAAAAGACAAAAATACTCTCTACTATAATTAATTGAATATTATTCAGTATAATTAAACTGGAGAGGATACCAATTTCGGATCCGGATCCGGATTCTCTCCAGTACATAATGGACCGGAGAGTATCCAGTTCATGGAGTGCCACATGTCATCTTAGTAAAAAAATAAAAAATATTAATTAATATTTAAAAATAAATGAAAACTAAAATAATAATAAAAAAATGGGTAGCCGGACACCCTCAAGGGCCAATGATTTTTTTTTTTTTTTTTTTTTTTTTTTTTTCAGTTTGGGCCTTGGGGGTGGTCCAGCCACCCCCAATGGCCATAGGTGGCTTCGGTCACCCTAAATCAGCCGGTCTAAGCTACTCCTAGGCCAATAGTGGTGGTTCGGTCACCCCCTATGGGCTGGCCGGCCACCCCTTAGTTTTTTTAAAATATTTTTTTAATATTTTATTATTTTTAAAGTATAAATAATATCTTGTTATTACTTATATTAAATGGGCATGTGTCTCATTTATGGCCCTATGATCTCTTTAGAGAGATCTTGGCCATTAACTGGATATTCTCTAGTCCAAAATAGATTAGAGATGATCTTATTCCACTAATTTCAATGAAACATATGTTTAGTAGGTTCTTCATTAAATGCTAAAATATAACTTATTTTAGACCTGAAATGAAATAGATGGTTGAGATTTATAAATTTGAGATCTTGTTAGAATGATATCTAAATTGGGCTTAGACGTTGGATTTTGGGCTATTATTAAATAAAAAAAAAAATTCAAAAAAAAAAGAAAGTATTGGGTCCTCTTTATTTACTGTCCACACCATCCAACCATTCCAGCCGTCCGATTCTCTCCCCAAGCTCATCTCAAACCACACAAACGCATATACCATACCCTCAGCCCACATATATAAGCCAGTGAAAGCCACCCAAAACCCTAACGCCTCTCTCAAACACTCGCATTTCCCTACCCTATTTCTTCAGCCGCTTCACAGAGAAGAGAGAGAGAAAGAGATGGTGTCGGGTTCAGGGATCTGCGCGAAGCGCGTGGTGGTGGATGCGCGTCACCACATGCTGGGTCGCTTGTCGTCGATCATTGCGAAGGAGCTTCTGAACGGGCAGAAGGTGGTAGTGGTACGGTGCGAAGAGATCGCCATCTCCGGCGGGTTGGTCCGCCAGAAGATGAAGTACATGAGGTTCCTCCGCAAGCGCATGAACACCAAGCCTTCCCATGGCCCCATCCACTTCCGCGCCCCTTCAAAGATCCTCTGGCGCACCATTCGTGGGTGAGTAGCTCTATGTCTATTGGGTTTATTTTTGTGCTTGTGTTTTGTTGAAACTTTGGATCTAGGGTTTGGTTAGTTTTTTCGTTTTTAACGAAATTCTGAAACCCATTTGTTACTTTTATAAGATATTTTTTTTATCTGGGTTTTTTGGTTAATTATTTCATTTATTATACATAGCCAAACTCTGAAACCCATTTGGTGCTTCTGGAAGAGATTTGTGGTTTACGAAAACTGGGTCTTTTACCCTAATAATGGTGCACGTGTGGTAAATTTAAACTTTGTTTGATGTCTGTAGAATGATTCCGCACAAGACCAAGCGTGGAGCGGCAGCACTTGCTCGATTGAAGGCTTATGAGGGGGTTCCACCTCCCTACGATAAGATTAAGCGCATGGTCATTCCTGATGCTCTCAAGTGAGTTTTTTTTTTTTTTCTCCCACTGGAATTTGATTTTTGTTTTTAACTTCATTAGGTAGTTAGTTGCTTTCAGATTTATATATGATTGTTGCTTCTGGGTTTTGGAAAATTCAGGGTTTTGAGGCTTCAAGCAGGACACAAATACTGCTTGTTGGGCAAGCTTTCGTCAGAGGTCGGGTGGAACCACTATGAAACTATCAAGGTGACAATTCCCAAGCTCTTCTTCTATGTCTTACTCTTTTATCTTTTCATGATTTTCATTGGTTTTCTCTAGATGCTAGGGGAATGCGTATAATGTTTAATTTCTTGGATTGGGCTGTAGTTTATGTTCCTCATCTTTGAATCTTTTGGATCTTGTTAATTTTTTAGCTTGTATAGATTGTAGACGGCTTTATAGTATTTGTTGTCTCTGTTTTATACTTGTGTAGAATGGCTTTGTCCATTTCTTTGATAGAATAATTATTTATTAAAAATGTGTATAATTTTGAAGTCCGTGGTAATATTATTATTTGTGTTGTATGCTTTAGACATCCCTTGCTAACTGTCTATTTGGTTTGCATTTTATGATGCAGTTTTATTTAAAAAGTCTGCGACTGAATTATTTTGTTTCCATTGGAACCATAATACTTCTGCCTCCAAACTCCAAACTTTTCATTTCTTTAGGCCTCAGATTCCACCTTGAAAATGATAAGTTTACCTTTTTTCGTTAAAGCCAATTTCTCATTTTTTTTTTTAACTCACGGCTCAACCTTGATAGTTACGAGTTTAAGATGCTATTATCAATATGCATAATACCATTAAATGGTGAAATGGATGAATTGTTTAGCTATTGATACAGAGTTATTTGCTGAAATTCTCTCTTTTCTGTTACCTAGTTGCTGTCACCTTCTATTGAGCACGCACTGCTATGGCAGGTGTTTTGATTACTAATGTTTGTGTTATCATGCGGCAATCATATAAACAATTGTGCTTCATATAACATAATATCTGGTTGCTTTGGGTATCATAATCTGATTTATCTAGATAAATGTTTGATAGAAAATATTCTAGGCTGCTTAACTCAGTCAAGTTATATCATTGTGCTAGAAGTATTGGAATTATATTTTTGATAATGTACTCATCAGTTGTAATATTAAATTTTGAGAAATGCTAAATATCCCCAAATTTAAAAGTATTAAGATAATTTACTCTATCTGGAAGTCTGTTGCCTGAAATTCTAAAAGTTCCAACAAATTTAAAAAGCTACTGTAATTACTATTAGTACCAAAAATAAATTTGCTTTTAGTACATTGGTGGCTCATTGTGGACGCTACATGCCCCACTATTTTGTCATGTACCTTGTTGTGGTTTGTGTGTTCGTTTAATTAGAATTATTAGAACACTTCCACATGAAACTTTGTGATTAAAATTCAAATTGAAATTTGTTCTAAACTAGTAAAATCCACTTCTAGAATATTTCGTTGAGTAAATGGCATTGAGCTAGCATGATTTTGTGAAATGTTTTTCTAACATTCTCACCTTGTTTACCTGTGCAGGAGCTTGAGAGGAAAAGAAAGGAGAGGGCTCAGGTTGCTTACGAGAGAAAGAAGCAATTGACAAAACTAAGGGTCAAAGCTGAGAAGGCTGCTGAGGAGAAGCTTGGCCCACAGCTAGAGATCATTGCTCCCATCAAATATTGATCCGGAGAGACGAGTGTTTTTTTAAATGAAGTTTGGGAGTTCCAGTTTTTTTTTAAAAAAATTACTTTTTCACCAGACTTTCAAGTAGATGTCATGTTCTTTTGCATGGAAATTGGGATATCGAAAGTAGCTTTGTTTTTGTGTTAACAATTTTCTATTCATACATTTTCAAGTACGATCCTCTCTTCTTTGAGTGCCGTGATTTCTTTTCCTTTTGGGGACAAGTAGCGACCTACGTATTTGGATCTTGTAACACGATTTTGGTTTTCTCTATGCCGATTATATTATTAAATAGAGTGAATATTTCACCACCCTCTTGGATATTCACTTGGGCAGGATAAAGTGAGAAAAAATTTTCAAACCTTGTTAGAATTGGTACATAAATGAAGACTATGAAGATAGAATAATGGTTCATGCTAGTTTAAGGCATAGCAAGAAGATTATGTGTGTGTATATATATATATATATATATATATGTATATATTTGTCAATCACTAGACAGCCCGCATCTAATCTGATCGGCTACAAAAGCACACTCGTGCAGGAGGGGGAAGTCTTTAGAGGTTATACAGATGATAATTGATAACACAATAACGCACAGCAGCACACAAATGATGTGGTTATACAGGAATATTTCAAGTTTGGAATTTTTTTCAAACTAGTCTGGAAAAAATATCTTTCAACTCATTTAAAATAGTGCCAAGTGTATATAACATTTAAAAACGTTAGTTTAAGTTTGTAAACTGCTATTAATGAGTCTTAAGAATCTAATATGCGTTTTAAATGTTTAAAAACACTTGGCACTTTTTTAATGGAATTGTCACTAGTTCGAATTCCTTCTCCCTTTCCTTGTGGGCATGTCAAAAAAAATGGGTTGAAAGATATTTCCTCTTGACTAGTTTGAAAGAAATTTTTGTCCATATTTCATAACCATTATTATATAATAATTCAACCCAAATAAATAAAAGGAAAATGCTAGAGGTCAATATTTTTCTCATATTTAGTCCATATTCTTTTACAATCAACCATTAGATTTGTAGACTTATGTATGGTCAATGGTAGACTTCACAAATCTAATGATTGATCTATTAAATTTATAAGAGAATATGGGTCAAATATAAGAAACTTATTGACCCTCGCATATCTCTAAATAAAAAGAAGACTTAAGACCCTCTTACCCTCTGTTTCTTGCTCACACCACTCTCTCTTTGGTTGCTCTCAATTCTCTGAATCCTCAAAGGGTGATCACTTTACCCCTTCCTTACTGCAGTCCTGCTGTGTACAGCTTCTGTATCATGCTCTATATATTCACTTATTCTCAAAATCTGCACATACAAATCATGATATTCCTTTTCTTCTTCTTCTTCTTCTTCTTCTTTTTTTTTTTAAAAAAAAAAAATCTCTACGAACGACTAAGAAAAAATAACAGTACTTGAGGCAGCTATGGTGTTTTGCAAATTAAATATTATTTTAGGATAAATGATAATGGATGTGAATAGAGTGAAGTTCAATGGGGGGGTAATATAGATTGACAAACCAAACTCACCTATATGGCTATATATATCGCGGAACATCCGCATGGGTCAACTCTTAGCTTTGATTCTTCGCTGCAGGCCATGGAATGCCGGAGCAAAAGGATTTTTTTTTTTTTTTTTAATTTATTTTATGGCCAGAAAGACCATGAAACATGCTTCAAATGCCTTTGATTTGTACCATGAAACATGGATGCATTTATGAATGTTTCAAAATGGGACAGAAATTTCTTCCAAACCGGTTTGGAGGAAATTTTGTCTAACCCACATAAAATAGTGCCAAGTGTCTAAACATTTAATATGCACATTAAATATTATATGGCCATTAATAGCATATTACTAACTAAGATTAGGTTAACTTTTTTTTTTTTTGAGAAATTTCTCTTTTTTTTTACACATACATCATACTTGGTCTCCAAATCTGTATTAGCACAAAAACATATTAATTTTAAGAAAAAAGAGAAAGAAAGAAAAAAGAACAAACGGTAGAATTTTTTATTTTTTTGGACGTGGGTTTTTTAGATGTATTTTTTTTTTTTTGGAAAATGCTAGGGGTTCTCCCCATAATATTCTCCTAGCGCGTAGAACATGATTTAAGAAAAAATAAAATTGTAGTGGCCTCTATTACTGGTTTTTTTTAGGCATTAGACATTAGCACCAAAATTGAGGCATTAGCACTAAATTTAGGATGATTAAATCAATTTTGGGTGATACCATCCTTAAAGGGTTAACCTTCCACCCTTAGGTTTTTTTTTTTGAAAAGAAGATAAATCTTCATTAGCAAAAAAACTAGAGAGCCAAAAACGCTCTACAAAGCTAGAGCTAAACGCTCTAAATTAACCATATTCAAAATACAAGGCGGACACTCTTCTATCCAAATTTTATTCATAAAATTCATCGCTGCTTCCTTCGCAAGAGTATGGGCTACCGTCCTCAAGAGATAGCTCAATCGGCTAGAACCACACTTAATAAAGTGGAGGTCACTAGTTCGAGTCCCCTCTCCCCACTCTTGTGCGGACATGTCAAAAAAAAAAAAAGTATGGGCTACCATATTGGCCTCTCTCTTGACATGTGCAATCTTCCAAGTTCTTAACAACCGTAGCACCAGCAGGGCGTCGTCCAAAATCTGTCCATAGCTTCGTCGACTGGTGTTACCCTCATTAATTGCCTTTACCACTTCCAGGGAATCGCCTTCCAATTGAACGTCAAAAAACCCAAGTTCCCAACAAAGCTCGACAGCCTGAAAAAGTGCCATAGCTTCCCTTGTTGCTGGGTTACAAATGACGGAAAAAGTTTTCCTTTGGGCTAAACAAACTTGTCCCTGGGCATCCCGAATCACAATTCCCACTCCAATTTGCTTCGTTTTCTTTGAGATAGCTACATCCCAATTTACCTTGTAGACTCCTTGTGGTGGGTTCTTCCATTCAAAATGTTGGGAATTTGATTCGGCAGTCCCTTCTTTATCACAGACGTTTGCTTCTTTGAATGCTTGCTGTAAGACAACAGCTTCTCGAGCCAGAGCTGATGGGTGCGAGAAAACTCCTTTATGAATTACTGCATTTCGCCTTGACCATATCGCCTTCGCCGTTATGATGAATAACTCATCCTGTACAATTTTCCATCTGTAGAGGTTTGCTTTAGTGGGTAATATGTTATGGCAGGCTCTCCAAATAAATACTTTTGCCGAATTCGGGATTGTTAAATTCCAAATAATTTTCCAGATCTCCTGTGCACCTCCCTGGTTCGATCCTTCTCCCTGCATCGCATCGTGCTTCTCCTTTTCTAGGTGATACGCACTACGTACCGTGAATTCTCCAGTCGAAGTCGCATACCATATTAATTTATCTTCCATCCGGTAACGACTTACGGACTTAGAGGAAGATTACACACAATCTCAGCCTCCTCTTTTGTGAATATCGACCGAATAAGATCAGCTTTCCATCTCACCGGATGTTCTTCTATTAATTCACTCACCTTGGCATCTGCCGCAAGAGTATTGCACGGTGATTGGATTTTGAAAGTAGTAGGCCTCGGAATCCAATTGTCCCCCCCCACACAGCAACAGACCTTCCGTTTCCAATTCTCCTCAGGCAACCCGATTGTAGAAGCTCTCTACTGGCAAGTATACTTCTCCAAGCATACGAGGGCCTACATCCCGTGTTTGCCGACCAAAAATCTCCATTAATATTTATCCTTCAAAAATTTTACTGCTAGACCCTCCGGGTTTGTCACTAGCCTCCAACCTTGCTTAGCAAGCTTATTAAAACAATATAAGTCCCGAAAACCCATGCCTTCTTTTGATTTTGCCCGTCCTAGCTGCTCCCAACTCATCCAATGGATCTTGTGATCATTTTCTCTACTACCCCACCAAAACTTCTGCATCAGTTTATTCATATCCTTGCAAAGCTCCTTTGGAAGTAAAAAAAATACTCATGTTGTAAGTAAGAAAGCTCCTTAAGTTTTAGTTTTGAATCCAAAAACAAGTTTTAAAGTATTAGAACCTAAATATTAACTCATAAAAATTTATCTGTTGGCAAAAAAATGCACTACAATTTTTTTTTTTTTTTTTTAAATCATATTCTATGTAAGACTGAGAGAACGCTAAGAGAACACTATGGGGANCCCCCCCCCCCCCCTTTTTTTTTCCTTCTAATAAAATATCCTTAGATGTGATTTAATATGTTTAGATGTGATTTTTTTTGGGTTTTTAATAAAATATGCCATTAGATATTCCCTTTTAAAGGTTAGTTTTAACCTTGGTAAAAATTAGTCTAACATTTAACCAAAAGAAAAGAAAGAAAAAGAAAAAGAAAAAGAAAAAAAAAAAAGTTAACCTAACCTTAGTTAGTAATATGCTATTAATGACCATCTAATATTTAATGTGCATATTAAATATTTAGACACTTGGCACTATTTTATAGGAATAGGATCCTCTCCATTTCAAATGAAATTGATAATATCCATTTAATATAAAATGAGGGGTAATATTATAAATTTAGTCATTCAATTTTAATGTTAAAACAATACTATCCCTTATTTTACACTAAATAGATATTATCCATTTCATTTGAAATGGAGAAGATCATGTTCCCATTTTATGTGGGTTGGATGAAATCTGTCCTTCAAAATGTTTAATAATTGTGTAATCGATCGTGGCTAGGGTACTCAAATTTCAGTAAGGAGTCCATTTTATCATTGTTTCGAAGGGTCAATTTATATGTATATATAGATATTCAACTCTAATGAGACTCCCTTTTCCCCCTCTCTCCATATTCAATAATAATAATAAGGTAATAATTAAAAACTCAAATGAGACTCATAAATTAGTCAACCATACATATATGCCGGCAACATAATATTGACTCCATGAGTAATATTAGAAATTACATTTCCATCGCACAATTATCTCACGTTAATGCTGACGTAGTAGTTTCAACTTTAACCATATTAACAAAAATTGATTGACACGGCAATTGGAATCTCCACCCTAAAATGGAAAGTACTAGAGAATACATGGGGCGATGATCATATTCAAATGGGGTGTCCCGTGTCAAGCTAGCCTAATGAATTTCAATTCATCGCATATTTGGAGGAAAAATACTTGGAATACTACAATTTTTACTACAAAATCATTTAAAAAAGGTATAATTTTTACTATTTGGATTGAATCAATTTTGGTAAAGATAACCCAAGCATTCATATTATGTACCTTACAACAACAACCCTAGGGCATAAATATATGTGAATCCCACCTAAGATCCAGCTGAATCTCACATCAACCGGAAATATTTGACAACACTCTAAATTCTTCAATTTCATTTACACTAATCAATTTCGACAGCTTGTTAAAATCTATCTCAGTGACACTCCAATGCTTTCTTGGATTTCTCTGAAAATTATTATCTTAATTAAAATGGCTTTTAAAATTACTATTGGATTTGTAATAAATCACTATTAAATTTTTTATTTAATTGTGATTTTAATCACATCAGTTTTGAGAGACATATGAGAAACATTGGGTGACGTGTAGTATTACTTGAAAATTATTACACCCACGTGGAGAATATACACTAGTATATTTGCATAAGATGGAAAGAATATAGAGCAAAGAACAAAACTTTTTTTTTTTTTTTTTTGGAATTTTGTGGGCTTAGAAAGAGAGGGAGTTAAGGAAGAGAATCTGAAACTTGAAAAAGAAAATAATAATAATAATAATAATAACCTACCCAAAAAGAGAAGAAGAAGAAGAAGAAGAAAAAAAAAAAAGAAAAAAGAAAAGAAAAAGGAAGAGAATCTCTCCTATTATATTAAAAAATCGTTTACTTAATTCTAATTGAACAATATTCCATATCCAGACCTCTGACTTTCCTGCTTTCCCTCTAAAATCCATCTCCCCTTTAAGTAGAGAATTCAGCCATGATCTTCAAAACCTTCCATTACCCTATATATCTCCTCTCTTCTTTTTAGGGTTTATTTTCTTTCTCCATCATTTCATCAAACATCTTTTACTTTCCACAGTTCTCAAAAAAATGGAGTCTCTGGGATGGTACTATTTCTGTGCATGCATTACTCTGTTGGTGGGATTTGAGTTGGGCCTAGCAAATGGTCAATATTATAGGCAAGTCGGCAGCAGGAAGTTGCCTTATCAAACATTCACCGTCGATCAGTCTGGCCATGGCAACTTCTCCACCGTTCAATCGGCTATAGATGCTGTTCCTTCCAACAACAAGTATTGGATTTGTATTAGGGTCAAGGCCGGCACCTATAGGTATAATTTTCATTTGTTCTTTCTGTTCAAGGGTCTGTTTGGGGTTTGCGATTCTAAAACGTGCGATTTTTAAAGCGTTTGGTAAAATCAACGCACTCTATTGCTTGAGATTCGAAAAATGCAGCTTGTTTTACATTTTCAAATCGCAATTTTTAAAAAAAGGGTTCCATTTTTGTATTATATAAACAAAAATATTGCATTTTTATGGCTGAAAAACAAGTTGTGCATATAGAGAAAAGGTGATAGTCCCTTATGATAAGCAATATATCATCCTAAAAGGAGAGGGAAGGAGAAAGACATGGATTGAATGGAATGATCATGACAACGTGGCACAAAGCGCTACTTTCTACTCTCAAGCAGATAATTTCGTTGCCAAAAGCATCAGCTTTAGGGTAAGTATTTGTTAATCTTTAATCCTTAATTATTAATTAGTTTTTCATTAAAAAAAACGATTTTTCCTTTTTTTTTTTTTCTTTTTCTTTTTCACAAGGGATGATGAGATGCATGCATGCATGCAAACATGTACGTCTGCACCATAAGTTTTATATATATATATATTTCAATTGGTGAGATTAATTAGTTTTGCTGTTATTACGGAAATGACATTGTTGGTAAACAGAATACATACAACATTGATCCGGTGAACAAAAACCCGAGAGCGCCGGCGGTGGCAGCCATGATCAGCGGTGACAAATCAGCATTCTATCGATGCGGGTTTTACGGGTTGCAAGACACTTTGTGGGATGTTCAAGGCCGACATTACTACAACAAATGCACCGTGCAGGGTGCTATTGATTTTATCTTCGGCGCTGGACAGACTATTTTTGAGGTTTCATTTCTTTGTTTCTTTATTTCTTTTGTGTATTTATTTATTTACATGCAATTATCATGAATGATCATGAGCATGCATGCATGCATATCTTTGTTATTATTAATTTCTTGGCAGGAGATTTTTATTTTTTATTTTTGAATGTTTATAATAGTTCTGTTACTTTTCACACCTATTTAATTATCACACTTATTCTGCATCGGCTGACGTTGCATATTTGAAGTGTGAATAAACTACTTAAAACATGTCAGGTCAAATAGTGTGACGTTTGTGTGATAAATAGGTCTGGAGTGTAGCATTACTCTTTAAGTGGCTTCTTATGTTTGCCCTTTAACATATCACTTAAAACACTTAACGCTTAATCTATGTGAAATAAGCGTGAAGAGTAGAATTAGTACTCTTATGTTTATACAACCTTTGAAAGCAATTTACAATAGGATTTTGGGTTATATATATGTTAACCAATTAAAAATGATAGTAAGTTATTTTTATCTGCAGAACTGTTCCATAGCATATTCTGGAGAATATATAGAGCCAGGTGTATTGGGTTACATCACAGCACAGGGAAGACTCGGTCCATATGATTCAAATGGGTTTGTATTCAAAGGCTGCAGTGTGCACGGCACTGGTTCAACCTACTTGGGAAGGCCATGGAGAGCTTATTCCAGGGTCATATTCTACAACTCTAATTTTTCACACGTTGTAAACCCAACGGGATGGGATGCCTGGAACTATGTCAGCTCGGAGTACCATCTCTCAACCCTAACTATTATTAATTAACACGTTTTTAATTAAATGGACGGAAACTTCTTACAAACTAAACTGTATATATGCTTCAATGTTCAGGCAAAGATTAACTTATGTAGAGCACAATTGCTTCGGATCGGGGGCCGCAGACTCTTCCCAGCGTGTGAGTTGGTCAAAGAAGTTGAGCCAAGCTGATTTGAATGAGTTTATACGCATTACTTTCATTGACAATGAAGGATGGCTTGATGACCAACCTCTTTAAATTGATTTTGCTTACATTTCTGCCAACATTCAACATTTTTTTTTTTTTTTGTTACGATTTCCTCTCCTTTTTCATGGCTCCATGTATTAATTTGTGAATGCTTATTTTTAGCAGGACCGTTTAATTATGTCAAAAAGGGGGTCCAAATTGCTGATAAATTGTTGCTACATAATCTATAATTAATGGGAGTGTCTCAGGTTATACCATGTTAACCCAAAAAGCGGTTTTCCTTCTCACTTCCGAATGGTTGTAGGGAAAACTTTAGCAAATATACATGTTTGATGATTTATGAATGAGTGAATGATGCTATTCTTCACACCCATTTCACATTGGTTGACGTAATGTGTTTTAAGTGACTGACATGAAAAACTACAAAACACATCACATCAGCCAATAAAATATAACATTATTCACGAATAACCATACCAATTGAGATGGTATGTTTTATATAACTTACAAAGTCAAACACTTAAAACATGTTATGGTAGGCTAATAGCCGGTGTAACATGAGACACCCATTTCACATTGGGTAACGTAGTGTGTTTTAAGTGGCTGACATGAAAAACTACTTAAAACACATCACATCAGCCAGTAAAATATAGCATTATTATTCACAAATAATCATACCAGTTGAGATGATGTGTTTCACGTAACTTACAATGTCAAAGACTTAAAACATGTTATGTCAACCGGTTTAACATGAATATGATAAATGAGTGTGAAATATAATACTAACAAACCGGTGTAACATGAGTATGATAAATGAGTGAAATATGATACTAACATAATTTTATTAGTTTATTTTTGAGTAATGGAAGTGCCATAATTTGTGTTCCTTGAGCTAATATTTCTGTAACATGAAACTTATAATTGCATAGATTGCATAAATTGCCATGAAACTCCTGTTCAGAAGAGAAAGTATGCTTATTATTAATTGACAAGGTTGAAATGTTGGTAACCTTGAGAGCAAAGTTTGAAAGGGTCTAGCCACCAGAGCCCTCAATTTTATGCTTAAACCCACCTCTGCATATCTTGCTTTTCATCTTGCGCATGCATTGCAAGTGCCCTTGAGTGGTATTCATTCTCATACAAGGAAAGCAACATCTCTCTGCAACTTTCACCCCTTGGCTGTGTCGATTTTGAATGCATGGCCCTCCCATAATCCAAAATTATTTTGTGCAATCATATCCAATCCAATTATAAACACCCCTTTCAATTAAAACATGTAACAAAAGAGTACTCCATCAAATCAATTCTTGGATGCCAACAGAACACTTGCTTCATAAAGCTTATCCCTCTCTTCAAAGACTAAGCACTGGCGAATACTCTCAACCAGAAAGCATCCTTGGAAATAGAGGTGTGGAGATATCAAGAACTTGATTTGATGTCAACTGTCTATTTAGTGTTATGTGTTGGGACGCTAAGATAAAATTTTGTATTCTTAAAGTCATCTAGAAGTGGGTTGTATCCATCCTTCGTTCTTGTCTTTGACGGCACGCCAAACTCTTCCATGAATGAAGATGTATCAAGCTACACCAATTGAAAAAATAATTTATGTATACAGAAAAGCAGATAGAAAATCTCACAATAATGGTCAGCTAGATTAGCATTGAGGCTGATTTTATCATAAGGGCAGATCTAGAAGGAAATTTCCTTACAATAAATGCAACTGTTTCCTTTCTGCAGTTTGGTTAGACTAACATATTTTTGCTAACAATTATGAGATAACTTGAAAAGTAAAATGAAGTGGTTGTTCTAGGCGCTTGGGCGATCGGTAACCCCATTTCCTGGACCTCCCTAAACATAATGGCCAATGCACATATCTTTCATCTCATATTATGCTATATATTTTAATCGATATTGGCACTCCCAACAATGCACATGATACAGACCCTCTCCTATTAGGGCTTAGAAATTCCATTCCCCACGATTTCATTTTCAATCAAAACAAACAGTAACTGAACTCCTAATACATTTAGCAAAAACAAGAAAAACAAAAAGATAGATATGGATGCCACTTTTTCGAAAGATTGGTATTCTAGGAGGCATCAATGACTGCCAGAATTCCTAAACAATGCCAATCATAGCACTATATGAACTTTCCAATGTGGAGAGCTAGTCTGGAAAAGAAGGGCAAGAATAGTGGATAGAATGATTCTCCTTTAGAAAAGGGCATTGTTTTCCATGTATTCATGAACACAAGCAAGCCAAATTGAACAGAATTTAGTGCTCCTGAGTTCTTATCTTATGGTTGAGAGAAATAGAAATTCTGGTTTTAAGAGAACCAACTTACTGTAATAGTTCGCCTCTTCTTCCCTTGCTTGGATGATTTATCTTTGTGCAATTTCAACCATCCAGAACAGTAATGGTCCATAGATTCCAAAAGCCAAAAGTCAGTGGGGAAAAATATGTCAGCATCACCCTGCAATAGAAACAACCGCAAGCATGAAATGGACCATCAGATTACCATTTTACTAATAGTAAACTGTTTGATGTAGCTAAGATTTTCAGTTCAAGGAATCTTTATGGAGCTTTGGATGTATGATGTTGGGTGTAGATTTTCAACTATAGGATGCAAAGTTCTCTTTTTTGTGTAGGTTTACAATGATGTTACTAATTTGGTAGGAAGAAATTTGAGAAGTGATGGGAATCAGAAAGGCGCTGTGCAGGCCAATCTGGTGCACGGGTGGTAGGTATTCAGATCCTCCAACCCGACCCTTGACTTTAGTGGGTGATCCTTGGTGGACCATCCTGTGACCGTCCAGATTGATATGGACATTTGATATTAGCTGCCAATGGGAAGATTTTATTCATAATCCTAATTATTTGGATTTCTTTACAATTTGAAATTAGGGTAATAAGAAAGATAGCAGATAATTTAGCAGGATTATACAAAGGAGTGACCTCAAAAGAAGCAGCAGCAGCTTGTATTTTTATTAAGCGGTTTATAATTAAATAAGTTTGTAAACAACTGGACCCTTAACCATAAAAGTGTCATAAGTCGATGTTCAAATGGTTCTAGTTCTCCAGCTTTACTTGCACATTAATTATTAAGTGGCAATATTATCCACATTGTCAAGTCTATAAATTGTGTTGGCATATTCCGTTGAATTGAAGAATTATCACAATAGGAGCTGTGTTGTCTAAGTCTAAGTCTAGTGACTTGCACCATACACGAATTGAAGAACTACCAGTCTATCACATGTCCTCATGAGGACACTGTCAAGAACTTACAAATCGATCTCAATTATTTAGGATGGTAAGTATTCATCAAAAAATTATCTAGGATGATAAGTAACTTAGAAACCTAGAACTTCAACTTTAAATTTAAAGTGACGTGAGTTGAATAATGAATGGTTAAAGTTTTGAAACAAGTAGGCTTAAATTTTCCACAAACTGTTAATTGGAGTTTGAACAGTAATATTATCACTTAAATGGTGACCTCAGGCTGAGAAACAGATTGTCTCACTAGAAATGCAGTCAAATCCCATTAGAATGTGGATATAAAAAGCTCAACTCAAGAGTATCATTTGAAAAATGTTTGATGGATCATTCTATTTAGGATTTTTTTGAAGGCCCAATAAATAACTTCTTCTCCTCACGAGCTAGCTAGTTACTCTAAATATCAACAGAGCAATGAAGAGCATATTAGAGAGAAAATTATGTGTTCTTGAGAGAAAAAAGAGAGACTCGGTATTCGTTGAAAACTATTACGAAAGCTTGAGGGAGAGAGAGAATGCAAAACCAGTGTGCAGATTTAAGTTCTTTCTCTTGAGTGGTGTCTCTAGAAATCATCTTAGTACCAAAAACCACATGTAGAGATCGCTTCTACACTATGACAAGTAAAGATAGAAGGATTCTGTCAAGGATGCTAAGGAGTTGGCATACATGGAGAACGCATAGAAGAGTTAACACGTGATATCAATGAATGAAGAATGAGGATAATGGAATTTTGGTCGGTGAACAAGCGTGAATAGTACAACTTGAGTCTTGTGGAGTTCGAGTCAATGAATAAGTCTATGTGCAAGTTCAGTAAGTCTTGTACATGTTTTCCCCAAATAGTGATATCATTTTCCAGGGTTTTCCCATGGAGTTTTCTCATAAAAAACTTCACTTGTGCCATGTGTGATGATTATTTTCTTTTTTCTTTTTATAGTGTTAAATCACCACTTGTCCAAAAGCTTAAACTGATGGAAAAAAATACATTTAATTACTTAATCATTACTTTAACACTTACCTTCATGTGTGTGCTCAAACACCCTTTTAACAAGTGAAACCCAACACATGTAATATAGTGAAACCCAACACATGTAATATTTAATTTAAATGGGAAGTCATTTAACAGAGTCAATGTTAAATCCCATGACCTTTAGCTCTGATACCATGTCAATAGGTTTGTAGTAAGAGGATTAGAGGAAGAAGAGGAGGCGGCTATATTTTCACCTTCTTATTTAACCTAATACAAACATCCTAATATATGGGATTAGAGAAATATCACAATGACCAAACTACCCTCAAACCCTAATAACTCTTCTAACACTCCCCCTCAAGCTGAATCATATAAATTATATAAATTCAACTTGGAAAAAACAAGCAAATGAAAAACATATATAAAAACGGAAAGGGATCCTCTCCAGTCCAAAGGGACTGGAGAATATCCAGTTTGCGGCAGAGATTACATCTTAAAAATCTAAGGCCATTAAAAGCCCACGTCGTTCCCCCTTAAAAAAAAAGAAAAAGAAGAGAAACGTTAGTAAACATTATCGGTAAGTGAGAAATCGTTAGGGTAAAAAGTAAATCTGCTGTCTGCCTGAACAGGTTAAAGAACAGGAAACGAGAGAGAAAAGAAAAGTGCAACTTTTCAAACAATAGAAAAAGACAAACAAGACAAATACAAAGACAACAATAGGAAGAAAAAAAAGAAAATCAGTTGAAGAAAAGCGTNAAAAAAAAAACCCATGAATCAGAAAAGGTCCAAAAATGAACAACCCAGGAAAAAAAAAAATTGTGGCCACCGGAAAAAATCAGAAAAAGAAACCCATGAATCAGAAAAGGTCCAAAAATGAACAACCCAGAAAAAAAATTGTGGCCACCATCGTCCTCATCGTCTACTTCATCGTCAACGCCGTCCATCATTCTCCATCCCCAAACCGTCGGAGCCATAGTACCCCAACAGTCCTTCCCCTCAACGGCCCCCGAAACCATAGGACCCATGGGCCCTAGCTCGCCGGCGGCGAGTTCTGCAGATGTGGGAATGGAGGATGAAAGGCAGGGAGGGGAGGTTTATCTGCAGATGTTGTAATGGAGGAAGAAAGGGAGTTTAGCAAACGGTTCCGTTTTCTTTTTCCTTTTTCTTTTTTTTTTTTAATTGAGAGATGATGTGTTTTATTTTTGGCCTTTGATTTCTGTAGAAGAATCTAGACCACAAACTGGATATTCTTCAGTCTATTATGGACTGGAGAGGATCCGGATCCTATAAAAACATACTTCAACACTCCCCCTCAAGCAATAACATCTTGAAGCACACAATAAAGACCCATATAAATAACAAGAAAATTTCCTAAAACTTCAACGCCGGTTGAAAACTCATCGGAAACTGCAACAGGTGGTTGAATCTCGCCGAAAAAGACCAAGGCCGATTGGATCTCGCCGGAAAACAACAAGGACCGGTCGGAACCCATCGCAAAACACCAAGGCCGGTCGGATCTCGCTACAAAACACCAAGGATAGATCGGATCTCACTGCACAACACCAAGGTCGGTCAAATCTCACCACAAAACACCAAGGCCAGTAGAATCTTACGGAACAACAACTGGTCCGAAACCACCGCAAAACACCAAGGCTGGTTAGATCTCAACAACTAACAACTATCACATTTCACGTGATCAACTAACAAGTCTCGCCGGAACTACTACTGCTAAANTATAAATAACAAGAAAATTTCCTAAAACTTCAACGCCGGTTGAAAACTCATCGGAAACTGCAACAGGTGGTCGAATCTCGCCAAAAAAGACCAAGGCCGATTGGATCTCGCCGGAAAACAACAAGGGCCGGTCGGAACCCATCGCAAAACACCAAGGCCGGTCTGATCTCGCTATAAAACACCAAGGATAGATCGGATCTCACTGCACAACACCAAGGTCGGTCAAATCTCACCACAAAACACCAAGGCCAATAGAATCTTACGGAACAACAACTGGTCCGAAACCACCGCAAAACACCAAGGCTGGTCAGATCTCAACAACTAACAACTATCACATTTCACGTGATCAACTAACAAGTCTCGCTGGAACTACTACTGCTAAAAAAAAAAAAGAAAAAAGAACCTTCGCCGGAGACTGGCCGGAGAGAGGCAAACCATGCCGACAATACGAAAAACAGGAGCCAAACCAAACAAAAACCTTCGCCGAAGACCTACTGGAGCTTCACCGGAGACTTGCCGGAAACACGCCAGAAACATGCCGGCGTCCAACAGACCTCACCAGCGATACCAACAACCACGGCTATAGACCCAAGCGACAACCACAAGGCAGCAACTATTGAACATGCCAGCCACCACCACAAAACAGGCCGATTATCATTGTACCACGCCGGCAACTGTATACATGACCAACCACCACAGAATATGCTGGCCACCACCACAGAACATGCCGGAGCTTCGCCGGAGATCACTGAAACTTGCAGATTTTATTTTTTTTTTCTTTTTTCGATAACCACGAACAACATCTTTCAAGGCACCACCCATGTGGGCTCTAAACCCACATGGGCGGTGCTGCCACCGAAGAACACTCACCAAAACAAAACAAAAAACAGTGGAAAACCAAGACTACAAACAAATGAACAAGGATTTAAACCCTAATGCTCTGATACCATGTTATAGTTCACTTAGTCAAAGGAAAAAAAATAGGCACTCACCATAGGCAGTTTATTTGACGTAATCAAAGGCATTTCATATGATAATAGATAATTATAAAAATTACCACACCTTTGCATCGAGATAACTGCCATAGTCCAAGCTGCTTCCATCTTTCTGCAGATCGGGAGGTAAACAAGGTCAAACTAAAATTGTTGGCAGGTACTCATGTCTTTTGGTATGCTATTGTGTTCACCATATTCGAAAAACTAAAATAAATAAGCTTTGATGACAACAAGAATATAAAATTAGGAATTTTAAACAGTTACTTCTCTACTCTTTAGGATCAGGTGGGAAATGAGAACTCCCATGGACTTCTTAGTTCTAAATTTGGATGTCCCACAAATCAGTTGAACTATGGAAAATATTTTTTGGAAAGAATGACTCAGCAGTTGCTCAATTATCCTATATTACTATCCCTTTTTTTGCCCAATGGATTATCCTTGATTACTTAACAATTTAGTCGCTATGTATAAATGTTAGTCAAGTCGTTTCAATTAACAAAATTATGCAGCTAGTGGTTTGAAGATATAGAATGAAACAGTTGCTTTGCCACAAGGTTTACAGTAGAAGTGATAAGTTCAAGAACGAGGAAATTAAGGTTACTGAGTATCCTTTTCCATCAACACGAATAGGGACTCCTGATTTTTGAACACTCACTTAATAACAATTATGGACGTGTGAGCTGATATGAATAGAGAACTTTTTTTTCTCAACACTCCCCTTCCCTCCCAAGACTCCTCTTCTTTCTTTAAATATGGAAGAGCGATATGGATTTATTAAACATTTACATATGTAATTTGGGCAGATAAATACACAAAGCCTTCAATTTGAAGCATATCTAAACAGATTCAGGTAAAACCATTATATTTCAAAATGAGCCACATTAATTCTCACTAGTTCCAATGATGCCATGCCCACCAACAAACGCAAATACATTAAAAGGAAAGAGCTGTAAGTATTATCACAAGGCATGTGCCTTGATAATAATTACAATAAGAAAAAGAACATACCTTGGTTGAAACCAATGGAGCTCTTTCACCCGGTATCTTCACATCAGGGAGGTAACTGAAGTCCGAAGCAATCAAAGACATCTTTGGTAGCACCTCATGCAAAACCTCTAGTAGTTTCTGCAATTATGGAAGTAGTATTTCTGTTAGAAGTAGGAAATATTGAAGAAAAAGAGACCTACCAAACATTTCTCTTACCAAGCAACCAGTTGGTAGCCAACACCTTTGAGGTTTGGGCAAAACTTTAGACCAAATGCGTCTTGCAATTTTAATTGCACTGCTTTGACTGCTAGGATTTTTGTCCAAGTCAATAATCTCAACGCACCGCTTAATTAGGGAATCTTGTAATGGCTGATACAACTCAGAGAGTGTTTCCCTATTAAAAGAAGAAACTTAGATCAGTGTGGATTTAACTCAGGGCGTCCCACAGCTGACAAAGCATGAAGACATGCAGGCCTTTCAGGCATAAGGCAAACATAATTCTCCAACGCCCCTTCCAGACTAAAACATAAGCAGAAACAGTACACCGATCTTAATCCTGCTTTTGTGATGAAAAGATAAGTTGTCAACAAAACAATTGTAATTTCCTCACAAGTTGAATAAATGATATGGATATGGCAAGCCACAATGCACCATGCTCTTGACCTCTGTGGTCATAGTTGCACATAGATTTTATCACTCAAGTTCGAAAAACTTCATTAGCTGTCATTAATAAGCTAGAAGGCTGTGGTGGAGTTACAAATCCTCAAAACCTTAACCTGCTTCCAACTGTTGTAAAATTAAATTATCACAATCATCGACAGTATTTAAACATGTACAATGCTTATAAAAATGTGATACCCCCATGAATTGCCACATAAAAGATGAGCTGCGCTTTTGAAAAGAGAGTATCTTGCGAGTCAGAATGGAAAAATGAAATTTCAGAAAGTAAGATGTTCAAGGAAAGAACCCTCCTTTTCTATCTGATGGTACTGTTTATGTTACAAACTAATGTGCTTTGACTTGTCAATTTTTACTTTGGTTGTGTTTATTGAATTCTAGTTTGTAGTAGGTGAAAATGTGTGTTTGTTGTGAAGCCACGTGTGGTTCTAGAACTTACTTTTGTAAAAGGTTTCTTGTCTTTGTATGTGTGTAGCTGCAGAAAAATGAGAATGTAGTAAAAAAGAAGAAAAAAAAAAGGACCCGAGAGTCATTGCAGGAAAAAGGCTTCCTCTCCCCTGTTTTATCCCCTGTTTTTTTTCCTCTGTTTTTTACTCATATTCTGCTGAATTTCTGCAGCAAGTTGTTCTTCTTATTCTCTTGTGTTTCCCTTGTTTAATCTACTGCCCTTGGAGTGTGTCTTGCTGGAAAATCCAGCCAACAGATTAGCATCCTGAGTCTATAAAAGGATAAAGGCCGATATCTTAAAAATGCACAAGAAGGTAAGACTGAAAATGGTACGTGCATTTGTATGCATATATTATGTTAAGGTTAGATTAAGACTGGATAACCATTTCAACATGAATCCTCAATTGAGAAATTCCCCCTGACCTCTTTCTATGCTGAGTTTCAGCTTGAAAGATAATGAAGCAACTCAATAACATGTCATTATGTGTGAAACAAAAATATATAAGTTGCAAGAAAGCATTTTAGAGATATCTCTGGGTGCCTGCATACTTTGTACCTATCACATTGCTTTTCAACCCATACTTCCATCCAAGGAGAAACTTGATTTTCTGAATAGAGAAGATCATGTGGAAGATTATCAAGCACCTGTAAGAAATAAATTAATAAATTTTCCTTTTGGGACAAGTATGATCAACAATGTCCACCCATATAATATATGAAAAGCATGAAAAACCACACACCGGAACCCCTATCCACCCTCCTTGTGCATCTGCAACATGGACATGCATATATAAACACAGAGATTCTTATGACAAACAATTTCAGCAATGAGGCAATAAAGTAACATCAAGAAAATTAGGTGTTTGGTTTAGATGTCCTTAATGACACTAATTCAACTTTTCTTCAACCAACTAAACACCTTGCTGTGGGAGAGCAAAGATATCCATCTCAATGTTGTTAAAAGCTCAAGGTGCACTTAAGCGTGAAGGCCTCATAGTTCTTTGGTGCAAAGCTAAATGAAGTAAAGTTCAAATTTTTTTGAATTACAATGTTTAATTATTTCCAAAAGAAACGTTCATCAGATAGAATAAAAAAGCTTAAAAAATCAGATAGTGATTTACTTGGCCTACTAGCTCATATGATCAGAGGGTTGTGCAACTTGTAGGTTGCTGGCCTGTAATTCCTACTTAGGCTATTTAAAATTCTTAGAATGTATACATAAAAATCCAAACAAAATTAGCAAAATGCAGCAATGAATCAAATTTCTACATGATAGACTATTGGCCTGCGCATCCCAACAGATTTTCTCATGTTTTCTTAAATATGCCCGATCATGGTAGTACGAAATATAACTGAAATAGAGTGTCTATTACTAGTACATTGTCATTCTTAATTGCTTAATGATCAATAGTTATTTCTAATTGAATCATATACATAATTCAAAAAGAAAAAAAAAAGAAGCTTTTTTCACACTTCAAAAAGAAAAAAAGTGCACTACTTGTGCTTTAACTACGCTTTATTAAATGCACATTGCCTTAAGATCAAGAAGTAATTTTCTTTTGGAGCTTTATTCTTTGCACTTTAACCGTACCTAGGCGCAAGTTTAACAACACAGGTCCCTCTTAGAGTTGACTAGAGATTTTTTTCTTTTTTTCTTTTTTCTTTTTTCTTTTGATATGTAATGTTGTATATATCAAAAAGCGCAAAGGGTCAAAACCCTAGTACACTGGAAGTATACATGGGAATGTCTAAGATGAAAGAGAAAAGGGAACAAGAAAATTAAAAAAAACTAATTACTAAGGGACTGGAGAAGTTGACCAAGGGTAGCTACAGATGGCCATTGGTCAAGTTGGTTGGCTTGTTTGTAGCTGGAATTATTTTTTCAAGACCAGTGGTTCTAGTTTTAGTTTGCATGTTGGCAAAGAGAAGGATTTATGGTGTAAATTGACATATGATACCTGTACTCAGTTCATCAAAAATAAATAATTTGCAGTTTTGGATCTACGAAACGGAAATTGTGGTCAAGCATGATCTCTTTAGCGACCATTAGAGATGGTCGTTTCAACAAGGTTCAAGGTGGAGTTTGTGGTGCTGTTCTTGCTTGGGAACTTGCGCAAGAAGGCTCTCACATATTATGGTGGATTGCTGGCACATGTGGCAGAGTGGACAGGTTATTGGCTTGGCAATATTGAAGTTGAGATTGTTATAGTCAAAACATGCAAAATATTTGTAAAACCATAATATTTGGTAGGTGCAATGTGTTGATCAACATTAAATTCTTGGCCAATTTACTTTATAGCTCCCTTAGCAATATGAAGTATGTAAAGAAAATTTAGGTGTTCAAATGTCCCTCACGATATTGCTTAAACTCTTTTTTTATAAGTATATTGCTTCAACTCTCTAAAAGCAATCACATGTTTCACATGCATCAATACGTAAGAAACATGAAACATGTAAGAAAACAGCAGTATTTGGCAGGAACCAAGTACGTTCAACTTTGGATACTTTGCAAAATTTACTCTTAATAAACTCTAGTAGCAACATTTTGTCACTTAGATGAAAATGAAACAAATCAAAGATAGAACATACCTCAAGCATTATTACCCAACATGGTTGTTGCTCCACATCTCCTGTTAATAAACGGAAACTAGCTTTCATTTCTAACTTTATGATAGATATGTAAGAGCTGTACATTATGGAGAAAAGTATGCATGCGAAGCATATAGAATAACTGGTAATAGTGCAATTGCAGCAGTAAACTGCTCAGAGAGGGGAATTGTGTTTGGTTGATGATTTTGTTACTTGTTTGCTTAGGCAGCAGTGTGCTTCTGGCCAGCTTGTTCATGTCTCTGTTGCTAAGAGTGTATCTGTATGCCTTTGGGAACCTCTGGATGTGTGTGCATATTGAACTGTTGAGTTCTAATTGTTTTTTGACAGAATATTTTAGAAGCATATCTATAGGTGCACAAATCTACCAGGAGCATGATGACTCACAGTAGTTAATCTGCTCTATTGATATAAAAATTATTAAAACATTTCAAGTAGGATAAGTAATAAGACAATCTATGACAGTCTTTGAGGTGGAGTGACCAAGCTTTAAATATATAAGTAATCTAACACATGTCAATGTGAGAAATAGAAAAGTTTAGGGCAAATGTACTATTTATTTTGATAATGATAGAAGAGTGTTTATCACTTCTGTGAAGTTTAAGTACACAAATTGCACGAACTGAGTCCTATCAGAAGCATCCAAAGTAAAGAAGAACATGTAAAGACAACTTACCCCATCCACTCCTATCAGCGGCATCACGACATTCTACTCTAAACTTTGACAAATGACTACGAACTTCTCCAACAGTTTCTCTTTGTATCTCGGCCAATGAAGGGCTGATTTCCACTGAGCTGCAGTTACGTATGTGATTGCAGTCACTACTGATTAAATATCTTAACACAAGAGTATAAGACTAACATAAATAGAAATTTATGAAGGCGGGTTTGCCAATGACTTATTTAGGTGAATTCAAAACACTCAATGATGACAATGACCAATTTTTTGTTTTTTGGGATAACTACACTTAACCCCCCTCAGCTACCACTCATTTACACATTGCCCCCACAAACTACCGTCATACTCATGTGCCTCCAACTACCAATCGTTGGCAAAAAAACCCATCTTCAGTTTAGAAACTAAATATACTTAAATACCCTTGAAGTTGCAAATAGAAAAACCTCAAAATTCGAAGAAAACAAAAAGTGGCTTAGCCACCCCTGGAGTGGTTGGGGTCTTAGTGGTTGAACCACCCCTAAGGGGTGGCCAAGTTACACCCTAGGAGGTGGACCGGCCACCCCATGTGATTCAAGGGTGGTCAATCCATCCCCTAGGGCCTGGCCAAGCCACCCCCAAGTACCTGGGGTGGCCACCCCTCATGAGTCTTTTTTTTTGGTTAGTTTTTAATTCTTTTGTATTTTTTTATTTGAGGGCATCATGATTTCAAGTAAAAATGAGCACATGCATGTCACATGTGCTTTTTTTGTCAAATGTAATGCACTCGGTTGATGAAAGGTTTTTTTTTTTTTTTTTGCTAAATCTCAAATTAAGATATTAAAAAATGGCAAGGTCTAAAAAATTGAAGGTCCATCATTTTATGATGCTTGGAAAGGGTATGTTGTTGTGAAGTTTCCTTTGAAGAGTGTAAGGTGATAAGGTGATAAGGTGCCTAAGAAGGTTGCTCTTTTCACATGAACAGCAGCATTGGAAAAGATTCTATGGTAGACAATCTTAGTAGGAGCAATATAATGATCATAGATTTGTGCTGTATGTACAAAAGCAGCGGGGGATCAGTTAATCATGTTCTACTACATTGTTTGGTGATAAAAGAGATTTCGTTGTTTGTGTATTCCTTATCTGGTGTCTTATGAGTAACACTGAATAGCGTGATTCAGCTTCTTGCACATAGGCAAGGGGATTTTAGCCATCGTAAGAGCACAAAAAATTCAAATATTGTTCCATTTTGTGTAATGTGAACAATTTGGAGAGAGAGGAATAGCAGAACATTTGGTGGTGTAGAACATACTCAACATGTTATTAAGTCTTTATATTTTGGATCATTGTATGATTGGATGACTGCTTTAGGAAGTGTCCATTCCATGAATTTTTTTTATTTCTTAAATCTTGTGAATTTTTAGGAGTACCTTTAATAATTTCCCTGTGTACCTGAGATTTCTCCTTTATTGAAAAAATTTATTTTAATTATTAAGAAACAAAACTGAATGTGATAACAAAAGTTCAGTTTGGTTTCAGTTACATGGGCCTCGTGCGCACACACACACAAACGGGTAGATAATATACATCACATCTACAGTACATGGTCTACGGACTACAATATAAGTACCAAGAGTGTCCTGCCATGCCTTGGCTCAGGTAATGAATGGTGGGCTGAGGTTCAGGTAGGCCTAAGTTTAGATCTTGACTAAGAGAAAGGAAAAAAAAAAGTACAACAACTTGCAGAAAAAGGCAATAACCTTTCTTGAAATAACTCCTATTCATGCAAAAGATGTTTACCTAAATATTAAATCTGGCCTAACATTGAATTACATAATACATAACTAGTATCTCAAATATAATGCAACAGAAACCATTGTTTGGAGAAACCATGTGGATTCATGTATCATGAGGGTGGCATGTATAAAATTAGGGTTAGCACATGAATATCTAACTTATATTATGGTAAATATAGGTATGCTCAATGCACATACATGTAAGTCATGTTGTTGTAAACTCTATCAGGTCCATTCAACATAATGTAATCCATTATACCCTTCGCACAAGCTCCTGATCCACCACCAATTTCATATATCTGAGTGCACATTATAAAAAAGCAAAATCAACTTTTAGATTTAATGTATCAAACAAGATGGATAAATGCACAAACAAAGAAAAATGGGAAGGATCAGTTAATGGCATGATGATTTCCAACTGAATAAATATTTTAATTTAAGATTATAAAGATAAATCCAAAATCTTGTATGACACATGGTTCACAAAAACAGAGAGAAGTTTAAACAAGATACACATTATTTACTAATAACTAAGTGATTCATATTTTTCTTTTATGGTAACTAATAACTAAATGGTTCTGATGCAGGATGGCAAGCTAAAAGTTAACCAAAAACATAGATCATGATTACTGTTCATAATACTGTAGCAGAATATTGTTCACAGTGCTGTAGCACAAATAATGTGGTATTAGTCTGAAGCATTTTAGGTTATTTAAAGGTATTTGAGTCTGTTTGGTTTATTTTGATTATATGCAGTTAGGACTAATCTAAACTAAGAGTCATGCTTTATTGTTCCAAGGGTTTTAGGGTTTGGTCTTCTAGTTAAAAGAAGATATATATCATCACATCATTGTAAGACAATTGACTTTTAATCATAGAACATTTGCCTTTTTCGTTCCTTCAAGAACTCTAGGATTCACTTTTTTTGCCTTTATTTCCCTCTAAGAAACTTAGATTTCAACAAAAATTGAAGTAAATTTATCTCTTCTCATGCTTCCTACTGCAATAGGTTCACAAACATGCTAAAAGTATTATTTGGAGAGACATAATATGTTCAAAACTGAAGCTAAGAAAGTAAACGAGATGATATATGTCCTTGAAATAGATATAGAAGTTCAGATCAACTTTATACACACGCAATAAGAATGTAATGTAACAATATGCGCAAGATCTGAGGTGATCTATGCAGTAGGAGGTTATGAACCGGAGGGAGCTTACTTTTAGTGGAACCGAAAGATTAGTAGTTCGCAGTATGGCTTCAGCAATTCCATGTGCATACCAAGGCTAACAAAAAGCAAAATTTCATAATAAAACTATAAGTAGAAACCAAATATATATACTTTTTTTTTATTGGCGCCGGGTGTCCGGAGCTTCGCTCCGACTAATCCCGGGGGAGCACAGGAGAAACCAAATATATATACTTAAAAGGCATATGAAACAAAAAGAATTCTGAATCCCTCACATGCACAGATTTAAAGCACAGTGAAGATTTCATTCAACAGTGACCACTATAGAGTATAGAAAATTAATAAAATGCCAATCATGTAATCATGTTCCACTTTAACGCCCATGATTGCACTACTGCTGCATTTTGTTTCGACGTAAAATAATTTCTACAGGAAAATGTTTTGGTCGAAAATATTTTTGGGGAAAATCATTGGTTTTCCATTGTTTGGTTGTTATCCTGAAAATAATGTCAAAAATGTTTTCACTTGTTTGGTTGGTATGAACTTTAAATTTCTATCATAATTAGAAATCACTCAAAATTGTCGAACAAGGCCACCAAATATCACCACTAACAATTCAGAAAAAAACACACTTCACAAAAACCCATTGATAGGAAGGAGCAAGAATATTCTTTCTTATATTCATTTGGAAAAAGAATTCAAGTCTTACAAATAACATTGCATTATTATTTCTAAATAATTCTTTCATATATGCCGTACAAAATTCAAGGCCAAATTCAAGTCTTAAATTGTCTAATTAAGTCTTAGCAAGAATATGGATCAATATGCCGTACAAAATCAGTTAGATCCTTTGAATCATCAGGTAACATTGTAGAGTTTATATGAAAGAATTAATTAGAAATAATAATGTAATGTTATTTGTAAGACTTGCATTTTTTTTCTATTCAACTGGCACATATGCATGATCCTTTACAGATTCCTCGAGACTCCATCATTATCCTTTATATGCAGAAAATACTATTTCACTTCTAAAACCATGATTATTTAGATTGACATGTAAAGGCACACATTCATTTTTCCCTACTAGCATCAATCTCTGGGTGAATAATGTTTGTTTCCTTACTCTCCTCTTTGGTACCAAAAAACTTAATATGTAACACCTCAAGCTCACATTGGGAAGATGAATCTCCCACATAGAATGGGTAAATTGCAAAGGCACTCATGGGTGTTAAGTCTTACATTGATTCTTTAATATGTGAGACTTAACTTTATAAGTGATTCTAGATAGTTTCAAATTGACTAGTCTTTTTAGAGTGATAGTGCAGATCTGACTAGTGATTTCCCTAGTTCGTTAAAAATGGTATCATAACCTAGTAATGTCATGTGGTACTAGAGCACTACATAATGTACCTCTGACAAGGACATCCAATCCCACATTTAAGGGAGGGAGATTATAACACCTCAATCCCACATTTGGAAGATGAATAGTCCACATAGAGTGAGTAAATTATAAAGGCACTCATAAGTGCTAAGTCTTCCATCGGTTCCTTACTATGTGAGATTAGCCTTTATAAGTGATTTTAGGGAGCTCCATATTGACTAGTTGTTTTGAGATAATAGTGTAGATGTGGTTAGTACTTTCCCTGGATCATCACATAATATCTCTCATATTTAATGTTTTATAAAGAACTGCACTAATTTTCCATTTAGTGATGCAATCATAAAGTTGTAAAGGCATGACCAAACAGTTATAACAGGACAAAGAAGCAGCAAACAAAAAATACAAGACCACTAGGTTCTAGACCATGACCATTTTGGTATTTCCTGTGTATTTCTCTACCAACCTACAATTCATCAAAAAAAAAAAAAAAATCTACCACCTTTTACAACAAATATTGTTGAACAGCTAAGAAACTAACTAGTCGAACAAGATAGAGAAGGGATAAGCAAAAGGTTGACACTAACATTTATTTGGAAAATTACTCAGAAATAGTTTTAGACAATAACAAGATTATCCTTAGCGAAAAATTAGTAAATGAAAATTATAAGAAATTTATAACCTAATTTTTTTTAGTTCTATGAGGTTGAATTTCTTTATGCCGTCAAAGAGAGAGAGAGAGAGAGAGAGAAAGAAAGAGAAAGTACCTTAAAAAGCTCCACAGGAGTAAACCATGCAATGTCACTCCGCTTGTATATATCATCCAGGTATTTCATATAAGCTTTCCTACCTAAAATATGCAAAATATTCAGTGTATTAGGTCAATGTCGACTTCAAGCACTGCCAACAGTCTAGCATTTCTATTAAATATTGGATTGGAGAAGAGTATCTTGAGTAAAGCGTGAAATATTTTGTAAATCCATAAACAAATGTAAATATTTTAAATGCATTCAGCTGATAAGTAATATATGGCAGAGTCACAGAGGCGACAACTATGAATATCTCACAGAAGCTGGATAATTCAAAAGTGCATCACCAAGATTCAAATCGTTTGTCCTTCGTCTTTTCCCTACTGTGACTCTCCAATTTAAATTGCACCTTTCCTGACTACCTCATATACTGACCTTCCTAGCAAAAGAGTATCTATCATATAGAAATTTCTCCGATATTGTCCTTTTCTGCTATTTTAAGCTTCCCACAAGCATTCAGACTTCCACATTACTGACACACATCCACCTCAAGATCCTAAATTCAATTACAGTAGATTCTCCAATATCTCATTTCTAAGCTACAGGCATCCTCTACCATACAGCATAACTAACTTTATTACCCTCTCAGACAACTTCTAACATTGATTACAAAATTACATTTAGCATTTACAAACACTCCAAAAGCACTCCTCCATTTGATCAACTCCACTATAATTCTACAAATGTGTTCTCTTCAATATCCATTACATTGAAAATCAATTCATTCCAGCATTATTTATTAGTTATTAAGCATAATTACATAAACCCAATAGCAGAAAATCTTATTTTCTTTCAATCGTTTTTCTTGAATTACGCATGATTTCCTCAAAACCCAGATCACAATGTACACACACGCGCAAAAAAAAAAAAAAAAAAAAGATTCTAACAAAATGCATCCAATTGTGAAATCAGAAATGCTATAAGCACCTTTGAGCTGATTGAACTTAATGCTTTTCTCGAGCACGCCGACTGACCCCGATCTTTGAGAGAAGTAGCCATGTTTTGCGTCGTAAAGCGCAGAATGTATGAAATCCCGAACCTGCCCAATCGAAAAGCAATTTTCCAAGAAACCCATCATTTGAATTAGCAGAACATGAGGGGCAAGATAGAGAAAATGGGAGAAGCAGAGGCAATGGCTTACGAGGATCGGTTTGTCGCCCACAATGTGAGTGGAGAAGAAGGCTTCAAAAAGTGAAGGTTCAGATGGAATCACTGCAGAGAAATGAATGTGTGTGTGTGTGTGAGAGAGAGAGAGAGAGAGTATACCTTTGGGAGTGAAGATGAGAAGAGGGAGCCTTTTGGCGGTGAAAGTGCGAGAGAACATTTCTTGAGCTCTGGTATCAGGTGGGTTCTGCGTCGTGTTGAAGACATGTGAGCCTTAAACCCTCAGGGTTTTTATTTTTTATTTTTGCCTTGCTATTTTTGTTCTTATTTCCTTTTTTTGGGGAAGATTTTGAACTCAACATCAATTCTCAACCTTCTGCTAGTAATTTATAAACTAATAAATAGGAAATAAATAAATCGTTAGTCTCTAATAATTTGGTGTTAAAGGAGATGGAGATTTGGAAGTAGGATAATTTGTAACTTAATGCAGGTTATAACATGTTTAAGAAATGATTGCATGACTAACATACAATTAAGTAGGGGTGAAAGGGCGAACAATTTTATTAACTGCTCGCTAACTACACTAACCGCTATCCACTTTTGAAGACAGTTAGGAAAAACCGCTAACCGCTTATGTATATTATATATATAAACAAAAATATCGAAACAATGTCGTTTTTGTGTTTAAAATTTTAAATATATATAAAAATCTAGAAACGATGTTGTATATAGTATGATATTATCATATTACCATATAAACGATATCATTTTGATTTTTTTTTTTTTTTAAAAAAAATTGTTTTAAAAAACGGTTATTAGAGTTATTAACCGCTAACCACTGGTTAACCGCCTAAACGGTTAGTGAAAGCGATTAGTAAATTTTACTAACTGTCTTTTCACCACTATAATTAAAATGACGTGACAGTGAAAATTAGTTTTTATTTTATTTTTTTTATATAAATGTTGATCTAAAAACTGATTTTCACTACAATATCATCAATTTTTTTTTTTTTTTTGACATGTCCACACAAGAGGGGGGAGGGGGGATTCGAACTAGTGACATCCGCTTCATGAGGCGTGGTCTCAGCCGATTGAGCTACCTCTTGGTGACTACAATATCATCAAGTTATACAATAGTCTTATAACAGTCTATTAAATAATATTAAAAATTAGAACCAAAATTATGAGAAAAAACAAACATCAAGAGTTCATGTTATGGAAGCACAATCACTCACATAACTATTGAGCATACCCTAGTGGCTAGTATAAATAATATTGCCATTCATGGATTATTTGATAGAATCAATAATGAAGAACAAGAAAAATCAATTTATACTAATTAAAAATGTTGGTAATAGATTTTTAAGTGAATTAATAAGTAGTACCTTAAATTTTTAGAAGTTTTGGGCTCACCTCATTCAAGCATTTAAGATATTATGGTTTCTTGTGTAACGTTGAGAGCCCATATTTCACATGAATTATGTTTGTTAATAAACGAAAAGTAGATGGAATAACCTATTTGGGATCTGCGATGCCTCAGAAGTTATTTATTAAAATTAAAAACTCAATGAAGATAAAATTAAAAATTAAAAATTAAAAAAATTTAATTTTACACTCTAGTAGTAACGTGACAATTTTCTTAAGTTGTTACTACTTACTAGCTAGTACTTTCAAATTTACTATATATCATGATACTAGAAAATTAATTAAGGTTTTTATTACAATTCATGATGATTTTGGATCCATTTATATATTACTCTAAAATGATGTCAAACTAAATGAGATGGTGATTTAGACAAGGATTCCAGTCTCATAAATTTATCTTCTTAATTTCCATTCTCTTTGTATTGTATGACACAATCCTTTTTCTTTTCTTTTCTTTTTTCCCCTCAATTTCCTCTATTCTTTTACTCCAAATCCCCTTTGTTTGCATCATATAATAATTTCTTAGAATTGAGGTCTATTTGTCAATGGTCTTAAGGTAGAGAAATTTATTGTCAGATAAATTTCGGCCTTCACAAAAGGCATAACAATTTTAACATTGTCTCGAAAATATAGATTCGGTGAAATAGACATGTCTCTAAAGATGCGAACTACTTACACCTTAATAGAAAGAACTTAGGTGAAATATACGTATCTCTAACTTTAAAGATGCAAACAATTTAAACCTGGACAGAAAAAACCCATGAAGCTTTATTCTTCCCTCTCCATTTTAAATCCCCTCCATTTCCTCTAGTAGTTTAGTTAGTGCATTTAGAAAGAGCAGTGTTGTCCAAAAAATTTGTTAGTTTTTTTGTTGGCTCAATTCGGTTCCAAAATACAAAGGTTACTGTTCACGTGCTCAAACACTAATATAGAGTGATCTGAATCCGATCTCCACCGTTCATAATGAGGATTCATGTGTCATGAACATGCCTACAAAGTTTCAGCTCAATCAGACCACAAACGCTTATCGATCGGAGCTGTTGATCAAGACTGGACAACATTTCCAGAATGAGATTTTCTCCCTCTGCAGGCCATGTCCGGACATGCTACTATGGTGTCCGGACACAAATTCTAGGAAGCAGCTCCGCAAGGCCATGTCCGGACATCCAATTAACATGTCCGGACATCCCGTACCTGTAACAGTTTTAAATGATTTCAAACTGTGTCCTAGGTCTAGGGTTTGTGAGGCTATTATAAATACATCTCTATAGAATTAGAGAGGTACGAATTTTCACCCCTAGAGAGTTCGTGAGAGGCTGTGCTTAAAGAGAGAATTATTGTGAGCCTTGTTGTTCCTCTTAGAGGATCTTTGTTAGTTTGTTTGTGAGCATAATTGAGAAGTCTATCGGAAGGGTCCGGTAAAGGAGAATCACGTTGAAGAAGATTGTGAGCAAAGAGACGAGTTGTAGGCTTGTCGATCTTACAGAGCCAAAGTCTTGCAAAGGGTTGTAAGTGTTCCTAGTGTCTGTAATCTCTGGATAATCTTTTGATAGTGATTTCCTGGGTTTGGCTACCCCGGAGAGGTTTTACTTTTAGATCTGTTTCTAAAAGGTTTCCTCTTCGTCACCAAAATCCTGTGTGCTTGATTTTTCATATTTTGGTGATTGCTAGCTTTGATATAAATATCCGTTAATTCCGCATAAACTGTGATATTTATCTACATAGCGTTTTTTCAAAATTTAACCTTAAAATTTGGATAATTTTGCCTTCTAAATGTATTAGCGAATAGAAATTAAAAGAATTTGAAATGAAAATGATCATTTTCCAATATTGTTCTCCGGGATAGGAATGTGTATGCATTGTTATCATTACTTAAAAACTAATTGATTTTAGTAATGATGTAAATGACTAGTGTATGATATATTTTACTTCCTTTTTTCTTTTTCTTTTTTCTTTCTTTCTATTCGAACTTGGTAAAGGGAAAAATGAAAAAAAAAGGGTCCTTCATAGAGAAGATTTAATAATAATAATAAAGAAGTATGAGTCAGTCCAAAAACGTCAATTTCATCGTACATTTATACTATATAGTTGGGTAATGAGCATTTCTGGAGCTTCCATTATTGCCTAAAGTATCTATTTCCTTCTCCTTTTCAGAATCTTGACATTTTATTAGTCACCTAAAGCAGTTGGCATGCAATTTGAGGGTGGTAACCACGGACAGCACCATGTGATTCACCTATATCCTGTTATTTTTAACATCAAATGCCTTTCTTTTGCTAAGGAACATAAAATCATGTCTTTCAATGGATAAGGATCCTGTCGTGGCGACCTTAAATATCATGTCATTCAAAATGTTTAAATGATATAATGTTATGGACACTATGAAATGTGTTGAGGTACAATAATGTCGTTCTACTCATTTTTACTGCTCTTAGAACATGTATTACAGGGTGAGATTTCGAATGACATAAATTAATGCTTTGACTTCCTTCACTGGACACCAATTAGTTTTCGGATGAGATGGTGAAAGACCCGATCAAACAAGATGCAACAAAACAAAGAAGATATGTGAAATGAATCATTTACATTTCACTTGAAATTGATATGACCGTATGTTGTCTTTAACTTGTAATTACCTCAAGGAAGCTACATTTTAGCAACCTTCACATTTACCGATTGATTTTGTTTACTTACCAATGGACACGCTCCAACTTATCAATATACAATGTCTAAGAGTAATTCTAAATATTCATCTCTTATCTCACTCTCATATTACTGGGTTGATGTAGCAGTTTTCATTAATTTTTAATTTTTTAATTTTATTTTTTTAACAAAGGCTGACTGATGGGTATTGTCAGCCAATGTTAGAAGAGTGCGATACAAGCAAATATTTAACAAAGACTTTTTTTAGCTTGTTTCTAAATAAGTCATAACTCAATGTTATTAAGGATGGACTTTAAGGTTGTTTTAAGAAATTGTATAATCTATCAATGCAATTAAAGGTGAGTGATGTTGTGTCAACCTTAAAGATGTGAATGAAGATGTCGTATCAATAATTAACATCAAAGAAAAAAGAGACGAAAAATGGGAGCACAAGCCCGGTCCCAGAGCAGTGTAGCATAAAGTAATGTTTGGATATAAAAGAAAGAAAGAAGAGAGAATAAACAGATGCAAATACAAAGGATGGGATTTTCAACTCCAAATAATCTGAAGTCAACTATTGTCCCCACCATCCATTTAAATAATTCGTGGAAGATGGTTTTGTTGAGTTTTTTGGCTCAAAGGTATTGTGGCAGTTTCTGGTTGGCCAAGGTTGAAGACAAGGATATGGATGAAGTCTCCTGTGGTGGCGTGGGCTCAAAGGTAATCATGGCCTTTCATTGGTTGACTTGACCACAAACAGAGGCCTTCTTCTGCCTCTCCCTGCTCACAGCCATCAAAATCTGCTTTTCTTGAAGGTGAAGAGAGAGCAACCCCCATTAACCTGTGTCTTATTCTAATTGAGAGCAACATGGCTCCTTTCAGCAGTAGGTGGAGGGGACCCTTTACCCTTATATGTTTTGGTAATTTTATTATTGTTCCTTTATTATTTGCTGGACAAATGGAATGAATGAATATCGTCTTAAGATATGTGTCCGACCCGACTTGCAACCGATCATGTTCGACGTTGGAAGCGCTACGGTTTAAATGGATTTTTTTTTTTAATTTTTGGGTTGTCGGTCATATTTATAGTCGCTTATGATTTTAGGGTTTGGTGTGATTGACGTCTCCTTGTATTTTCATACTTCCTATATTATTTTTCAAGAAATAGTAAAACCTCGTTAAAAATTGATGGACGTAACCCTTAGTTGTGAAGCACATAAATCTCTGTGATAGTATTTTATGGAGATCGGTCCAATAAAAGAAGTATATACAGCTCATGCATGATGCATATGTGATGTTTACTTGACTGCCGGCCAACAATTTCATACTTTTTGTTGTCTTTTTTAGACTCAATTTAAAAGGATCAATGACAATGCCAATCCATAGACCTCTTCCAAGATTGTTTAATCTGCATAATCCAGTTCTTTTGACAGATTTGGTTCATATTGGAGGCTTTGGAGCAACCCAAATGTTTCTTTCAACCTCTGTTTTTTACTCACCTAATGTTTTATTTCAACTTTAGTCTAAGCAAATGGATTAGTAGATTGGCAATAATGGACCAAACATCAAGTACGGGTGATCATTAAACATATATGTGTTGTGAAGACAAAAATGTATTCAATTAAAAGGTTGTGTTCAATGTCCAGCAAATGAAACATAAAATAAAATTATGTGGAGTCTAATTATATATGAAACAAAATAATGAATGGACTATTCAAAGGCAAAGTGATGGTGATAGGTAAGGTGGCCAATTTCTTGCATCTCAATCATATATGTCTCAAGTGAATTGTTTTGTTAATTAATTATCATCTGCATTGAATTACCTGTCCTGTCTCTCACCACAGAAAAAAATAACTACTTATTTTTATTATTTCTGCTTATTCTATTGATATGGATGGACCACTTAACCCTTCATTGTGCCTTCATTGTGCTAGGAAAGCCACCTCACATCCAAAGTCAAATAGGTAAGTATCCAAATTTAAAATTTGTTTTCTAATTTGCAGGCAAAACTTTGCTAACAACCCTAAAGAAATACCCTAAATTGAAAAGTCTTTATTCCATCTATTTAAAATTTGATCGAATAATAATTTTAAAAATCACCCTAATATAATCCCACTTACCTTTGGCAGTTCCTTTTAACTCTCACTATGACCTTTGTACATTAATTTTGTCAGATATGCAAGAAATTTATGATCTTGCTGTTCTGTACAATAAATGCAGAAAGCTTACTGACCAGGTTCCATTGATTGTTGTGATTCTGCAGCAGTTAAAGTTCTTAGCATTCAAAGTGGAAAGAGGTGGTCTTGTCAACAAGACTGAGGAACCTCCCTGCTAGGACCATAATTGGAAATTTGGAAGACATTTTTGTCTGAAAGTTCACTGTCAGCTTGTTTTCCAGTGCCTGCATTGAGCCCCTCTTCCAATGAATAGCAGCCGCTGGTACAAGTATGTGGAGGGGTCCAGACTGGCCGCCCTTTGTTTGTTTGGCCTTCCTCCCTTTGGACTGGCTTTGTCTGCCTCATCCATCCACCCACCCACCCAATTATTACCTTGAGTCATTTTTAGGTTGGAACAATAAAAATTTTTTTTTTAAAAAAAATTAGGGTTAAATATATAATTGGTTCATGTTTATCAAATCAGTTCCTAGGTTTTAAAAAAGTGATAAAATTAGTCTTTATGCTTTCAGATAGCATAAAAACATTAACATAATATTTTTCTTTAGGTAAACTCTAATTATAAATAAAAATTGGCGATGTAATGGCATTGATGATGGGTTAGGCGTGAAAGAAAGCCTCGATTTGATGATGGGTTAAGTGCGATTTTACTTTAGGTGATGTGGCAAGGTTTACGTAGAGGTGAGAGACCTTATGAATAATTAATTTGGCAATATTTGATGATTGCCGGTTAATGATTATGTGGAGATGGTATTAATTTCTCTTTTTAGAATTAAGTATTTTCAAAATATATGATTGGATTCCAATATATATATATTTTTTGTCATTTCTGTGTTGTAGAATAAAAATAATAATTTCAGTTAAATTTATTATATTCCTAATAAAACATATTCATATTTTTAAGAAATAATAATCGTTCCTCCTAAACGTGACCTAAATATTTCAATAACACAAAATTATGACATGCCAACCAGATAACACATGGCCACATTCATTGCCCTTTTTTTACAGGGAGCCTCTGGTACAGTCCCACACTCTTTCAGACAGAGAGAGAGAGAGAGAGAGAGGGAGAGGGAGAGAGAGAGCTGAGAGAAAATAAAATGTAGAGAGAGAGAGAAAGAGAGAAGAAGAGACAGGGACAGAACAGGACATCGCTGTCCAGCCTCTGCATGCCTTATTCACTCAATATATATTCCCTGTCTCTCAGACAACACTGTTATCTATATCTTCCTCCTTTCTTCTCTGACTGATTCGGGGCTCCGAGCCCCGAACCCAGGTACCCATTTACTCGCCAACCGGATCTGTCCACTTTCTTTATTGCTTAACTCAACTTTTTTTTTCCTCACTTTCTCGGGAAAATAACTTCTGGGTGTTTTCCAGTGAGGCCTTTGGGAATGTACTCGGCCATTCACTCGCTCCCGCTCGACGTCGGGCACGGCGAGTTCCAGGGAGCCCTGGACGGGACGAACCTACCCGGCGACGCTTGCTTGGTCCTCACCTCGGATCCGAAGCCCCGCCTCCGGTGGACGGCCGAGCTCCACGAGAGGTTCGTGGACGCTGTGACCCAGCTCGGTGGCCCTGACAGTGCGTATACTAATACTGCTACTACTACTACTATAACACTGTTTCTATTCTTTAGTCTTGGTTGGTTTTATTTCTTGTTCAGATGTTTTTTGCTTTCATGGTTCCTAAGATTGAAATGTTGGGTTTTTGTGGTTCTTGATTGTGGTTTGGTTATTGGGTTTCGTTCTGCTTTCTAGAACCTTGGTGCTTAAATGTGTTTGATTTTGTGTTGTATTAAGATATTATTCTATTTTATTTTTTCATTACTTATAAAAAAAAGAAGAAGATATTATTCTATATTTTTATTATTTCGATTTTGTGCTTTTGGATAACTGTATATTAGTTGGTTATTATGGTTTTGATGTAGTTTGTGGTTGTGCTGAAGTTTTTAAGTGATTATTGGAGTTTGAGTCTGTTCGTTGGCAGGCAAGATATGTGATTGCTGCCATTTTCGCTAGTTTTCAAGTTTAACTACATTGCCCGTCATCATTGTTGGTTTTGTTGTTTTGGGATTGTTCTTCATGAGTTTTAGCCTTGTTCGTGTTCGGGTTTTCCTTTGTTCCCACAACTTTTCATCCTTATTTTTAATGTACTCCATTGCAAGTTTGTCCGATACTTCAATAAGGAGAAGTACGGTCAAAGGGATCTGTTTTGGAACCATTTAGTTCAATAATTATGGTCTATATGTTTGCTTTAAGACAAACTAGAGCAACAGTGGTAACATCTTCTTTTTTCTTTTTCTTTTTTCTTTTTGTGTGTGTGTGTGTGTTCAAAAGAATATTCTATGATTCATATAAAGTCTGTGCTAATATGTGGGTCAATGGTAGTGCAGATATTTATGCGCAAACCCTAGTGTCCCGAGATTGCAATGTGATAATGCGATTTATGTTATATAATTTTGGTGATGGGATAATTTTTTGTTATGAGTTATTGCCATTAGTAAATTAAGAACACTAATAAGCCAATACAAATACAAGAAACAGAAATTAGGATTGTCTCTATGATTAACATAGTTTCCCCACCGTAGACAAAGGACAACAAAAAACCTGGCCAATTTGTAAGTCACTAGGTATCTACTTCATGCCTCATCCACATCATCATTATCCTTATCATTATTATTTTCCTTGGGTAGTGAATGGGCCCTTGTATTTTGTTTCCACTTTTTGACTTTTATTGAACTCATGGAGGCTTGGGAAAGCCTCACTCCTTGTCTTTGGTACAACCTTGCACCATTGCATGACTGTTAAAATATTAATTAAATAATTAAATTTATCATTTCTAATCAGTTAAGCTTTTGGGATAATGGATGATTTAACATTGTCAGAGCCGAGGTCATGAGTACGAATCTTAACTCCACAATTTATTCAAATTTCAATTAAATATTCTAGCTGTTGGGCCTCACTTGTTGAGAGGAAGTTGAGCCCATATGTGAGAGGAGTGTTAAAGTATTAGTTAAATGATTAAATTCACCAATTTAAGACTAGTCATGCCCTTTGGTACAAAATGATGTGCGATTAAACAAAACGTTCATATAATATTTGTAGGTGAGAGGAGAGCATTAGTATGGACGTGGGACTCGTTCTACAGGTTGTTGTATTTAGTTAGAATGAGATGGGAAGGGGATGACAGGTTGTGGTGGATCCCTTCCAAAAGAGAGCCGTTTGGTGTTAAATTATTCTACAATGTCATGGATTGTCATGATGGTTTCCATTTCCCTTGAAAAAGTGTTTGGGGGACTAAGGTTCCATTGATGGTAGCCTTTTTTTTATGTGAAATTTATGGGCCTAACTCATTTCATCAAACTAGTTCAATAAGAGAGGATTGCCCACTCCTTATAAACATGCCCAAAATCTTATCCACAAGCAATGTGAGATTATTCCTCGACACCCTCCCTCGTGTACAGGTTGGTATTTTTCCTGGTCCTTGTCATGAGGTAAATAGTGCGGGCCCTATTTATCCTGTGGTAGGCTCTGATACCATGGAGAAATTTGTGGTCCTAACTCATCTCATAAAATCGGTTCTATGATAGAGGGTTGCTAATTCTTTATAAACACGTCCAAGATCTTGTCCACATGCAATGTTGGATTATTTCTCAATATATTTGAGCCCACACGTGAGGGGGAGTGTTAAAGTAATGATTAAGTGATTAAATTTACCTCTTCCTATCAACTTAAGTTTTTGGGACAACTGGTAATTTAACAGTTGACAGCCCTAGGGAAGATCCTTACCATAGATAATCTATGAAAGCGGCACGGCATTGTGGTTGATTGGTGTGTTATATGCAAAAAGAATGGGGAGTCTGTGAACCATCTTCTTCTTTATTGTGAGGATGAGTGTGCCATTTGGAACGTTTTCTTCAAAAAATTCGGATTGTCTTGGGTTATGCCTAGATGAGTAGTCAATTTGTTTACTTGTTGGTGGACCGCCGGCAGCTCTCGGAGTGCTACTATTTGGAAAATGGTGCTTTTTGTGGTGTCTTTGGAGAGAAAAGAATAATAGATATTTTGAGGACCGTGACAGGACTTTGGAAGAGTTGAAATCTATTTTTTTAACACTTTGTATCTTTGGACAGCTGCTTATGTTTCTTATTTAGAAATTAGTTATCATGATTTTCTTGTTCCTTTTGCCCCTTCTACCTAAGTTGCTTCTCATGTATACTTATTGTGTACATAGAGTTGCCTTATGCTTTTTAATGATATTTCGATTAATTATAAAAAAAAAAATGAGTACAGATGTGGGAAGAAAAGAAAGGATAAATTTTGCAAGAACTCTCTTGCAAAACTATAAAGGTTGCATTACCAGGTTCTAAGATGAAACAGGTCTAATGTGGTATGGCCACTTTCGTTGCAGACTGCAAGGTTGCAGTATTTTATGCTGAATGCACCGCAAGAGCATAATTTACACCAAATCTATATTTGAGTTTAAGAGAGGCCCTGGTGACCTTTCATTTCAGAGATAATATGTTCCTAATTTAACTTGAACAGTTGAATGGGTAAACTAGTTGTTAACTACGTCAGATACTATGGATGGTCTTAAGTTAGCTGGCGTGAACAGACTGCTATATTTTCTCTATTCCTGTTTGTGGCCTGAAACTTTCACCGCATCCTGGCTTCCAGGATTGATGGCGCCATATCAAATCATGGAAGTTAGCATGTATGGGAGCATCCTAATTCTGTTCCTGAATTTATTTTTTTAGTTTGGCTCTTTGAGTTCAACGGAAATGTGTTGGTAAACTGCAAGTCTTTTGTGTCCTTCTAAGCTTAGCATATTGGTAACTCAGTTATTTATAACAAACTGTTGCTGTCAGGAAGTATGCTATTGTTACCTTTTAAATGTTGATCAGTTGTGCTACAGCTTGACTGAGGCTGTCTCTGAAAAGTAAAATTTAAGCTTCCATATGCCCTAATTGGGGAAGTGGGACATCATCTTTTACTCCAATCGTCAATCAGGATCACCTAGAAATGCTACTAGTCAATCACTAATAGAAAAATATAAAAACTTAGTTTATGAACATTTGTTCAGGCTTATGGTTTCGATGCTCAATTCGGACCCGGGTTGATTGTATTGCACCCAGCTCTGCACATCTGCTTTTGTTTGACCAATAACCATATGCCATTTGACAGCTAGTTTCTTCTATTAGATTTTTTCTTGATGAACTGTTGATGTACATTGCAGAAGCAACACCTAAGACTATAATGAGAACAATGGGAGTAAAAGGGCTCACCCTTTATCACTTGAAATCACATCTTCAGGTTTGTTGTTATTATACCCTCTTCGAATTAAGCCTGATTTTCCACTTGCTTATGCCTTTTTTTATTGGCAAGATGATCTCTGAGAGAGAGAGGGACTCACACACACACACTCACTCACAGAGACTTGGGGGTTACCAAAAGTCTTGAGCTATTGTCTTCAATTAACTACTGGTCTTTTCCTGCCCCATAGCATATGGTAATTTGATAGTATATTCATTGCTTTTCCTGTCTCTAATGATTCTTGCAGAAATACCGCTTGGGGAAGCAATCTTTCAAGGACTCAATTGAAAACTCAAAGGATGGTAATTACCTTAAATCTTCATTACATTTTTTTTTTTTGCACATTCGATTATACGTATGCCACCCACCCCCTCCTCATTCCCAATGTTATACTGAGATTTTTGAATGTCTTCATGATTCCTTATAAAATAGAAGGAAAATTCCAGAAATTTTATGAGAACATCCAAAGAAAAGAGCCCATGGAAGAAACTTTCAGAACACCCAGGGTATAACTTTTGGGCCTGTTTTATCACTAAATTTAATATGAAGAAACTACTCTATTCAGCAGGTGCAAGTCTGGGTTTTTTTTAAAAAAAAAATAGAAGGCTCCATTTTATTTTTGGCAGAGAAATAAAAGGTCCTTTTCAGGGGTTGTAAGATTACCGAGAAATACTTCTTTTTCTTTCAGCATTTGTCTTCTTGAGTTTCTTTCTTTCTTTCTTTCTTTCTTTTTTTTTTTTAAAAAAAAGTGTGTTTAAGGTCAAAACAGGAAGCATGTGCCAGGAGAAATTCTTGAAAAAGTAGTTCTTCTCAACTGTAAATTGGTCAGCCTTTTTCACTGATTTGATGTGCTGAACTATTATAATATTGCTTTGTTGGAATATGGAAGCAAGTTAGTATTTACCACGTCATATGGTGGAAATGGCAGATAATACTGGTGAAAAGTAGCAGCATTTGATTTTTTTTATTGATTAATAGTCTGCATTTCGGATTGCAGCTTCCTGCATTGCAGAAAGTCAGGATACTGGTTCATCTTCATCACCATCATCAAGAATGATGGCGCAAGATCTGAATGAGTAAATACTCTTTTCCTTTTTTTCTGCAAGCACTTGCTAATCCAACTCGTTTTCTTTTTTTCTTGGTAAGAACTTATAAATCCATGTCTTCATGCTTCATTTTCGTCTTTCAAACAGTGGTTACCAAGTTACTGAGGCATTGCGAGTACAAATGGAAGTCCAACGAAGACTGCATGAGCAGCTGGAGGTTAGTTTCTTTCTTGTGTCTCAGTGTCTGGTTGGCTACTAAATGCAGCTTATTATGTTTTTAGGTTAGCATAAACCTGTTTAGGCATGCATTCAATAGGTTACCTGCCAACATAGCCTAATTGAAAGTAAGCAAGTTTCTAATCACCAAACCTCCCAAGACTAGGGGGAGTACAAACCTTCTTCCAATTAACAAGATGGAACTTGGGTCGGTTATTCAAGCCACCCCAGACGAAATAACTCTTCAATTTTCCTATCCTATTAGCAACCCCAACTGGGATAAGGAAGAGGGAAAGGAAATATGTAGGCAAGTTGGAAAGCATACTCTTGATCAACGTTATCGACCGCCCTTTGAAAAATAGTCTTTTCCACCCTGCTAATCTTCTCAATAATTGTATCCCAAATAAATCTAGCCTTGAAAGAAGAATGGGGATGTTCAGGGTGGTTGGACTACTAAATTAGGATTTTTAAGAAGCATGGTTGTGCGTGAAAAATCTGGGAAAGCCATGCTATGGAGGACAATGTGGGTGTGGTCAATGAAGACGTGAGAAAAGGAGAGAAGGGTGGAGGCCCATCTTGTGTGCATATGAGAGCGCTCGTGTCATTGTGTCATGGAGGACAAGGGGGGTGTGGTCAGTGCAGATGTGAGAAAAGAGAGAAGGGTGGAGATCCATCTTGTGTGCATATGATGGTACCCGGAGCCATGAGTTGCTCGCTGCCATTGATTGTTTTGAGGAGCAAACGTGGAGGAAGAACGAGGTTGCTCATCCTCCGGTTTGTTCTATGGAGCTCCCGAAGTTGATGGCGAAGCTGGAGGCAGGGATACGGGGACGCTAACAGGGAGACTGTGGTTCGAAGTTTTGTGCTTTCTGTTGTGGCAAGCCTTGAGGATGGTTCTCCGGAGGCGGCGGCTGGGGTGCTTGTGGTTCCTCCGACAGACTCTGTTGGGGCTGGTTGTATCACTCCCCCGGATGTCCCTATTGGGTGAAGGAAATTTTTTCTTTTCCCTCCGGTTTTAGGGGATGCTTCAACATTCGCTAGTCCTGCTAAAAGGTCTTTTGGTTCCAAGACTACTCCAAGGAAGGAAGCTATTCAGTTGTACAGGATCACTCGTAGAGAGTTAGAGCATAGGATTTTGACTGCTTGTTCCGTCTATTTTGGGGACAAGGATTGGGGTTAGGGTTGGGAGGTGTTTGGTTAGGGTTGTTGGGGTTTTGTTGGGATTGATTTTGTAGGGCTTGTTGGGGTTTTGTTGGGTTTGCAGGGATTGGTTGGTTTGATTATGTGGGTTGTTCGGAGGTTGTTGCTTTGGGTTGTTACTCTTGGTTCGTGTGGGTGCTCTTAGTGAGCTTGGGTCTCCTTTGGGTGCACTTAGGCGCTCTTAGTTATACCCTTTGTATAATTGGGTGGTGCCCCCTTTAAATTTGCGCTTTTTGATATAAATTCTATTAACTTATCAAAAAAAAAATGAGCGTGGCCATGTAAAGGGACGCAATAAGCCTTTCTACATAGGGTAAGGGTATTTATAGGCAAGTCCACGTGTAGCCTACACACTGGTGGTCCATGATATTCTCTAAGAATGAGAGGCACGTATCCTAGGGTTTACTATTTCTTCTTGGGGATATATTGACCAAATGAGGAATCCGCATTGTGATAACTGCTTTTGGGGTCACATATCAGGTACTAGTAACTGGCCTTTTTCCCAAGAACCACCAAACCATTGTCTCCTTGGAAAACCTGCAGGCTGTCATAATAATCTATTATGATGTGGCACATTTGTCTACTTAAGCACTCTTACCTTGACGGCCATGGCCTAAATATTTTTATTAACAAAGTATTGCTTAATAGTTTTCATCAAAGCAGGTGCAGCGTCATCTACAACTTCGGATTGAAGCGCAAGGCAAATACCTGCAGTCAATACTTGAGAGGGCTTGCAAAGCTCTGAATGACCAGGCTGCTGAATCTGCTGGGCTTGAAGCTGCTAGGGAAGAGCTCTCTGAACTGGCAATCAAGGTTTCCAATGACTGTCAAGGACTGGCTTCCCTGGAGACCATGAAAATGCCCTTCTTGCCCGAAATTGCTGCAACTTTAGAGAACAATAATAGCACTTCCAATTTGCCAGCTCGCATTGGCGACTGCTCTGTGGAAAGCTGCTTGACATCAATTGGAAGCCCAGTTTCTCCAATGGCAATGTGTTTGCAGGCTGCTGCTCTGAAGAAGAGATCAAGGCCCTTATTTGGTAATGGAGACTCATTGCCCTTGGAGGGTAACATGCGGCAAGATATAGAATGGATGATGACTAATATTGGATGAATTGTAGGACATTTCCTTATTGAAATGGAAACCTTTTTCTTTTCTTCTTTGTCCAGTAGATCTTCATGTTCCAGCCTTTAGTCAACTGTATCTTCAGTGTTCTGTATATTCTTGAGGTAGATCTTTTAAATGTGGGAAATGCCTTTATTTTATAGTTGGGAAGTACCTTGCTTCACCTGTGACACTGGCAAAATTAGTTTGCAATTGACGGCAATTCATTGTGCCACAAATGTGATGACTGATGAGTGATGAGTAGCAGGATACCTTTTCGTGTGCCTTTTTTTTTTTTTTTTTTTTTTTTTTTTTTTTTTTTTTTTTTTTTTTTTTTTTTTTTTTTTTTTTTTTTTTGTTTTTTCTTTTTTCTTTTTTCTTTTTCTTTAAACTAATAGCATGTTTGTGATTGCATTTAAGAAATAGAGTTTTTAAGTCTAAAAGAGTTTTTGGGCAAAAGTTTCATTTTTAAGCTTTTGCCAAAAAAATGATTTTTTGAGTAATTTTTAAGCTTTTTAAACTCTTAAAAGTGCTTTCAATTTTTTTACCAAACAAATACTTTTTTTTTTTTTTTTTTTTCTCAAACGGACTTTTTGAATGTTAAAAACTCTTTTAAGCCTTTCAAACGCAATCTCAAATAAACCTTAAGTAGACTAGTAGGACAAAAGGATTATCTAATTAATTTGTCTATAAAGAAAACTATAGGCAACTTGAAAGTAAATATTCTTTCAAGAAATACCCAAGTAGATTGAAGCTTGGTAGATGCCCAAGCATCCATTGAAATCTCAGTAAATTCGAGGGTTATATATTTTGTTAGTACTTGGGTTTGCACATTTTTATTTTTTTTTACTTGGAGTTTAAATCCTTTCATAAATGGTACCTAACTTAAAGGAAAAGACAAATTTAGTATTTCCGTTCGGTTCCATTAACCCAAACTAATGGAATGTCATATGTCTTCACCTACAAATGTCCCGAGTACTAAAAAAAATATTAAAATTAAAAAATTAAGGGAAAACTTTACTTTGCCCCTTGAACTTTCATGGGATTTTACAAACCCCCTAATAAAATCTCTCACTTTAGACTCCTGAACTTTGAATTACTCTCAATTAGAACAATTCTGTTAATTTTAGCCATTAAAAATACAAAAAAGATCAAAATATTCATGATTTTCACTATTTTAAATAAAAAAAATGTTTTGAAAGTTGGAATTTTATACAAAAGTTAGGGGTATAAATGTCATATAACGTTTAAAATCTGACGAAGGGGTTCACATTGAGAGCAATTGAAAGATCAGAAGTTCAAAGTAAGAGATTTAAAAGTTTGAGGGGAGTTTAAAAAATCACGTGGAAGTTCAGGAGGCTAAAGTGAAGTTTCCCCAAAAATTAATTAAAAAAACTAAACCTTAGAAAAATGGAAAAACTTCACTGAAGGCCCCTGAACTTTCACCCGTTTTGAAATACCCTCTCTAAAGTTCAAAAACTCTCAATTTAGTCACTTAAACTTTCAATTACTCTCAATTTGGACCTCTCCGTCAATTTTAATCGTTAAAAAATATAAAAAGACCAAAATATCCATGGTTTTCATTTAAAATAAAAAATAAAAAACGTTTTGAAAGTTGGAATTTTATACAAAAGTTAGGGGTATAAACGTCATGTAATGTTTAAAATCTGATGGAATTGTCTAAATTGAGAGCAATAGAAAGTTTAAGGGATTAAATTGAGAGTTTTTGAAGTTTAGGGGGGTATTTCAAAAAGGGTAAAAGTTTGAGGGTCTTCAGTGAAGTTTCCCCATTTTTTCTTTTTCTTTTTAAATTTTTAGGACACATGGCAGTTTTAAGTGATGACACGTGTGACATAACTTAATGGAGGTACTAAGTTGGTATTTTCTCGTAAGTCAAGTAGCATTTATGATAGGATTTGAACCTCAAGTGAAAAAAAAAAAAAAAATAGGGGAAACTTCACTTTGGCTTGAACTTCCACGCGATTTGACAAACCCCTCAAACTTTAAAATCTCTCACTTTAGACCATTGAACTTTCAATTGCTCTCGATGTGGACCTCTCCATCATATTTTAAACATTACATAATGTTTATACCCTTAACTTTTGTATAAAATTCCAACTTACAAAACGTTTTTTTTATTTTAAAAAAACGAAAATCAAGGATATCTTGGTCTTTTTTGTATTTTTAACGGCTAAAAATGACGGAAGGGTTCTAATTGAGAGCAATTGAAAGTTTAGGGGTCTAAAGTAAGATATTTTAAAGTTTTGGGGGTTTGTCAAATTGCGTAGAAGTTCAGGGGGCCAAAGTGAAGTTTCTAAAAAAAAATAAATAAATATGCAAACCCAAGTACTAATAAAGTATAAGGTAAACTTCACTGAAAACTCCCGAACTTTCGCTCATTTTGAAATATCCTCCTTAAACTTAAAAAACTCTCAATTTAGTTCCATGAACTTTAAATTGTTCTCAATTTGGATTCTTCAGTCAATTTTAGCCTTTAAAAATATAAAAAAGACCAAAATATCCCTGGTTTTCATTTTTTTGAAAATAAAAAAATGTTTTGGAAGTTGAAATTTTATACAAAAGTCAGGGGTATAAATGCCATTTAATGTTTAAAATTTGACGAAATGGTCTAAATTGAGAGCAATTGAAAGTTCATGAGACTAAATTAAGAGTTTTTGAAGTTTAAGAAGGATATTTTAAAATAGGTAAAAGTTTGGGGGTCTTCAGTGAAGTTTTCACTCAAATATATAACCCTAAATTACAAACCAATTGATATTGATGAGGATGAATATCTCATTGGAACTCTCCCCTTATCAAAAAGCCCATAGAGTAAGAACCCATGCCTTGAGGATCTGAGGCTTATGAAGCCGAGCAAAACCAAAGCCCTAAACCCTAAACCAAAATATCCCTAGTTTTCATTTTTTTGAAAATAAAAAAATGTTTTAGAAGTTAAAATTTTATACAAAAGTCAGGGGTATAAACATCATGTAATGTTTAAAATCTGATGAAGGGGTCTAAATTGAGAGCAATTGAAAGTTCATGGGACTAAATTAAGAGTTTTTGAAGTTTAAGAATGATATTTCAAAATTGATAAAAGTTTAAGGATTTTCAGTAAAGTTTTCACTAAAGTATATAACCCTAAATTACAAACCAATTGATATTGATGAGGATGAATATCTCATTGGAACTGTCTCCTTATCAAAAAGCCCATAGAGCAAGAACCAGGCCTTGAGGATCTGAGGCTTATGAAGCCGAACAAAACCAAAGCCCAAGACGTTTGAGTCAATAAATACATTAAAATTGCAAGAAATAAAAACTTTTTAAAGGATAAGATTAAATAGTAGAAAAAATATTCCACGATGTGTTTTTTTTTTTCTTCAGATTTTTCATTTTAAACCTCAATTTTTAATTTCCTCAAAATTTAACATCTTTTCCTTCAAATAAATAACAAAATGATAAAAAAAAAAAAAAGCATTCACCGTAGTTTGTAAGTACTATAATCGGGTTCAGCTTGTGCTCGACTCGATTATTAAATAAAGTATTTCGTGAGTATTCAATTAAGCTCATGAGTAACTCGTATAAGGCTCGAATTGATAGTTAAATATCAATTATTAATCTCCATTTACCTTCTTTTTAGATTCTTGATTTTCAGTGGAATCAAAGTCATGTGTGGGACTTGGAAGGAAGCATGGAATGGTAAATAATGTTAAAAATGAGTACCTGAAAGAAAAGAGAAGCATATTTTGGAACTGCATGTTGTCAAAAGGCATAATGGCATCTCCACTTACTTTATAGGAACCCTCGTTTTGCTTCTCTCCCTTATCACCTTTTCCTTTCCTCTTTGCTTTCTGGGTGCTTCTCATTTTGCGACCCTTTTCCTCTCCTGCAAGAGCTTGCTTCTTCTTCTTTCACAGCATGAAGGTTTCTTCGGGTGAGTCTTTCTATCTTTCTTATCTTTTTTTTTGTTTTTGTTTTTTGGGTATTATTTTCCAATTTTCCATCCTGTGCTCTTCAATCTGTGAGCTGTTTTCTTATAATCTAGACTGGTTCTGGAAACCCGAAGGTAGAGTGGGCATTGCTAGAAAATTTATCGGTTTGGTTGTTTATGTTTGATTTTTTTTTTTGGTTTATTGTAACGTTCTTTAAGTTGTTAATTTAGCTTATTCATTTATTTATCTTTTCGCTTTCCTTGTGTATATTGTGTAAGACGAAGTTTGATTATATTCCTTTCAAGTTTTTAGTTGTGGGTTCTAAATATGTTCTTGTTAGTTATTAAGCTGATTCAGTTTGAATTTTATGCAACACATATATTATTATTAGATTTTTGTTGTTGTTGCTATAACCTTATAAATTTGATCCCTTTTTATGTAACTTTTAGTTCTTGCTTTGTTGGCATCGTCTGTCCGGCAGGTTGAGAATAGGAATAATGTGATTGTCATATTTTCCTAAAAGATATTGTGATTCTTATGGATATTATGCTTAGACTGAAATTTGAGTGTCAGTTTGGTCCTTACATTTTAAGTTTGAACAATTTATTTGTTTAGTTGGTAGTGACAAATACAAATCCTTCTGTTATAATTTGTCTGTTAGATCCTGTTGGAATTAATCTATACATATAACTTTTGCACATCAACCGTAATTTTTAAATGAGATCATTAAACCTATCCATCTAAAATTACTATTAACCATCACCTATTTCATCCCTCTATTTGAACATGCTCCAATGGCTTATGCCTTCCCTTGGTATCTCCTTCAATCCGTACCTGAATCTGCTCCAAGTTATGACAATCCTCAAGAGCCATGTATTCTGTCTCTTATTATGGTTTAAGGGTGGTTAGCTCCGCATTGGATTAGCTTAGTTTGAAGTAGGATATCCTAATTCTGGGTGAGAATAGCATAACCCTTGTTGAGTTTCTATTGGGTTTGGGGACAAATTAGTCCCTAACCCTTAATTACAGCAATCTGAAGTTAGGATCAGCCCTTCACAGGGCAATTATATATATATATATATATATATGTACACTTGCAAACATCGTCAAGAATAGGTAACAGATTGAACTGAAGATGGTATATACTATATAGAAGACATTGCCAAGTTGAAATTTTGGGAAAATTTAATGGTTCCAGTGCGTGTAACCTGTGCATGAGAGAGCCATTAGGTAATTGAACATGAGAGAGGGTGCAAGTGTATATATATAATTACACTTGCAATCATCGTCAAGAATAGGTAAGAGATTGAACTGAAGATGTTATATACTATATAGAAGACATTGCCATGTTGAAATTTTGGGAAAATTTAATGGTTCCAGTGCGTGTAACCTGTGCATGAGAGAGCCATTAGGTAATTGACCATGAGAGAGGGTGCAAGGTGAATAAGATGAGAAAGATGGCAGAGAAGAGCACATGTGATTTGATGCTCCAGTGTCGATAATCCAAGCGGAAGTTAATGGTGCAGAGTGCTATACATGCTAAGTTGGCTTGGGAGTTGATGCTGCCTGAAGAGAGCGTGGCAAGAATTTTTTTGTATTGCTCCTGACTAATAAGTGGTGAAGATACTAATGCTCGTTGATCTGGTTGCTCAGGTCTTGAGGTGGAGGATCCTGAATAGCCCTGGTTCTTTGATAGGTTCCTTTGTTGATCATTGGAAAAACCATGAAGCCTGTAACAAACATGTCTCTTGTGGTTGTTATAACTGCAATAAGTCGCAATGAAGATTTGGTTTGTTGGGCCTTCTATCACAACTGCTTTGGTTGTTATTGTTTGATCTGTTAGCTGGGGAATTGGAGCAAGAATCCCTATCATTATTGGGGATAATATTAGCACGATTGACAGTATTAGAGGGTCCTGGATTGACTGAGAGAGCTGCAGCTTCTGGTGCAGTTATGGAAGGAGACAGAGAGTGTATTTCTTGCTGCTTTCTTCTCTTGGCAAACCATAGCATAGATTTTTGTAGCATTCAGAAAAGGATCCATCAGAAAAATATGAATACGAAGGGTTGAATATTGTTCATGGAGCTCTTGGAGGAATTCCATTACGCGATCCTACTGCTGCTGTGTGGTATTTGCTTTACCAGGACCACAAGTGCAAGGCTTTACTACTCTTAAGTGAATTCAATTCATCCCATAGTGCCTTCATCTTTGTAAAGTAGGTAGAAACTCATGACTCTTCCTGTTTCAAATATGAGATAGACTGTTTGAGTTGACAGATTTTGGGTGCATTTGTTTGGATAAAATGCTCCCTAAGAGCAAGCCATATTTCTTCGGCAGATTCAACAAGAGTATACTCCCACAAATGTCACTTTATGTAGAATTAAGGATCCACGAGCTTACAAGATCATTATGTCGCTCCCACTGTTGCAGCTCATTGGTGTCTTTTGTGGCTTGATAGATCCATCAACAAAGCCAAGTTTATTCTTTGCACGAAGTGCCATTGTCATGGAGGGAAGCCATGTACTCATTGTGCGATGCTGGAGTATCGCCAATGGTCCGGCTACCCCTGGCCAGCAAAAATGGGGTGGTCCGGCCACCCCCTATGGCCAAGATGGGGTGGCCAGCCACTCATTTTTTATTTTATTTTTTAATTTTAAATAATATTTTATTATTATTCTTTGTTAGTGGGATAGGTGTCCCATTTGTAGCTGTAGGATTTCTGAGAAAAAATCATAGCCATGAACTGGATATTCTCCAGTCCATTTTGGACTGGAGAGGATCCTATTCCCTTTTGGAGGTTGATCCCTCGAAGTGATCAATTGGAGGTCCGATGCCCTTGAAACGGTCGATTTATTCCTTTTTTCCGTTTATTTTCTCTTCTCAAGCGATAGAAACCCTTGGCTTCCTATCAAAATGTGAAGGATAGTGAGTTAGTGTTGAAAGAGTTCAAGTCCAAGTGTTGGAAGCTGAAGCTAGGGCAGTTTCATGTATACAAAGTGCTATCACCACAAGGTTAAATTTGGCAATGGCAGCTCTACTAAGACCATCAGCACAATAGCAAACATCTCTTTGCTACCTGCACTAGTTACGTACACTCCACTATCACATCACGTGCATTGTGACAGTGTGACTGCTGCTACCATTAAGACTAGAATTGCCACAGCTCAACCATATATCTCTCTCTCTTAAAGCATGACAGTTACTTCACTATATCATAAGCACCTTGTCTTCAATATCACAACTTGCATCAGAGTCACTATGTCCTTTCATTCCTTAAAATAATAAGGGTGAAAAGCTATGCAATATTACACTTTCCTTTTACTTTCCCATGTTCTTTCTGAAATCCAAAAGAAAACCTATGCTAGAAGTAAAGGTTTTTTTTTTTAAAAAAAAAATTGCAATGTGATCAGATAAATAGAAAGCAATTTCAGAAAGCATGTTTAGTAGCGCATGCATAAGGTGAGATGAAAACTTGTAGTTTCCAAATTGTGAAAATTCATTAATGTGTCAAAACATTCTTCCTTGTGTTGCCATACTGTGCTGCTGAGATAGTTAAAGCGGCTTGAATAACCTGTCAGCATTTTGATTCTTGACCTCCCTCGAATTTGTGTGATTTTTGAAATGTCATATGGTCATATAATGCAATAATTATCTTAAAATGTAACTAGTGGAACAATTGGGATGTAAGATATACAAGACGTGTTCTGGGTTTCATCATATATATTGAGCTTAAATTGATTCCTTATTGTGTTTCATTTAAAGGCACATCTCAAGGTTGCCCTTCTCTGAGGTCTTTGTCCATCAAAGTGGGAAGTATGCTTTGCCCTTGTAGTTCTCCAAACAAATATAAGAGGTTGGATGCTAAGCTTGAAAGGAAAATGGCTGAGGCCAAGAGAGGTTCATCAGGGCATCACAATTTCAAGTCACTTGACAGCATAATTATGAAGTTCCCTCAGTTCAAGGAGGGATTGAAAAAAATAAGAGCTGTGTTTGAACAATATGGTAAGTTTTAGATGGGTTGATTCCTCTTTCCCTAAGCTTTTCCCCATTTGAATTAGTTATCAAGATAGTTTACTTTAAAGTGATTCTTTATGTCGCTTTCATAGATGAGGACTCTAATGGAACCATTGACCGAGAGGAACTAAAGAAATGCTTACAAAAACTGCAACTCCATCTGACGGAGGAGGAGGTTGAGGATCTGTTCCATTCATGTGACATTGATGGCAGTGAAGGGATACAATTCAATGAGTTCATTGTTCTTCTTTGTCTCATCTATCTCCTGAAGGAGCCTTCTTCCTCCGATACTGTATTTGCAATAAACCTTTTAGTGGTTCTTCAATTTATCACGGAGTTAAACATGTGCAGAGAATATTGGGCTAATCAAATATATACATATATAAATGGTTTGGATTTTGTTTCAGACATCGAGGTTAGGTTCGCCGCAGCTTGAAGCGACTTTCGACACCATAATTGAAGTATTCTTTTTTCTTGATAAAAATGGAGATGGAAAGCTGAATAAGAAAGACGTGGTCAAGGCATTGAATGAGGCTTCTCCTTGGGAGAAATCCCCTTCTCACATCACCAGGACCCGATTCAGTATGAATTGCTTCACAGGCTATACTTTTGCTTTTCTTTTGGTTTATTTACTCCCTACTTCAATTACAACTCGCCGCAGCCCTGGCCCTTCATCCCGCTAAAGCCGTTTGCTCCACTCATTTTAGCATTTCTAATCAGACCTGGCTACGTTTTTTCTTGCTGAAGTTTTTATTCCTCCCCTCAATTTTATATTGAATCGGTTTATTTATTTACCAATATATTGTATTTTTGAATGAATGCAGAAGAAATGGACTGGGACAGGAATGGGAAGGTGAGTTTCAGGGAGTTCCTCTTTGCATTCATCGATTGGGTTGGGATCGACACAGATGAAGAAATGCCTCTGGCAGGAACTTAAACAAATAGATGGCAGGTGTAAATTAACAGGATGTAAAGACTTTGTACATACCGACTATCTTGCATTTGTAAAGACTGTCTCTAGTTTTTGTCATTTATGATTTCTTTTCAAATGTTTGAATTATATATGAGCCACCTTATGAATCACGATGATGTTTCTTGTTTTTTATTTTCTTAATATGTTGTTTCCATATTCTCTAAATTGTATGGGGAAAGCTTTGTATAAATGGTTCTTGGGAATGGATAGTGCAGACATTTGGATATACCTGGAGTACATTATATTATCATAAAAGAAGTGAAGAGTGAAGACATGCTTCTCTTTTGGTATAATCAAAATCTAGCTGAAGCAGTGTACAAAAATCTTAACTAGAAAATAGAACACAGACAGACTTCCTCAGCTAAGCCAAGGTCATCAGAACCCAGTTTATACAATCTCTCACTCAGTAATGCTACCGTTACATGGGGTGACTAATGACTATCATTGTATTCCTAGAGCTTGGATCCTCTTAATCAATGACAAAGAAGATGCATTTCTTTCTATCCATTCTTCTTTGCTCTCTGTTCGGCCTTCATCCACAAAGCATTCGTCATTCCCATCCAGTATTCTTGCAATCTGCCTCATGGTCGGCCTTAATAGTGAGTTGGAGCCTGTGCAAGCAATTCCTAGTTTTACGAGTCTCATCAGTTCTTTGTGATTGTACTCCCCATTCAACCTTGTATCAGACAGTTCCTCCAATGGTCTTCTCCATGCCAGAAATTGACGGACCCTGTTCACCAATAGAGCCTGTGGCCAGCGGAAGTCAATCGCCATCTCTCCGGTAACCACCTCAAGCACCACAACACCAAAGCTATATATGTCGGCCATGGGAGTTGCTTCACCGGATTCCATATACTCCGGCGACATATAACCAAATATCCCACGAACTGATTTGCATGTGTTAGTAACAACATGATGCCCATGTTCATTTCGGGTCAGAAATTCGGCCAGGGCAAAGGATCCGAGTCTTGGGTTCATGTCTGAATCAAGAATAACCGCAGAAGAGGTAATGTTTCTGTGGATAACTTGTTCATCCCATTCCTCATGAAGATAAAGAATGGCAGACGCAAGCGATCTGATTATGTTGTATCTGTGACGCCACGGCAAGACAGAATGGTGGATTGTACTAACATGGTGGAAAAGCCGGTGACTTAGAAGGCGATTTGTTGAGTAATCGTAGACAACAAGCATCTCACCTTGCTCAGTGCACCATCCACGGAGCTGTATCAAATTTCGGTGGCGGAGCCTTCCCAGATTCTGGAGCTCATTTGAGAATCTTGCTCGCAGTGCAGGGCATGTCTTCATCCCCAGCCGCTTCACCAGGATATGGTGACCGTTGTCGAGGACGCCGTGGTAGGCGGTTCCAAAGTCCAGCTCTGCTGCCCTGTGCGACTCTGAGAAATTGTTTGTAGCAGAAATGATTTCTTTGTAGGATATTTCTCGTGGGGTTTCTACCAAGTGAAAGGTTGTTGCTCTGCTAATGCTGCCGGAAGAATTGATATTGCTGTTTGAGTTTCCATATTCAGCAGTTGCATATATGGTTTCTCCGGTGGCTGTCACATAGTTCGACGCGGCAGATGCGGCAGATGTGCTACTGCTGTCTGTCGTAGCATTGCATGTGCTAGTGTTTGTTGCAGAGGATAAAGAGATGTATAGAGGGTGAGACCGGAATGATGGGAGAGCCGGCAGTGTGCCGGACATGTTGCCTGAAAGTGCTTCTACAACCCATTTCATGTTTGGCCGTGATTCCGGGCTGTGGAGTGTGCAGAGAAGGCCAAGCTGAATCAACCGCTCCATATCCGATAGCCTGTAGGACCCATCTTGTAACCGGTTATCCCCTGCTTGCAGAAGCTTTCCTTCATCAGATAGACTTCGGATCCAGTCGAGCAAAATCATCTGATCATCTGGGTATGCGAGATCGACTGCCCGCCGACCCGACACCACCTCTAGAACAACAATCCCGAAGCTGAAAACGTCGGATTTTGCGGTGGCAACACTTCGTTTTTGGAAGCTCTCGGGGGGCAAGTATCCAATTGTGCCGCCAATTCTAGTTGTCTCTGCCAGTCGAAACTGGTGATTTTGGATTGATGATCTGCTGGGTTGGAACTCCAGCTCATGTTCTAACCACCTCGCCAACCCAAAATCACCGAGCCGGGCGTTATAATGGGAGTCGAGCATCACGTTGCTCGTCTTCACATCCCGGTGAATGATCTGAGTTTCCAACTGTTCGTGAAGATAGAAAAGAGCAGCCGCCAGACCTCCGACTATATTCCTCCGACGCTCCCAACAGAGAGGCGATGACCCCATGTTCTCCTGTCTTCGGAAAAGTATGCGGTCAAGGCTCCGGTTGGGCATGTAGTCATAAACCAAAAACAGCTGGTCTTCATGAACGCACCACCCTCTTAACCGGACAAGATTCCGGTGGCGGAGGTGAGCCACCGCCACCAGCTCCGCCATAAAAGTCTTCTCAAACCGCTCCCCTCTCTCCGCCAAGCATTTCACAGCAACCACAGTTCCATCACTAGGCAGAACCGCTCTATACACTTTCCCAAAACCTCCGCTGCCGAGCACTTCATCCTCGCTAAACCCATTAGACCCTATATAAAGCTCGGAAAAGCTAAAGATCCTCGGATTATCCCCGCCAACCTTGTCGGAAAGCTGTATCCCCGCCGCGTCGTGAAACACCCCAGACTGCTGTTTCTTCGGCCTCTCATGGTGACAAAAAGTTACCCACCCGGAGTCGTAAACCCTGCACAGCAAGCCACGCAGGGAAGCAAGAATTTGACTGCTGCAATCGCGATAAGGGCGTTGTTTCTTCTCCGGTTTACCGACTTGTTCGTGATCCGCCGGCTTGATTTCGTCGAAGTCCGCCGGTAAAATGAGGCACAAGTGGTTGAGCTGCATGGTGGAGGATATCTTGGATGGCATGTTTGCAGGACATGAACGGAAAAGCCTTTCAAAAACGTTTACGTAAAAGGCGCTGAAGCTGATCCATTTTGATGCGCTTTTTATCAACGCGGTTTGGTTGAATTGTATGCCACGGACGGTTCAGATTAGGACACCTACCCCTTTATGATGTCATAACGTGGAACTCTGAACGCCAATCTTCACGACAAGTCTGCTTCTTTTTTTTTTTTGACAAGTCTGCTTCTGGAAGTTCTATACAAACAATTCCCAGCACTGTTTTCGCACGTGAGGAGTGCTTTTCATACGCGCATCTTGCATGCCCGTGGAAGACACGCGCGCTTTAAATTCTTGTATCCCAACCTCTATTTATATTTGGGATATCTAACATATGTTGTACTCAGGCTCTTACAAGAGTTTTCACATGTGGGTCAGGGGTGTTTCAAAATATTAACGTGATAGTCTCAACAGGTTGGTCGGGATTGTTATATTAACAATGTGGAAAAGTTATAAGATAAAAATGTGATTTCTAGTATTACTCTTTAAAATTGTATCTAAAATATTAGTGAAATACTTTATATAGGGTCTTATAAATTTACAAACGGTTCGTTATATTTTACTTACCCATGAATTTTCTTCCACACAATTTTTAGTGAAATACTTTAGGGAGTCGGTTCGTTATATTTTACTTACCCCATGAATTTCCCTCCACAGAATTTTCCATCTCCCTAAATTAGCGAAATACTTTAGGTAGATACAAGCATTTGGAGTCCATCTCTTTTTTAAATTCATCATTAAATTTGTAAGACCCACACATGAACCATACAAATCCAACGGTAGATTTGAATAAAATACGGACGGAAGATAGAAAAATAGCACTAGTGGTTTTTTTTTCTATTTAATTAATGATAAATAAAACACGACAACTCAATGAAAATATACACCAAATAAACATCAAAAGCTCAAAATTCAAAGAAGTATTTCTCTTCCTCTCTAAACCTCTTTCATACTTGATATCTAACATATATTGTTGTCAGGCTCGTACTTGTACCCTATACTATATATAAATATCTTGTCACATAATTTTTTAATATTCTCTTGAATATGAAAAAAATAGCAATACATTATAGGCTGTTAAAATGACGTGGCAAATTGAATGGGGGCAGCGTGAGTTTAGGATGAGATTGTCAAAAAGAAAAGGGGTTTTAGGTCGGATGTAGGTTTTGTCGAATCTGAAATCGAATCTGTCATTTTGTGAATCTTAATATTGTCGGATAATTGCCGCAAGAAGCATTATGTGTAGAGGCTTTCGACTCAATATTAACTCACATCTTTGTCAAGTAGAGCACCACGCCACTCCCGAGCTACTCTTTTGGGGAAGTAATGGAGAGCACAATTGACATTTAGTAGCAACACCCTTTGAATAAGTGCACCAAGATTTTCAATTTAATTATTGCCAACCCAACTATTTCTTCAAAAAAAAGAAAAAGATTCCAAGTATCCTATGGCATTGGACCGAAGATTCGGAAAAAAAACGCATTTGTATTATCATTTCAAATTGATTAGTCAGTTTGAAGTTTTCTTAAAATCACTTATAAAACTCGGTTAATACCTTATTACGATCTTTGTGTCCCATCGAGTAGTTAAGTCTAATATTGGTCGTGTATCTATCTAAACTTTTAGGTACCATTTTTTTTTAAGTTATTATTATTATTATTATTATTGACATGTCCATATAAGAGAGAAAACGAGATTTAAACTAGTGACTTTCGTTTTATTAGGTATAGTCTTTGCCAATTAAAATACCTTTTAAAAATATTTTAAATTAAATTTTAATTGTGAATTCTACTCAAAATACTTGGGCCAGTCATGAGAAAGAGGTGGGTTTTTTTTTTCTGGTTTTTAGGACAAAAAAGGAAGAGACTTTGTCTTGAAGTGATATAGATTAAAATGTCAATCAAATCAAAAAGGGATTGAAAAATATGTAATATAATGAAATATTAAATGACAAATCTCGAGGTGTTACCAAATCCACGGGCAGTGCGGCCAAAAAATGTCAATATCGGCACAGTTGGGACGCTGACTGCGGGCCCCTTTGATTGAGATTGGGCTTTCCCATGGAGCCCATTTTCTATTGCCGGGGGAAGGGGGGGCAATTTACACCGAAAGTAACCTCTCAACGGACGCTTACCCTAAATAAACTCGAGAATATTCAGTTAGTTATAATAAAAAAGATAAAAAATAAAAAGAGGATCCTATTCCGTCAATAAGGGAGGATCATCTCTTAATAGCCTTTCATTCTTATTAAAACTAAGTTTCAGATTTTTCTCTTCAGGAAAAATATTAATGATATTTTTTGAATAATGTTTATTAGAAGAAGAAATAGTGGTTAAAATTTATGAAATCATCATTTTATATACAAGTATAAGAGCAATTTTTAATTGTTTAAACAACAGTTAATTACAGTTAACGGTTATTAATATTAAAGAACTGCACCACATTTTACATGAAAATGATAAGCTTATAGCTTGTGCGAGTGTGCAACGATGCATGCCTAAAGCACCAATGTATGATATCATAACGAGTTCGAACCATACATATCTCCATCATTTACCTCCTATTTTAATTAAACATTTCACGTATTAAGTCTCGTTTATTAAGAGGATTTTAACTTTTTAATCTATGACAAGCGGTGAAATACAAAAATAGAGGCAAAATTGATTTTTTTTTTTTTTAAAGAAAGAAAAGGGGTGTGGGACCTATTTTATTTAATAAATGCATGTGGTGCATGTTAGGTTGGGTGGCCTACTACTGTTGTTTTGTGAAAGATATTTGGTCTTGTGTAACAACTGCCACATTTCCACATCTAATGAAATTTAAATTTATGATAATACTAACTATATCCTAAAATTGATCATGTAAAATTGGTCATCAATTAGCCACATCTAATTAGCCGCATCTAATTCCACATCTAATTAGTCGCTTTGGATTTTTATTGATGTCTTGGTGGGGCTTAGTTAGGTTATAGCTCAATTGGACTTGAGTGTAATTCTCACTGTCTAGGTCCTTCTTGTGCGGCTTCCAACGAATAAGTACTACTATGGTCACGCTCAGGTAGAATAGTCACAATTGGTATCCCCGGCCTACCATTTTTACTTAAAAAAAAAAGGGAAATGGGTTAGAGGGAGATCCTTACAACTCTGAATAGGAACTAAAAACTGAAAAATGAGTGAGCTCCCTAATAACATACATATAAAAGTTGGGAAATAAATCAAGCAATTAAGGGACCCGATTAATAAACCTTTCGAATTTCAACAGTTTCATAGTGACATTAAATGTATTAATTAGCTTGAATTTATGATATAATCCAATTGATGAGACAATGTTTGTTCTTTCAATATCTTCTTTCTAATTCTGTCGTTACTTGTAAGGTGGATCCTCTAAGGCAATGTGTTGTCTCTTTGAGGGGTTGGTGGACCATGTTGGTGACATGGATTTAGTTGGTATATATTGACTTAAACTTTTTGTCATGACAATTGACAAGAGAATACATTACGTTTTGAGTGAGTTTAAATTAAGTTAGTGTACTTCTTTTACTTGATAATTAAATTTACTCATACATCTCACCTCTCTTCTCAACTAAAAAATGAGTATGCTTTCTTTTATTTTATTTATATTTGTATTTGTATTTGTTGGTAAAGGTTCTAAGGAAATTTCCTTATTAACCTTATTAACCTAGTGTTTGTGTGATAGAAAACTCAAGTATTTGGAGTTTTTTGGAGTGTTAATTAACACACTCTAATTAATCTTATGTGATTAACGCAATCAAGATTACTCATCATTATCCCAAAAAAAAGAAAAAAGAAAATCATATGCCATTTAGGATGAATTTTCAGTTCTAATATTAACTGTGATGATGTTGATAAATGACCTTATTGATAAAGAAGTAAGAGTCTATTCCAAATCAAGCTTACCTCTGGCCAATCTTACTATTGTACCTCACAGATTTGGATTCACCCGACAGGGACCCAAACCATAGAGACCAAGGTATTAAGAGGCAAGAAATTTGGATTCAATGCAACTATCCTAGCTATCAAGACTGTATTGCACCAGTGGGCGACATCTGGCAAGGAACGTACCTCACTAGAGAACGTTAACCGAATGCCACATCCAACCAAATTTTACCCTATCAAGTGATGATATATGTCTAATTCCATGCGAGGAGGGGAAAGAGGTAGTCCGCATATTATTCTTAACATTCAATACCCTATTACTTATATATAGATTCTTCTTTTACACGAAACATTAAAGTCCCAATTCTAACGTCCACATCTCTAACTCGTCACACACGTTAGGATCGGCACGTTACTAGCCATTACTAACGTGCCAGTGGTCTCGACACGTTAGTAATGGTCAGTTACTAAAATACATATTTTTTGTAATGATCGACTAACTTAAGCATTGGAAATATTTCTTGCTGGCACCACCGATAAGTCTCCGAGCTTTACCTTAAACTTCTCATGCATGCATCCTCAGCCTAAGGATTGGGTGTGATGTCGATCAACTACACCATCAGTTGGCCACTTGTGGGAATCAAACCCACGACCACATGGTAGTTATCAGAAGCCTTTTAAGGGTAGGTAAGAAGCACTCTGTGTATGTAAGGAAATTAAGCAATCACTCTAGCTATACTCATTCTAAACACTACTCAAATATTATTCCTTTCACTAAAGTCTTACCAACTTAAACATCAGAAATACACTTGCCAACACCCCTGACAAGTCTCAAAAATTACCTTTGACTTCGGCATTGTTGTTTGGTTGTGATCACTTGCATCACCAATAACAATTAATATATATATATATAGAGAGAGAGAGAGAGAGAGAGAGAAAGTGATAGCCTGATTAGCAATATAAAACATGAGAAAGTCATCTGGTTGGTTATGGAGGCCAATATCCGGCTACTAAAACACATTTTTTCCAAGCCTACATTCCTTTAGGTGAAGACTTTATACTCGATCTCCCAGTGGTTGCACTGCTAAGAAATTGGATCCACCAAAACGTTGAAAACCAATTGGAAATTTATAATATTAGTTTAAAAAATATGAAAATAATGTCATTTTCTTACACTTTTTTGGTTTAACACCAACCATATCCCCAACAATTGCGCTTCTACCAAACCTAAATATACAAATTGGGTCCCTATAAGATGCAGCTCAATCGACTGTAAACCACGCCTCATGAAGCGATAGTCACTAATTCGAATCCTCTCTCCCCATTCTTTTGTATGGACATGTCAAATATATATATATTCGTCCATGAATTTCTTAATTTTTTTTTTTTTTGGTGTTTAAATCACAAAATAGGATAATAGATAAGGCCATTAATAGTACAGTCAAACCATTGAGGTGCTTGTGGTAGGAATTGTATAAAGAATCAAAATAAAATCATGCTAAATCCCTTTTGCACATAGTTGATCTAGTCAACCTCTTTTTGTTTTGGCAACTAAGATTTGAAATTAAAAACCAATTAAAGGGTTTGATTCATTTCGTTTCCTGACAACCTTTTTACCCCGGGCGAATGGGCTCTCCGAGTTAGTAAATAATGATTGGAAGCTCTTCTTTCCTAAAACTATCATCAAATATTTTTATAGGTAATATGAGAGACCCCACATGGGAATCACTTGTCAAAATAAATTTTGAGTTATCTGGTTACCTAATCAAACAAGTGGGTATATATAAGAATGTTTTGAATAAAAAAATGAAATTTTTTGTTTTGTAGTAATTTTTATATTTGAATAATAATAAAAAGTAATTGATGTGATATAAAAAGTAAGAATAATATGATTAATTTTGAGAGAAATTTTTTAAGATTTTGGGTCAAGTCCGGTCCGGTCCTTTACCAAACATAGCCTATAAAAAAAAAAAAAAAAAAAGGTGGATGGGATGGGTGGGAACAAAGCTTTTCTTTCCATTAATGATTAAACTGAATTGGAATTTTTGTTAAGAAATAATTTGTTAAACTAACATATTTTCAATTTAATTTGAAGAAAAATTTGTCCTAGAATCACAACATGACCAAAACGGTATCCTCTCCGGTTCATTTGAATTAGATACTATTCTGTTAGTTATAGTGTAAGAGTATTTTTATCTTTTCATTTTTTGAGTGGACTAAAATACTGTTCCAATATAACTAAGAATATGTGAGTAATGGTATAAGGCTTCTTAGAGTCATCCCAAATGTGATGTTACTTTTAAAATATCAATAGATCAAAAATCAATAAATCATATCGTAAATTCAACGGTAATTTTAAAAGTCACATCACATTTGGGATGACTCTAGAAAAACTCTAAAAAAACATTATACCATTACTCTTATCCAATTCTGGTTCATTTAAACTGAAAAAAAAAATCCTGATTCGACCTAACCACAAACTTTGTTCAAGGACCACGACAAGAAGATAGTAAAACTCTTTGACATTTATTCTTCCTTTCCTTTTTTTGTTTGTATTTTGATGGAGTTTTTTTGTTTCTCTGGACAATAAAACAAGGCAATAAATAAAGCGGTTTAGCTGTAAAGCTGATGGCAACAGAGGTACATTAAATACACCGAATTTCTTATTTTCTTTTCAAATTTTCAAAAGACCGCCGAAACCATCAAATGACCGCCGACTCGAATGCAGCTAATTAAGTTGGATCAATTTTTTTTCACGCTGCTTTCAAGAGCGTGGACCCACGCTTCTACTAACATATTAGCCATTAGCCGCATATTGTGGTAAAACATAAGAATTTTGTGCCACTACTAAATAGTATTTTAATGTCTTAAAAAATGACTAAATATTTTCTATGCTAATAAAATATATATATTTGTACAAAAATTGACAAAATCTATTAATTTAATTAATTTGTTACATCAATATTAATCATATAGTGACACGTTTCATTAATAATAATACAAAATATTATAAAACCATATATATAGATATACACGCAAATAATTTCCTTTGGCCAAATGGGAGGTGATCGAACCATTCAAAATGGCCAAAAAATAAATAAATTAGAAAGCTTTGGCCAAATGAGGGGTAATTTGGTCACCCTAAATAGTGTTACGTGAAGATATAATGGAGATAGAATTTAGGGTCTGAGGGAACCTAGCATAATGAAATTAAAAGACCAATTAGAATAAATTACTGATAATACTTATCCCTGATATTTAGATTATAGTAAATAGAATAAACTACTCTAATTATAATATTTATCTCTAATATTTAAATTATAATCCCTAATTCTAATGTTATATATAAAGATAACAGAAGGTATTTTAATCCTAAAATAATTCTATTATTAGCCCCCTAACAAATAGCCACAAAAATAATAATAAAATCATCCTTTGGGGAGAATAGTAGAAGTATTGTTTTGTCAATTGTATTCTATGTATACTATACATAATCTTCTAATTCAACATGGGCCTATGCTCACACGTGAAACCAACGTGGGCTTTTTCTAAATGTCAGCCTTTTTCTTCCAAATGAACGTGGGCTCACAATTACCATCCATACACTTCTAAATAAATGTCAGCCTTTTTCTTTACCAGCATGTGTAATAAAGAATAATATGGTTTGGAAAATTTTCAGTTTTTTTTTTTTTGGACACGTACATGGAAGGGAAAACTGAGGAGGGGGATTCGATTTAATAATTTTCGTTTCATAAGGCGTAGTCTTCAACTAATTAAGCTACTCATTGGAGACTGAAGTCTAACTTATTATGTCCAACTTAACTGTTTTTTTTGTCCTGTTAATACCATAACATGAAGATTTAGCAGCTGATTTACCATAAACTTTTAATAGTTATAATAAGTGTAACAACTTAAGAGATAAAACCCAACAGCTGCACCATAAAACATCTAATTTACCATAAAATACTTCTTCAGTTATAGTGAAGAAGTATTTTTGTCTTTTCACTTTTTTATGGGACAAAAATATCATTTCTACTATAACTAACTGGATATTATCCAGTTCTAATGAACTAAAGGGATTACTAATTCACAAAAAACTGCCAAACACAAGTCTATAAACATAGTAAAAGGCCTACTGCCGCCACTTGGGTCTTTTCTTTTGCTTCTTACGATCCAGTATCAATATGAGCAGCAACTTTCCTAGTCCTTGGAGCAGTTTAGCAAACTGTTTAGTGGCTTAAAAATGTAACAAAAATTGCTTAACGTGAAAAAAATAAGAAGAAGAAGAATGTATGGTATGAAAAAGTAAAAATATTTTGTTGGGTAGTAATATTTTTTATTTTTTGAAGAAGACAACGTCTTATAATTTCATTAATCAATGAGGTAAAGCAACTTGCTCAACCAAAATAATCTCTTAATACAATCAAGAATCTCATCCATCCATTGTCTCTCTAAGCCCAGAAGGGTAGCTAATTTTGCAAGATTATAAGCTGCAAAATTAGCTTCGCAACTTACATAGTTAATCTCCCAATATATAAAATGCTGCAACAAAAGCTGTGCATCCGCAATAATATGACTCGACTTACTCCAGTTTGCCTCTGAAGAACGCAGTGCGTCCACCATATTCTTTGCATCACCTTCCAAATAAATCTTGGTCAAGTCAATTTCCTTACAAAATCTCAATGTTTGCACAGCCGCTACAATCTCTGTTGTGGTTGGATCCAGTCTGCCCCTGCGAACACTGCTTTGGGCTGCTTTCACGTTTCCTTCTTGATCGCGTATGACAATTCTTATATTGATTCTTTCGCTTTTTTGGATTCAAAGCAGCGTCCCAATTTGCCTTGTACATTCCAACCGGAGGAGCTTTCCAATTCACTTTTTCTCTTTCCGCTGCATGTTCCTGCTCCAATCCGTTCCTTCGATATGCATCATCAAAATCATCCATAGCACTATGGGCGTTTTGGACCAGCACATTTGGATGAGCAAAGATTCCTTCACGAATAAAAGCATTCCGTCTCATCCATACTTGTTGAGCCAATCCCACAAAAAACTGAATTTCTTGCTCATTACATGTTCGGCCTACCTCTTCAAAAATTTGAATGAAATCTTGTCCCTTGAAAAAGCTTTTTTGGAATTTTTTGCAGCCCCCCCCCCCAAATATCCATCGCCGAGGGACACTCCCACAAGATATGACTTACAGTTTCAGCTTTTAATCCACAAATTGGGCACATAGAATCACTTACAATTTTCCTTCTCATTAACTTGTCTTGAGTGGGGAGTATATCATGACAAGCCCTCCATATAAAATGCTTCTCCGTATTGGGTACCTTAAGATTCCATATCAATTTCTATACCTAACTTTTATAACTTCCATTTGAACTCCCAGCTTATGTACCATCCTTCATCTCCTTAGCTAAGTGGTAGGCATTTCTAACTGAAAAAAGGCCATTTGTGGTACCCCTCCATATCATTCTATCCTCTTGATTGGTATAACTCAAGGGAATAGATTTAATGGCCTTCGCCTCCTCTTCATCAAAAAAATCTTCAATCGCAGTTTGATCCCACCGGCCCATATCTTTATCAATAAGTATACTTACCTTAGCATCAAACGGTGCACGATTAGATGAGGAGTGGATCTTGTAGTTGCTCAGGATTGGTACCCACTTGTCGCTCCATGTTCGGACCTTTTCTCCGTTCCCAATTCTCCACACCAATCCCTTCATTAGTAATTCCTTTGAACTATGAATACTTCGCTAGGCAAACGATGATTTGTTTCCCAATTTAGCCACAATAGCTTGGCTATTTAGAAAGTATTTTGCTTTCATAATGCCTGTGATCAAGCTGTCCGGATTTTTCCAAAGGCACCAATATTGCTTTGCCAAGAGAGCCCTATTGAAGCAATGAAATTCCCAGAACCCCATTTCCCCATTCGCCTTTGTTATCCCCATCCAATCTCAACTCATCTATGGAATACCCAAATTTTTACGTTGATGACCCCACCAAAAATTTTTCATGAGCGAATTTATGTTGGAATATAAAGCTTTAGGCAGCTGAAATATGCTCATGCTATAGGTTAGGATCGCTTGTATCACTGCCTTTAACAAAATCTCTTTCCTCGCCTGTGACAAAAATTTAATCTTTCAATGTTGTAGTCATTTTCCAATCCAATCAACAATAGCCTTGAACTCCTTTATTTGTGATTTTACCACCAAGGCCGGGAGCCTTAAGTAAGTATCATATCTTTGCCGGAATAGCCGCTGCTTCTAGGATAGAAGTCCACTCCCCCGGAGGAGTATTACGGCTAAAATAGATTGCCATCTTACTCGTATTTAATTTTTGTCAAGATGCTCTTTCATAGGTTTGCAGAATATTGGTTAATCTATTCCAATGACAAATATTAGCTCTGCAAAATAATAAACTGTCATCAGCAAAAAATAAATGGTTCAATCATGGGCCCTTCTTTGAGGTATGAACTCCTCTCAACGTGCCTTCTCAATCTAAATGGGATAACATAGAACTGAAAGCCTCCACGCACAACAGAATGAGATATGGCGAGATAGGATCACCCTGCTGAATGCCTCGAGAAGGGATAATATGTCCCATAGGGACCCCATTAACCAAGACAAAGAACTGAGTTGTGCTAACACACATCATAATAAGATTAATCCATCTTTGCTCAAAACCCAATTTTTTCATAACCGCCTCCAAAAAACTCAATTCCACCCTATCATATGCCTTACTCATGTCAATCTTAATAGCCATGAAACCCAACTTACTATACATTTTAGAGTGCATTGTATGTAGTATCTTGTACGCTGCAAGAATATTATCTGTTATCAACCGCCTCGGAATGAAAGCACTTTGGTAAGGCGATATAATGTTTGGTAAAACCCTTTTTAGCCTATTAGCAAGTACCTTCGAAATAATTTTATAAAGAACATTGCACAAACTAATAGGTCTAAAATCCGTAACACTTGTAGGGTTCTTGATCTTAGGAATAAGAGCAATATATGTGGAATTTAAATATTTATTAATAAAACCCGAATTCAATGACAAGAGAACAGCTTTACAAACCTCTATTCCAACAATGGCCCAATTTTTTTGAAAAAAATAAGCATAAAATCCTTCAAGTCCAGGAGCTTTGATATGGGCCATTTGGTGGATAGCCGTGCACACTTTTATCTCCGTAAAGGGCTTGAGCAACTCCGTATTCATCTCTTCCGTGACCCTTCCCTCTACATGCTCCAAACAAACCTCCACTTGAACCGACTGCTCCGAAGTGAACAAAGATGTGAAATAATCCACAAAAGCATTACCAAAGTCATCCGGGTCTTCCCACAAATTTCCCCTTGCACCGCTAATTGTACGGATGTAATTAGATTTCCATCTTTGATTTGCACATGCATGAAAAAACTTTGTGTTTTTATCACCACTTTGCAGCCATTTTATCTTCGCCCTTTGTTTCCACCGAAGCTCTTCTTGCTCCATTAGATAGTGCACAGTCCTTTTGAGATTGTTTATTGCTTCCATGTTTGGGATTCCTTCTACCCCTTGAATAGTAGTGATTAATGTGACGTAAAAAGTGATAATGTTGAGGGTTGAAAAAATTGATGAATAATTATGGGCCACTTTAGGACCATTGCCAAACAACTTGTGTTTGACATTGAGTTGGTAATAGTCTAGGAGATGGCAATAGGCAGGGGCGGGCCCAAGGCAAAGGTTGGGGTGATGAACGTCCCCCCAAAATTTTCAAAAATTGCCTTAAAGTATGCATATTTATAAATTTATCCCTTCAAAATTATACTTTTTTCCCCCCAAAATAATATTTGTGTCCCTCTTTATTTATTTATTTTAAGTTTTTCCTTCTTTTCCAACATTAAAAAAAAAAAAAAAAAACCATCCAATACCCCAATTTATTTAGTTTCTATACTAATTCAAATGTACCTTTTTCTTGGACCCAGTAAATCATGCTTAGTTTATTTTGCTATTCGCTTATACTATTGCATGTTTGTGATGGCATACAATTAAATTTTGGACTTCTATGCTCTTATTTTATATAAACATGCACAAACACATGTACGTAGAGATTATATGTATCAATGTGCTTTTGTATTTATTTAAGGTTGTCTTCTTAATGTATTAAAAAAAATTTGTCCCCCCATTCCATAAATCCTAGTTCCGCCCCTGGCAGTAGCGATAGGAGCTTTCTTACCCTTTGGCTTAGGACATGGCATTGAACCATCACTTGATGTTTGTGTAGTTTGCATATACAAAAAAACTAGTATAAACTCTCTTAGAGTTAATAAGTTTCAATTGAAAATTGACTAATTCTCTTAGACTAACAGTGTAGATGTCTCAACCAAATTATGTAACACCCCGATCCTATATTGGGAAGATGAGAAGAAGCCCACATAGAGTGAGTAGTTTATAAAGATGATCATGGGTGCTAAGTCCCACATTACCTAATTACTAGATGAAACTGAGCTTTATAATAAATTCTATAAATATTTCAAATTGACTAATCCTTTTGGGGTGATAGCGTAGATGTGGCTAGCACTTTTTCCTGGGTCGTTACAAGTGGTATCAGAGCCACCTAATAACGTCAGGTCATGTGGTATTGGAGCACTGCATGATATGGCCCTAACGAGGACATCATGAATTTAAGAGGGGGAGTTTGTAACACCCCGATCCCATATTGGGAGATGAGAAGAAGCCCACATAGAGTGTGTGGTTTATAAAGATGGTCATGGGTGCTAAGTTCCACATTGCTTTAAAACTGGGCTTTATAATGAATTCTAGAGAAACTTCAAATTTACTAGTCATTTTGGGGTAATAGCGCAGATGTGGCTAGAGGTGATAGTGTAGATGTGACTAGCGCTTTTCCTTGGATCGTTACAGATTATCTTAAAAAAAAGGGCTGCTTGATTGATAATTAAAAATACGCGAAAATGTGTAGTATGTAGCTTGATAATTGGATCAACCATTTTTTTTAAAAAAAAAGAAAAGAAAAAAAGACTGATGAACATTATCACATCAATTCTTATGAGATGTAGTTGTACTAGTATGTAACATTACTAAAAATAAAATCTGAAGAACTAATGGGCATTGTCACATGAACCAAATAAAAATAAGATAAGAATAGGATAGAGGCATGATTTTTAGCATTACTCTCTATTTTAATGGTTATTGTAGATCATTGCAAGCACACACTTAAAAATAATTCATTTGTTCTTTTATACATCATTTCTCAACACATAAAAGATGTTGTAATGTTACAAACATGAATAGTAATTTCTCATTGAATTTCTCTTTCGACCATTTGATAGTTGATTATTATTTTCTCATTGAATTTCTCTTTTAGTGTACCATTTGACATTTGGTTATTATTTTTCTCTTTTGACCGTTTGACATCAAGCCATCTTTTATGAGTTTTATGAGAAAAACTAAGTTATGATTTTATTTTATTTTTTTTTAACTAGAGCTTTGAAGGAAAAAGTATGAAGCCCACGTTTCTTACCGTTGGTCATTCATTTTGTTTGAATGGTTTTTATAAAAACCAATTCATCTCATTTTCTATATATTAAACTTACTGAGGAGCATTTGGATACATCACTTCTTTTGCTCAGAATCGTAAGTTCTTGGTGTAATATTTTTCAGCCATTAAATTTGGTTTTCTTTTGATGTGGCTTTTAGTCTCTCATTTTCACTGATCAAAGTGTTGTTTAGTTGATTTTCACTATTTGGAAGTGCATCCTTAACGAAGGTAGGCATTATAGTCAAATCCTGGGAAGTTGCGTATCAAGAGATCCGATTGCATCCAATTATATACTCTGGAAGGCACAAAATTAGCCTTTAAGGACAGTGCTTTTGTGTGATTCTATAGCTTTGTAAAATTTTTCCTTGCTTTAATTTTATTTATTGTATTCCTATTTATCTTATTGTTAATTGTTCGGATTAATTTTGTTTAGTGTCAACAAGAATTTTTGTATCATCCAATTATTTTTACAACAAAAGATTGAAAGCAAATAACTTCATGAACACCATTGTTCTCGTAACATTTGACTATTTTTTTAATAACATGTGATATGCGTATGAGTTTTTAATAAAATTTAGGGAAAATANTTTTAATTTTGTCATTCCTTAATTAAAAAAATATGTGTTTGTCATATGTTCAAGAGACACATATTACTTTTATAGACTAAATCAAAGGAAATTTCTCCAATATTGGAAAAATTCTGTCAGGGTAAAACATATTTTAAGATAGTCATATTTTTTTGTCTAAACCTATTTTATTTTAAAATTCTTTGTTTTTACGATTCGTGTTTAAAATTTCCATAAATCATTTTATTTTCCCAACTAGACAGAGTTGATTAAATGAAATCTAACGCTCTTTAATGTTTTTAAGATCCATATAAACAAGGAAGCTAAGAAGAAAAATAAGATCTTGCGAATCTTAATTGGACCAAGTTGGTGGGCCACCAACGACGTCGTATCACCCTCGAGAATAGGGGTGTTAAGAGAGCAAGCCGCTCACGAGCGAGCTCGGGCTTAGTTCGCATAAACTCGGCTTGTGCTCGACTCGAAAATTAAATGAAGCGTTTTGTGAACATGAATCCTGGCTCGAATATTAAACAAAGCAAGCTCGGCTCGACTCGGCTAAGCTCGTGAGCAGCTTGTATAAGGCTTGAATTGGTAATTGTTCATATAATTGCTCATATTAATATTAAAAGGATGCATATCCTCTCTAATATGCATCATTTTATAAAAGGATGCATATCATCTCTCTTCGAAACCATGTGTCTTGCTGTATTGACTCAGGCTCCATACTCAGTTAGCCAGACTAAGCAAATGCTCATATGCAAGCTGGCTTCTTAAGCCGTTTAAGAATACTTGAAGTTTAAATTTATAATAAAAAAATTAAATTAATAAAAAATAAATTAAATTAAATATAAGAGCCAGCTCGCAAACTGGCTCGGTTCAGCTCGACTTATTTTGAGCTCGAGCTCGAGCTCAAGTAAAATTTAAACAAGCTGAACCCAAACAAGGGAAGCTCGTTCAAGCTCGGCTCGTTTACACCCCTACTTGGGAACATAACAAACACTTTGAACCTTCCTAACTCTTCGCTCAACTTTTGATACCTGCTTCGTAATAGTCTCGAAAGGATCGGATCCAGATCCCCTCCAATTGGAAAGAAATTAGAGATTCTCCAATTGTTAATCGTAACCCTTCATTTTAAATCTAATGATTTATAAAATCATTTAAACATTGGTAAAACAAAAGTCAGCATTTAATGCTTCGGTTATTAAAAAAAAAATAGTTGGCAAATCATTATATTTAAAATGAAAGATTACGATTAATAATTGGAGAATTTCCAATTTCTCCCAAATAAGAGGGAATCTCAATTCTTCTCAAAATGACCCCACACGAAAGAAAAATTATTAAGTTCATTTAATTTAGTTATCTATATACAAAGAAAAATTATTAAGAAGTTCAATTAATTTAGTTATCTAAAAGTGCGTAAAATCTTGGTTTTTGCATTCTTGTTTCTTTTTTACTAATGGTTACATGTTATCTTATCGGGAAAATTATACTTTACCCCATTAAAGTTTGTGGCTATTTTTAATTCGTTCTCCAATGTTTTAATTTTTGCAATGCATTCCCAAAACTTTTAAATTTTTGCAATTCAACCAATTTTATCCCAAAATTCTCATATTGTCCATAATTTTTTATTTATTTTTTATATATAAAAAATAATAATCGGGGGTGCAAAAATGGCCAGATGGCCAAAGCCGATTTTTTTTATAAAAAATTAAAAAAAATTATGAGCAATATGGAAAGTTTGGGCAAAAATAAAATTGGTCAAATTGCAAAAATTTGGAAGTTTGGGGGAGTGCATTGCAAAAATTAAAATATTGGAAGTCGAATTGAAAATCGCCCTAAACTTTGGGAGGTAAAGNGAGCAATATGGAAAGTTTGGGATAAAATAAAATTGGTCAAATTGCAAAAATTTGAAAGTTTGGGGGAGTGCATTGCAAAATATTGGAAGTCGTCGAATTGAAAATCGCCCTAAACTTTGGGGGGTAAAGTGTACTTTTCCCTATCTTATTAAATATCAATATTGGTACATATTTATGAAGTTTCACATATATAATTTTTGTTACACACAAATTTTGTAATAAAATAATTCATTTATATATAGCTTCTACAAAGATCAATTCCAAGCCAGGGACGGATCCATGAAGTTTTATAGGACGAGGTCAGAGCAATTTTTTTCTCTTGCATCATGTAATGAACTGAGACTTTTTTCTATTATTTTTCTTCTTTTTCTAATCACCGGCACCTAAATACAATGAGAAATGGGTAATTTTCTTTTTGAGGTAGGTTGGGCAAGGCTAATGGCCTTTAAATATATATAAAATTCTTTTGGGGGGAATTGGAAGAGGCCAGGGCCATACCCTTACCCTGTCCCCCCCTAAACCCATCTCTGCATGGCTCTGCCACTGAATATCTTAAACACATACAACATTAAAAGCATATAACTTCATCAACACCTTTTGTTCTTGAACACAATATTTTAACACATCTAAAATCCTCAAAAGTATTTTCAAATAGTCATATATATTTGTTTTTGTCTAACTTATTTTATTTTTAATATTTTAGTTTTTATGATTTTTGTAATATTTCCAAAAATCATTTTATTTGCCCAGCTGGACGGAGCGATGAAATGAAATCTAATGCTCTTTAATGTTTTTAAGATCCATAAACAAGGGAGCCTAGGAGAAAAATAAGATCTCACGTATCTTGATTAGACCAAGTCAATGGGACACCAACGGTGTCGTATCATCCTCGGGAACGGAACAAATACTTCGCTCAACTTTTGACACATGCATGCTCCATTATCTCAAAGTCAGGAGTTTCGATCAAAATCTTCCAAACTTTTTCCATTTCCAAGTTGGTTTTACTATTAATTTCTCGTCGGTCTCCTTATTTTTATTATTGTTGTTGTTGGTTATTATCGTTCTTTGTGTTTGTCACAATCCTTGTTTGGTTGCTGAGAAAATATTGAAAGCAAGAGAGAAGGAAATGGAATATGATTAAACGAAGGTTCGAATTTGTTGTAATCAAAACAAAAGGCTCAAATGGTGAGTTTGATACATTACTTTCACTGTTTTTGTTTTGAATTTCAGATATTTCTGCGATTGGATAGAGGGTTAATTCATTGCATTCCTTTGATGAGAAACTTTTTCCTGGGAAAATGATGCTACTTTCGGGAAAAATGACGTGTGGGGCAATACATTCATTGACATTTAGCGAGCAAGTGGGTGCATTTCTTGATCTTGGGATAGCATTTCTATTGCTATGTGCATCAACTCTTGCTTATTTCGCCTCGAAATTTCTCGGTTTGTTTGGATTGTGCCTGCCGTGCCCTTGCAAGGGACATATCGGGAGTTCCAGAAGCGGTCCCTGCTTGCAAAGAGCATTACTGGATCGCCCGCGGGAGAAAGCCTCTTCGGTTCAATTGTCGGTGAAGAGCACGTTACCTTTCGATTTGACATGGGCTGATGACCCGAATTACCAGTTCAATTTGGGGTGGGTTGACGAGAGAAATCGTAAGAACAAGAATGTTGATGAGAAGGAAGGTGAAGAGTTGTCCAGTAGCTCGTATATGGAGAAGGCACAAGATTTTGTTGGGAGAAGTTTGGTGGGAAGCTACGAAGCTGGTTTAGAGTCTGCAGGTATGGCGAACGCGCCAACCGTGAAGCAAGGAAGGCATGATCTTAAGGGTAAAAGGGTTGCAGATCATAGGAAGAGACTTGGTCTTCGGCAGCGTCACAAACGAAGGATTGTTGATTATGGGAAGTCTGACCCTTTACACTTGGATGCAAAAAATGGTTGTTGGACTTCCTCCTCCAATGTTTATAAGATAGGAACTGAGATTATTGAAGAAGGCAACTCGGTGCCTGTTAATTCTGCTGGAGGTGATGCCCTTTCCCATGAGTGTTACTTTTGCTTTTGAGGAGTGCCGGAGAGCCAAACAATTGAACCCAGAAAATTTTTAAATTGACGTGGCAAGACCAGGAGTGGTAGATAATGAAGAGAGAATTGCAATTTTTTAATTTAAAAACCTTTGTCATATCAACTCGAAAATTTTTCTGGGTTCATCTGTTTAGATCTTTAGCATTTCTCTATGCTTTTGGGTTAGCTTTACTTACCTCTGAAAATGTTACGCTTTTTACAAACACCTCTCCAAAGTTTAAAAATTCTCACTTTAGTGTATNTTAAAAAACTTAAAAAAAAAAAAAAAAAAAAAAAAACTCCTAACCCGTAGGTTTATTGGTGGATCTAATCCCACCCGCCTTGTGACCCACGGGTATTATTATTATTATAATATATTTAAAAAAGGACCCATGACGGGTCACCCTAGTGACTCACGATGGTTCACTTTTTTCTTTCTTTTTTTAAATAATAATAATAATTTTTTATTTGTAAAAAATGGTAAATTTGAAATTTTTAAATTTTAAGGGTATAAGGGTGTTTTTTACCCCTTCTACTGTCTGATTTAACCACAATTTCTACTGAAATGGGGTAATTGAAAAAAATCAAAAGATTGATACATCAAAGTGAGAGTTTTTAAATTTTTGGAAGGAATGTCTGCAAAATACATGATATTTCAGAGGTAAGTGAAAGTTACCCTTATGATTTTAGTTTAGTTTTCAGTCCATTTTGTTATAGCACTTCAATTATTTCAGTTCTAGTTTGAACCTCCATTTTTCTCATTTTCTTTTAGTTTTAGTTTTAAAGCTCTGTCTTGAATCAAAATTAGTGCTCGTGATAATCAACTTTGCTGTTAGAAAAGAATACTAGATTCTGAAAGTCATATGGTTTAGCAAAGCGTATTTTGGTCATAACAACTGGTGTTTAATGGCTACACGGAATACCATGCAGTGGAATAAGCATTGAGATCTCTCAGTGACTTCAAAACATTCAAGATAAGGGTTCTTAGTTAAAATGAAATATTTCTGTTTATCTATATGAAAGTAAAGAGTGGATCTCCATTTAATTTGTAAACGATCCTAGTTTTAGTTAGTGAAATCAACTAACTACATGTGCTTAATTCTACTCCATGCAGCATAATTTTACTTCTCTAGGCATAAGCCTTAAGCACTTCAAAAGTAATGTTTTGAACAGAAGACTTCTGCATGCTTGCATATTCACGTACTTTTATTGTATATCATGCATGCTGATGCTGCATCTGGTGTGGATAATTATTTGATTTTAGATGGCTGGGAAGCACTTGTGGACATTTCTTGGCGGGATAGAGTTTCATGTGGAGTTGAATTGAATGAATTTGTTGATAAAGATAAATCTACAAAGAAGAATGCACTACCTGTTGAAGAGTCCAGCTACAACACGCAAAGGGAGGTAAGCTTTGATAGTAATAAGACACATACAGTCAGGGTCTTAGAACAAGCACTTGAAGAAGAGCATGCTGCTCGTGCTGCTCTGTACCTTGAGCTTGAGAAAGAGAGATGTGCTGCTGCTAGTGCTGCAGAGGAGGCCATGGCTATGATATTGCGCCTACAAGAGGAGAAGGCATTAATTGAAATGGAAGCTAAACAATACCACAGGATGATAGAAGAAAAATCTGCTTATGATGCCGAGGAAATGGACATTCTTAAAGAGATCTTACTGAGGAGAGAAAGGGAAAAACATTTTTTAGAGAAGGAAGTTGAAGCTTACAGGCAAATGATTTTTGGAAATGATCAGTTGGATGCTGATATGGAGACCACACAGGAACCAAGAATTTCTTCTTTGTTGTATTCAAGTGAAGGTCAGATGCTAATGCTACAGCAGATTAGCAAATCCTTGAACGAGAAGGAAAGGTTGGAAGACACAAGTAGTTCTAGAGAATATGAGGTCCCATATCTTGATTTGCAGAACCGTATTCTTGCTTTTGGGAAAGAACTGCCATACCCGGAATTGGATGAAGAAGCTGATTTTTCAAAGAAAGGAGACATTCGTAGGCATCCAAGCCTTGACAAGCAGCCTAATTCTTTAAGTTTTGATGAGTTTCGAGAGGAGGGGATGGTATCCATGGATGAGAATCCAGTTACTCAACGAAGAGAATTGCATACGATAGAGGCATCCTCACAATTAACTCAGTCAAGTACTGAGCATGGATTTAATTTGCATGCGGGAAGCATTAAACCAGTTAGGGAAGGACATGAGCAAAGTGATAATATGAGTCTATCCCAAAGCTTGGCAACAAAGACGGTTGAATCTTGTAATGAAGATAAGATTGATAGTGCATATACAAATCAGGAAGACAAAGTTACACATACCTCATTTGGTGACATAGAGCCTTGTGTTCATGATGTCCATGTCATTGATGACGAGTCTCATATGTCTAGGGAAGACAGTATAAAGAAGAGTAAACAGTTTTCAAGGAATGCTTCCTTAAACCTTTATAGAAAAGGTGATATTCCAACCCTAAGCAAGCCAGAGATCGAGCTAGACTTCAACAGAAGCAGGCCAGATATAAGTAGTGGACTGCCTCCAAAGGTTCCATCACGCAGCAAAGCTCCAGTTTCTGATTTGCGGCGAAAGTCAATGTCTGCGATTGATTTTCGTAGAAATTCAATGTCTCCAATTGATAATGAAAGGTTAAAAATTGATAACGAAGTTGAGTGGCTTCAAGAAAGACTTAGGATCGTGCAAGGAGAAAGAGAGAAGCTCAACTTCTCTCTGGGGAACAAGGAAAGGGAAAAAGTTCAGTTGCAACTTCTGGAGGATATAGCAGGTCAGCTTCAAGAGATTCGACAGTTAACAGAGCCCGGAAAAGCAGTACGTCAGGCCTCTTTGCCCCCTCCATCTTCTAAGGTATGGTGTTAAAATTTCATGGTTACATACTTATTATATACTTGAAGTAGTAATACATATGTATCCCCTTGACATCGTATAGGATCTTACACCTCCTTGGATCACTAATATACTAAGTTGTCTGGGAGATTTTATCAGCAAGTCTCCTTAGAGTTTTAGATTATTAGCCAACTAGTGACAATCTCAGTTGAGGGTTAGGTAGTTGACTGGTGTATTTAGACATATTGATCGACCACAGCTTCAGTAGGTAACATTCGACTAAGATTTCATCTGGGTAAAAATAATGGTTGCTGATACCTAAAGCTTATATGTATTCAGGTTATGTCAAAGAAAAGATGCTGGCGCAGTGCGTCTTTAGAAGTACGTTGAAGAACTTATGTAAGGTATCTCACACCTAGATGATGGATCTGGTTATGCTGCATTTAGGAAATCTGAGCTCCAGTTAACTTAACCCCCCACCCCTTCTCCTCTTCTTCCCAAAGAGAATATATATATATATTTACAGAGATCTCCATTACTTTCTTTTTCAGTTTGTTAAATATGCTTCTAAAATCTGTAGGAGTGGCAACTTACCCACTCTCTTTACTTACCACTTTAAAAAAATGAAAATAGTTGCACGCATCTCAATCAATTATTTTAGTGACTTCTCTGTTAAGGTCGTTGTTTCTACCCCATTTGCCTACATGTAACATATGAGTTTATTTTCATCAGTTTTTCTAGCAGGAAGTTCAAAAGGGTTTTCTATAACTAAGCCTTAATCTACTGAAAAAGAAGGAAATATATCTATATATATATGTAATTTTCTTGGTGTTTTTTGATACTTGGACTCCATCTTAGTAGTTATCTGCTTGCATGCATTTCACTTAACATGGAAAATTATGTAGCTATCTAAACTGTGATGTTGTTTACTTTATGTAATAAGATTAATGATCAAACCCTTCAAAAGCATGAAATTGAGGTTGTTTCTATCATAGGCATGTATGAAGCTGCATGCTGGATAATTTTCCATGTATAACAGGATCATGGTGATAGGTACTGGATATGATCTATAAAGTTTTACTTCGTGTAGGTGTAGTAACCCAATTTTGACAATTTTCTAATCTTTAATTTATTGGCGCCAGCTGATCATAATAGAATTCTAGTGATTGTATTACAATCAGTTATTTCTCACGAGTTTTGGTTTCCCTATTTGGATAATTGTTGTAATAAAGATGAAGTGTACACTTTATCTTTATGTATAAATACATTTTTGGTAATTGTTTTAGCAAAAAAATACATTTTATCCGAAGTTACATATATATATATTGCCTCAAATGTTTAAAAGTTTACAATTTACCCTAACCAAGGTTCCAAAATTTTCAATGTAACCTATATGTTAACCATTTCCATCTTGTCTTCTCTAATGTAAAACGGCCCATGCATGCCACACGTGTGTTTTTAGGTGTGAACATCCCCACAATGTCCCCAAGTCCACTTGTTGAATTCCCAAAATGCTCCCTATTTTAAAAACAAAAAACAAAAAAAAAAAATGCCAACCCCAGGCCCATTTGGGGGTGGCTCGGCCATTTATTTGGCCCCTCGAGGTGGTCGAACCACCCCTTTCAAATGGGGGTGGTTGGGCCACCCTCAAGGACTTGGCCAGATAAGTGACCTCCAAATGCTTTTTTCTTTCTTTCTTTTTCCCTTTTTTTTTTAATTTTTTAATTTTTAATTTTTATTACAAGTCATTGAATAACCAACATTAATAAATTTTCACATGCAATCAATTATTTAAAAGATAAATATTACACTTATTTCCATCTCTTTATACAATTTTTTCACATCCAAGGTGGCTTTTAAAACCATCAATGGACTATTGGTAGTTTTAAAAGCCACCTATAATAAATTGTGTAAAAAAAATGAGAGTAAGTATAACATTATTCTATTTATAATATTTTCGGTACTTTGTGCATAATTAATATAGTAAAAAATATGTGAAGAGAATATTGATCAAGCCAATATGAAAATTATGTGAGCCAAGAAGCTTGAAAGCAACGATTTTTTTTAAAAAAACAAAATCCAAAAAGTAGATAGTTTGAAAGACAAATTTAATATGAATCTCTTTGAAATAAGATTGTCTTATTTCAACATGTTTATTGACTAGATAGTCTCACATAGCATGATGTAATTATATATCTTGTTTTAAAGAAGAAACATCAATTTCATTAGCATCAAGTGTGGATGATTTAAAAAGCTATTATACGTGTTGAACCCTTGGAGATTTAAAAGGATGTTCTTTGAGATGTGAAGTTTCGACATTAAAATTCGATGATGTATTATTTTTTGGAATGTCAAATTCATTATTACGAATTGATAGTTTTTAACTTTGCAATGATCCATGAATCTAAAATTTTCAAGTTAAATTATAACCCGTAAGATAAACATACTCGTGAATTCAAGGTTGATAAACAACGTCACTACAAAAATTGCTTACTTTTCTAAGTGGAGTTTTCCAACGAAAGTTTTCTGTTGTGGGTTGAATGTTAGAAACATGGGAGTCAGAAAAAAAAATAAAAAAAAAAATTGACATTTTAATGTGTGCAACGTCAGAAATTTCTGACCTTGCAGAATTGCAACATCAGAAAAAAAAAATTCTGACGTGGTAAAATTGCAAGGTCAAAATTTTTTTGACGTGGCAGTTTTGTCACGTTAGAAATTTTCTGACCTTGCAATTTTGCAAGGTCAGAAAATGTGACTTTTTTTTGTAGTGAACAAAATATACCGTCATTAAATAGAAACAATTATGGAATACAAGCAACTACAAAGAGTATAAGTAAACAAATAATAGTTAACTATAATTAATTCCATCTAACTACCATTATTTTTGTAATGTTTCTCAATGTTTTAATTTTTATAATATCCCCTCAAGCTATCGTAGAAATTTGAACTATGTTCTATCAAAATGTCTATAGAAGTGTCAACTGAGTAACTTATGAGTTATGACCTTTAACAATGTTTTGGAATCCATTTCCTTTTTCTTTATAATCTTGATAAATGATGAAGAATACTTGTTTAGATCGGTCTGGGGCAAATCTGTTGTTATATTTGAATATATTTGAATATTAGTCATAGGTTAGCGGATCTTGTTTGAGACTGGGATGGTTGTATCTTTAACGTTTATAACCTTGTAGCTACGGCTATATATGGTTGCTTTAGGGCTTTTGCTCTGTATTGTAAGAGTTTTATGCTCTTATTATTTTTGAATGAATGTGACTAGAATGTTTTCCTCTTCAACCAAAAATAAAAAAGACTATCACTAACCCTTTATTGTATAGCTTATTTGCCCATAAAATAAATAAAGGTAAGTATAACTTCTTTTTTTTCTTTTTTTCTTTTTTTTAGGGAAAAAAGAATTATTTCATTACTCTGTGAAAATAGATTCAGCCAATACAATATCCCTAATACAATGGGGAGTCGTAGATAACCACAACTGGTTTACATTGAGAGCCACATCCATTTTTGCAACTGAGTGTGCCATTTTATTCACAGTTCTCCTTACATGACAAATATCCCACTCATGACGTCCAGTTAACATCGCCTTCGCCTCTGCCACAATGGTCCCATAACTATCACAACTTTTCTCCTCCTTTCTCATAGCTTGCACGACTTCAAAGGAGTCTCCCTCAAATATTACATCCGTGAGTCCCAACTGGTGCTGTAACTCCACTGCTGTCCAAAACGCCAAGGCCTCCGCCATTGTAGGATCCATAATAAACTGCCGAGTAGCACACTAGGTTGCTATCACCCTCTTTTATAATCACAAACCACAACCCCTACACCCATTAGTTTCTTCTATTTGTCAAGCACCACATCCCAGTTAATCTTCACAAATCCCTGACAAGGAGCTATCCATTTAATAGGACTCTCTAACCTTTGGGGCCTTCTACCATTATCAAGCCGACTTTGTGCTTTGCAATGGAAGTCCAACTGTTCAGCTGCAATTTGGGCAACAGTTTTCGAATGGGTGAGCAGTCCCTCAAATATCAATTTGTTTCACCGAAGCCAAATCTGTCGTGTTGTGCATACCACCTTGTTAATTCATCTTGTTCATTGATACTTTTCTGTGTTTTGGCGCTTAATTCCATCCAGACATCACGAGCAACAAGACAGCTCCAAAGAGCATGGCCCACCGTTTCCACTTCCAGCAAGCATATCGGGCATAAAGGATCGTCAGTAATTTTCTTCTTGAACAGGTTCTCTTTCGTAGGTAGCACATTATTGCAAGCTTGCCATAGAAATAACATAACAACCCGAGGAACCTGAAGCTGCCAGATCTTTTTCCATAAAGGTGCCATCGTGTTCTGCCCGGAGCAGCCCCCATCGGCCCTTGTTATTATCTCCTTCGCCAGATGGTATGCACTGTGTACCATAAATAGCCCACTTTTATTTCCAACCTAGACAACACGATCTTGATGAGTGCGAGGACAAATCGCCATACTGCAAATTCACTCAACCTCCTCCTCCATAAAAATTTCCTTTATAAGTGGGATATTCCACCAATTCAAATCCGAGTCAATTAAGTCACACACCTTGGCTTCACAATTCAGGACACTCACCGTGTAACACCCCACCTTTAATGACAACAATGCGTTTTAAAGCCGTGATGGTCATGATCCCATTAGAACTCTGCAGTTAAGCGTGCTTTTGCGAGAGTAGTACCAGGATGGGTGACCCCCTGGGAAGTCTGGTTCGGGGGAGCCAAAAGCGAACAATATTGTGTGTCATTGGGGTGAGGTGTTACATACTGGAGATTAGATGGTATGTGTTGTTGGGGATGGTATCCACTTGTCGCCCCAAATTTTAATGTTCTTACCATTGCCCACTCTCTAGACCATACCTTCTTTAATTAAATCTTTCGTACTCCAAATACTCCGTCATATATACGAGGGTCTCTTACTTAAAGGAGTTTCAATAAAAGATCCATTAGGAAAATATTTTTCCTTCAAGACTTTAGCTACAAGTGAGTCTGGGTTTTGTAGTATCCGCCATCCTTGTTTAGCAAGCAGGGCTGAATTAAAACACTCCAAGTCCCGGAAGCCTAACCCTCCTTCTATCTTTGCCTTCGCCATTTTTTCCCAGCTCATCCACGTCACTTTTTTATCATTCTCCTTATGCCCCCATCAGAACTTGGCCATCATGGAATTAATCTCATTGCACAAAGTTTTGGGGACCTGAAAAACACTCATGGTGTATGTAGGTATTACTTGTACCATGGCTTTCAATAAAACCTCTTTCCCTGCATGAGAAAGAAATTTCTCTTTCCATCCTTGCATTTTATCCCAAATCCACCCTTTAACTCCTGATAATGATGAAACTTTTGAATGACCTATAAGTGCAGGCAACCTTAGGTATTTTTCATACCTTTGGGTAGATATTATTCTAGCCATCGACAACACTTGGGCCCTTATATCATCCCCCATATTCCAGCTGAAAAATAGAGATGTCTTCCCTTTGTTAAGCTTCTATCCCGACGCTTTCTCATAGTCATCTAGCACCTTTTGCACACAATACCATTCAACAGTGTTCGATTTGCAAAACAGGAGACTATCATCGGCAAAAAACAGGTGATTCAACCTCATACCTCCCTGAGTCAAAGGAAGCCCATTGATACCCTCTGCTCTTTCCATCTTATTTAACCCCGTACTCAGACTTTCTGCACACAATATAAAGAAATAGGGGGATAACGGGTCTCTTTGTCTCAAACCTCTAGATGAGAAAATTTTTCCACAGGGCTGACCATTTATTAAAACTGAATATTTTATTGTACGAACACAGGTCATCAACAATTGCACTCATTTGCAATCAAAGCCAATTCTGCTCATCACTATTTCTAGAAAATCCCATTCGACTTTGTCGTACGCTTTACTCATATCCAGTTTTAGTGCCCTATACCCCTCCACCCTTTTCAACCGTGTGTCCATTGTATGCAGCGCTTCAAAAGCAATAATAATGTTGTCGATAATTAACTTTCCTGGAATAAATGCACTCTGATTGGGGGATATAATCTCCCCCAACACCTTCTTCATTCTGTTTGCCAGAACTTTTGCAATGAGCTTATAAATCACATTGCATAGGCTTATAGGTCGGAACTCAAACGTGTGGGTGAGATTTTTAATTTTAGGAATTAGGGCAATATTAGTTTCATTGATATCATCATGAAAAACACCCTCATTAAGAAAATTAAGAACATCCTCATATACCTCGCTTCAGAAAATATTCTATGCTTTTTGATAAAAACAGGCAACAAAACCATCAGGCCCAGGGGACTTTAACGGATGTATCTGAGAAAGAGCATAATCCACCTCTTCCACCACAAAAGGCCGCAGCAACCACCCATTCATATCCGACGTTACCCGTGGCTCAAGCCCTTCTAGACACTCCTCAATACCAACCGTGCCTTCAGTTTGGAACAGCTTTCGGTAAAAGGACACAAAAACTTTCCCAATGTCTTCCAGCTTAGTCCACTCCCGCTCATCCCCGTCAATTTTTTTTATATGGTTAATCTGCTTCCTATGACTCGCCCATGCATGGAAAATGGGCGTGTTTCTATCCCCCTGTTGATACCAATGCTATTTCGCTTGTTGCTTCCATTTAATATCTTCGTGCTCCAATAACTCACATATTTCCAATTGCAACTGTTGTATTTTTTCCTGGTTCCCAACACCTTCTTCCCACTGCAACTTTGTTAACAACAAAGTCTTTTTCTTCACCTTCTTCTCAACATCGCCGTATTTTCTTCTATTCCACCCTTGGAGCCGTGATTAATACTAGTTCAAATTTCTTCTGACCGCCATCATAGCACCTCCTTGCATTGTGGTTCCCCCCCAAATGTCTTATATTATTTTGCTGCAATCTGGATCAAGCCACCACTGTTCTTCGAATTTAAAGCCCTCGCCCCTTATGTCTTGCTCTCTTTTATCAAAGACCACCATCACCGGGTTATGATCGGATGCCCTGGTTGCAAGCACATAGACCTCCATATTCCTATGACGCTCACACCACGTACTCGTTGCCACTGCCCTATCCAACCTTACCCGTATAGTCGTGCCATCTGTTCTTTTATTAGACCATGTGAATTGTGGACCAGTGTATCCAAGGTTGGTCAAGTAACAGTCCTCCAAGGCCAATCTAAAAGCTGCCATCTAACTCTGTCTTCGCCTTGCATCACCCGTCTTCTCCTCTTGATGTATTATCTCATTAAAATCCCCCACGCACAACCACGGCTCCGGTGAAAATAGACTAAGATGCTTTAACAAGGCCCAAGATTCCTTCCTCATAGTGCTATCTGGGTTTCTGTAAAAGCATGTGAGCTTCCAAGGACCCCCTCCTTAGATTTCATCACAATGGTATTGATATGCCGTCGTGAAAAATTCTGGATTTCCAACTCAGTTTCCTCCTTCCAAAGAAGAGCCAAACCCCGCTCTTCCCACCGGGCCAACTACAAAGACACCTACAAAACTAAGCTTGACCCTAATCCATTCAATTCTCTGCTTGCAGCTAATTGTTTCCGTGAGAAACAAAAAGCTAGGTTTCTTCTCCTTAACCATTTGGCTAAGGTCTCGAACTATCCGAGGGTTCCCAAACCCTAGACAGTTCCAACTTATGAGACTCATTAGGATTGGCGGTGCTGTTGCACAGCCTTCGCCAAAAATTAGAACCTGTAACCTCTTGTGTATTCGTGTTCTTCATCTTTTTCATTTTTTCCCTGCCCTCCATGCCTATCTCTTCTCATATACTTTTCCTTTTCTTTTTGGTTTGGTTCATCTGCATGGGCTAGTCCCTACTCCTTCCCCCTTCACGTGCCTGACATTTCCACTTTCGCACTGTCCACCTCTCCTCTTCACCCACTTTTCCTTCCCCTTCATCTATCACCACCGTGGTCATCCCCTCTTTTGTATCCCCTGACTGCATCAGCTCTATGACCATAACTGGTTGCACTTGCATACAGTCCGTTAATGTCCCCTCCCTTTTTTCCTTTCCGCGAGAGACAACTTCCGTTATTGGAACCGCAGCTCCTTCAGTTATTGGAACCGTTATTTCCTTATGCACATGTAGGCAATCCCCTTTCTTTCCACACGTCCTTTCCACATACTGCCTGGTCCCTCTTTCTGCTACCACTTCGCCGTCCCACCTGCCAACATGGCTATGAATAACATCTCCCTCCAACTCATTCAAAAGACAATCTAGGTGGCACTCCTTAGAATCAGACCGTGCCTTGTTAACTATACCGCTGCTACCCTTCATTTGAAAAGAATTTGCTGAAAATTTATTTTCTTCATCATACAGATGGCTATCTCCACTAGGGTTTTCCCATTTTCCGGTTCCTTGTAGGTGCGTTCTCTCCTACATTGTACGCCATCACTGCTCCATCTTTCCTTCTGGAAACTTTCCCCCATATTTAGCTCCCAGCTTCCGTCGTGGCTCCTCCGCCCTCAACTCCACCCTCTGCTTCCATCCTCCTCAAACATACGGTGAGATGTCTTAACCGAGCAACCCTTTCTCGCATGCAAAATTCTTCCACAATGAAAGCAAAATAGGGGGAGTTTTTCATATTTGAATCTCACCCAGTAATCCTTACCACCCATAGTTAGTATCCTACCACGCTCCAAAGGATTATATAAATCGATTGTAACCCGTAGGCGCAAGCACCGTCCCCATCCTTCACTATCACCAGCCATGTCCACATCTTCAAGTGAGCCAAGCGACTCACCAATCTTAGTCCCCACCCCCTATTCATGCAAATTAAGGGTATGTCATGCACTTGAATCCAAAAATGTGATTTCGTAAATTCTATCTGTGTCGGTGGAACACTCCCATCAAAGTCATTTAGAACCAAAATTTGGTGATCAAATGACTAGGGCCTACCCACCATCACCCTCTTCTTGTCTTCAACATCTGCAAATTCAAACACCCACACATTGTCCTACATCTCTTTGAAAATCACCGGTCCTATTGTACGCCAAATTGGTGACAGAACGTTTTGGAAGGCTTCTTTATTCACCTTCTTCGCATCTCCAGTTCTGCCTACCAAACATCGCTCACCCTTCTCTTTGTCAGTCACGATGTCTCCTTCAGAAATCAAGATTCCTACGTTTTCCCCTCCTATGCGAGAAATCCAGCCACAAAGTATCTCTAGTTTATCTCCCTTGCCCTTTTTCCCTGTTCAAATCGGGAGAAGACTACTCCCTCTAACCCTAGTTTTCTCAGCAAGAGAACCCTAGAGAGAAGACTATATGACAATATAACTTCTTATTATTTTATACTCACACAATAACAAATTTAAACTTTTATAAATATAAGAGGGCCTTAGGGGCTTTATAATTTTCACACAAGTCACTTACAAATTAATATATCAATTTACATGACACTTATTATGCCAGTCACTAAATAAATTAGATTTACCTCTTAAATTTTATTGCTATTTTTTTTTTTTAACCCATGTGGCATCATGTGACACTCATATGAGACTTATAGTAAAAGGTGTAGGGCTTATTTCTCAACACCTTTTATTCCTTACAAAAAAAAACTATTTTTATATCTATGTGACTATGTCACATAAAAGCATTATTTTCAACCAAAACATTATCAAACACCTCCGTAGTAACTCAAACATTTTCCTAAAATAATGTAAATATAGAATTGCAATTAACCCGTATAATCCATAACATGGCTACCTTAGAGTTTCTCCAACAATAAGATGTAAAATACATAATCAAATGCATTATTTTTTACTTTACCAACTTATTTTTCAATGCAAACTTTATTAGATTATTTATTTAAACTCAATTTTTTTAAAAAATTTATATTCTTGCCGATGTGACCTATAGGAAAGGGAGAGAAAACGAAGAAGAAAGATAAATATTAACAAAATGATATAATGTGCTTTAGTGAGTAACAATCTTTCCCTAATCTAAAATGGACAATATTAACTAAATTTGACTAATACGAGCCATTTTAAGATGGTCTTTTACAAACTTATAATGACAAAATTATAACTAAAATTGTATGTTTAATCCTTAAAAGGTGCAGGCAATTGACAAGGATATTCGCTACTCGATCTATTACCACAAATAGAACCTACTTATATGACCTACCACCTCGGTCAATTATACACATGTTGTCCAAATATAACCACATACTTCATATTCATATATTTTTTAAAAAAATACCCTTAAGAATTGACTATAATATATATATTAATTAGGGATCCCAAAATAAGGAAGGTATATTGTGAGGGTGGGACTAATTTTGAAGTGTTGAAAATGCCTCTATTAAAACTCCCATGGAGCTATTGTTACGGCACCCATATCTCACCACCCATGCAACCTCTTTAATTAAAATAATTATAAGAGATTTTTTAATTTAATTTTCTCATAAAATATGAAGAAATAAATACTTATTATCATTTGTAATTATTGTTTTTAGGGCACCTAAACAAAATCCCCGTTATTTTTGGCTCTTATCCCATTGAGATTACGCCGTTTCAAACGGGGAAGTCAATCGGGCACGTTTTACTGATCCACACGTTACCTTTTCACCCACTTCCATTACTATACCTGTAAATATAATCACACATAATAATAATAATAATAATTATTATTATTATGTTTTCCTTTTATAGGTGTTGATTATTAATTAATATAAGGGCAATTGAAGTCCAGAACTACCCTTCAGCATCTACGCATGTACGACAACTTAATGGGGATTAAAGTTGTCTTTTCACAAGTAGCTCTGTATATTAGGGTTACTTTTTCTTCTCCACCATTTGCTACCATCCAAAAATAATAAATAAATAAATATATAATATATATAATAATAACTAAAATAGAGGGTTTTAGCCTTAAGCTTCTTCCTTAAATTTATTTCATTTTGCATGCTCAAATCTCTCACTGTTGGTAAGTTCCTTAATGTATTTCATTTTTAATGTAAATGCTGTTGTCTGTCATTTTCTTCATCTGGGTTTGTTTGTTATATTCTTATAAGTATTATTTATATATATATTATTTTCACATATAGAATAAAGAACAGTGCTTTGTTCCATAGTTCCGTTTGTGGGTAATCTTTATTTTCTTCTTATTTGTTATTTGTTTTTCTTTTGCTTCCATGAAAGAGGGAAGACACTGCCGATTTGAAAATTCAGGGTGGGGGGTCCCCTTTAGGCAAAGGTGAGTGTTGAAGGAGGACTCTTTGATTGATGGACACTTCCCCAACAAACCCCAACTCATGGTAATGGTATCTTCCGAATCTTTTTAGCCTGAAACAGTGTCAGATAATAGGGAAAGAGGAAGAAGAGGAAAAATCGTTGGACTTTGATACGAGATGCTCATATTTAATTATATATACATATGCGTGTACAACTGTTCAGTACCTATTAGATATCAAAATATCTTTCGAATGTCAGGCAGGGTCATAGACTTACATATATAGGCCTGTAAACTATGGCACAGAGAGGGAGAGACAGGGGAAGAATCATTTTTTTAAAAAAAAAATTTGGGTCTTTATTACCGTAGATATAGCCTAAAGGGTATCTTCTTTTTAGCCTCTGGTTAACATAAAGGCCTTTAGCTTTGATGGATTCTTTCTGGAACATCCTTGGTACTCAGAAGGAATTCATGGCTATGACAGCTATGCTGTACCATTGGCTTTTCTTGGGCTTTGAATCTTTCCCTCGGCACTGGGAGTTATATTTTATCAGCTGAGGTGGTTGTGGCTCTCATCAAGATGGTCTGCCGTGTTGTTTCAGTTTGCAGTTGCAATCGGCATGGTGATTTAACTGGTTTTTTTTTTTTCTACTTCTTTATATTCTCCCACCCCACTCCCTTACCTTCATGGGCTTGTCTTTTTCTATTCACTTTTTCGGCTTTTCTCATTTCTCCAGATTTTGCATGAAGTAGAGCTTTGGCGATATACTTATGGGTTTCCTCTGATTTTATTTTCTGCCTTTTGCATGCCGTTAGTTCTAACTACAAGTGCTGGCTGTTTCTTGAATTTGAATTCCTTCTCTTTTTTTTTCTTTTTTTTTTTCTCTCTCTTTCTCTCTCTCTCTCTCTCTGTGTTTTTCCCTTCACCTGTATTAGTTTTTGTTGTGCAGTGAAGATCGAGTGAATAGTACAGTGGTTATGGTTAAACAGGGAAGGACGGAGTAAGGTTGGGGTCGTGGGGTCGAGTTGCCAATGGCATCAGCTTCTTGTGCCAGTAAGAGTCCATTTCCCACGAAAGAAGCATGCTCTGATTTTCATCATTACCCTCCACCTCTTGCACAATATGAAGATGTTGCAGCCAGTCCTAATCTCTTCATGGCTACTTTGGAGAAGCTCCATACTTCTTTGGGGACAAAGTTCATGTAAGCTTTTTTTCTTTCCCTCCCTCAACCTTATGCCTTGACACAAACATATTATCAAGTCATGATGTCATGTATAAGCGGAAATACAATGAATCAAAATAGTGCTTTTTGTATAATTCTTTTTGTACCTTTTTTAGAATTATATTGTAGATGGCCTCATCATCTCAAATTTTGATGTGTTGTTTTCTGATTTCTTTAGCTCTGTACTGTTTTTTATGAGTATGGCATTTTTATTTATTTATTTTTTATGAATAGTATGGCATTATATTTCTTCTTTTTGAACTAGCTTATATTTTATGAAGTTTTCTGTTCGACCAGTGATATTCTTTGTACATTTTAATTGTAGGATTCCCATCATTGGAGGTAAAGAGTTAGACTTGCATCGACTTTTTGTGGAGGTAACTTCTCGTGGGGGAATTGAAAAGGTAATATAAAAGTGTTGACGTCTAAGTAGTTGAGTTTCTTTTGTAATTAGTTTGATTTGAACCATTCCACAGGTGAATCAGTTGTCTAAAAGTTCAATGTCATCTTGTATCATATTTTAGATTCATGAATGTATTGTTTGAAATTTTAGTAGTGCTATTAAAATGTCTTAACGATGCAATGTCAGAATACTTCCATTCACAAGTGATTAACAAGTTTTGGTGGATTTTTGGTCTTATCATATTTATAGAGTTGGATGAATGGTGAAATTCGATTTGTGTGTGTTCTGTATTTAAAAGAGCATGCTGTCTCAATCTTTTGTTTGATGTTTACCGGATGTTAGTGATTGCCTATCCCTGTTTACATGCACAACGCAATTTTTTGCATCCTTGTACAGGCTTATTGTATTTACATAAATGAAATTATTGATTTTCTGTAACACTAATTACAAATGGTATTAGAGCTATGTAGTAACGCCATCGAATACTGGAGTATTGCATGATGTGGCCTTGATAGGAGACATTAGGGGTTTAAGGTGGGAGATTTTAACACTCAAGTCCCATATTGGACATTGAATAGCTCACGAGTGTGTGGTTTATGAAGACATTTATGGGTACTAAGTCCTACATTGCGTACTTACTAGGTAAAACTGAGCTTTATAAGTGACTTAACACCCATGAGTGTCTTCATAAATCACTCACTCTTTGTGAGCTGCTCATATTCTCAATATGAGTCCGAGGTGTTACAGTCTCTCTTCAAACTCTTGACGTCTCCATCGGGTCCAAGTCATGCGGTGCTCCAGTACCACATGACGTTATTAGGATGAGACATTTTTTTTGGGTTTTTGGAAGAGGTCGCCATCCATTGGCCTGTAGACTTGTCACAAGCTATTATTGAGAATTTTCATCTCTTATGCTGGGCTTGGTTGTGCAGATTAATGTCTTTCCTATTCTTTTGTTACTTGATAATAGTCTTATTATTTAACTTCTCGAATCTAACCCCTATGGCTCTATAATGTTACTGGAGTCTTGCTCTAGTAGATAACACAATCGAGATATGCGGTTTAGAGTTTATAAATTATTGTTTTTCTTGTGTTCTCCTGTTCTTTTCGGTAGGGCTACTCAAACAGGGCAGATATAACACCCCCACAAATCGCTAACTGCCTAGGGCGGTTGTGGTTAGCGGTTTTAGCGGGTAGGACAAGGCGGTTATAACCGCTAACCACCTTCATTTATATATAATAATATAAATATATATTAAATATTTTATATTAATAAAATATATATTAATTTTTTCATTTGTGTTTGGATTAATGGATTTGGGCTATTTATGATTATGTATATGAAATATATAATGTGGTATGTGTTGTTTTGGGCTAAGCCTTATTCAAAGCATGTTTTTTCCTCTATATTTTTTGGAACATTTTGGTTTTAAACCCTTAAAATAAGCCCAAAAAATAGGTCAATCCCAAAAAATTAGCCCAAAAAAATAGGCCATTAAAGGCCCAAAACACTTGAAAAAACTCAAAAGCTCATAAAAAAAGTGGTTATAAAACCGCCGGTTATTGGATTGAATAGCTGCTAACCACCGGTTATAAAATAACCGCTAATCGCCTAAGCGGTTGCGGTTATTAAAAATTGATAATTGCCAATAACCGTTGGTTATAACCGTTTGAGCATCCCTACTTTTGGAATTAAATGGGGTGTCATATTACTTGGAGTTAGTTTGTATCATATACAGATATTTATCATCCATATAAAGGTTACTACAAGTGACAATTATTTTCTTAATATTCACTGGGGATGTGTTAGACATATAGTTACTTAACTGACAAAATGGATTTTGCAGATTCTTAGGGAGAGAAGATGGAAAGAAGTGACTGCTATTTTCAACTTCCCTTCCACAGCTACAAATGCTTCTTTTGTGCTGCGGAAGTACTATGTGTCGTTGCTTCACCACTATGAACAAATATACTATTTTAAGGCCCGGGTCTCTATGTCTTCTGGTTTGTGCATAAAACAATCAGCTCTCATTTGAATAAACATTATTGGATTCAGTTTTATAATACGACAGTCTTTGGCAGATTCTTTGATGAGCCCATCCGCAACTCCAGTGCCAGCTCAAAGAACAGAATCTTTGCAGCCAACACCAGAAACCCAAGCAGCTGTGCTCAAGCAACAAAGGATGAAGACTGGAGAACTTCCTAGAGGTCTCTGCCTTTTCTTCTTTTCAATTCCTACAATTTTGGAGGAAAAAGAGAGCTTAAATTGTTCTATGCATCTTTAGCATCAGTCATGAATTCTTTGCCATTTCTAAATCCTGGTGTCTTTTTATTTTTTACTTTTTATTTTTTTTTCTCTATTCCTTTATGGAGAATGAGAGCTCTATCTTTCTTATATATATATATACACATCTTTTAAATTGTCCTGATATCTTTGTGGCCTTGGGTGAACTATTTATAATGTTTACGCTACTTGAATAAGAGTGAAAAAGGGGCTTTCGTTGTTCTAGAATAAAAATGAGTCATAAGCTACAAATTTCTAACTATTAAATCTGTTGAAGATGGAAACTATTTTCTGTGTTAATCCTCCATGATTTGATTGCCCAATTTTATTCCTATTTGTTTCTAATTGTAATATGTAATAAGTACCTTTCAATAATAGTTTGTAATTCTTTTCTATTTAAACCCACGTAAACGTATGAAGGATCATAGTGGAATAGAACATTATTCTTTCCTCCTTGTTCCAAACTTTTCTTCTTCTTTCATCTTGTATCATAGTAAAGGTTCTAAGTTCGAACTTTGTCTACGTCATTCACCTTCTATTTCAATTAAATATTATAGTGGGAGTTTGCCTATTAAGGAAGAGTTTGAGCTCAAACTTGAGGGAGAGTGTTAAAGATGGAAACCTATAATATGTTGTGTTAATTCTCAGGTTTGGCTTTGTGGTGTCCCACATCTCCTGAGTATGGAGATGGGGGTGTGCTTATATGTATGCTTGTACCCTTAATGACAACAACGCATTTTAAAGCCATGATGGTCATGATTCCATCAGCGCTCCACAGTTAAGCGAGCTTATACGAGAGTAGTATCAAGTTAGGTAACCTCCTGAGAAGTCTGGTTCAGGAGAGCCAAAAGTTGTGGGGTGGGGGTTACAAATGGTATCAAAGTCATTGCCCAGCCTGAGATGGGGGGAACGTGCTCAAGCCCATGAAGGTCGCTAGCGGCCATTTGTTGGGACGCCAAGAATGGGCTAATCCCGTGAAGGTCACCAGCAAAGACATTGGGGTCCCAAGAGGAGGTGATTGTGGTATCCCACATTGTTTGGGTTTAGAGATGGAGATGTGCTTATATATTCATTTACCCTTCATGACAACAACACGTTTTAAAGCTGTGATGATCATGATTCCATCAGAACTTCGCAGCTAAGTGAACTTATGCAAGAGTAGTACCAAGATGGGTGACCTCCTGGGAAGTTTGGTTCGGGGGAGCCAAAAGCGAATAATATTGTGTCAGTGGGGTGTTATAGGCTTACAACGGGTAAAGAGAATAATTGGACATCTCAATTAAGAAAAGGGATGGTCCATATTGAAGTGCAGTTTATTTAAGGCAGGTTGAAACTTCCATCTGGGTCTTCTCCAAAACTGACATTGCTGAACTTTTTTCTCTAAATATTGTATCACTTCCTAAAATTTCCTTTTGCATTTTGTTGAAGGAAATCAATGCTATATAAACATTAAGGAATGATTTTGAAAGACAATAATCATACAACGAAAACTCCGAGGAAGAACCATATGAGTAATTGATTTAAGTTTAAAAAGAACAAGAGAGAGAGAGATTCTGAAGTGCCATTAAAGAATGGGAAGGAATTAAGGAAATAAGCAAATTGATTTTCTTCAAAAAAGGGCAAATGGATCAATTTGAATTCTAGCATATGAGAGAGTCAATGTTGTGTTGGAAGTGTTCTTTAACTGCTAGAGATTACAAAGTTCTTGATGCTCATATGGTAGGTGGAAGTTTCAATCTGCCTTAAATTAACAGCTCTTCAGTTTGGACTGTCCATTTTCTTAAGTGGGGATGTCCAGTTATTCTCTTTACAAGATGTAAGCCAGATCCTTAATTCTCCATGATTTGATTGCTATTTATTTCTAATTGTAATATGCAATAAGTACCTTTTCATAATAGTTTGTAATTATTTTCTATTTAAACCCATGTAAATGCATGAAGGATCATAGTGGAATAAAATAGTATTCTTTCCTTCTTGCTCCAAATTTTTCTTCTAATTGAATCTACTCTGGCTTGTGAAAAAAAATGTTTTTGTTGTGGTTGCATCTGCTTTCAGTCGTTTGTTGCATATCCTCAATGAATAATTTTCATACTTACGGTTTTTTAAACCCAAAAATCATTCTGTCCACATCTAGTCGCTGAAAGAAATATATAATCCACAACTTATAATGAAAGTTTTTTGAGCAATGTTCACGATTTCCTTGCTCTTTTTTTCTTTTTTCCAGTCAAGTGTTTCTCTTGTATAGATTATATGTACTTGGGCTGCGCCTTGTGCTTTTTTCATGAAATGTGATTACTTCTTAAAAAATAAAAACCTTTTTTTAGTAGTATGAGATGCTTTGGAAGTAACTTGACAATCGGATATGCTTGTCCTTTTCTTTTTCTTCCCATCCCCTCCCTGAAGGAAATGTTTCTGGAGTGTCTGCCAAAGGAGTTAATTGCTTTCATTAAGTTAAGGTCTGTTATTGCTGAGATTGTAAGATAAAAACAAGTCGCTGTGTCGTGGCAGCTACTACCCTCTAGCCTGTTCTAAGAATAACTTGTGTCTTCTTTGTTCTCTTCATTTATTTTATCATTTCTAGTCTTATCTGCAAATGAAATGGGATATTTGGTGATTATTCTCAACAAATAGGTAATTGGGGTATTCCTATCCTTGACTGCTTATTTTTGTTATGAAGATTTTATCTTATATTTCTTGATAGCTTTTTCTATTACCATATATATATATATATATATATATATTGTTTGAGGAAATTACATCTTTAACAAAATAAAGCCCTTTTTTCTGATGTTTGCAGCACGGTCACCATCGTATTCAGGGTCTCCTGTTACTGTAAAAGGGGTTATTGATGGGAAATTTGAAAGTGGATACCTTGTTACCGTTACATTAGGCACCGAGGAGCTAAAAGGTGTGCTTTATCTGGCTCCACATGATGCAGTAGAGCAAGTGCCACAGAACTATAGTGTCTTTGCCAAGAAGAATGGCAATGCCTCTTCTGTACCAGGCATCCATCGTCGCCGCCGTAGGAAGAAATCTGAGATGAAAAAGAGGGATCCAGCTCATCCAAAACCTAACAGAAGTGGATATAATTTCTTCTTTGCGGAGCAGCATGCACGACTGAAACCACTGCATCCAGGGAAGGACAGAGAGATCAGTAGAATGATTGGTGAGCTGTGGAACAAGTTGAAAGTGCCTGAAAAAGCAGTAAGACTATGTTTTATCTTCATTTTTAATGACTTTCAACTCATCATACAATCTTTTATTTTAATTCCACTCTTGAGAGTACTTTAAAGCATGCATTGAAATCTGTGGTTTCAGGTTTATCAGGAGAAAGCTCTTAAAGATAAAGAAAGATACAAAATAGAGATGGAGGATTACAGGGAGAGATTAAGGACTGGTCAAGTCATCAGTGATGCAGTACCACTGCAACAGCGGCTTCCTTCACTGGATGCAAATTTGGTGGATGCAGATGCAAACGTTGAAGAAAATGAGGGAGGGGACTCTCCTCGGACACCTGACAATGAGAGTTCTGGTAAAAGTGATTCCGAAGATGATGATAAGACTGCAGAGAAGGATTCAGATATGGATGCATCTCCAGAAGGCAGAAAAAGAAAAAAAATCGAGGACGATAAGACTGCAGAGAAGGATTCAGATATGGATGCATCTCCAGAAATTAAAAAAGAAAAAACAAGTTCCATAAACCAATTGTAGGTGCTGAGTCCAGTAACATGGACATGGAAGATGATGTTGGAGATGACGAGGTTTAGAAAATTGCGCAAGAAATCTTAGGCGACACCGTACTCGGGGCAACGAAAGAACCAGTATCTGTTGAGGAGCCTTAAAGTTTTTCCACACGAATTAGGGGTGACTTTAGGTATGATGAAATCATTTTTCTACACGGAGTAGGGTTGAATTTGTCCATTCTAGCTTTTGCTTACGCGTAGTTATGTTTAGATACGGTTTACTAGTTATTCCTCATTACCGTTTACTCGTATTATTTGTAAATTCGGCATTCCGTCGCAAATTGTATTACTTGTTTCACTGGGATATAGTCAGATAGAGGTCTTTGCCAACTAGAGGCAGTTTTGTAGCACATGAAAATTTTGATGCATTTCCAGAGTTAAACGATTTTTATGTTGATATGTTCCCAAACTAGACTATGGTTTACTGTGTTGATAATTAGTAACTCAAAAGTGCCCTGGAATTTTAAGACATATCTGCAATGTTGTCTGGATTGAGGCTGAGTATACAAATTAGCAGGGCAATCTTTTTTCTAATTGAACTAGATTCAAACTGTTGGCATATACCCCTGCATTTGGTACTTATTTTTTGGTGGAGTGGATGGTTTACTTCATATAGAGATTGGTGAGTCATAATGCTCTTATTATTTATTAACATTTGCTGAAAGATTGGTGAGTCACAGTGCATACTTTTTCACTGCATGGTGCTGCCGATTAGAGAAGCATGTCAGGTTTACTGTATGAGTTTAGATCTGATCTTAGTACACTTCTTTGGTTTTATTATTATAATTATCATATTGTTAATTAAGATGAGGTGGTTGAAACGATTTTTCCATTTCTTTTTTCTTGTGTTGTCTAAGCTAAGCAAGACATTGACACGATCATACAATATTATAATGTTATAATGAATTCTTTTTTTGTTTTGTGTTTTTTCTGCAAGTCCCGTCAGTTGGGTAGGCCAGGACCCGGAACTGGGGGCGGACAACTTCCTGGTGTTGTATCATGGAGATGGTTTATTTTATGATTCAGATTAGATTTTATTGAACTATTAATGTATATATTGTCGCGTTATTTAAAATTTTTAAATGATGTGATATTATATACACAGTTAGATATAATAAAACTGTGTGTACAGTGAATTTTACTTTTTTCCCTTGTTAAGAGCATTCATAATAGCTTCACCAAATTTTACTTATCTTATTTTAACAACTCACCACTTTATAGCATCTATTTCAGCCTTGCTACTTTAACGATTCAATTTTACTATTTATTTAAATATTATTTTTTAAAGATTTGTTTATTATTTCTCTAACTTTTATATTTTTGAATGTTTATATTTTCTTAATGGTCTATTTTAAGAATGTTTGTCTTATTCTAATGGTAATATTTTTAAAAATTTGTAATTTTTCTAACGGTTATATTTTTTAATGTCTCTTATTGACACTCAGAGAAAATTTGTTATTTCTATCTTTTTTTTCTTTGTAATTTCTCTCATATTTTTTAATTTGTATCTTTTTATTTTTTAATTTGTGCCATTTTTTATTTTTTAATTTGTGTCTTATTTTTCTAATAGTCTTATTTGTGTCTTAAGAAAAAGAAAAAGAAAGAAAAGGTGAGTGAAATGAAAAGTTGTGAAGAGCTGCTGAAAAAAAGAAAAGAAAAAGAGAGAACCGAAAAGTAAAAAAGAAGAGAAAATATATTTATCTAATGAATAGGTGAGTAAATAGTAAATTTTATATTTGATGATTACTGTTCTTTGGGTTAAAATGGTGAGGTTGAAAGTAATATTTTAAGCCATTCTGGTTAAATTGCCTCACTAAAATAACCAAAAGGTTAGTTTAGTGAGGCTATGATGGATGCTCTTAAAATGGCCGAAATTCAAAACTTCTCCCTTAACAGAACAAAATAGTACTTGAAACTAACAATATTACAGAAGAAAAGGGAAAAACCCGCATAAAGAACATCCTCAAACCAAATATCATCATGGCAAAAGATTGCATAGATCCTGTAGTATGACCAGTAATGGGAAGATATAAAACTACCGTTTCCTACTGAAAGAAAAATGGTTGAGTAAAAACATAATACCACATGAGAAATCATGGGGGGCCGATGGTCATGACTCTGAGACTAAAAGAGCATCCCATATCATGTCCATGTCCAAGGAGGGCATCCTACTTAGCTGAACAGCATCCACGTCTGATAATACCTCCTGACTTTTCTTGTTCTCGATCACCTCTGATCCAACTTTGCTCTCCAATTCAAACTGCCAGTCTTTTCTTGATGGGTTTTGGCTCAAAGCTTTGAGTTTTTTGTTTTGATCTGATAAGTGGTTCTTCGGTGATGTTGGTGGCGAGTCGGTGGGCTGCTTGTGAGCGGAAATGCCCTGTGAATGTGATATCGCCCGTAACTTTGCTTCGAGAAGGGCTGCTGTGGCTCCATTCAAAGAATTTGCCATGAGTTGATGCTTTTGATCTGGGAAATTCAGCTGTGCGTACTCCCCACGTAGCATGTAAGCCGCCGTGTCGTATGCCATGGCAGCATCTTCCGCCGTTTCGAAAGTCCCTAACCAAACTCTTGTCCTGTTTCTTGGTAACCTTATCTCAGCAACCCATTTCCCCCAGTGCCTTTGCCTCACCCCCCTGAAAAGCTTTCCTTGTGATGAAACAGATGAAAAAGTAGTCTTCTGTATTTGATTCTGCACTCTTCGCCCACTGTACTTCATGGGCTGCGTCTTGGTGCTGAGCCAGGAGTCATTTATAAGGCCTTTAGAGGAGTAGTTTGTCATATTTTGATCGATTTTGAGCCATTGATCATCGCTCTGATGGGACTGAATTTGGCCGAATTGGGCAATAGGAAAGGAAGAGAATGATGATGATGACGACGACGACATGGATTGACATTTAAGGTTCTTGCCTGTAGGGGAGTCAGGAATTCGTGTAGATGGATCTAACATGGTAGGTTCCTGCAGAAACAAAGTTAAATTTGGGAACTTGGATATGGCTGATAATGAAGATGGAGAAGAGGGTTGATCAGAAACTTGAGCTTGTGTTAGTTTTGGAAACGTATCCAAAAAATTTACAGGAATAATGAAGCTTTCTTTGGAACCTGATGCTGCAGCAAGTGGACGTGTATGGTGGTGTTGTTTATGGATGATAACATCCTGTTTAGTGAAACCAGGGATGTTAGCCTCCTCTGTGGAAGAAGTAGAATCTGTACAGGAAAACAGCCTATCAGGTGATGCTGCTGCTGCTGATGATGATGATTTGATCATATCACCTCTCCCGGGATGTTCTTGACAAGCAGTCTGAGCCAGAGCGCCCAAGATGATTGGATCACCAAAAAGATTTGACCTTGCGGCCATTCCTTGAATATAAGACGGCAACTCTTTATGCATGAAGGTTTCCATCTTTGGAAACTGATCTTCCATGTAAATGTGTCTGAGTGGAAGAAGAAAATACAGAGAAATAGAAGAATAGAAATGACGTAAAGTGAAGGCACTATGCTTCTTATATTTATCCTCAGGGACGGGAATCTGCTAATTCTCTATTAGAAAATTAGAGCAACTACTTTATATTGATAAAGTGAAGCTATCCCTCTGAGTCAGATCTGCTTGTACACATTCGTGCTTGCCATTCTTGAGTTTCGTAGTCAACCAATCAGAGCCTGACAACTCAGGCTCCTTTGCTTACCTCTCGTTCTCATCTAAGGGTTTTATGAAATGGGATGAATATTCATCCATGAAAGTGACTGCAAGAACCTCAAAAACTTTAACTTAACGACATTATTTGTCTCTCTACTGTCTAGGTTTGTTTATTGATCATCATGTGGTTTTCTCAGACACCCACATGTTATATTGAAGACTAGAGCCTTTAATACATTAAACTTTTTAGTCAGCTCTAACAGTCATTGTCATTGATTGAGGAAAATAATCACACAAACTGAGGTGGGGAGCCTCATGATTGGTCCTGAATAAAAACCCATATTAGTGATATTAGTGTAATTAGCAGAGATTAATTTGTTATTAATATAATCAATCTTATCATTGGCTTTATGAACAGGTCAGGCCTTAAATCAAATATTATTAAATTGTTGTGTTCTTTTATGTATGAGGAAATCATGGCTGTCTTTTTCTAGATGTTTCATTAATATATAAACAATTGGCAAAGGCTCCAACAAAGGTATAGCTTTTTTGGCGTTTCTTGGTGCATTGCCTTGTGTCTTTTGGCAAGGGCGAGGAGACACTTGAACACCACATCAATTAAATGAAGAAAAGGTGGGGGGACCTTCTATGGGCCTTCTCCCTCCTCCATTTTTGAGTCTCAAATGATTAGAAATTTCCTGCTAGGCTGTGCTTGTTTGCAGCCATCTTAAGCTACCTCTTTTGGTCGATGCCACTTGGAGTAACTGTTCGTGTGGAAGAAAAACTAAAGAGAAATATTATTTAGTAAACTGCTATATAATTGATGTACAACTAGGATGACATAACAATGAAAATCAGTCATTGACTTTATTTTATTTTCACAAGCCCTTTCTAATTCAAAATGTCACGTCATCTCAATTGCATGATAGTTGTATAGCAGTTTACTAAATGAGATTTGCAGAAGAAAGAGAGAGAAAAGGAGGGAGAGATTCCCAAGAGCTCTTTTTTTCTTTTTTTACTTTTTGTGGCAGCTAGAATTATTCTATGACACCAGGCTCTTCCAGTAGTGCAAGTCATTGTTATTTTATAAACAATGCACATGGCCTTCCCTGGCTAATCTAGCAGTGTAATGCATGTTTAGTTCATGAGTAGTATGCAGAGAGAAGAAGCCAAGTTTTTCAATGCTGCTTTTACTTTCTTTTCCCTCTCATCAAACAAAGTTCTTTATTCCTTCCAGTGTTTTGGGCCTCAAAACGATAAAACAAAACAGAGTTAAAAGCATTACTACAGCACTTTATTCATGAAAAAAGATGGATTGGACATGTGGAACTGGCTTCACCAATTACTGCATAATAATTCATGCATGGATTCTGACGCATTTATGACATGCCTTGTTTCAATTCCCTTCCCCCCTCCCCACGCTTTCTCAACCTTGAAGATAAGTATTTTGCAGATGCCAGAAAAATGATAAACACTCTGTCTCAGTCTCACTCACCAATCAAGTAATATGCTTTCTTTTCTTCCATCTCTCTGCAAGTATGTGTTCTGTTCACATGGCTAGGGCTGCCAACTCAAAGCAGTTAATTTGGTATTAAAGGTGAAGAATAAGAAGACAAAAACATTTTCATAATTATACAATGAAAACAACTGGCATGATGAACAGATCTAGTCTCCCTTATAATCTTTTTATAATGAATATTACATATTTATATATGTGGTCTGATGTGTGAGAGAGAGAGGGAGATTTGTCTTTTGTCAACAGTTTCTAAAGATGTTGGCTTCCTAACCTCCACAACTACCCCCCAAAGCCTTTTGGTTAAAGTTGGCATCACCAAATACCAATGTACAATGAATGCTAATTAGGAGATTAATTAGCAGACCAATAAAAACACAAAAGCAATAGGTGCAACAACTTCTGCATTTGACCAAATACCTTCCCTTTTGCTTTTATTATTCCAATTCATGCATGCTTTGTAGGGTTTCCATACCTTTTTAAACAGGAAGTCCATCCCTTCATGCCAACCCTTTTGTCTTTCCTCTCTATACCAGTCATCATATTCCAAGTAAGATGAAAGCATAAAGCTACATAAGAAAGATAAAAAAAACTCAAAGAAAGAGTGTAAAAGATGAAAACAACTGCAGCAAAGTGGAATCCTCCTTGTACAAATGATTCCCTAGCAGCTTTCTAGCTCAATGCAAGATCTAGTACTCTCACTTGTCTACAGTAAAAGAAAATCATTTTTTTTGGGGGGGCCATATAAGATAATATATATTATCATAAATATGAGCAAGCAATGTAAAAATATTCTAAAAAAAATACAATTACTTCAGTGTGTATATAAATCATCCACTATATTTTTTTCCCCATCTGTAGCTGGGTAGCTGTAAACATACTCTACTCAAAATGATACGTAGGTAGCCAGCAAACCTTTTGAGAAGAAGATTAGAAAACCTTATCCTGTAAACTAAGCTGTGGCATCATGACTCCCACCAATTCATGGTATATGCTTGAATGATTAAGACCTGAATGCACTTTATACTTATTTTAACCAAGCATGACTGTCAATGCTCTTACATTTATCATCATCAATTGATTAGTTTAATCATGGGTAGAGATCAAAACAAGCTTAAAGATTGAGAAAAATTGTGGGCGGAGCCACCTTTTTCTTCTCTCTAAGCATTCTCATCTTGATCCCTAAATTTACTCTCTATTTTAGCTAACTTTTTCAAAGCAACTATACCCGACAAAGAATACTACTGATCCACTTTTACTATTCAATTTAAATATCTTATCTTTGAGGAGTAGTAATGTTCATGCTTCCCAAATTTTTTACCAGCCGGATGGAGAGCCAAAAAGACGTATTTAGCATTTTGGCTCGCCAAACTAGAGATTTCAGCAAAATAAGGAGCCGTGTGAGAATGCTCTAGACACAAGTTTGGTGGAATTTCCATATGCCAAAATGCTTGTGGCTTTTGATCAATCGATGACCACTAATATTAATTGTTTCTGCCATTGATGATGGGAATGAGCTTGAAACTTGAAACTCTCTCCCTCACCCACAAATCAATTGTGATTAGCTGTGGTCCCCAAGAGGTAACTCAATCGGCTGTGAACCACACCTTATGAAGCGAATGTCACTAGTTCGAATCCCCCCTCCCCCTACCCTTGTGTGGACATGTCAAAAAAAAAAAAAAAAAAAATTGTGATTAGCTGTGAGGTTTTGTTTGGGTGTTTTGTGTGCTCAAGTTCATTGCCCTTAGCCACGTGAAAGTCTCAGGATAATTTAGTTTACTTCAACACTAGTGTATCCCAATGACAGTCTGCTTTCAATACATCACTCCCAACAACTCCATCCATCCTAGAAAGTTTTTGACAACTTCTTTATAATTACTTTGTTTTTTTCTTTTTTTTTTTGATATTTTTGTATGGCATGTAAGCGAATGGCGGCCAAAGAGAATTATGATCATCTTCATTTCATTTGAATCAGACTATCCGGTTAGTTATAGTAGATGAGTATTTTTGTCCAATCAAAAAGTGAAAAAAAAAACAAAAATACCCCACCAGTTCATTTGAACTGGAGAGGATCATGTTCCAACCAAAACAAACAAAAGCATAGAGGTAATTGCATAAATAAATGCAGAAATTGTATGACTTTTATGATGAGGGTTTCCAAAGGGAGATGCTTAATTATTTGCGTTAAATAATCACTTATCTTCAAAACTTACAAGATCTAGTCGTTAAATTTTTGTTTTAAAAAAATGTTAAGACTTTGAATTTTTTTAATTTTTTTTACATGTCCTCACAAATTCACAATGATTAATATCTAATGGTTGATTGAGATTGTCATGTTAGTATTGTATGATATAAATATAATTTTTAGCATTACTTTTTTTTTTAACAATGGCATATCCAGGGGCTATTAAACCCTATTAGTGTTATAAAATATTTGTGAAATATTTGTATAGAGTAGTGATTTTGGTAACATCGGCGTGAGTTACTGTTCACTCACGCCGGTGTTACCAAAAATACTGCTCATTTGTATAATATGAAGCGGTATTATTTAATTAATGCTTTTTGACGACTTAAAAAACTCTTGTATTCAAACCACTATGTGTGTTACATACATGTGGGTAGCTAGGGTAGGGGCGAAAAAGTACCCTAAGGGTAGGCTGAGGCTTATGAGGTTGTTTGTGTTTAATTAAAAATTTAAACTATAAATTAAGGCGTGGATGGCACGTCAATTGTAGAAGCACCCTGGACCACTAATGTCCCAAGAGTTGTATATTCTCTATTTCCTTCTCTGCAAGCATAAATACCTAGACATTACATATGTTAATACCTATATATATATATATATATTCTCGTCCACCATATTCATACACATACCCAAGTGTACATACCATATAATAAGCTACACGTCCTTCAAGAGTCTTCACTTATTTTCCCATTTCAGCATACCCTTTGATATTTTCCCATCTTTGAAGCTAATCCTTTTGTTAATTTTCTCTTCGGCAAAGAGAAGACACTTGCATTGTTACGTTAGGGAAGTTTTTTTTTTTTTTTTTTTTTTTAACATAAAGATATAATTGAAATTTATTGTACTTAATTATTTTTAACATGTTCACACAAGGGAAGAGAGGGGAGAGATTCAAACTAGTGACCTCCACTTCATAAGGCGTGGTCTATAGCCAATTGAGCTATCCCTTAGGGACTATTGTACTTAATTTTTATTTTTTTTGACATGTCCGCACAAGAGAGGAGAGGGAGCTTTGAACTAGTGACCTCCACTTCATTAGGTATGGTCCCAGCCAATTGAGCTCCATCTTGGGGACTATTGTACTTAATTATTGAGAAATGCTAAAGGTCAATATTTTTTCCATATTAGGTTCATATTCTCTTACAATCAACCATTAGATTTGTAAACTTATGTAAACCCTACATAAGTCAATAATAGACCCTACAAATCTAATGGTTGATCTATTGAATTTATAAGAGAATATGTGTCAAATATGGGAAACTTATTGACGCGTATCATATCTTTACACTATAATGCAATATAATGCCTACATTTTGCCCATATTTAGTGGCTTGTTTGATTGGGAGAGAGAATTGAAATTCAAATTTCAAATTTGAATCCTCCCTTTAATGTGATCGTCCATCTGCTACGTTACTAAAAATGGGTCAAATGTGGACATTATATTGCACTAAAGCATTTCTAGTGGGTGGGGCCACAACAACTAAGGATGGGGGCTGTAGCCTCTTGCCACCTAAACTTTTATAGGCAAAAAATGGTCTTTTTATTGCACTATAGCATATCTCCTTAATTATTATATTAAATATTGGAGTAATTCTAGAAGGTCTACTTGTGTCCTACTTGTGTCATACTAGAATGATGTGGCTATTAAAATCACCATTTGATCAAAATTCAATAATGATCAATTACCATCACAAGTCCAATGATAATTTTAATAGCCACATCATTCTTAGTGGGACACAAGTAGACCTTCTAAAATTACTCTTAATATTGATATGGCAAGTGATGTTGACGTGTCAAGTATGAAATTGTGTTTAAAGGACAATGTTGTAAATTAATCAACGAAATCATGCTATATTGTAGCTAAGTCAATAATGTAATTTTTAAATCCCCCAACATTGTATTGATTAAGTCAATATATATAAGAATTCAATAATTCGTTAAGCAAACTTCTAGTATGTATTAATTTTGTTTCATTTTTTCTTTCCATTTGTTCATGCGTGCACGTGAATGTACATCTAGTTATTATTTTTACTCTATTTTATTTGTCTACAAATCATATGTATTGGGTTTTGTTCAATAGAACTATAAAAGAATGGTTAGCTCCCAATAATATTATCAGAATATCCGAGGCTTTGGCCCAATAAGAACTCTGAGATATCATGCAAAGTGTCCATCGACATGGGTCAGCTAAAGCTCGACCTTTCACTTGCGAGTGTGACCTCAGTAAATTATTTGCACTCAAAAGAGTCAAACCTTAAACCTAATGCTTGATGAGCGGTAAGTTTTGGTATTTTTCTTTCTTGGGGACCTTAGCAATGGCTCTCCCTCTTCGTATTTTGGAACTTCTTTTAATTAAATACTTATTCCTTCAAAAATAAAAATAAAAATAAAAATAAAAAATAAAAAGTGGGCGTTGACATAGCAACAAAGCAGGCAGAAACAACGATTAAGCAATATAATTAAGATTGTTTGGTGTATGGAATATTTGATAAGGAATATTAGTTTAAAGGTAGTTGTTAGAATACAAAATATTATCTAATCATATATTTAATGCTAATTTGCATGTTTAAACCGATTATCAAATGTTGGAAATAGATAGTAACACAATTCTCAAATTGTTTACCATATGAGAGCCCCTTAGGTCCGAACCATCTGCAAAAGTTGCCTTTTGCAGCCTCTAATCCCATCTTGACACATTACCAATTGCAAAAAATTAAAGTGAGACAAGAACAGCAAATCAGCTCACAAAGAAAAAGATCAAAACACCCCTGCCTAGGTCTAGCAAAACCCACGTCGTGGGTCTCGCCAGACCCACGCCAGGGTCTAGAGACCTCCCGGGCCCGGCGCCGGAGCCGGAGCCAAGGACAGACCGGTGCTGCCGATTTCTTCAACTTGTGCGTCCTGGGGTCCATTTCGGGTGCGCCCTCCGGTGAGATGGCCGATATCGACCATAGACTCCTCCAGTTGAAATCCTCCTATACGGAACAGGGAACCAGGAGCCGCTCGATCCCGTGGATGACGCCGTCAGGGCGAACGATTTTCTCTCTCTCCGTTTCTTTGATATTTTTGGCTTTGTAGAGTGGGTTTGCTTGGGGAGGAGAAAAGAGAAGCAGAGGAAAAAAGACAAGTAAAGTAGAAGAAGACTTGACGATGATGGGCTGTGTGCGGTGAGGACCGGCGTGGGCGAGTTCCGGTGAATTGCATCGTGGCTCCTCCGCCTCTTCCCCTTCTCTCTTCCATGATTTTCTCTCTCTTCCGCCGGAGATCCGGCTGCCCAGCACCACATCCGGTGGAAAACCCGAAAAACCCACAAAACCCAGCCTAAAAAACCCATTTCTAATGCCCAAAATCCGTTTCTAATGCCACAAAAATCGTTTTTAATGCCACAAAAATCGTTTCTAGTGCCACAAAAATAGTTTCTAATGCCACAAAAATCGTTTTTAGATTCAAATCTAAAACCTAAAAGGGGAAGGTTAACCCTTAGAGGATTTTATCACTCTAATGCCGGAAAAAATAACGCCAGAAAAAATGACTTCGGCGTTGGAAAAGATGACTCCATGGCCAGACCCGTGGGTCTGGCCGTGAACCGCCACCTAGCTTGAATAAGCTCAAAATATGGTGTGTGAGTGTATGATATTTTTGTGAAATTATTTTGTTTTTACTTAGGTGTCAGGTTGTGAGTGGAGGCTATAAAAGTGATGTTTTGTAGGCATGACTTGATTCAAGGTTTTCTCTTACCATATATATATATTGAAATTGAGAGAAGTTATACATGTGACAACTTGAGTTTGACATAATTAAGGAAAATCAGGCGGGTCTCAATCACGTCGGAAATTGTTTTCATCAAAAAACATTTTCAGCAAAAAAATATTTTTCTAGAAAACACTTAATGGTATTTGGTGTGTACGGAAAATCATATTAAATAGTAAATTATGAAAATGTCCCTGTCAGGTCTTGACAAGGTCTCGATCCCGATGGGGTCTTGATAGGTTCTAGGCGGGGTCCGGGTGGGTCCCGAGTGAATCACAGTGGAGTCCTTACAGGACTTGGTTCAGACAACTCTAAGGCTCCGTTTGGTTCGCAGATTAGGCCGCTAGTCCTTTGTTTGGTAACATGTTATTCTTAGGAGTAGTTTATTCCTAATAGACTACTAATCTCATGCACACAGGGTTAGCTAAGCCACTAAAAAATGAGTGGCTTAGCTAATCATTTCCTGTGGGATTAAAAATATCGTGTAAAATTACCCAAAAAAATCATACGCTTCTCACACCTCTCACGATATCCATCTCTCAAAGCAAGGTATCTCTCTTCCCTTTATTCTCTTTGATCTCTATTTTCTTGGTTATTTCATTCTCTCTGTGTTTCTTGGATTTTTTTTTCTTCTTAGTTTTTTTTTTTTTTTTTTGGGTTCTTCGTTCTCTCTCAGTTTTTCTTCATTCTTTCTCAATTTTTTTTTTTCTTTTGGTTCTCTTCTCTCTCAGAGTTTTTTTTTTTTCCCCTCATCAAATCGCACACAGTTTTGCTTTTCTTCTCTCAGTTTTTTTCCTCATTCAGACAGAAATCACAGACATAAAATATGAAATATGGTGATTATGTGATTTTTTTTATATAAATAATTTTAATTTTCTACCTTAATTGCAAAAAGTAAAAAAAAATAAAAATCCCACATACATGACATAATTCCTTAATAATATAAATTGTATTCATATTATAAGGGTAATTTAGAAAATAAGATCACAATACGATTCAATTCACCAACATATTGCATTATACCAAACGAAGGAATATGATTAGATAGTCTATTCCAGCGTTACAACCAAAAAAAAGAATATGAATAGCTAATTTATTCCCAGTGGTAGCTAATCCTTTTCCAATGGACTAGACAATCCGCAAACCAAACGAGACCTAAGACTTGGTTGGGACATTTTCATAATTTAGAATTTAATATGATTTAATGAAAAAATATGCATTAAAAAAAAAAAGTTTCAATGCGTGCGCTAATCGCCATAAAATGTTTTAAGCATAAAACATTTCAGGTGAAATAACTTCCTTAAAAATATTTTTTGACAGAAACCATTTTAAGTCGAAAGAAACAAAGCCTAAAAAAGAGTTAAATCTTTAGTAAATATATTTTCTATTGGATGATAAGGGGTTGGAAGCTAGTGAAGATGGTGTGGCCAATATACCAAGGACTTATTTGAGCCTCATCACCAACTAGTTACCAAAGGCCTAAGGGGCCTTACCCCTTAAGACCACTCCGCTCACCCGGAAGCCATTTAGGAGCTTGGGCTCATCTACCCACTGAGGCCTGAAAGGAAGCCTGCACCCTCGACCCATCGACGTCCCAAAGCAAGGGGGGATTTGGTGTATCGCACCTGTATACCGCAAACTACCATCTCATTTACACTTGGATTACCAAAATGTTCTTAATTACCCCCATGTGTTAGAATTAGCCGTTATTTGGATAGAAAATATTACCCATGACTAGCACATACCTCTTATGACTAATTTGCCATTGTTATGTATAATATTACTGTTTTAAATGACGATTAAAAGAAAGCTAAATCAAAGGGCAGGCTGTGCCTAATAGAATAGAGGCAGTGGCCATGTGGTCACTCCTTTACTTCATTTTTTTGCAAATTATTTCAAAGATTTTTAATCTCATTAATGCAATCCCAATGTTAACTCCTATTAACACGAGGGTTTGAAGTATGGCTTAGTTGTCTCCACCACATCTTTTTTCTTTTTCTTTTTTTTTTGGGGGGGGGGGGAGCACCCTAGAATAGGTTACTGCCATAGCAAGATAATTTTCCGTATTATACAAGTTATGATGGCATTTACAAGTGTATTTTAATTGACAGAGATTAACTGTTAATAGACAAGGCTTAAGGCAACCAAGAAGCAATAATCTGATGCACCATTTCATGTGTTTATGCTTTGTATAAATGGAAATCCGCTCTAACCTCACCAACCAAAGGTCATCTTTGACATGATGTAGTGAGCAGTTGGTAGTTTTCGGGCTAGACAAGCTTCAATTTTTGCCACCATAAGCACAAGCAGGATCTGAGACACCTAGCCAAACAATTATTGGGTTCGGCAAACATTACAAAACACTCACAAAACATTCAAAACTAGTTTTATCTTTACGAGACATCACAACCAAAAAGCAAAAGACGCTGTCTAAATTTTTTTTGCCAAACGAACATCTTTAAGGACCGCCTATGATGGAAGGCCAGCCGGCAAGATTGATAGAGCCCTTGCCATTTTAACAAACAATGCTATGTCTTTGAAACAAGTTGAATATGAATCCAATGCTTCTTTAAAAAGAAGAAAAAAAATATGTCTCATTCATTCAACACTATTTAATGCCAGTAAGACAAATGAGTTTTCTCAAACCAATAAGAAACATAGCCCATTCTTTCAAAAAAAAAAAAAAAAAAGGAAAAATACATTTTACCTCCCGAAGTATCCACCGATCTGCACTTTTGCCTCTAAAGTTTAAAATGTGACACTTTACCCCCCTAAACTTTCATGACAATTCAAGCCATTTGGCCTTTTTATTCCCAAAATGCCCTCATCATAAATTTGATTTTTTTTTTAAAAAAAAAAAATCCAAAAAAGAAAACCAAAAAAAAAAAAAATTTGCTGGGTGGGCCGAACCACCCCTTAGGTGGTGGCCTAGGGGTGGTTCGGCCACCCCCAGTGGCCAAGGGGGTGGTTCGGCCGCCCCTTGGGCCAATCACTCAAAAGAAAATTTGGGCGTTTGGCCCAAGGGGTGGCCGAACTACCCCCTGGGCCACTGGGGGTGGTTCAGCCGCCCCCAGACAGCCGGCCTGGGGGTGGCCGAACCACCCCTAGGCCAAACGGGGTGGCCGGCCACCACCTATGGGGTGGTTCGGCCACCCCAACATTTTTTTTTTTGGTTTTTTCTTTTTTGGATTTTTTTTTAAAAAAATAAATTTATGATGAGGGCATTTTGGGAATAAAAAGGCCAAATGGGTTGAATTGTCACAATTTGAAAGTTTGGGGAGGTAAAGTGTCACATTTTAAACTTTGGAGACAAAAGTGCAAATCGGTGGATACTTCAGGGGGGTAAAATGTATTTCCCCCCAAAAAAAAACATAGCCCATATTGCTTCAAAGTTTCTAACTTTTGTTGCCAACTTGCCAGCTTTCAGTTTGTTATAAAGATTGGAGCCTTGGAGGGGCATCATGTTATATTTGGTAAACTCTGTCTACAGAAATGGGGCAAAAGGAAGAAAGAGTTGCCTAAAATCCAGATTCTCATTTGATGAACTCCCTATGCAACTGCCCTCCTCACAAGAGTACTGCTTTCTCTCTCTAGGTTGGGGTTGGCTCAAAAGGGTAAGCAACTAAGACCCCTACGAAATAAGGTCCCTAACAAAGTAACATTAAACCCCCCCACCCCCACCCCCCCTTAAGAACTAGAAGTAAGAGTTTCTTCAAAAATAGCATTTAAAGGCCCTTAAAAAATAGTTTTGATTCATGGAAAAGGGGGAAAGAACCTCAATAATTAGGTCAACCCCCAAAAAATAATATACACTATGCTCTTTACAACTCAAAGGCAATAACACATTCACCAAATTCTACATACTACACACAACCAGACGAGAAGAAAATTGCAACAAACGTATAACTAAGAAAAATCAACACAAATTTAAACTTATTTCTAATTCTCACATTACCAATTAAAATACAAGCCAACAATAAGTTCCTTAAACAAGACACAACAATCATGTCTCTTATTTTTATGATAAGTCACAACAATCATGTCTCTTAAAACATCAATAACAATTCATAGACATGAAACCACAGAAGATCCATCCACACAATCACAAACCAGAAAGAAATCACGACAAATTCACAAATTAAACCTCACAGAAACACTAAATTCTATTTCTTGGTCTCGCTTTTACCTCCACCGGAGGAGTTCCCTCCTCCCGCCCCCTGCGCAGCCTTCTTCGCCGTCTTCTCTTGCAGAGCCTTCGCATCCCTGCCCACACAAACCAAATTCAAAACCAAACTTACAATTTAGATAAACAAATTGAGAAACCTCCCAAAACAAAATAAAAAAATTTGGACCTCTCGCGGCGCTGTTCGGGGGTCAAGCCGTCGTCTTTGTTTTTCCCCCCCTTGCCAGTGCGAGCCTGAGCGCGCTCGCGATCGCGATCCCTCTGGTTCCCGCGTGAAGATCCGAGTCAAGGAAAACACAAACAAACCAAAGTATTCAAACAATTACATACAAAGAATTAACGAAATAAGAAACGTAGAAAAGCGTCAAGATCTGGAAAAAGAAAACAAGGATATGAGTCATGGCGGCGAGAGAGCAGCTCTGAGATTCGATAGGATGTAGTTGTGGTGATGGTGGGGGAGAGAAGAGGAATAGAGGTCGGAGAGTCAATGGGTGCGTAGAGAGAGTGAGATATCCTTTTAATATTGAGCACCGCTTCTTGTTCGCTTGCCTCCTGCAATTACTATTACGTTGTCGTTTTCTTCTTGTCCGTGTGGATATCTCTCAAAAAGACTATTACGTTGTCGTTTGAAGAAAGAAACAAAGAAAAAAGTTGACTTCTTTTCGGTGAAAAATTATATATATATATATATTACAGATTTTTTTTTTTTTTTTTTCTTTTGGCACAAGTTAACAGTAAATTCCATGCAGTGAAAAAGTAATGGACTCGGAGAGTTGAACTTGAGAGACCTGGATCAATTAGGCTACAAAACAAAAAGGGACTCTAATCCCTACTAACAAGCTAAACCAAACATTATATATATATATATATATAGGAAAATGTTAGGGATTTTTTCCGTAGTGTTCTCCTACCGTTCTCTTAGTATTATGTAAAACATGATTTAAGAAAAAATAAAATTGTAGTGGCCTCCACCACCCGTTTTTTTAGGTATTAGTACCAAATTTGAGGCATTAACACCAAATTTAGGATAATCAAATCTATTTTTAGTGTACCATCCCTAAAAGGTTAATCTTCCACCCTTAAGTTTTAGTTTTGAATCCAAAAACAAGTTTTAAAGCATTAGAACCTAACTATTAACTCATAAAAATTAATCTGTTGGTAAAAAAATGTATTACAATTTTATTTTTTCTTAAATCATGTTCTACGTAAGACTGAAAAAATGCCAGGAGAACACTACGGGAAGAACCCTTAACAAATCTCATATATATATATACATATATATATAACACTAGTTTTTTTTTTTTTTTCTAATTTAATGGGGAAAAAAGGTTACAGTGGAAGATCTTTCCCATTTCTAATCCGAATGGAAGAGATAATGCATGGGAGATCATGTGGGAATGCTTCCAAAAACACGATTGGAAGCGGCCCATTTAACAAAAGCATGTGCCCTAAAATTGGCACATCGAGACACTTTCAAAGCATTTCAACTTTGAAAGAAAGAAAGAGTTAAACTAATATTAGAAATACAGTTTGCAAAAGACCAAGAAGAAAAAAGCTCAGGGCCATTAATAGCTAAAATAACAAGGAGAGCATCCCCTTCAATCGAGATAGGGCCCAAACCCATAGAAGCAGCCAAACGAACCATCAAAAGGGCTGCATGAGCTTCACCTTGCAAAACATCAGTGGAAACAAGTTTTTCAGTAGCAGCTGCAAAAATGGTACCATTTTCATCACTAAGCATTGTTGTAGCAACTGCAAAGGAGCCTCTCACCGCAACATCAAAATTCCCTTTTATCCAACCTGCTACCGGAGGTGTCCAAAAAGTGGGTAGAGCAAGATCCCTCCAAGCATTGATATGATGATTGAAAGTATTGGAGATTTGAAAAATCGTTGCACTCGAAGAAGGCTACTTGCCTTCATGAATCAACAGATTCCTAGCTCTCCAAATAAAATCCATAGTAAGGGAAGCAAAAAGCTGGAATTTGTGCACATCAACCTTAGGAATACCTAGAGCAGCCACTAGAGAAAGGAAAGCCATCACCCAATCCGAAATATGTCTGGAAGAAAAGGCCAACAGAGAGAAAGGCCAGGGGGAGCTTCTCCAAAGAATTCCAGCCAAATGACAATCCAAGAAATATATGAGAGAGGGATTCCATAGGCCCTTTACAAAAAAGACACAACCATGCCTCTTGATCATTTGAAACCACAAACCTTCCAATCTTATCTCGAGAAGGCAAAATATCCCAAGCCACCTTCCATAAAAGATGTTTTAACCTATCTTGGAGTTTAAGACCCCAAAGGACCAACCAAGCATCTGAAGAGAGAGGAAAGGGTCTGCCACCCATAGTGAAAGAAAGATCATAAGCAGACTTCACAGAAAAAAACCCCAGAACAAGAAGGAACCCACGTCCATTTATCGAAACAAGGTTGAGATGGCAAATGAATACTTAAAATATTCTGCACAGTGGAAGCATCAAAGAGATCTTCTAAAAGATGAGAATTCAAAACCTGTCTACTTGGAATCATAAGATCAGCCACCATAAAAGCTAGAAAATTCACCAAGTTAGCATTTGGAATGGGTCTGAAATTAGGCATCAAGGGAATCCAAGGAGAATTCCAAACATCCACATTAAAACCACAAGAAATACTAATACAAGCACCCTTTTCAACAATCCTACGATTCTTAAGCAATCCTTTCCAAAGCCAAGAAGAAGAAGGAGTAGAAGCGGCGTTAAAAAAAGAAACACCATTCTTTAGATACTTGCCTCTAAGAGAGTTAACCCAAAAAGGGACTGATTCGAAGTCATCTTCCAATCAAGCCTAGCAAGTAGAGAATTATTCAAAGACTCCATAGAACGAATACCCAAACCTCCCAAAGCTTTAGGCATACAAATATTCTTCCAAGAAAGAAGAGAGAGGCAATGCTTCTTGTCTTGAGGCTAACCCCACCAAAATTTTCTTAGCCCCGAATTTATAATTGAACATAATGACTTAGGGATACAAAATAAGGGCATAAGATAAGTAGGAATTGCATTAGCCACAGATTTCACCAAAGTAGTCCTGACAGCCTGAGATAAAAGCCGAGCTTTCCACCCCGTTATCTTGGCAAAAATTATGTCTTTAATCTCAACAAAGCAGTCTTGCTTCCACCTATGCATAAAGAGAGGAATAAAATTAAGAATACTGTTCACAGAAGCCTTTGCATTAGGACAACAATTTCTACTGAAGAAAAAAAAAAGATTTAGACATATTAATACACTGTACAAACCAAGAGGAATAAGTCTTGAGACATTTCAGAATCACATTAGCTTTGGTCTGATTAGCGTTAGAGAAAATTATCACATCATCAGCAAATAAAAGATGGGATAACGGAGGGCAAGATCAAGACATCCTAATACCATGAAGAAGACCCTTATTCTCTTCTCTATCAATCAATCTAGAGAGAATTTTAGAACCCAAAATAAACAGGAAAGGGGAAAGAGGATCTCTCTACCACAACCCACGAGTAGGAAAAAACTTTCCAAAGGGAGCCCCATCCAATAAAATAGAGAAGGAGGTAGTTGTAACGCATTGTTGGATCCATTGAATCCAAATCGGATGGAAACCCAGCAAATGTAAAATCTTCAACAAAAAATTTCATTCCATGGAATCAAAAGCTTTAGCCATATCCAACTTCATCGCCATAAGCCCACCATTTCCTTTTTCTTTTTCTTTTTTTTTTTCTTCATGTATGAAAAACATCATGAGCCAAAAGAGTATTATCATGGATAGATCTACCTTTCAAAAAAGCCGATTGTGTAGGAGAAATAATCTTATGTAAAACCATCTTTATCACGGCCCCAAAGAAAATAAAAAAGGAGTAAACGTGAATTAATGAACTGAGAGTAATTAAGAAAAATATTAGACACATCAAGGCAAAACTAATAGGGACAGTTAGGATAATAAAACTTTAAGGGGAAACTTCAGATACCCCCCCTCATCTTCCACCGATTTACACTTATCCCCCCCGATACGAAAAAACTCTCACTTACCCCCCCTAATCTTTCAGATTCTCTCGCTTACACCCCTTTAAGGGTATAATGGGTATATAAATATATATATATGCCCACACTACCCTTCACTCCAAAACTACGCCGTTTTGGGCTCACCCAAAACGATGCCATTTTGCCCAAAACGGCGTAGTTTTGGCCCATTTATGATTTTAGTTTTTTTTTTTTTTTAAAAGAAGAAAAAAAA
>CM017326.1:11565435-11605112 GCA_006937295.1 Carpinus fangiana | reverse complement strand
GGGTGGCTTCGGCCACCCCATACCGGCCATATGGGGTGGCCGAAGCCACCCCATTTTTGGGCAAGGGGTGGCTCCAGCCACCCCGATTTCTTCCACCCCAATTTTATTTTTTATTTTTTAAATTTTCCTTAAAAAAAAAAAACTAAAAACTAAAACCTAAAATGCCCAAAACGACGCCGTTTTGGGCGAGCCCAAAACGACGCCGTTTTGGGCGAGCCCAAAACGGCGTAGTTTTGAAGTGAAGGGTATAATGGGCAGATTTCTCCAAAAGGGTCCTAAGTGAGAGAAAATGGAAGATTAGGGGGAGTAAGTGAGAGTTTTTTCGTATCGGGGGGGTTTTGTGTAAACCGGTGGAATATCAGGGGGGTTTCTGAAGTTTCCCCATACTTTAATATATATTCAAGCTATTGTTTAAGTACAAAACCTGAGATTCCCACAAAAAGAATCAAAAGTGATTTTACAGGAAATTACATCTATCCAAGTCAAAGCCCTCCTACTAAAATATCAAACCGTACAGTCCACAAAAAAAAAAAAACAAAAAATAGACTGCATTGTCAGGGCTTAAACCAGCTATCTACAAGGAAACTCCAAGTTCTGCAGTTCCTAAGGATATGCAAAGCAGTATGTGAAGGTATGCCAATCATATGGCCAAATGTCGGGGTCCGTTATCTCATAGACTGCTACTGGGAGCCCTGCCCTCAAAAGTACAATAAACAGAGCCATCTGAAAAGATTAAAGGGAAGAGGGGTGAGTTCGACAACTCAGTAAGTAGCCACAACACCAAAATGTAATAAAATATTCTATGTAAATTTTTGATGTCATAACTTGATACAACAAGAATAATAAGTAATTAATGGTTAATGCAAGAGTAGCAATTAAATATAAAATAAGCTAGCACTTCCTTTTTATTTTCTTTTCTTAATGTTTTTACCCTTTGACCCATCGCCGCAAGTTTACCGTGAGCGGCGCATGTTTGGCTTGTCCCATTGGACTCCTTGGGCTCATCCTGTCGTCACAGGGGAGAGCTACCAGGTTGGAAACTCCCCCTAGATGGAGGCCACCTGACCGGTAGCACACACCTTCTCGTAACCGTCATTCTGTATACTTGCCATGCTACCCTTGCAATCCGGTACCGGCCGTTGCTTCAGTGCCTTGGGGTTAAACATTTATTATCATGAAAGCATACATATATTTATTGTATCATTTCATAAGCTCATTTGTAATATACCATGAAGCATTGGGAGCTAATTTCATTTATAATTACAGTCGTGTAAAAATTAAGATAATTGTAATGCATAAATAAACAATAAGAATAAAATAAAATTTAGGAAGTGCATTTTAATGAAAATCATGAAATGAATAATTTATAAATCCCCAACATTTCATTTCAAAGATTCATAATAAAATATGTTGGGGTTTTTGGCATTGTGTCCCCTTACCTGGATTTGGGATTGGTCGTACGAGTTGTCTTTCTACCTAAATAAATCGCAAAGGTGAATTTAGAGGAGTATTCTGGATTTTAATATAAACTTTAAATAAAGGTAACCCACAACATATATATATATACACACACACATTTACATAACGCACCACTAAAAAAAAGAAACAATAACTGCCAATAATCATTATATATACACGCTGCACCACACACGTACTGTGCTTTATTGTCCTTGCAGATATATGTACATAGGGATATATATATATTGCATTACGCCTAGACAGTGTTCCGCAATAGGCAATTAAATCTATCTGTAGGTAGATATGCATATAGTATGGCTCGAAATATTGTATATATATATATATATATATTTCTATACAGATCTTTTAGGTTGATCATATATGATCATATAAAATCATACGTGACTAAACACCCAATTAAAAAAAAAACAACTTCAACGACAACCTAAAACAAACAAAGGGTGATAACAAAACACATTTCCATTTAAACAAGAAACTGCTATAATCCACTAAGGAAACATCTAAACAGAATCACAAACTTACATAGAAACAGAAAAACTTAAAAATATACCATGATTCAATTAATCTAATTAAGACCAGAACCCCAAAATCAGCATTCTAACCGATAGAAACTTAACCACGAAAATTAATAAATACAAGAAGAGTTTAGTTGGTAAGAGAGGCGATTTCTACCTTGCAAAAATCGGTTTGATATTGCGGTACAAAGGGTTGTCATGGAAACAGAAGAGAAAAAAAAGAAACAGAGAACAACCGGTAAGAATTTCGACAGAGCAAAGAGGGCGTGAAGAAAGAAGAACAGGGAAAGAAAAGAAAAGAAAAAGAGAGGAGGAAAAAAAATTGCTACCATTATACTAAAGAGGGGAAAGAAAAATTACCAAACTTGAGACAACTACCTTCAAGTTCAACTTCATAGTGTGAGGAGAAGAACGAAACACCTGAATTTATAGGCAACTAGGAGAGAAAATGATAGCCTGGGAAGCGGACAAGTGTGATCTAGGTGTCAACAGATTATCCATCCGCTACGCATGGAATACAAATGGTGAAGTGATTCTCTAGGTGTCTTCTGGTAACCCAGTCAACCAAGCATGGAGCACAAATGTCAAAAAGAGGAGGTGAGCTTGCTGGTTTTTCTTATAAACTGTGGGCTACGCAGGTTTTGGTAATAACTCTCTCTCTTCTTTTTTTTTTCCTTTTTTTTTTTTTTTGTCTTTTTCAAGCTACAACCTGACAGTCATTACACAAATATATATATAATAATAATAAAACAATAACATAATAAAATAATAATAATAATTTATCTATTCTATCTATAGAATTTATAGGGCATCACATTCTCCCCCCTTATAAAAATTCCGTCCCTAGAATTTGCTTAGCTTATATAAATGTAACATAGTGCAATAAGAAACATACATAAATCTAATTGCTAGCGCATACCTTATATTCTATTCGTTCTCATCAAACAAAGACAAGTACTTCTTGCGTATTTCATCTTCTAATTCCCATGACGCTTCTTCGATTTCATGATTTCTCCACAAAACCTTCACTAATGGGATACTTTTCATTCGCAACTCTTGGACCTTGCGATCTAGTAATTTTACTGTAACTTCTTCATACGGCAAATCTCCTTGTAGCTGTAAAGGTTCGTAACAAATTACGTGAGAAGGATCTGGGATGTATTTCCTCAACATCGAAACATGAAATACATCATGTATATTTGCAAGTCCAGGAGGCAAAGCTAGACGATAGGCCACGAGGCCTACTCTTTCCAAAATCTCAAACGGTCCAATGTAGCGAGGATTCAACTTCCCTTGCCAAATCTAGTGACTCCTTTCATTGGTGCCACCCTAAGAAACACCTTGTCACCTTCTGCAAATTCCAAGTTTCGTCGACGTATATCCGCATAACTTTTCTGTTGATCTTGAGCTGCTGACAACCTTTGTCGAATTAATGCAATTTTGTCGATGGTATCCTGCACAATATCTAGGTCTAAAATTCTTCTTTCACTGAGCTCGTCCCAATAGAGTGGGGAACGACACTTTCGTGCATACAGTGCTTCATATGGGGCCATCCCAATGCTTGCCTGATAACTGTTATTGTAAGCGAATTCTATCAAAGAAAGGCAGCGTGCCCAGCTGCCACTGAAATCCAATACGCATGCTCTTAACATATCCTCTAGTGTTTGGATGGTTCTCTCCGACTGTCCGCCTGTCTGAGGATGGTATGCAGTGCTAAATTGTAATTTAGTCCCCATTGCTTTCTGTAGGCTCATCCAAAATCTTGATGTGAAACGAGGATCTCTGTCTGACATAATTGATTCAAGTACCCCATGTAATCAAACAATCTTTTGTAAATACAGCTCTGTCAACTTCTCCAGAGAATATTTCACCTCTACTGGAATAAAATGAGCGGCTTTAGTCAACCTATCTACAATCACCCAATTGCATCGTACCCAGCTTGAGTTCGAGGTAACCCCACTAAAAAGTCCATGGCTATTCCTTCACATTTCCATACCGGTATCTCCAGAGGTTGCAATGGTCCTGCAGGTCTTTGATGTTCTGCTTTGACTTGTTGACACATCGAGCACCGCTCTACAAATTCAGCAACGTCCCGCTTCATTCCATTCCACCAAAAATGCTTCTGAAGATTCTGATACATTTTAGTGCATTCAGGGCGTACTGTATATGGTGAAAAGTGTGCTTCCTCAAATATTAGTTTCCTTATCTCCTCATTATTAGGTACACAAACTCTATTCTGATATCTGAACAAACCATCTGGTGTAACACCGAATCCCAAGGCTCGGCCTTTGCTGGCTCTTTCCTTAATTCGATTGATCTCATTATCTTTTTCTTGGGCCATGCGAATATCTTCTAGTAGTGTAGATTTAATCTCTAGTTTCGCCATTAACGCTTGCACCTCTCCTATCACGATCTCCATGTCAAGCTTCTCAACATCTATCTTTAGATTATGGGGCAAAGCTTTTAAACCTACTATCTCACTTCTTCATTTTCTACTTAGGGCATCTGCAACCACGTTAGCTTTCCCCGGGTGATAATTGATTACACAGTCGTAGTCTTTTATTAACTCCAACCATCTCATTTGCCTTAAATTCAGCTCCTTCTGCGTGAACAAATATTTAAGACTCTTGTGATCTGTAAAAATTTCACACTTTTCTTTGTACAGATAATGTCTCCAGATTTTTAAAGCAAAAACTACTACAGCCAGTTCCAAATCATGGGTGGGATAATTCAGCTCATAACTTTTAAGTTGCCAAAAAGCATAAGCTACGACTTTGCCATTTTGCATAAGGACACAGCTGAGCCCTTTTCTGGACGGGTCACTATAAATAACAAATCCGCAAGATTCTGATGGAAGCGTTAGGACTGGGACAGTTACCAACTGCCGTTTTAGTTCTTGAAAACTTTGCTCGCATTCATCCGTCCACAAGAAATGAGCATTCTTCCTTGTCAAAGCAGTTAGTGGTCTTGACAATTTTGAAAATCCTTCTACAAAACTGTAACGCCCCCAAAATTAGCATCGGCTAATCTAGTGGAGTCACTGGCAATCTACCCAGTTGAGCCAACTTGTGATCCAACTGGTAATCACCCTTATAAAAACTGTCAGAGTAAATGCAAGGAAGGTGAATAAATCTGAGAGTACTACAATTCATCAAGTAAGAACGTGAAGCTAGTAGACAATAAAGACAAACCTGTAACTACAGATAAAGCATAGCCAGTCCGGCAATAGCAAATCTAGCCACTTCCATAGCGGTGAATCAGATTACCTAAAGAATAATAACCGCGTAAGTCTAACGACTTAGTAAGTAAACCCCACACTTAAGTATGACATGAGCCAAATTAATAAAAGTAAACGTGCGATTCGAGTAATAGCCAAAAGAGGGCATTACCTCCGCTAATACACCATTCCATAGGTTTTAGGGTTTTTAAAGCTCTATGGTGTAGAATCGGCGATAATTGCCTAATTATTTTGATGCAAAAAAGAATAATGTTTTATAGGTCATAACTCCCATACATGGTTTACCCGAGATATTACCCATTCTTAGCAGGGTTGATGCTGTCCCGATGGACCTATAATACAATGCCAGTGCCCCAGCCATTGTACAACATACCGTACGTAACATTAGTAGCATGATCAGGTCCGACCCCAAGTGGCCTACACCAACTAATGACGTCCGTCCTGTAGTGACCGAACAATTGGAAATGGTTGCATCAAGGTCATGAAACCAATGGATCCACAGCCCTCACATAACGCACACATTTGACCATAATATGCAGTTTATATAGTAAGCCTATGGCCGTTTATACCGCACGTACCGGCGTACCATGTCTTACGATGCATCTTAGTAGTTCATTGAATAATACAGTTACCAAGTGATAACGAAAAATAGGCATGCTCATATCATACGCGTGGTCAGTCAACTGACATATTCCACGGTTTACGTAAAAAGGGTGTAAGTGCTTACTTACCTCGCGCATTCGAGCGAATCCTCCGACCAAGCTATTTCCTGTTATAACAGATACAGGACACCGTTATTCTAAGCCTTATGAAACCTAGAGTTATGGCTAAGCTAAGGCGTACACGTGTGAAACTTAAGAACAAGTGCTCTGCTTACTGACCGTACGTCCGCCCCCGATGGCATACGTCCGCTCAATGTGTTAAGCACATTGTTTCAAGATTCGGACAGTGCATATTTTCAATAGCAATCACAGACTTCTAGACCTCTTCTAAGTTAGTAAAACAGGACATGCAACTCAAGAAATTGCAAAACCATGATCTTTTGAGAAAACTCTTTGAAAATATCGTTATCTTTAAAAGAATGCTTAATGAACACTTGAAGTTCTCATTAAAATAGAAACATAAGGTAACAAGGTGATAATTACAAAGAAAATAGAGCTTACCCCGAAGCTAAGCACGGATATGGTTTCCTCTCCTCGGAAACTCTTTGTTGAAGCTCTCTCCCACGGATTTCTTACTCAAAACACTAAGGAAGGGTTCTGGCAACCTAGGGGCATACCAAAGGAAGAAGAAGGCGTGAGAAATGAAGAGGAGGGGCGGGCTATTTATAGGGAAAGTTCGCCACCAACTCCCTAACAGAACAGCGGACGTCCGGCAACCCTAGCGTACGTTCGGTGGTCTTTGTACTTCGGTCCAGAGGGTGTCTCGTACATCCAAGTATTATCCAAAGGGTATCCAAAAAGTAGTGTACGCCCGGTGTACTATTTACAGAGCGTACGTTCGGTGGTCCCCCACCGTACATCCGTACTACAGACAGAGGCGTACGTCCGTCAAATCTAACGTACGTTCGCCTCCTGTGGGTCAGTGTTTGGCTTCTATTTCTAAAGGTTCCAAACGTGATTAGGTTAAAGCTAAGGGCTTTGAGTCTCGTTAAATTCTTTCTTTGAAAACCCCTATCGATTACTCCTAAGGGAAGGATTTTTGGTTAATAAAAAGGTTGGCTTTTATCGGGGTATTACAAAAACGCCTATAATAGCTAGTCAGACCCAAGAAACTCTAATTTCATGTACACTGGTAGGTCTTTCCCAATTTACTACAGCTTCAACTTTCTTGGGGTCTACCGAAATGCCGTCCTTTGATACTACATGCCCAAGAAAAATAACCTTATCCAGCCAAAACTCGCACTTCAAGAACTTTGCGTACAACCGTTTCTCTCTAAGCCTTTGCAAAGCCTGTCTCAAATGGTCATCATGTTCCTCCAAGCTTTTGGAGTAGATTAAAATATCGTCGATAAACACTACCACAAATTGATCTAAGAAAACATGAAACACCCAATTCATCAGGTCCATGAATGCTGCTGGCGCGTTTGCTAACCCAAATGGCATTACCGCATATTCGTAATGACCATATCGGGTGCGAAAAGTCGTCTTGGAAATATCTTCTCTCCTTATCTTCAATTGGTGATAACTAGAACGAAGGTCAATCTTTTAGAAAAATTGAGCGCCTTGCAGCTGGTCGAACAAGTCGTCTATGCGAGGCAGTGGATATTTATTCTTGATGGTGATTTTGTTGAGCTCTCGATAATCAATACACATTCGAAAAGTGCCATCCTTCTTTTTCACAAAAAGTACCGGCGCCCCCAAGGCGATACGCTAGGGCGAATGAATCCTTTGTCTAACAATTCTTGTATCTGCATCTTCAATTCTTTTAATTCTACTGGTGCCATCCTATAGGGTTCTTTGGATATTGGAGCTGCTCCCGGAATTAAATTAATACAGAATTATATCTCTCTGTCAGGGGGAAGTTCTAGAAAGTCTTCTTGAAAAACATCGAGAAATTTTTGCACCATTGGTATCTCCTCCATCTTCCTTTCCTCTTGAGGCAACTCCTTTAAGTATGCCAAGTAGACTTGACATCCTTCTAGAAGTAATTGCTTGGCCTTTGTTGCTGAAATTAATTGTGGAGTAGCGCCCACCTTGGTTCCCACAAATTTGAATTCAGAGTCGGCTAGCAATCTGAATATTATTTCCTTGTTGTGGCAATCAATGATAGCATGATTGTTTGATAGCCAATCCATTCCGAGGATGATGTCAAACCCTTCCATGTCTAATACTATCAAATTGGCCGTGCGGGTTCTCCCCTCAATGTGGATTGGGCATTTCATGACTATTTTCCTGCATATCATTGATTTGCCCACCGGGGTAGATTCTACTACTCCTACTTCCATTGGTTATAAATGAATATGAAATCTCCTAGCATACTTAGCTGATATAAATGAATGAGTAGCACCAGAGTCAAATAAAATAACAACCTTGCCAGTAAATAAAGGTAGAGTACCTGTGACTACTCCATTCTCCTTCTCTACTTCACTTGGTGTGAGGGCATATACTCTGGCTTGAGTGAGTGGTTTTCGATTATTCCCCATCTGTAATGATGCAGCACCTCCTTTTTGTTTTGGGCAATCCCGAGCAAAATGGCCTACCTGTCCACAACAGTAACACATGTTAGTTCCTGCACAACATGGTCCATTGTAAGGGTGTTGACATATGGGGCAGGGTGTGCCGTTAGCTGAACTCGGTCTGTTTCTAATGGGTTTGACTCCCTGATTATCTCCATTCGGTCTACGTTTCCATCTGACTTGGTTTCGACTAGATTCCACCAGTGCCAAAGCATTTTTCTTCACACTCTCCTCAACTATGGAGGCCTTGTTGACCAATTCCACAAAATTTCGAATTTCAAAGCATACAACACAGTCATGGATATGTGAGTTGAGGCCCTGTTCAAACTTCCTTACTCGATTCTCTTCATCTGCCAACATGTAAGGAGTAAAACAAGCCAATTCATTGAAGCTGCCAACATACTAGGCGACTGTCATATTACCTTGAGTGAGATCCATGAATTCCCGAGCCTTTGCATCTCTAAGTATCTTGGGAAAATATTGCTGGAGAAACTCTTTCTGAAATCGTGGCCAAGAGATTGCTTTCTCATTGCCTAATTCTTGAATCAGCAGTACCTTCTTGGTGGTCCACCAATGTTTGGCTTCGCTTGATAGTCGATAAGCAGTGTATTGCACCTTCTGTTCTTCCGTGCAGCCTGCAAGTCGCAAAATTTCTTCCACACCTATCAGCCAATTCTCGCATTCCATAGGATCTCGTTTCCCGTCGAACGAAGGAATATGAAGTCGCTTGAAACGTTTGAACGGGCAACCGCGCTCTTCTTCACGGGGTGCTTCCCTCCTAAGATCAGTTATAGCCGTGACGAATTGTCTAGCCATAGCTTGAAACATCTGAGCCATATCTGGGGTAGCCTCAGCTCCCACACCTTGTGATGAACCTTCTCCTCCTTCAGCCATAATCTGCATCGCGTTATAAATTAGAGTTTCCTATTTTAACTATTTGCAAAAATATAACTTCTAAGCGTAGTGATGCAACCTAATCTAAACCTGGGTTTCCACATTGTTTCCTAGGTTATTAACAAGTCAACTTTGAAGTTGACCTTCTCTGATACCACAATTGTCACGCCCCCAAAGAAAATAAAAAAAGGGTAAACGCGAACTAATGAACTGAGAGTAATTAAGAAAAATATTAGACACAGCAAGGCAAAACTAAGAGGGACAGTTAGGATAATAAAATTTTAATATATATTTAAGCTATTGTTTAAGTACAAAACATGACATTCCCACAAAAAGAATCAAAAGTGACTTTGCAGGAGATTACATCTATTCAAGTCAGAGCCCTCCTACTAAAATATCAAATCGTAATGTCCACAAAAAAACAAAAAAACAAATTGCACTGTCAAGGCTTAAACCAGCTATTTACAAGGAAACCCCAGGTTCTGTAGCTCCTAAGGATCTGCAAAGCAGTATGTGAAAGTATGCTAGTCATATGGCCATATGTCGGGGTCCGTTATCTCATAGACTGCTACTGGGAGCCCTGCCCTCAAAAGTACAATAAATAGAGCCATCTGAAAAAGATTAAAGGGAAGAGAGGTGAGTTCGACAACTCAGTAAGTAGCCACAACACCAAAATGCAATAAAATATGCTATGCAAATTTTTGATGTCATAACTTGATACAACAAAAATAATAAGTAATTAACGATTATTGCGATAATAGCAATTAAATATAGGGAAAAATACGTTTTAGCCTCCTCAACTACCACCCATTTACGTTTTAGCCCCATAAACTATCAAAAGTTGTTAAATGGCCCCCCAACTACCAAACAGTTACGTTTTAGCCCCCTCCGTTAGTTTTTGCAGTCAAAGTGGATGGAAGCATCCAAACTACGTCGTTTTGTACAAGGCATGCACTCACTAAAAGTCACATCAAAACGACGTAGTTTGGATGTTTCCATCCACTTTGACAGCAAAAACTAATGGAGTGGGTTAAAACGTAACTGTTTGGTAGTTGGGGGGCCATTTAACAACTTTTGATAGTTTATGAGGCTAAAACGTAAACGGGTGGTAGTTGAGGGGGCTAAAACGTATTTTTTCCTTAAATATAAAATAAGCTAGCACTTCCTTTTTATTTTATTTTCTTAATGTTTTTACCCTTTGACCCATCGTCGCAAGTTTACCGTAAGCGATGCACATTTGGCTTGTCCCGTAAGACTCTTTGGGCTCATCCTGTCATCACAGGGGAGAGCTACCAGGTTGGGAACTCCCCCTAGGTGGAGGCCACCTGACCGGTAGCACACACCTCGTAACCGTCCTTCGGTGTGCTTGACATGCTACCCTTGCGATCCGGTACCGACCGTTGCTTCAGTGCCTCGAGGTTAAACATTTATTATCATGAAAGCATACGTATATTTATTGTATCATTTCATAAGCTCGTTTGTAATATATCATGAAGCATTGGGAGCTAATTCCATTTATAATCACAGTCGTGTAAAAATTAGGGTAATTGTAATGCATAAATAAACAATAAGAATAAAAAAAAATTAGGAAGTGCATTTTAACGAAAATCATGAAATGAATAATTTATAAAATCCTCAACATTTCATTTCAAAGATTCATAATAAAATCTGTTGGAGTTTTTGGCATTGTATCCCCTTACTTGGATTTGGGATTGGTCTTACGAGTTGTCCTTCTACCTAAATAAATTACAAATGTGGATTTAGAGGAATATTCTGGATTTTAATATAAACTTTAAATAAAAGTACCCCACAACATATATATATATCTATATAAATATATATACACACACATTTACATAACGCACCACTGAACAAAAGAAACAATAACTGCCAATAGTCATTATATATATATATATATATATACACGNCAAAGATTCATAATAAAATCTGTTGGAGTTTTTGGCATTGTATCCCCTTACTTGGATTTGGGATTGGTCTTACGAGTTGTCCTTCTACCTAAATAAATTACAAATGTGGATTTAGAGGAATATTCTGGATTTTAATATAAACTTTAAATAAAGGTACCCCACAACATATATATATCTATATAAATATATATACACACACATTTACATAACGCACCACTGAAAAAAAGAAACAATAACTGCCGATAGTCATTATATATATATATATATATATACACGCTGCACCACGCACGTACTGTACTTTATTGTCATTGCAGATATATGTACATAGGGATATATTATGATGAACCATGCATGAAAAGGATCCCTCTTACGCATTTAGTAAGATGCATTGGTACGTGAGGCACTCGGATTGTGGATATTGTGACTATCGCTCTAATAACGTGTTCCACCATTGGAATAATAAATGTTGGAGACTCAAGAGAAAAGTAATAGTTAATGTAGTAAGTTTCACATGAACGACCAATAAAAACTATAATTCTCCTGAGATCACTCTTAAAAAATATCTAAATGAAAAAGTATTAAAGGATATAATATGGATAAAGTTTTTCTCTAAATTGGGTTGGAGGAACTTCCTTTAACCCCGTCTATAAAAATGACATGCGTTTTTTTTTTTAATAACATGTAAGATGCACATGAATTTTTAATATTATTTATTCTAACTTTGTCCCTAATATTAAAAAAATATGTGCATTTCACATGTTCAAAGATACACGTGATTCTTATAGACCGAGTTGGAGGAAGTTCCTTCAACCCAGTCCGTATAATATTGATTGGATAAAGTTTTTCTCCAAACTGGATTGGAGGAATTTCCTTCAACTTAGTATATAAAAGTGACACGTGTCCATTTTTTTAATAACATGTAAGATGTGCATGAGTTTTTAATAAAAATTATTCTAACTTTATCCATACTATTAAAAAAACATATGCATGTCACATGTTCAATGAACACATGTTACTTTTATATATTAGGTTGAAGAAAATTTTTCTAATCCACTTTAGAAGAAAACTTTGTCCATATTGATTTGTCATATGATTAATTGAAAGGATCCAAAATAGAAACATCAGCCAAGTGAGAAAATGGAGAAGAGAAGAAGGGAGCCCACCTAACTCTCTTTTTGTTTGGTACGAGGGAAGGCCCAATAGCTCCCTCTCCAATCGGGTCAATGTTGGCCCAGAAGGCTTTCACCTCAGCTCTCCCTTCTTTTTCCTTTTTACCTCCTTCAGTTTTCCCTTTTTACCCTTCCTCCGAAGATTATGAACGACAAAAATTTTGCTTTTGAACTTTTTAAAAGATAATGGTGCTATTCTTATTTGTCTTATTACCGTTATAAAAACGATAATTATTGAAACTAATCAATATTTATTTAAACAATTTAAGTCATATATAGAGCCTTTACCAAATCATAAAACATGACGACATGCACTTAGACTCCACCAAAAAAAAAATCTAGTTTTTCTACAAATTGGAATTGAGGAGGTTTTTTTTTTAATAAGAATATGTAAAATAAAAATAAAAATATATTATATGAGCAAATTGTTGATGGCATAATAACCATAAGAAGGTAAAAGACATCGGTGAAATTTTTTCAAAACTTCTAAAGAAAATAAAATGGTAACTTTATTTTAGGCTTTTGAATTACTATGCGATTTGATAAGTCTTTCTAAACTTCAAAACATTTATCAATTTGAACCCTTAAACTTTCAATTGCAGTGAATTTGAACATTTTCGTTAAATTTTAAACATTAAAAGTGAGACAATGATGTTTATACTCCTGACTTTTTTCTTTTTATAAAATTTTAAATTTACCCTTAATTTCAAATAAAAAAAACGAAAATCATAGATATTTTGGTCTTTTTAGGTGTTGTCGTTAGAAGTTAACAGTTAAATTTGACGAATTGGTTCAAATTGACTGCAATTAAAAGTTCAGGGGTTCAAATTGAGAGATTTTGAAGTTTAAAAAGCTTATCAAATCACGTGATAATTTAAGGGTTTAAAGTGAAATTACCTAAAAGAAAAGAATCACTAATCATATGTATGATTGAATTTGCAAACTTATAACAATTTTTATTTTTAATTTTTCTGAGCAAGGTTATAATAGTTTACCCGTCAAACCCCTTATTATTACGAGTTGCCACTGTTTTTCACAATTTCACATTTGTCTGTGTCGGACTAGAAGTAGGAGGTGCGCCAAACCCCCCCTTAAAGTGCGCACACCAGTCTTTGTGTCTCTCTAACATTGTTGGATCCTAATCTTCAAACGTCAATCTTCCTTTTTCCTATTCTCGCCCATGTAAGGCTGCTGAGTGCTGAATCCCTTGGAACGCTCTCCAAGCAATCTTTTTGGTCCTCTTCCTCCAGATTTTGAGGTAAATTTTTAATATCTTTTTCTTTAAACTTTTTTTCTTTTTTGAATTTTCAAGTACTTAATTTATGCCCAAATTTATGCTTTTGCTTCACCTAATACGTTGCTCTGAAGCTCTTATTTACACTTTTCAATCCATTAAACATCTGGGATTTGCTTTACGTATCCTTTAATGGGCTCTTTTAGTTTTCTATTTATGCTTTGGCGGATAGTGAGGTTTGGGTTTTTGTTCTTTTTGTTTGACTCTTATTGATTATGCTTGAATGGTTGCTCCAAATCTCCAATGATAATGGGTTTTTTTTTTTTAATATTTTTTTTTTCCTTTTGGTATGAGCAATATATTGATAAGCATTTTATTCTTTGCTCTGCTAGGTCCATATTTGATTGTGTGAGCAGTAATATTAGGTCGGATTCTTGTTCTTTGGGTTTTTGTTGATTGTTTGTGCTTGCTGCTTTGATTGTTGGTTTTATTCTGTTATTTTTGGATTGGTTTCAGGAATTAATGGGGAAGAAAGTCAAGAAGAAGAGCCGAGCTCCCCCAAAGGAGAAACGGGTTACGACTCATTCCCCCAAAAAAGTCTCCCAACAATCCAACCCTAGTCTTGAGACCGTTGGTGATGTAGTTTCAGCAGTAAAAGAGAGAAAACTTTGTGTTCATCTTGAAAAGGGTGTTGATTTTAGTAAATTGTCAGCTAAAATCGGGTCTTCAGAACCTATATCGTGTGAAGATTGTGGGGTTGATGGGAAGGGGAGTAAGGGAAAAGGTAAACATGGGAAGAAGAAAGGTGGGGCTGCAGTTGATCCGAAATCTAACTCAAGAGCCATCTGGGTTTGTTTGGAATGTGGGCATTATGCCTGTGGAGGGGTTGGACTCCCAACGGGCCAAAGCCATGCGGTTCGGCATGTAAGGCAGACTCGTCACCCATTGGTAATTCATATTGAGAAACCTCAGCTCTGCTGGTGCTTCCCTTGCAATACACTCATTCCAGTTGAGAAGATGGACGAAAATGATGAACATAAGGACATCTTATCAGATGTTGTGAAGTTGATAAAAGGGCGATCAACAGAAGAGCCCTCAGTGGATGTTGAGGACATTTGGTTCGGGAGTGGCAGTGTTATAAGTGAAATTAAAGCAGCAAGCAGTGTACAAATTGATTCAGATGGAGGAGGCAGTTATGCAGCAAGAGGCTTGGTTAATCTTGGAAATACTTGCTTCTTCAATTCAATCATGCAGAATATTCTAGCGATGGGTAGGTTGAGGGATTACTTTTTCAAGTTGGATGCTTCTGTTGGACCTCTTACTGTTGCTTTAAAGAAGCTCTTTATTGAAACCAAGCCGCAGGCAGGACTGAAAAATGTGATAAATCCAAGATCCCTTTTTGGTTGTCTCTGTTCCAAGGCTCCCCAATTTAGGGGATATCAGCAGCATGACAGTCATGAATTGCTCCGTTGCTTACTTGATGGTTTGTCTACTGAAGAGCTGGGCACCAGAAAAGAGAATAATTCTTCAAAAGGAGATGAGATTTCTTCAAATCCGGGTACTTTTGTGGATGCTGTGTTTGGGGGCCAAATATCTAGTACTGTTTGTTGTGTTGAATGTGAGCACTCTTCAACAGTGTATGAACCTTTTTTAGATCTCTCCCTGCCAGTTCCAACTAAAAACCCTCGACCCAGAAAGGCCCAACCTGTCTCTCGAGCAAAGAAAACTAAACTGCCCCCCAAGAAAGGTGGAAAAACTCGGCTGAAACTTAACAAAGACACAGATATGTTACCAGCCCAAAGTGTTTCAACCCCATCAGCCAGCAAGGATATTTCTTGCCAGGCACGGTCCATTGAGCCTGTTGCAGAAAAGGTGATGGCTTCTTCATGTGATTCTACACCATTAGTTTCCCTAATTACTGTGGCTGGTGAAGGGGCATCAGCTTCACAGAATCTCTTAGCTGGCCAAGCGTCTGAAAATGAGCAAGTATTTGAGAATGATGTGGAGCAAACATCATCATTATTGGAAACTCTTACATGGTTGGATTACCTTGAACCGGGGACTGTATCAGATGAGCATGATTCGACTTCACAAAGCAATAATATTTCAGTAACTCAAGATCCAGAAAACAAGGATATATATATGAATGATGTACCATTAAAAGCTAGCTCTGAGTCTAGCAGTCTGAATGCAGAGCCAAATCCAAAACCAGATACATCTGTGAATTATTGGGAAGATGAGCAACCATTACAGGCTCAAGGTACTGAAGTTCTGTTGCTTCCATATAAAGACGAAAGTTCCACTACTGGGGAGATGATAGAAGGAGGGGCTGAGGCCTCCTCAACGGTTATGGGATGTGGACAAGATGAATTGGACTTTGATGGGTTTGGTGACATGTTCAATGAGCCTGAGATTGCTGCAGAGCCAACCACAAGGCCGTCTTTAGGTAATGAGGTTGCAGAAACTGGTGTTGTGGCGGCAAATAGCAGTGAGTCAGATCCAGATGAAGTTGATAATACTGATTCTCCGGTAACCGTCGAGAGTTGTTTGACTCATTTCATAAAACCAGAGCTTCTTTCTAATGAAAATGCTTGGCATTGTGAGAATTGTTCAAAAATGCTACGACACCAGATGTTGAGAGCAAAGAAGCAAGTGAAAACTGCTTCGATAATTTTGATGAATGGAGGTGAGAGACAAATCCAAAATGAGCAACTACACTTAGATAAGAACTTCTCTCTTGCCGAAGTTGGAAACCTGACTAATGGGGATACCGGTAGTGATGCTTCTCTTAATGCTACTGTTGAGAGCTTGGTCTCACATAAAGAAAAAATGGATTGCCCAAAAATTGAAAATGGTCAATCAGGTGAGCTAAATCCAGTTGTTTCTCAATGGAAAGATGGAAATGGTGGGATAAAAGATGCATTTCCAGAACAATCACATTCTACAGGTTGCTGTAAAACTTGCAGTCAAGAAAGCTTCAGTGGTCAAGCCATTGATTCCTGTAGTGTTCATGAGATAGGTAGTATGCAATACACCACTGATAAGGTCCAGCAGAATGATTCCCAGTTGTTTGGCAGAGGCCCTGAATCAGAGGTAAGTGAGGATGAGGAGATGGATTCCAAAAGCGTGAAGGTGAAAAGGGATGCAACCAAAAGGGTCCTCATTTATAAGGCCCCACCTATTCTCACCATCCATCTTAAAAGGTTCAGCCAAGACGCTCGTGGTCGGTTAAGCAAATTGAACGGCCATGTCAGTTTCAGAGAAACAATTGACCTTAGTTCGTATATGGATCCCAGGTATTTTCCAACCTATATTTGATGCTCATTTTGAATTATTGAAATTCAATAGTTGCATTGCCTTTTGACATCACATTGTCTTTAGTTTATGTTGATTCGGAAAGCCTCTTCCCTAAAGCTGCATTATCATGCATTTGTAATAGAACTACATCTCAATCAAGATCTGTTGTTGTTGTCACTCATTCTCTTTTCTGGTGTGGATTAGTTGCTTTTATTTTCTTGATGCATATATCTTCACTGTTTAATATAATATTGGATGCAATGGTATGTGCCAATTAAAGCACCAAAATATTGATTTTAGTAGCTTGATCCAGTTGGTAGAGTTAATAATTAGAAAGTTTCAAAATTTTTGATGTTTGACTTAGGGAGAAAAATTACAGTGGATGTGTATAGTAACACGGTCCATGCTTGTGGTGTACATATAATTACTGTGGATCACAAAGTTATAGGAGTATCTGTAAACAAGATTTTTTTCCTCATGAGGAGGATCATGATATTGTTTTTACAAGTGATATACTACATACTATTTTTCGTGTCACATTACTTCTGCCCGTGTAGACGTGAAAGGAACTTTTCATAAATGGTTCACATTGAGTTGTGAGATTGAGATCATGAATTCCCCATTCAAAAAAAGGGGTAGGGCCGGGGATGTGGGGAACTAAAACATTACCTATCTGACCCAGATAGTTAAAGGTAGTGGCATAATGTAACTTCATCAAATATATGTGGCTTGATTTGGCTGGAAGAGAATCTTTTCTGCCAAACTTTGGTATCAAAATGTTCATTGTATTTGAATTATAAAGAATTTTGTTTAATGTATCTTAAATTATTGGTGCTTATTTTCTTTGATGAGAATGCCATGTCAAGTCCATGCTTTGTAATTACAACCTTGCTGTACATAGTAGAACTTTTCTGGTGGATATGACTACCATCTCGTTAAGTCTTGACTATTTATTTAATCCTTTCTTTTGTTTTATGGTTATTACAAGATAGTTAATTTAATATAGAAAATCTTATTGCTGTTGAATATAATATATTTTTTCAATCGATAATACTTATTAAATAAAAAAATTATGTTGTACTCAACATCATTCAAAATTTGGGAGTCAGTATGAGGTTATGGGCTTAAACTTTTTTCAGGGGCCAGAGCTTCGTGAATTAAACAATTTTTTTTTTTTTTTTGCAATGACCCAAATTAAGACTGCTTCTGTCAGACAAAACTGATCAAACTGTCACCAAACGGAAATGTACTTCAAAATCTAATATTTCCATCAAGCTGAAAGGCTGAGAATGACATTTCTCATGGCTTTTAAATTTTATTTAACATAATTGAGCAAAAGAAATGAAAAAGTGTATCTAGCTGTTTGGTTCTTATTTGCTAAAATTGCTAATTATCCTCCAAAAAACTGAAAATTGAAAAGTTAGCAGCCTTGCACAGAATATGTTGCATCTTGAGTAACATCCACAAATGGTAAGATATAATGAACCATTGGAGCGAGTAATAAGTGACCTTTAGAATGTTTGTTTGGATCTAAAATGCTTTTGACAGTTTTTCAGAGAAAAGTTTTTAATTTTTGCTAGGTACTAAAATATCAACCGAAAACTGCTTAAAACTGATAGACACTACCAAATACTGCTATCAACAATTCAAACAGAAACCCACAGTGTCACATAACATCTTTGTTCCTAACAAAATAAGGCACACTAACATAAAAAAAAATGTATCCACCATTTTTTTTTTTTTTTTTAAGGAAAAAAAAAAAAAACAGATGGGGGTAGTGGGGGGACTGTGACAAGGGAAGGGAGAGGTTGGGGTGAGGGGTGGGAGTTGTGTGGTGGTTGCGACTGGGAGGGGAATGGGGCAATGGGGTTGCACCGAAACAGGGGGGAAGGTAGGAGTTTTGGAACATGGCTTATGCCTCTCCAGAGTTCTAGAAAATGGCTTACTTTCTGCATGTTCCTTGAAGGAAAAGAGAATTATCCCAGTTATGATCGAACCTTAACTTCATCAATTTACCCATTTTAAATTAAATATTCAACGTATTAAACCTTACTTATTAAAATCGAGTTTGAGCCCACACGTCAGGGGAGTGTTAAAGTAATGATTAAATGATTAAACTTACCTTTTTGTATTAGCTTAAGCTTTGGGGATAACTGGTGATTTAACATGGTATCAGAGCCAAAAGATCCTGAAATCGAACCTTGACTCCATCAAATCACCCTCCATTTTTAAATTAAATATTTCATGTGTTGGGCCTCACTTATTAAAAAAGAGTTTGAACCCACACGTAAGGGAGAGCGTTAAAGTATTGATTAAATGATTAAATTTACCTCTTCATATCAGCTTAAGCTTTTAGGACAACCGGTAATTTAACAATATTTATACAGCTTGAATCACACCAAACAATTGTTCTGATTTGGATTTTATTGAGCTAGTTCATTTAATTTTTCTTATTTTTATGAACAAGCTAGTTCGTTTAAATATGGTGTTTTTTTACCTGGTTTTAAGGAAGAAGCCTTACATTGGTGTTTGTGTGGGGTTGGTTACAAATTATGTGCTACATGGCATTTCCACCAAATAGTTTAACCTTTTGAGTTGAATGCTTTATGGTATTAGATCGCGGTTTATTTGTTTTTGGGCTCCACCTGCTGGGCTCATTGCATTTGTCTCTAGTTCTGTTTGGCTGGTTGGCTTGTTTTTCTTTTTAGGAATTCTTCTGGTTCTGTTGGGCTGGCTGAGCCTCTTTGGAGCATTTCTTCTGTTTTCTTTGGCCAGCACATGAGAGTGGGTATCGAGGAAACGAGTCTCATATTGGTTGGATGTACTAGTTGGACCTTTCCAAATAGCATAAGCTTTTCGGTTGAATGTAATAATTAGTTGGATCTTTGTTGAGTATGTTGTGTACTCATTAACATTTTCTAAGCTTTTGATTCACATGATGCGTAATAAACTATTTCATTCACCATCTTTTCTGTTCGAGTGTATTCTAGTCCCTTGTTTTATTCCTTTCTTTATTTCTTTATTTTTTTTTTTCAATTTTTAGTGGAATCAAAACTGCAAAGAATCGCAACATGTTTGTGTAGAATACATTGTCATGGGGCATTTTGTGTTGATATGTGAAGGCATCATTGTCATAAAAAATTGTCATTTTTAGGTCAAACCTGCACTCTGCTATAATTTGAGATTGGTATGGTCAACGGATTGCCCTTTTTTTAGAAAAAAAAAAGCATGCAATTTATCCTTTGTGAACTTGTTTTAAAATGTTTGAATATCCTAATCATAGTTGTTGAACACGTGTGACTGAGCCTTGCCGGTTGCCTAGGCGGTCACTTGTAGTATGTGCAATACAAAAATGTTGTACACAGAATATGCGACTGATATTTTATTCATGAAGGTGTGCTTTGCTTATGGATATATTTGTTGCAACTTTCAAGTTAGAAATATACTGAATTTGCCATAGAGAAGTTGAGGTTCATTTTTCTTGCAGGACGCAGTTTAGGCTTCTATTTTTAAATGCAGCAGCTTCTTAATGGCTCCTCTTTTTTGGTTTTAAGCAATTGTGTTTGTAATTATATCTCAAATACAGTAGTTAAATGACAAACTTTTGGCGCCGGAATAAATTTTTCACATGTTTTATTCTTTCCTGAGCATTTACAGGTGCATCGACAAAGAGAAGTATCATTACCGCCTAGTTGGGGTAGTCGAGCATTCGGGGACCATGAGAGGGGGCCACTATGTTGCATATGTGAGAGGGGGCGAGAAGAGCAGAGGGAAGGCTGAGAAAGATAATGGTGGTTCTGTATGGTATCATGTCAGCGACATCCATGTCCATGCGGTTGCCCTAGACGAAGTTCTTCAGTGTGAGGCCTACATCTTATTCTATGAAAAGATTTAAGGTAAATCTACTTCCCATACATATTACGTTTCTCAGATACCGGTTCGGGGTTAGCTTGAGAACCCCTAATGAACAGATAGAGAGAGATAGCAGGCGAGTGTACAACAGCAATTGATCTTCTTATATCTTGAATACCCATTTTTTTGACATGTAATGAGTTTTAAGGTGTATATCTTCACATTATTTCATCAGAAATTTTGTTCCCATTATTTTGGGAAGTGAAGGGGGGGGGTGTTGGCTACATGTAATTGCCAATGTTTTCCTGTAGGATGCTCTGTTGATGTACTTATTCAGATTATTCTATTACTGGTTGATGCGAATTCCTTCAGCCAAAGATCATAAGATGTGCATAGCTTTCCTCTCTTGACCCTGCCTATATTTTCATAGATTTGACTGATATGAGCTTTGATGAAAGTTTAAGAATGTGATTATTCTTTGTTATAACCGATAAGGACAGAGTATTCTTTCGAATTGGTTTGAAGGAAGTTCTTTTCACTCAGTTTATAAAAATGACATATATCCTTTAAACATGTTTAAAAAAAAAAAAGAAAAGGAAAAATAACATGTTATTTTTATAGACTAAGTTAAAGAAACTTTCTCCAACTTTGTTCAAAGGAAAACTTTGTTCAAAACATGTCGGTGGCATTCATCTAAAATCAACCAAAATCAACATTCTCTAAAACAAGTCAAAATTCAGTAACAAAAATTGAAAATATGAACCCTAGAATGTCAATCACAGAGCAAAGAATGACCCTGTGCGTGCTAATTGTATACAAATGAGAGAAGAAGAAAAAAAATCATGATTTGTAAAACAAAAATAGAAAATAGGAGCCCTAGAATATCAATCACATAGCAAAATTGCATGGTTGGATTAAGGCAGATTGTGGTGCTAAAGTAATGAAGTAAGGGTAATTGTCAAGCACAATCTTCATTGAGGTTGAATAAATTCAACGATGGCATCATTTACTATGTAGACTTAATGAATCTAGCAAAATTAATATCGAGGAGCATAAGCTAAAGCAAGACCAAAATGCGAGTGAAACGACAAATTTTAGTTTGGGGTAACTTCACTTTAGACTTCTGAATTACACATAAATTGACAAGCCCCTCCAAACTTCAATACCTCTCAATTTGAACATCTGAACTTTCAATTGCAGTCAATTTGAACCCCTCCATCAGATTTAGCTGTTAATTTCTAATGACAATACCTAAAAAGACTAAAATATCCCCAATTTTCCTTTTTTTTTTTTTTTAATTTGGAATTAAGGGTAAATATTTGAAATTTTATAAAAAAGTCAGGAGTATAAACGTCATTATCTCACTATTAACATTTAAAATATGACAAATTGGTTCAAATAGACTGCAATTGAAAGTTCAGAGGTTCAAATTGAGAGGTTGTAAAGTTTGGGAGAGCTTGTCAAATCGCATGGTAATTTAAGGGTCTAAAGTGAAGTTATCCATTTTAGTTATTATTGACTTATGTGAAGTTCACAAAAGTCAACAAATCTGAAGGCCGGTATTTCTCTTACGGAGCTTCCTATCGTTGCAAAGCCGGATATCTTTCTTCAAGGGAGTGAAAGATGACATGGTTATCGGAGAAAGTCATAACATACTATTGGTCGATTTGCTTCCGGCTTACAAAAACATATGTTCAAAGCACTAGACATTTTGGGCATCAAAACGCATGAATGTAAATTACTTAAAGTAATATTACTCATTATTAACTTTGGCATGATCAAACTCCTTCACAATTATGGATAGGTAATCATTCGATGTAAATCCTAGCATCTATATCACTCAATGTATCATCCAAAGCATACATAACATGAAATTTGAACATACATAAAACTGCCTGATCATCAGCTACGTATTAAACAGCCTTTTCAAAGCTTACTCATTTACTTCTCACTCTCATCCCCCTCTGTTAAGGATAATCTCGAAGTATCATACTCCAACTGTAGCTCATCCACATCAAAAGCCACTTCTACTATGAATCTATGATGACGTGCGTTACTCATCCAACAGACGTGAGTTACTCAAAACAGCAACTCCAAAAGTCATGCATCAATGCAAAGAGATAAATGAGGCACGTTACTAAGTCCAAAAGTCAAGAACTAATGACAAGTGTTTTCAAATGTAATATATTGTACATATAAGATTCATTTGTAAACAAACTCTCTTATATATATAGACAGCCTTTACTCAATTGAGATAGGCGACACAACCCAATCATTTAAGCTTCTTTAATTACCCCACCCCATAACGGAGTTCCGCTCCTAAATAAAAGTATTAAAAAAAATGCAAATATATAAAGAAATTATATGGGGTGGTCCGCTAATTCGTAAAATAAGGCTTTGTTTACTTCGACGTAAAATAGTTTTCAGAAAATGATTTCCGCATTTTACAGTATTTACTGTGACGTAAAATAGTAGTCAACAGAAAATATTTTCATTTTGACCATAAATTCTTCTCTAATTTTCGAAAAATGGTTTATAAAATTTTACCATAAACCATTTTCTGAGTTTGATCATCTCATTCTCAAATCGACGGACCCTACCAAAACCTGCCCAGGACCCCGCCGGGGGCTTAACCGGGACCTGCCCAGGACCACGCCGAGACCTACTCAGGACTTGACTAGGACTCGCCTAGGACCACGCCGGGATCCAATCGGACTTGCTTTGTCCTATTGCTTCCATTGATCAGTTGGCTGATGTGTTCACCAAAGCACATCCACCTAGACGGTTCTGTGATCTTGTTTCCAAACTCAAGTTGGCATCCAAACCACCACCTTGAGTTTGAGGGGGGATGTTAGAATATATTCTGATATTCAGAATATTTGCAGCTTAATTACTCTTTCCCTGTATATATATATATATTATTTGATTATGTAATATTCTCCAGTAACTGTTGATTATATTTTCCTATTTCATCTAGCCTTATTCAACTATAAATAGGCCATCTTGTATTTAGTTTCAAACACACAGAAATACATACTCAGTTTATCCATATTCTCTAGTTATTTTAACAATGTTGACGAATGAAATCGTATTGTGATCGAATGTCCTAAAATACCCTTATAATACAAATACAATTTATATTATAGTTAGAGAAAATAGAATCAAACTCAATGTTGAATTCTAATGTCAATAAAATTCAATCAAAATACAGAAAAGAAAAAAAAAAACAAAAAAAACAGTGAGACAGAGAAACAAAATCAAATTCAATCTTAAATTATAATGTCAATCAAACTCAATCAAAAGAAATCAAGAAAACAGAAGGAAAAAAAAAGAGAGACAGAGAAATATAATTAAAATAAACAGTACATAAATTTTTTTTAAAAAAATAGAGAGATAGAGAAACAGAATCAAAGAGAAACAGTACAGAGAATCAAGAGAAATCAAAAAACATAATTTTTTTTTAAAAAAAAAACTGAGAAACGGTACAGAAAAAAAAAATCCAAGAAACAAAGAGAGAACGAAATAACTAAGAAACAGAGAATAGAAATTGAAGAGAAAAGAAGGGGAGAGAGATAGATGAGAAATTGTTGCAGTTTGCACTGAAAGAGTTGATCACTTTGAGAGACAGAGATCGTTTTACACTAAGAGAGTTGATTTGAGAGAAGCGCCAATGCGCCATGGGTGTGAGAAGGGTGAGGGGTTTTTTTTTTTTTTTTTTTTGTGGAAATTTACATGATAATTTTAACCCCACAAGAAAAGATTAACTAAGCCACTCATTTTTTAATGGCTTAGCTAACCCTGTTTGTATGGGATTAGTAGTTCCATGGGAATAGATTATTCTCAATAATATAATATTACCAAACAAAGGACCAAAGAGTCTATTTCGCAAATCAAACGGGGTCTTACTCTTTAGCATTTCAGAGAACACTCCCATTTGTCGTCGTTTCTTCTTTTTTCCTTTCTTGTTTTCCCCTGAGCTCCGGTGTCATTGTTCAGCCGCCTTTGGTCCACCCCACCCTGCCTAGTCGGCCCCCTCTAGCCTCATTCCACCCCCTGCAATCGTGCCGTTCTCGGTTTTATGATGGTGCTCAGCTCCGGTTTTCTCTAAGCCAGATTTGTAGACCTTCGTTCCTCCACAGCTCCAACATCCCCCACCAGGGTCTTCCCCATTGTCCCAACTACCCGTTGGTGTCTTCACCGCCCTGTTTCAGCCACCATGTGCCACCACGTGGTTAGCACGCGCCAGTGCGTGGATCTCATGCTCCCGCGCGTGGATCTCACGCTCTTGCGCGTGCATCTCACACGCCGCCGTGCTCTCCTCGAGCTGCTGCCAAAAGCTCTTTTACCAACCTCCTTCCGCCCTATCCTCTGTTATAGCCGCTACTCAGTGGACTTTTTTACTGCTCTTTTTATTTTCCTTGTTTTGTTAATTTTTTGTATTTTTGTACTTTCAGTTTTATTTTGCTGTTTGTCTTGCTTTTTGTGGGCTTTTATCTCCTTGCCATAATGTGGTTTGATCTTGAGGAGGAGATTAATGTTGGTGGTTGTCCTTTAGCTCCCCTTTGGTTCTCTGTAGTGCCTACTTTGCAACTATTATTTTACAGTGGTGGTTGTTTTACCCGTATCCTACTCTTCACGGAGTTTCTTTGCAATTTACACAGCCTTGTGCGGCCCTGGAATAGGCCCGACTTGCTTATGGTTCTTTTTGAATCATTGGTAATCACCATTGCCTGCTATTCAGTCCTTTTGGACCTGATCCAGAATTTGTTCTTATATTTGCACTGCTTTTTACCATTTGGGCTATGTTGTTAGGGCGCCCTTGTAGTGACCCAAATTATTAACTAGGCGTATGTAGCTTAGTTGGGAGATTTAATTTGGGCTTTGGGTCATTAAGGACACTAGAGAGGCAATTTGGACTTTTGGGCGAACGTACACTAGGTCTGGCGGACGTACACTAGGTCTGGCGGACGTACGCTGCTGTCTGTAGTGCGGACGTACGGGGGGGACCACCGGATGTACGCTACTTTTTGAATACCCTCTGGTTAATACCTGGACGTACGAGGCAGCCTTTGGACCGCTGGGCAAGAACCACCAGACGTACAACCCTTTGGCCGGACGTCTACTACTTTGACAAGGAGTTGGTAGCAGCCCTCTCCTATAAATAGCCCCATAACCCTCTTAAAATCACACGGTTTTTCAGATGCCCCCAGGTTGCTAAAGTGTTTTGAGTGTGCTTTGTGAGTGTTTTGTGAACGTGTGTGAGGTGTTTGTGTGTTTCGGAACGTTCGTGAGACGAAACTCTTGCGGTTTTGTTTCAAGAAGGTAACGTTCAACCCTTAGCTTTTTAAATATGTCGTTATGTTGCTCGATTTATGTTTGGTTGTAGTTGTTAGCTTTAATACGCTTTGAACCTTGTTTAGGTTAGCACTTTGTTAGCTTAGCGTTATTACTTTGCATGGAGGTTGTAATCTAGGCTATGAGGCTTTAGGGTGTTTCTAGTAACCCTGGGAGTTGGAGAATAGGCGGATAGTGGAGAGAAAATGAGGTTCTCCCTTAAAACCTTCAGAGCGAACGTACGGTATCGTGACCGGACGTATGGCCCGTTGTGACACGGTGGACGTACAGCCTCGCGCCCAGACGTACGATCAGTGTGTGATAGGGGACTTTATTTTCACTAGTCATCCCATAGCTCATGTTTTCCTTATTTTAGAGTTGTTTTAGTAAAATTAAGACTAATAAAGGTTTTCCACAGATTTGGAGAACTCGGATATTTCGGAGTATTCAGAGACGCTTTTCGATCCAGGTGAGTTTTAACTCACATAATGCCCATTACTATTTTCCATGCACTGCACATCTATTTTGTGTATCGAGAAAACATGTATATTTTACAATTCTCACAGTTTATACTTATTGTACATGAACTTTGGCGTTTTGAAAAAAACGTTGTGCTGAGCATGTTAACCAAGTGAGACTTGTAAAATGACATGCATGTAAAATACATACAAGATAATTTGCAACGTATGACATGGTACACCGGTACGTGCAATAGTAATGGACATGGGCTTATTACACAAGTTAGCTTTTATGGTCAAATATGTGTGTTATATGATGGCTTTGGATCCATTGGTTTCATGACCACGGTGCAACCATTCTCAATGGTTCGGTCACTATAGGACGGACGTCATTAGTCGGTGTGGGCCACTTGAGGTCGGACTCGATCGTGCCACTAATGTTACGTACGGTATGTTATGCAATGGCTGGGGCACTGGCATTGTACTATAGGTCTCTCGAGACAACGTCAACCCTGCTGAGAAGAGGTAATATCTCAGGTAGACTATACTATTGACTATAATTGATGTTTTCATCATATTCATGTATTATCTATTATATATATCACATATAATGTAAGCTATCATGATGGAACTGTTTTTGCTTATTAAACATCTGAGTTTATTACTAAACTGGCATATGTATTATCTGTGTTAAGAATCACTAAGTCTTACACTTACTATTTCCTTTATGTTTCATCTCCCATTATGATTGTTATACCGTTTAGCCGCTTTAGAAGAAGATGCCGTCGAAGCAAACTTAGGTGCTAGCTTAGGACTTGATCCATGTGATCTTTGAAGATATGGATCCTATTTGGTTGCGTTCGATGTGGGAGACTGGAGGATCTGCTCGTGCAGACATGATAGAAATCATGATATCATTAGTTCTGCTTAAGATTAAGTCTAGGCTGTGATCTGTTGATCATTTTGTGAACTATGTTGATGTTTTGTTATTCTGTGTTGTATATATTTTCCTGATGATGGTCTGATGACCAGTACATTTGATGACTATCTATGATATCATGGTGATGTAGTATTTTATCTATGGTATTTGTTGTATGATGTTTCATTTACTGTCTATAAATCCCATAGTCTTAGTAAAGTCTTCCGTTGCAGTTTTCTCATTATGACGAGGAAAGTGAATTCCCGGGGATCTTGTTCTATGAGGGACAAGGCTAGGATAGCGCGCCGTGGGATTAATTACCAGTTAATTGATTTGCCCATCGGGGTCGTCACAGTCCTCCCCTTTTGTTTTGGGTTTATTGTTGGGGAGCCCACCCCATTTTCATTTTTAGGATCTCTGACTTCTTCTTCCGTTCGGATCAAAAATGGGAAAGATCTTGCCCTGTAGCCCTTTCCTTATTCAATTAGAAAAAAAAAAAAAAAAAAAAAAAGGGAGAACATAACATATTATTGGGCTCGGTATTTTTTGACATAAAATGGTTTATGTCGGAAAATATTTTCAGGGAAGTCATTTTCCCCGAAAATGTTTTCTACTGAAAACATTTTATGGAGTTTAATGTGCCCACGTAAAATCAATTTTTTTTTTAATATTTTTTCATTATATCATATTAAACTCTAAATTACGAAAAATTTTCCGATCAAGTCTTAGAGGTGTCCGAACTGAGTCCCGCATGGGCCCAATCGGGACTCACCTGGGACCCGCCCAGACCTTATTAGGACTTCGTCGGGATCAGCCTGAGACCCTAGCAGGACTCACCCAAGACCTGATAGAGACATTTTTGTAATTTAGTGTTAAATATGATTTTGCATACACGCCAAATACCGGACGTCAGAGACTTGACCGAGACTTGCCTGATTTTCTATACATGCTAAATACCGGAAAATATTTTCTAAGAAATCATTTTCGAGGAAAATGTTTTTCACCAAAAATATTTCCCGACGAGAATCGAGCAGGTCCTAGGCAAGTCTCGGCAGGGTTCTGGGTGGGTTCGGGCAAGTCCTAATCAGGTCCCAGGCGGGTCCGATTGGGTCTTAGTCAAGTCCCGGGCAAGTTTCACGCGGGTCCTAATCAAGTCCTGGCGAGGTCCTGAGCGAGTCTGCTTGGACCTCAGTCAAGTCCCTATCAATCCCGAGCGAGTTTTGGTCAAGTCCCGGATAGGTCCGGGCGAGTCCCATTCAGGTCCTGAACGGGTCCTGAGCGAGTCCCGGTTATGTCACGAGCAGGTCCCGAGCGAGTCCTAGGCGAGTTCCAATGGGGTCCCGGTCAAGTCCCAACAGGTCATGGGCAGGTCCGGGTGGGTATCGTTCAGGTCCAGTTGGATCTTGGGTAGGTCCCAAGTGGGTCCTAGGCAAGTCTCGGTGGTGTCCCGGGTGGGTCTCGGTCAAGTCCTAACGGGTTGCAAAAGATGATGGTGCACAAAATGATAGTCGATGTCAATGTGTTTGGTGTGTTCATGAAATACATCATTATGGGCAATCTAAATCGCACTCTGATTGTCTCAAAAGATAGGAGAGCTAGAAGTATGAGAAATACCCATATCATGTAGTAGCCAACAGAGCCAAAGGAGCTCAGAAGTGGTGTTAGCAAGAGCATGATACTCAACCTTGGTGTTAGAGCGAGCAACAACTAATTGTTTCTTGCTACGCCAAGAGATGAAATAGTCACCAAGTAAGAAACAATAACCCGTGATGGAATGATGATCAGTGGGATCACTTGCCCAATCAACATATGAATAAACATGTAAGTATAATGAGGAGTGAGAAGAGAAATGCAGCCCATGAAATAAAGTTCCCTTCACATAGCGAAGGATGCGAAGAACAGCAACATAATGAATGGAGTGTGGTGCGGTCATAAACTAACTAACAAGATGAACCGCATAGGCAAGATCCGATCGGGTCACAGTAAGATAGATAAGACTTCCAACTAATTGTCAATAGAGAGTGGCATCCAAAAGTAACTCACCATCAGTGGCTCGAAGTTAGATATTTGTCTCTAGAGGGCTATCAACAATTTTGCAATTGGTAAGGCTAGCTCATGAGAGAAGATCAAAAGCATATTTTGCTTGTGAAAGATAGTAACCATCTGAGTTAGAAGATACTTCCAATCCAAGAAAGTAGCTGAGAAAACCTAAATCCTTCAACTCAAATTGTTGACTTAAAAACTGTTGAGGGTTATGAATACTGACAGTATCATTACCAGTAATAATCATATCATCAACATATAGTAAGAGAAGAATGAAACCAGAATCTGTTCGCCGGATATTAAGTGCAGAGTCATAGGGGCTAGAAACAAACCCAATTTGTGCAATAGTAGAACTTAATTTGGCAAACCAAGCCCGTGGAACGTGTTTCAGACCATACAATGCCCGTCGAAGTCAGCAAACTTTGTGTGGCGAATGATTGTAACCAGGAGGAGGCTGCATATAAACTTCTTCGCTAAGATCACCATTGAGGAATGCGTTTTTCACATCCATTTGAAAAAGATCCCAATGACATAGTGAAGCTATAGCAATGAGGGATTGGACAAAAGTAAAGCGAGCCACCAGCGCAAAAGTCTCCTCATAATAAATGTCATACTCCTGATTGAACCCCTTAGCAACAAGACGTGCCTTGTATCGCTCAACAAATCCATCAGGTTTTGTCTTAATCTATTATATCCACTTGCACCCTATAGTAGAAAGTCCCAGGTATGGGTTTTGGTAAAGGAATTAAGTTCTTCAGACATAGCATTCTGCCAAAGATGGTTAGTATGAGCCTCACGGAAAGAGTGAGGTTTATGTAAAATAGCAAGAGCAGAATAACAGTGATAATCATGAAGATGGAAAGGAAGAGCTTTTACCCGAGTAGAACGACGAGGGACAGAGATATTAGGCTCAAGAGTAGGCGGATCAACAGGCGGGGCGAGGGCATTGGGGTTAACCGTCGGAATGTCGTCTGGAGAGCTTGTCATTCCTGCATCAAGATCAGTAGTATCGGGGAGCAAATCAAATGAGACATTAGTGAAGATAGGAGAAGAACTAGAGGGATTAGCAGGAAAGGACTCCATACTACTAAAGAACCTATGTTCCCAAAAGGTCACATGCCGCGAGATGCGGAATTGTTTGGAAATTGGATCGTAACAACGATATCCTTTACGTTCAATGCCATACCCAAGAAAACAATGTAGACGAGAGCGAGGTTCAAATTTTGTGAGTTCATGAGGTGGAAGAAGCACAAAACAGACACAACCAAAGATGCGGATGGATTGGTAATCGGGAGGAGAACCGTACAGGAGTTCATAGGGGGACCTACTGAAAGTATTGGGAGATGAGACCCTATTAATGGTGTAAACAGCGGTGTAAGAGTAGTTTCTCCCCAAAAGTGTTCAGGTATAGAAGCAGAAAGGAGCAAAGCCCTAACAGTGTCTAAGATGTGCCTGTGTTTACGTTCAGCACAACCATTTTGCTGAGAAGTATTTGGGCATGAACGATGGAGAAAAGTGCCAGTTTGTTTAAGAGTACTAAGAAAGGTAGATTTACGATACTCCATGGCATTATCAGAGCAAAAAAATTTCATGTTTTGGGAAAATTGGGTTTGAACCATTTTCTGAAATTCAGAATAAATTTTTGGAAGTTTAAACCAATTTTGTAAAAGATAAACTGATAAAGCCATGTGTATCGAGAATAATCATCCACAAAAATCACAAAATAGCGGGATCCCCCTATGGTGGGTATAGGCAGAAGGCCCCATACATCAGAATGCACCAAATCAAAAGGAGCAAAGGAGCAAAAGAAATAGTCACTATTATTAAAAGGTAAAGCACTTTGTTTTCCAAGTTGACATGCAACACAATCAAAGGACTTAGACTCAACATACCTTAACTAACCACTTGTAGCTAAAGAACGAATACAAGAAACATATGCATGTCCTAAACGAGAATGCCATAAACTGAGGGTGATAGATGGAGAGATGAAAGCTCAAACAGGCGTCCAATCTTATGGGCGATCCCAATTAGCTATCCCATCCGTGGATCCTGCACATCACAACCTCGTTTAGAAAAATGTAGTTCTAAGCCATGTTCATAAAGTTGACCAACATATAAAAGATTTAATGAGAGATTAGGCACTAAATATTTATTAGACATAGATAGTTGATGAGTAGAAACAGACCCAATGTGACTAACATCAAGATGGGAACCATTAGCAGTGTCAATAGTGGTAGGCCTAAGTAAAACAGATTTTGTAGAAAATATGGACAAGTTAGGTGTCATGTGATTACAGCAAGCAGAATCAATATACTAAGAGGAATTACCTGGTGTGGTGGACATAAAGGTATTAAAAGTGGACTTAGATAAAACCTGGTGAATGAGAGCCTTAATTTTTGCAGGAGAAAGAGTACTGGGTTGGGGTGCAGGGGCAACATCAGTATAAGACATATCTGATGTATCAGTATGAGTGACAGCAACAGCCTTATGATTAGGAGCTCGGTGATTCCCACGAGAAAGCCTTTTTTTTTTTTTGCATTCACTATACATGTGGCCAAATTTCTGACAGTAGTGGCACTGGATATTCCGATTAGACTAGGAAGATCCAGTAGAATAGAATTAGGTCCACGCGTATTGCGTGATGCAATGGCTATGACCATCTCTAAGGTGTGCAGCTTCATAGTAGAGAATCGAGTCTCTTCTGAAACGAGTTCACTAAGAGCACTTTCCAAATATGGCAGAGGTGAGCGATGAAAAAGAGAAGCCCAAGTATTCTCAAACTCATTCCGAATTGCTGTAAAAAACTCCGCCAAGCGCAGGCTATCGTAAAAAGCGATGTAATCAGAGGCATCATCCTTATCCCTCCACTTTGGCTCACATAATGCTAATTGATTCCAAAGATGAGTCATCTGAGAATCAAAATCAGTAATACTTTGGCCCGGTTCTTGGCGCATACGATGAAGCTTGGTCACAATCTGAAACCGCTGAGCAAGATTGGTAATGTTGTAGCGTTGATCTAACATGTCCCAAACATCTTTGGCATTGTCAAGATTGCCAAAAGTCATGCTGATGGAGACGACACAAGTGTTGGAGAACCAAGAGATAATCCTGTAATGGATACTTTTCCATGTTTAGAGGCGGGTAGAAAAAGCCGCAGGTGTCTCCGCTATTCCAGCAACTGGTTTAGGTTCTTCGCCAGAAACATACTCCCAAAGACAATGTCCTTTGAGCCACCTACTCATATTTTGAGACCAAGCAGGATAATTGAAGCCATCAAGAATGATGGGGATAGGTTGGGTGATATCTTTGGTATTCAAGAGAGTGGAAGTAGATAATGCCATTTTTTTTTTTTAATATAATCCGGTGTGGCTGAGTGTAGGATAAGTTCTGTGAGCCTGGCTAAAGGGTGGGATCTGGTGCGACTGAGTGTATGATAAGGAATGTAGGCTTGTTTACAAAGGCTGTTATATGGTGTGGTAGGGTGCACTATAGGATTGTGAGCTTAAAAAAAAAAGAAATAATCTCATGTGGCCGAGTATAGAATAAATAGGTGAGCTCAAAAATAAGACTTACAAAGGAGTGGCGTGTGGAAGCGTGTGACTGGCGCGTGGTGGCAGCAAAACACTTCACAAAATTGGTCGGTGCGTGGCAGGGTGAAAATTCCACAGAAACTTGTGGTGGCACGTGAGAGCGCGTGGAGGATCCTGGTGGCTCGTACTTTCCACATATTGGTAGATCAGCAGCCTCCGATTTGGAATCCAGCAGTATTTTTCTGAAAACAGCTGACTGGGGCGGCACGTGAGGCGCATGAACAGTGACACAAAAACTTTTGATGGCACGTGGGAGCGCGTTGAACCTCGGAACAACGATCTGAGAACACCATAGGGTAGATCAGGCCTTTTTGAGCTTATTGGTATAATAGTTATACCAAAACAAGATTAAAAAAAGCCTTTGCTCTGATACTAGTGTTGGGTGGTCTTAGGCCTCTCTATACCCCAAAAGCTAGCTTAAGAGGTGAGACTTTCCCTCACACTTATAAACTGACCATCAGCCCCTTCCACAATCGATGTGGGATAACCTCAACAATCTCCTCCTCACACATTGGGCCCTGGGTCGGAGCAGCGACAACCCGTTTCTCCCGTAGACTATTGGGTCGAGACTTGTTAGTAAACTTGGGCTCTGATACCAGGTTAAAATAACTAGAGAATGGGGATAAACTGAGTATGTTTGAAACTATATACAAGATGACCTATTTATAGTTGAATAAGGCCAGATGAAATAGGAAAATACAATCAACAGTTAATGGAGAATATTACATAATCAAATAATATATATATATATATATACAAGGAAAGAGTAATTAAGCAGCAAATATTCTGAATACCAGAATATATTCAGAATATAATCTGAATATAATCTGAATATATTCTAACAAACATATTACATTGTACCAAACGAAGGAATATGATTATCTAGTCTATTCCAGGCTTTCCAGCATTACAGCCAAACAAATGAATAAGATTTTTAATTGATTACATACTCTTCTATTCCCAATAATAGCTAATCCATTTTTTAATGAACTAGACAATCTGCAAAACAATCGAGGCCTAATGTTATATGTCTTATTTCCGTCTTTATTGTGTTCCTAACTTGTAAAATTATTATTAAAATCATAAATTTAATAATAATTTTTAAAGTATACATACAAATGAAATATTTAGCATTAATATTCGTCTGGGCAAAACATAAAAAGCAAAAAAAAAAAAAGAAAAAAAAGCGAACAATAAATAAAGGGAAAAGAACACACTCTCTTTTTCTCTGTGTCTCTACCCTGATATTCTGTCTTTCTCAGAGCGTCTCTCTCTCTCTCTCTCCTCCTTTACCAACTAAGCCATCTCACTAAACCACTCACCGCCCTATAACTCTGTCTACCATGGCATCACCACCACCACCGCAAAAGGCAGTCTCTTTGCTGTGGGTGACCATCTTGGTGGGTGTTGTTGGAGGCAGCAATAGTTTTGTGGGCGTGGAAGGTGCATACTGGTGCGTGGCAAGGAGCGACGCGAGCGAGCAAGCGCTGCAAACGGCGTTGGACTATGCATGTGGGACTGGAGGAGATTGCAGCCCCATACAGTCAAATGGCCTCTGCTATCTGCCCAACACCATCCAAGCACACGCCTCTTACGCCTTCAACAGCTACTTCCAGCGCAAGGCCATGGCCCCCGGCAGCTGTGACTTTTCCGGCACTGCCACCATTGCCCAAACTGATCCCAGTATGTTTTATTTATTTATTTATTTCTTTATTTTTTTTTTATTATGTGTATTTATCTATATATATTTCTTTTGGTTTTTGTGATCTGGGTGTAGGTTATGGATCTTGTGTGTATCCATCTTCCTTAAGGTACGTACCATTTCTTTTTCTTTTCTTGGCTTTTGGCTCATACGAAACTAAGCGTTATGTACATAAAATATATGTAGGGTAGGACCTCTTTCTTTTTCTCTTCTATTTGCTCGAATTTCTTTTTTTCTTTTTTCTGTGACAAAATCGTTTCTTCATCTTCAAGTAAAAGGGTCATCTTTTCAATTTATTTTTTATTTATTTTTTTTGGGGGGTGAGAAAAGCAAGAATAAGAATAAGAGATATTCCACCTTTTTTTTGGTAACAAGTGATTATGAGATGGACACTTGCTCTAATAATTTCACCCTTCCCCTGTGCGAAGATGTTGTCTTTAATGCATGGGATTTGGAGGGGGTTTCATCTAAACGTTATTCTGATTGGTGCCCTTATTTCCGCGGGCACCCAACGTACATAACCGATAATACCCCCAAAGCCTTGATGCTTTAGGTTCTGGGAGTGGGAACTGAATCAACTGATTGGCTTTGTGATACTGATATCATTTGGGCTTGTGACCGTTTTGGATGAAGGGTTTTGGTGTGGGGGTGGGGGTAATTTGGGTAACGTAGATAAAGCACCCTTCAAATTTCGAAAATTTTAGTTCCGGTGTTGTCTGTCAGATAGGGGCTGACAGACAACACATCTTTTCTGATTCTCTGTCTCTGTTCTAAATCTTGGGTTTTTCGCTTTTGTTGTATTGTTTTGTTTAGGTGGGTCATCTCACCAGCAATGGTACTTTCACGTTAGTTTTACGCCGTTGGATGGCCCTCCTGGTCCCAGTTACATCCAACGGCCAGAACCCTAGTAATGCAAGTGTTGCCCAGTGACATCGTATAGCTTCTGCCTTGAAAATAAGAAAAGTTGATGTTTTTGAGACAGGAGAGGGTGTGAGCCCATGTTGTCTCCAGGGGTATTTTTGTTTTTCAATTGCACGTTTCAATGAGACTGCGGTTTGTAGCCTTCCTAGGGAACAAAAGAGGGCTTTTCCCCAAATCACAATTGAACTTACAACTACCCTTTTGATAGTAACCAAAAATCTTGGCCGGTTCAGTTATGGGAATATCTCTAATATCGAACACCACACAAAATTAAATAGTTATGGTTGTGTAGGATTAAGGTTTACTTACGTAGTCTTATACTTATGTCTCAATATATTCTAAACCCGACGCCGGTGAACACGAATTGCCAATCCAACTTATGAGTAATGACTCTTTTGCGTTGCTTTGGGAATATCTCTAATATCAAACACGGCACAAAATTAAATAGTTATGGTTGTGTAGGATTAAGGTTTACTTACGTAGTCTTATACTTATGTCTCAACATATTCTAAACCCGTCACTAGTGAACTGCCAATCCTACTTATGAGTCATGAATCTTTTGCGGTGCTTTGGTAGGAAAAATATCCTCCCAATGGCCATTAGTGGGGGTCTGTATTACATGATTTGATCTCTTATAATCATATCTCATAATATATTCTAACAGGGACATTGAGCCAAATATTGGGACAGAGGGAGAAAAAGAAAAGAAAAAAATGGCCCCAAAGACATTTAGTTGATCTAATCTTAACACCAGGAGCTATTTGTATGTATGTGAATAATTTTAATCAATCACTTGGGGTTAGTGCAGAATGCTTTCTCATTATCGTCAGTTTGTTTTTAGGACATAATTTCATTATATATTATTCCTAATCATTCTTGTTCATGTTCATCTCTATAAAAGGAAGGGGAAAAAAAAAATACTAATGATGAGACCTTTGAAGATGCTATTCTTGTTCATGTTCATCTCTATAAGGACTGATTGCTTAAATGATGCAAATTTCAGCACGGCTGGAGGGACTATTACACCAACAACACAAACTTCAAATAACCCAAATGTGCCAACAACACCAACAACAGCGGGCAACGGGAATGGCGGCACCGCCGGACTGAATCCAGGAATGAACCCGCCGCCGTTCCCTGACAATTCGAAAGAATATTCAGAGTCCATGATCGCCACAATCTTACTGCCTCTCTGCTTTCTGATTGTTCTCACACTTGCCATTTAGCCGTAGGTCTCAGGGTGGAGAGAAGAGGCCTACACAGTTTTGTTAGAAGTTGGGCCTTTCTTTCTCCCTTTGATCTTTTTCTAGTCATTGGAAAAAGGTTGTCAAGGAGCGTTAGATTGGCTGGTCAAGAGAAAGAAAGCTCATTTGGATCCGAGTTAGTGTTATAGCTAGGCCATTATTATGGTCCAAAGCTTGTAGGTCTCACAAATTTCAATACTTCAATTTAAGTGGTCTGATTATGAGATGGAGAATGATCAAATCAAAACTTTGTGCTACTTGTCCTCATAATCAAAGGTATATCAGATGGCCAAAACGAAAAGATCATTGGTTCTACGACAACCTTAATAGATGTACAAACTTTTCTTTTGTTTGGACAAAAGACCACTATGGTTCTCTTTTTTCTTTATCACCATCGCTATCACATGACTTTTTCTTCTTCTTTCTCTCGTCTCTTGGTGTGGTACTTCAAAACCAAGAAAAAAACTGCGATGTTATGCATGCATTGATGCAAGTTTTACTTTGTGTGACGCTTATCTCCAAAGGCTCTTTCAAGCTACTCTTTTTCTCAATTTTTCTTTTAGAGCATTTCTAGCAGTTTTCTCATCATGTTCTCTACATATAAGGATCCAAACTACTTTTTGTTTTCCTATATCAAAATACACTTCAACAGCTTTCCTTAATCATTTCTTATATCATTAAAATAATATTTTTTACTTTTTTATTTTCTTTCTTGAAACTTGTTTCTTCTCTCTCATGTCTCCTTCTTCAAGTTGCAGAGTGCAGACCCACAAACTCGTTTCTTCTCTCTCTCACACCATAGACAACTTGTCAACTTTCAAAGCCAAAGCATAGGCAAAGTCATCTAAAGGAAGTTTCCTCCCATTTTGGCCTCTGTTTCTCCTCCGCCCAGCTCTGTTCTGTTCATCAAGTCCGTCAACTATGCAATCCAGCCTATTGATCTCAAGAGGTATTCAATTTTCTAAAGCAATCCAATGGTTGTACTATAGATTTGTAGATTACCCACTTCGGATCCCCCATATTTCACCTAGGTTTTGCTATATTTCACTAACCAAAACCTTGATTCATGGTAGCTGACTGAATAGAAGCAACATAGGGCACAAGTTTCGGTTCATGGGTATTAACTATCACGAGTTGTGCGTGCTTTCGGTCTCAATTTGAAGGCTGTAATAGAGGTTTTTTATATTACCCTTTTTAATTATTCTGTGTTCTCAACGATTGTGTTGATTGCTGATTTTTTTTTTTCTCTTGTTTTCTTACCTACCAAACAGCAACAAACATTGCGTTGATGGCTAATTTTTATGAATCATTTTTGCAATTTACTGTTCGGTGTGAGAGAGACAGAGAAAGAGAGGAGAGAGAGAGACGTGAGAGGAGGAGGAGAGAGAGAGTGTTTTTTGGATTAAATAATTCATGAGGATTGCTACAGTAGAGCCTTATATATAAGGCTCTACTGTATCATATTATTGTTTAGGGAATCTGCTGTGGAACCTTGTTTGTGATTTTTTAGACCTATTTCCTATACATAGGGAACATACTCTCTTATAAGGAGTCTGCTGGGAATGCTCTTAGCGAGTAAGAAACTGTCAAAACATGTTTAGGTTCGATTTTAAAACCTTTTTACAATGTGTTTTCTACTTTTTGGTTGAAAGAATATATTAATATGACATAAATATGAAAGTAATTTTGAGTATTTTGTAAGAATCGTGTTTATGGCTGTTTTTAATACTTATAATTTTTTTACTAAAAAGCAGAAAGCTCCCCAAGTAAAAGCGTAGTCAAATGAGGCTGTTCTTTTTAGTGTCTTCAAGTCGGTTAACACATATTCTTCAACTTGGGAAAGAGAACTTGTGGGTTGCCCTTACTTGATGTTCAAGCCAATCACATTTACTGCTCTTTTCTTTTTCTTTTTCTTCATATGTCAAAATGAGGAAAGAAAAAACCAAAAACAAGTACTTTTAAAGTGCTAAAAACAGCAATCGATGAATTACATATTAAGTGGAAAACAGATATACAAGCAATTTTTGCAAGCAATCTTTTCTTATTGACCTCTTGTCAACCACAGTTAAGTACCATAGCAAATGATTGCTTGAACACTAATTACAGCACACATTCAAATTAAATAAATAAATAAAACTTGTAAAACTATTATGACAAGTAAATGTAAAAAAATGAGAACTTTTGCATGTAAACTTGTAGCACTCGGTTCTATATTGAGAAGATGAGAAAAAATCTACATAAAATGGGTGATTTATAAAGATAGTCATGGGTGCTAAGTTTCACATTGCCCAGTTATTAGGTGAAATGAGCTTATAACTTGGGCAATTCTTCATTATAATTTAATTTTAAAATTTAAACATATCATTTTTCATTATAAGTTAAAGAGAATAACTTAAGTTCGGTCTTGGCAAAAAGGTGGTATTTTTTGCCAACCACTCACAAATTGACACCTCACACAAAGGCCAAAAATTGCACCCAAAAAAATTACATCATGCTGCAGCTTATTTCTTCTTCTCCCTTCCATTTCTTCTTCTCTCCCTGCCGACTTCTTCTTCCTTCCATTTCTCTTTTCTTCTCCTCCCTTGCTCCTCTCCCATCTTCGTTCACTCTCTTTTTTTTCTTTTTTCTCTTTTTCTTCTCCTTCCCTGCTCCTCTGCCATCTCCGTTCACTCTTTTTTTTTT
>CM017326.1:11488238-11565244 GCA_006937295.1 Carpinus fangiana | reverse complement strand
TCTTTTTTTTTTTTTTTTTTTTTTTGAGAATCATACACGTATTATTACATTAAAATTTGTTTCCTTATTTGATTCGGACATTAATAAAATTTGATTTATTGAATAATTTAAATATGTAAAAATCTTGAAATATAATTAACGCAATTAATGACGCTAATTAATTAAAAAAACCGATTCACTATTAAAAAACTGGTTAAAAATTATGCCTTAAAAAATCGGTTTAGCTTTTTTAAAATGAGTTCACGCCACATGTCACAATATTAAGGCACTTCTGAAAGTGATTCGGCTTTTATATATATATATAAACTCTAAATTGATTAGTCCTTTCGAGGTGATAAGGCAAATATGGCTAGCGCTTTTCCTTGGGTCGTTACAAAGCTGATTTATTGTACTTCCATATTTTTAGTAGAGAAAAACATAATGTTGGTAACCAAATGCATCTTCGGTGCTCCTAGCTCTGTTCCAAGTGCAGTCCAAGGTTATCTCCATCCTTCGTACTTCTTTGGGGCTTAATGTATGGCCTTGTCACTTAGGGTCCTTAAAGAGAATGGAAACAAAGAATAATAATAAAAAAATAAAAAATAAAAGAAATGCATTCATGTAATAAAAATTACATGAATGTAAAAATAAAGGGTACTTATTTTGTTGATGAATGTAAAAATAAAAATTACAGCTGAAAAGAAAGGGTAAAAGACAAGGGATAAAAGATGTCTCTAAAAGATAAAATCCCTGTGTTTAGTTGGTCATTTTCTCAATAATCACAAATATTGGCATTAAGATCACTTTCAGAACATGTTTGATTTATATATGTTGAAAATGTGAGCAACCTTTCTATCAAATAAGACCTTCTGAGCTAAAAACTTATCAAAAAAAGCCTTTGAAGCCATCTTGTTTGTGTCTCACCAGGGTTCTAGAAGATCTTTGACTAAAACTTATTGATATTCAAGGTGCATATTTTAATAGAATTGATTGTTGTGGTCAAGATAATGCTATTTCCGGTTAGTGTTCTATGTGCCTGTTCACCAAAGTAATCACATACCTCGGATCCAATTGGGCACCTATCAGGCTGCCTTACAATGTATATCTCATCTCCAGCATTGTTGTACATATCCTGATTGCGGTGCCAAGTCCACAAAGCATGAGTCTCATTTCTCACCTGCGAACCACATAGAAATACCATTAGGTTATAGTATTCAAGAAGATTGACAAAATTGATTTCCACCCAAAAACAGATATGAGCATTTTCAGTAACCAAATAGGTTTCAGCATTTTCCCTCTGAACTCTACCAATCAATGCCTCTGGGTATTTTATATGGTTCAGCATTGCAATTGAAGGCTTCTTTTCAAGACCATCAATTTTGGATACCTCAGAAAAAATCTTATAAGGGTTTTGCATTCATCTTCCACGTCGTTATTAGATCACGACTGATTTTAGAAGTGGATTAGTTATTGGAATTGGAACTATAAATCTTTATCTTATAGTTTTCCAGAAATGTACTAAACATGTATACTCAAAACTCACATGTGGAAATTAATTTTTAAAGAATCTTCCATTATTTTGTTCACATTTCAGATCCAGTGCAATTGTCAAAGCAAGGCTTTTAATGAATCATTTGTGTCGAAATCTAACTGCAGAAGATTAAGGGGTATTATTAACGTGTGTTTGTCAGTGAGAAAGAGAGAGAGAGAGAGTACACCTCTAGAATCCCATGGCCGAAGCTGCTTTCTCTATAAGCACTATAGTCTGGCTGCCTGTCCCAACAGAATTTACCAGCTGCTGGGCCTGATGTGAAATTGAAAGCACAGAACCCACCCATAAATTCATCTGGTGTTGTAGATGGTTCCGGGCAGTTGCCAGCTTCATCAGCATGTGTAATTGCCATCTTCTCTCGATTACCACCATCACCAACTGTGATATGGACGGCACCACAGGGATCCAGGGTGTAGTTATATACTCGGTTTGACCTCTCATAGGCATGAACCTGTTGATGGTTTCCAAATGAACAACAGCACTTATACATACAGCTGACTATAAGGATTCAAATAATTGCACAGGTTTGCTGCAAGCAGCTTGACTATTAAAGCAGCATGTATAGGAAAACAGAAACACATAATAGAGAACCATTTATAAATCTGCCTTCAAGTTATTCATTTGAACAACATTATCATTATTATTATTATTATTATTATGGATATTTGAGCTCATCCCTTTGCCATAAGACATTTTCTTTTTCCTTTTTCAAGCTTGTGTCCTACAGCAAGGACATTGGTCTTAGATATTGGCAATGCTGTAATTATGTTAAAGAGGAAGTTCTGTATAGAACTACTTCAGTTTGAAGATAAGCTTTTCCTTTACGGTATTTCTGTTATGTTCACCCTGAAGTTATTATATTTAACACATTGTTATATTAGTATCTGTTAGTATTTGGAAACAGAGCAACAGATACATAATGAGGTATCAGAATAGAGATTATTCTGGAAGCCATACTTACATGTCCATTAAAGACTATGTCAACACCATACTTATACAGTAAGTCTTCCATTGCAACCCTCATACACTCTGCTTCTCTGTAATGTGCCTTGTAGGTGCTGTACCAAGGTGGGTGCCATGCAGCTACCAGCCATGGAGTCACCTCTCTGTCAACAAAAGCCAGGTCCCTCTCCAACCACTTGTATTGATCCGCTGAAATTGAAAAACTTGGAGAATTCGCCATGAAATTTCTAACCATGGAATATGTTCTCTCTCTCTCTTTCTCTCACTCACACACACACACACACACAAGAAATGGCAGCATCACTCTCTAAAGTTACTGGTTATATAACCAAATGCATAAAATTGATCATGAACACAATAAATGAGGTCAGGCAATGAGAGAAGGTCCTGTAGTTTTGTTTAGAATGAAAATGGGAAATTGCTAGCAAAAATGAATGAGAATGGGAAAGAGATTGAAACTTGAGTTCACCTGATTTGTCATAGGATATGTATGCGCCAAGCATCACAAAATGTATCCCACCTGCATTAAAAGAATAGTAGAATGTGGATGATGATCCACTCTCTTTTGATGGGAATGCAAATCTTGAACTGTAAGCAACAAAAGTCTGATTTTCAGCCTGTTGTTCAATTTCATGGTTCCCTTCTATCACCATAATTGGAACTTTAGACACAAGAGGCTGCATGAACCTGTCAACAAAAATCCCATAATAATTCCATGAGCTAAAATACTACTGAAGAAATGAACAACAGTCCATGTGACCAAATGAACAGCAGTCCACTTGACAGAATAGCAAAACTGCCAGTCTTTGAGGTTTGGTCCAATCAAAATCAAAGAGAGAGAGAGAGAGAGAGCAATTTCCGATCAATTAACCTTCATTTTGCATGAAATATTTTTTTTTCAGTGGTGTCTTTTATTCAGGAACCAAAAAAAAATGTATCAGTAAAAGAATATAGTGGATTGTTGATGATGCAAGTTGGCATGTCTCACATGACATGTAACCTGAGGATCATCATGCATTAATCAACAATCTGAAACTTAATTACAGAGCTTCCCTCCATACCCTAGACCAGATGCTAGTGAATCTAATTCCTTGGTATCTATTTTTTGTTACTACAATGACTTCAGAAGTGCACTAATGATTCAACCAGTTTTATTGCCAGTCGCATTAATAGGACTGAACCACCATCTTTCCTGTTTGACAGCTGGTCCAGTTCCTATATAAACATTTCTATAAGTGCTTGTCATTTCATAGCCTAACTGGTAGAGCTAAGATGATAAGATAATTTGAAGTAAAAAATTAAAAAAGTTAGGGTTTCACCTTCCCCAGTAATCCCAACGTGGCTGATAAGTTTCATGAATTGGAGTTTCCGAAAATGAACAAGAGTAGCAATCAGACCCAGTTCCATTAGTGAGATACAAGTTCGCATAACTAGCATCCCCAACCAGCAGAATAAGATCAGGATGGTTACTCAACAAGTGGGCAACTGTTGATGTTGTATTGTATGTCAGACCAAGGTCCCCCACCACTGCTATTCTGTTAGGGTAACTCTTGGGTCCAGAAACTGGCATAGTCCTGAAATAGTATACATCACTCATTGCTGCTATAGAAGAATCTCCGCATTGATACTGATATAGTGTGTCAGGTTCCAACCCTGTTGAAAGACAATAATAGAGTTGTGACATTAATAAAGAAATTCAAAATTTGGCAGGTTCAGGCTCACACAAGGTCATAAAGATGCATAGACACAAACAAAAAGGCAGGCAACAAAATTGAGGCAAGAACAACTTAAAACTGCTTCTTCTTATAGAGGACCAGTCATCTGCCGCTATGCTATACTTGACACTTAAGCTAGATATTTAAGAAAGAATTGAGGTAAAGAACTGTTCTAAGCCTATGTTTTTATGATTTTGTTTGCTAAGCATATTGGTTGGAATATATGCTACCAAATCTTGCAACCTACATTGAACAAGATCATTTATAATCTTAAGTGAATATCCAAGACCTTATGTAGTGAATGAAAAAAAAAAAAGTTCTAAATAGATTACACATTTGGCACCAATCAATCTACACTAGCGGTTCCATAGCTGAAATCCATTAGAAAAAAAAATAATAATAAAAAATTGAACGCAGCAGGTGGTTCTTTACATCTATATCCTTTATGCAGATAATAAACTCTTTCTTCTTACTTTATATGGATACAAATATGAAAAATCATTTTTAGCGATAGTATTTAAGCCGTGACAATAACAGGATAAAACTGACCAACAATCAAGGATGCTGATAGAAGCTTTTAACTTTACCATAACTTCTTGTCTCTGATGAATAACAACATGTCCCCATGCAGATATTGATGGATTAATTTTGTTGAGGAAACATGACATAAGAAGAAATTAAAACGAATCAATTGTCCAGTTTGTTACTTTGGGGATATATTCATATGCAGAGTACAAATTTCTTGAGTGTGACCCTACTAGCCTAAGTTTATACATACTTTAAATACAATCTCAACTCAATTGCAGACTTTTTAGGAGTCTCAGAAATACTTCTAGGCTAACATTGAAAATTGCTATTCTAGAGCTCTTACTTTTTAACTAACAAAGTAGTTTTTCATGGTCAAATGACACGAGATGAAAGTCAAAGAACTTCATTTTAACCTTTGTCAATCATGATCAACAGTACTTTGAGACTGTTTAGACATTCACCTTAATAGATTGGCAACTCAGAGCTAGTGAAATGTTAAAAGAACTGTCCCATTTGGCAATCTTATGAATGATCCATAATGGTTACATTAATTAACCATTGCCATGTCTGGAACTCATAAATATGCAAAATAAGAAATCCATGCAAGATTCAATAATATACACTACTAAGCAGAGGAAGCATCCATTGTAAATAGAAGACAAAACCCTCACGAGTATATTGATAGAGTCAGTCATTTGAATTGACCGAAGTGTGCACTAATTCCATGACTAGTTATACCTGTGAGGTAAACATGGTGAATAATTCCAGATGTGTAGTTCTGAAGGCCTTTAAAAGGATAAAGTTGATTGTAAACAAGAGAATAACCAGTTGCTTCATCACTTATTGGAAATCCATACATTCCATATTGAACAACACTTTCTACAGTTTCAGGATCTAATGGTGTTATGTTGTCCCCAATTTGGAATTCACCTGCAAAATTTGTCCCAAATATATTATGTGATATGCTTGCAAAGCAAAGTTAAGGAAGATCTTATAGCCAATATATTTGAAAGCTCTATAAAATAATATATAAAAAAAAAAGACTGCGGCTTCCCCACACAACTTAAGACAGGTCTTCTTTATAATATATCCAATTCCATAAGTTCATAGTTTCAGCAAAACAAGTATAAACTTTATGCCAATAAAAACCAGTTGAAGACCTTAATTAACAACAACAATTAATGAACAAAACAAATAACATCGTACTTACAATAGTACATATTTATATCCTCTACATGATACCTGAAACTTTGTTTCCATAAATATGTTCACTATACACAGCTATTGTTTCTATTCTAGAACCATAAATCTAACCTTAGGTTGGAAGCAGGTTGATTTCCCCCAATCAGTCAATTTTTTTGCTTTAATGCTATTAAAAGCAAACTTTATTGCTTTGGAAACACAAAACCCATTTGTCACATTCCACAAAAACAGAGCTAAATTAACTTCATGTACCATATTTTCTACCATTATCTAATCCTACTAAACTCAACTCAACAAAACAGAATTTAAAAGCTAAAGAAAGTACTAATAAACGGCTATAATGTTAAAGAGACCTGTGATCCAAGATATCCATACAGAGTCATAGGTTGAAGAGAGAGACACAGAGATTTGCTCTGGTTCAAAACCTTGGACGATTCTTTGCACCCGTAGATCTGTATCCGGCAAATCCACCGCGTGCCCGCGGAAGCTTTTGTCAAGAGGGACAGTGACGGGCTGGAAGGGCCCATCAAGTGTAGTTTGAATACCCCCATGAACATACACTAAGCTTAGTGAAAACAGCAAAAGAAGTTCGGCTACAGAGACTGAGACCAAACCCATTTGAAGTTTCTTTCTGCATGCATAAACAACAACCCAGAGTCAATGAGGGAGAAAGAGAGGGTGGCAAAGTACTCTGAGAGGGAGAGAGAATAACAAATAAAAAAGAAAATGGAGATGACAAGTTGGTTTTTGAGGATTATCTGTGACGTACACAGTGTACACACACGGGAGAGAGAGAGAGAGTGAGACAAAAGGGGGAGCAAAGTACGAAGAAATAGGGAGAATGGGTAACTTGTGACACATTTAGATGCTTGTTGGGCATGTCTTTGTAAACGGGGAAGCAGTTATTGCCGGTTAGCCTGTTCTTGTTCTTTGGGGGCGTGCTAGTTTCCACTGCTGCAGCCTGCAGGCGTCTATGGTGTATGGCAGGCAGGCCAGTGCTTTTGAATCTCGATGATCTTTATGAATTTGGTTTATTTATGCAGCTCCATGAGTATAGCTCAACCCTTCATTGTGGTTCAAAAACGTTAATATTTTATTATTATATATAAAAAAAATAAAATAATTTTAAGATCGTTTGAAAATGCTCTTTAAGATGTGAAAGGTTGAAAACATCTCCTCTATTTTCGTTCACATTTAGAGCAGCAGATCTTTTAAATTAACTTTTAAGTGAAATTTAGCAATTTTCATACTCCAACATTCTTCTAAAATGATAATTTTTCTACAATTTGCTATAATAAACTTTCATATTTAGAGTATCTCTTATCGTTGATGGCTATTTTAGCAAGTCAAAATCAACTTTTTAATTTAATTATTACTTTTTCACAATGAACTCTAGCGGTCTCTCTATTTTATAATCTATTGTATTTAAATATTGTTTTTTAATCTATTTTGTAACCCCACATTTTTTTTTGCCTCTCTTTCTCTCTCGTCTCTCTCTCCCTACGTAAGAAACTCTAGAAACCCAAACGAAAGCCAAAGGCAACAAATCTTTGCAAAATTTCATACCAAGAATTCAATAACATCCACATATCACGAAATGGGGTTGGTGGGTATGGGCTCTTTGGTAACGGTGGAGGAAGAAGAAGAGGACAAGAAAGACAAGCTCACCGTGGGTTGGTGGGTATGACCGTATGGGCTCTTGGGGTATGTGGAAGCTTCATTTTATTTGGACGGAGGAAGAAGAGAGCGATAGAGAGGGGGAGGGTGAGAAAGAGAGAAAATAAAATATAATATTATTTACTACTGCTACTGTGAACTTTCATATTTGAAAGTTTGCTGTAACAGTAATAAGAAAAAATGCTACTTTACCGTAATGGATTGGATGGAGCAAGAAAAGTTGACAAAATAGTTAAATTTAACTAAAAAGCTAACTTACAACTACGGTTAGAGATGCTTTTAGAGTTTACTGTAACACCTTCTAAACATTTTGGGGAAACTTCACTAACCCCCTTAACTTTTGCGATTTTTGCAGACACTCTTAATATTCAAAAACTCTCACTTAGGTGTATCAAAGTTTGGTTTTCTCTCACTTTGTCCATTCGTTTAGGATTTTGCAGTTAAATCAAACAGTTAAATGTCTAAAAGACCTTTATACCCTTAAACTTTGTAAAAATTTCAAATTTACTCTTATTTATAAATAAAAAAATTATTATATTAAAAAAAAAAAAAGAAGGAGACAAAAATCGGGGGTGGCTGGCCAAAATGGGGAGTTGATTTTGGCCAAAATGGGGAATTACAAATGGCCAAAATGGCCAAAATGTTCTCACCGTGAGAGAGAAAGATGAGAAAATAAAATAAAAAATATTAAAAAATATTATTTAAAGGGAATAACTTGTGAGTAGTTAAAATAAAAGAGAAAAGTTTTTGAGTAATAAATCCGATTTTAAAAATTGCGTTTTCAAAAAATTCATTTTTAAAATCGTTATTTTTAAAAATTGTATAGGTGTTTGGTAAAACATGGTAAAAAATACTTTTTTTATAAATTGAATGTTTGGATAACATTAGCATATAATTGCGGTTTATTGGCCAAATTACTAATAAGAACATTTATTTATATCAGTAAAATAACTAATATTGTCTATATGCCTCCATTTTTAACACCTATGGAAACAATAGTATGAATTATAAAAACATTGAGTTATAATTTATCATTTACTAGTATTTCATATATGGACATGTAAGTTGTTACAAACATTGAAACGAAACAGTACTAAAAAAAAATTAAAAAGTCATTAATTATTGCAAATTGTTACTGTGCACATCACTGTGCAGTGCACAATAAAAATAATAAAAAAAATCACAAATTATCACTGTGCCCATTAAAAAAAATTTATTAAAAAAAATCACAAATTGTTAGTTACAGTGGACTACCCATTTAAAAATAAAATAAAAAAAAATCATCACAAATTGTTACTGTACACTACCAAAAAAAAAAAAAAAACCCCTCAAATTTTATGGTTTTTTTGCCAACACTTTACTTGTACAGTAATCTAAATAAAATTTTGAGAAAAAAATAACAAACGCTTATTACTCTATAAAAATCAGTCGAAGAACATAGACACATATATAAAAAGGTACAATAATCATACAAACCACATAAAACAACACCAAACACCAAACACAAAAGAGTTATATGGAGAGAAAGAAAATATTAAGGTCAGATTTTTACCTGATAGAGAAGCGAAGAGAGGATGAACAACAATAGAGAAAGGAAGAAGAGGAGAGAGAAAAGAGAGAATAATGGTTTATATGTTTTAAGTGGGTATTCTTGGTATTTTTTTTAATTCATGCACAAAATAGGTAACTATTGAGCCAAATATATTTTTAATAGAAATCGTGATTTTGTTTTAAATTCACACTTTTTTGAATAAGCACCATCTAATTAGCTTATGCAAATCGCAGATTTTTTCACGATTTAAAAATTTGCGATTTTTAAATCACAATCTCAAACACTCTAAAATTGCGATTTGATTTAAAATTACAGATTATTTTTTAAAAAATGCGCTCCCAAACACACCCTAATTCAACGACTTTATTATTGTAGATGCTCGAAGGCGTTGGTTTATCCCGAGTCGTCATAGTTGGCACTTGGCTGCAGGAGCCTGCCTTATGCGTACACATTGTAAAATTATGAATGCCATTGATAAATGTAAATTACAAAAAATATAAGGAAAGTTAAGGTTAGGGACTTATTTGCAATTATGCTTACCACATGAATGAAGTTGTAAGCTACGTTTTAAATCCTATGGAATTTATTACAAATCAATGCAAATATTTGTAAGCTACGTTTTATTTATTTATTTTTATAAGTGTAAGCTACGTTTTAAATCCTATGGAAGTTGTAAGCTACGTTTTAAATCAATGCAAATATTTGTAAGCTACGTTTTAAATCCTATGGAAGTTGTAAGCTACGTTTTAAATCCTAAGGACTGGTTCTGCAATTTTTATTTTTAAAGCTGAAGAATCCAGACAAAAATTTGTAAGGCCTTGTGGGACACGACGCCGTGTTGTTTTCAAAGCCAAGGGTCGTCTCTCTCTCTATCGCCAACGGTCAATTCTCTTTGATGATGCATTTTGGCCATTTCTACAAGGTTTTTTTTTTTTTTTTCTTGATCACAAGGCTCCTTTCAAAAGCAAAGAATATTCTCTGTAAGGCCACTATGCTTCACCGGCAAAAATCAAGTAAGGCCCACCTTGGCGGACTAATGCACAAGCTTCTTTTATGTTCTTCCGAGAGTATGTTTGGAATTGCATTTGAAAAATTGGATTTTTAAGTTAAAAATAGTTTTTGCACAAAAATTTTATTTTTAAGCTTTTGGCAAAAATACTTTTTAATCATTTTTAAGCTTTTGAATCCTTAAAAACACTTTTAATTTTTTTTATCAAACGATTACTTTTTTCTACAAACAGACTTTTTGAGTGTTAAAAGTGCTTTTAGGCATCTCAAACGTAATCCCAAACAAACCCTAAAAATGATATCATAGAACTTTTTCTCTTGCAGTCTCGCCCATTACTGACTTGGGCGTCAAAACCCCTCTGGTTCTCTAGGGCCGATAGGCTTTTTACGTCTTCTACTTCTCTCGCAGATAAAGCTCATTTTTTAGAGGTAGCTTGACGTCATTGATGGTTTCATACACCAACTTCTTCAAGGCAATCTACAAAACTCAATTCTTATACCATTATTGGATCAAGTGCAATAGTTATCCATATCTCTTTAGATCTTCAGAAACTTCAAGTGCAATAAAATTGACAAAATCAGTCATGCTCAAGATTGATCATGATGTCATCGTCAAAGCTCAATTGCCACAACAAATGACATGACTTTTCAATGAAATAAACTAGAAATCAATATATATATATATTGATGATGTTAAGAGATAAAGTGAGGATGTAGTTTTTACGAAGAGTATATTAATATATGGAAAATGTTAGGGGTTCTCCCCGTAGGTTCTTCTGGTGTTCTCCCAACCATACGTAAAACATGATTTAAGAAAATATTAAAATTGTAGTGGCCTCCATTACCCTTTTTTTAGGCATTAGTACCAAATTTGAGGCATTAACACCAAATTTGTGAAGCATTAGCACCAAAATTGAGGCATTAGCATCAAATTTAGGATGATCAAATTCATTTTTAGTGATACCATCCCTAAAGGGTTAACCTTCCACCTTTAGGTTTTAGTTTTGAATCCAAAAACAAGTTTTAAAAGCATTAGAACCTAATTATTAACTAATAAAAATTAATCTGTTAGCAAAAAAAGGGTATTGCAATTTTATTTTTTCATAAATCATGTTCTACGTGAGACTGGGAAAACGCTAAGAGAACACTACAGGGAAAACCCCTAGCAAACCCCTTAATATATATAATTGAACACAATTTTAGTTCAAAAGCCTAAATTAATGGGCTAAGGTCTACTTAAGTATATTAAACATTTTTTTAATATATATATATTTTCTCAATGTAGGACATACCATTCACAAATGCACTCACAACAATTAACATGTTCACACAAGTGAAGAGTGAGAGATTTTCAAACTAATAACCTCCACTTTATGAGACGTAATCAACAGTCGATTAAACTACCCCTTATATATATATTAAGTACATTGAAAGAAAGAAACAAGAAAAACTACAAGAAACAAATAGAAGAGCGGGTCTTTCCCACTAACAATGAGGATTGACGGAATAGGGGGAGAGAAAAACAAAATACTTCCAGAATAAGATCTAGTTGTGGCCCAGAATAATAAGCCATGAAAATATTAGAGCTACTGATTTTGTCTTCATGTCGAGCACTAATAGCATTACTTCACAATTGACTTCCATCAATATTATCTTCTCCCACAAGAACTCGCACCACTCCTTATTTAATAAATGTTTAGTTATCAACCCTAATTTTAATATCCAATAATTACCATAATTTTGTGAAATTCAGTTTAATTAGTCTATAATTCACAACTTGTATGTTTGGTGGTTTCGCCCTTCACAAGTCAAAATAACAAAACATATAGGCTTCGTTTGTTTTAAAAATATTTTGTTGGGACATAAATGTAAAAATTATTTTTATATTTTTTATATTTTTTGTTAATATTTTTATTTTGGAAAAAAAAAAGACATAAAACAAAAATGTTTACAAACAAACCCTAATATATTAATAAGCAAAAATTAACCGCAATCACATCCGGCTCAACCAATTTATTTTAAGGGGTTTGCTAGGGGTTCTTTTCATAGTGTTCTTCTAGCGTTCTATCAGTCCTACGTAGAACATGATTTAAGAAAAAATAAAATTGTAGTGGCTCCACCACCATTTTTTTGCCAACAGATTAATTTTTATGAGTTAATATTTAGGTTCTAATGCTTTAAAACTTGTTTTTGGATTCAAAACTAAAATCTAGGGGTGGAAGGTTAATCCTTTAGGGATTGTATCATCCAAAATGGATTTGATCATCCTAAATTTAGTGCTAATGCATCAAATTTGATGCTAAAGCCTAAAAAAATAGTGGTGGGAGCCACTACAATTTTATTTTTTTTTAAATCATATTCTACGTAGGACTGAGAGAACGCTAGGATAACACTATGGAGAGACCCCTAGCATTTTCCTTATTTTAAATCACTTTTCTCACCCAACACAACATTTTAACTATTTCATTTAAAAATTAATTTTTCAAGAATTTCTTGATCTTTTTTTTTTTTTAATTCATTCCTTAATTTTTTATTTTTTTATTTTTTTTAAAAAAAATACTCATTTTAACATCTTCGCTAGCTAGATAAAAGTGTTTTTTTAGTATAGATTCATAGGTGAGATAACTTAAATTATAATTTGACAAAGTTTTCCTTCAAACTAGATTGAAAAAATTTCCTTCCACTTAGTCCATAAAATGACATATGTTCATTTTTTTAATAATATATAAGATGCACATATTATTTTAAGGACACAACTTACTCTAATAAGTGACAAATGTCATTCAACATTTTTAAGTTTTTCACATTAAAGAAAATAAGTGAGAAATGACACTCGACACTTATTAAACTAGGTTAAAGAAAATGTGCATCTCACATGTTAAGGGAGACATCTCACTTTTCTTCAACCTACTCTAGTTTAAGAGAAATTTCTGTCATTATTTTAATACAATTTATTATAACTTTGTTCATGTTATTAAAAAAACATGTGCATCTTACATGTTAAAGGACACATGTCACTTTTATATATTATCTTCGACCAAATTTGGAGAAAAACTTTGTCTAGAATTCAGATAATTTGCAAGGGATAGCTTAATCGTCTATGGACCACATTTCATAAAGAGAAGGTAAGGTTATTACTTTGAATTCCTCTCCCCCTTTCTATGTGTGGACATGTAAAAAAACATTAAAAAAAAAAGGACAAATAATGTGGAAGGATACGCAATCACAACTCTCCCACGTAACTAGGAAAATAAAATTCAGCCAAAAAAAAAAAAAAAAAAAAAAAAAACCAAAAAATGAAACGAAAAAGAAGTAATAAAGAAACTTGAGCGAAAAAGTCACGTACAAAATTTCGAGAGAGCGCATTTTTCCCTTGATCCAAACGCACGCTATATAATTTAGCAAAAGGAACAGAAGAAAAGAAAAGAAGAGAGAGAGAGAGAGAGAGAGGGAAAAGAGAAAGATGAATTTATTCAGATTAGCTGGTGACATGACCCATTTGGCCAGCGTCATCGTTTTGCTCCTCAAGATCCACACCATCAAATCCTGCGCTGGTTTGTGCTCTATATCCCGTTTCTGTTCCAATTATGGTTGATTTTAATCTGTACATTTGTCATTTGTATGTATGTATAACCGTGAGTTAGGATTTCTAAGTTATGTTCGTTGTTTGGTAGCTGAGAAAAAAAAAATGGAGAAAATGGAAGGGAAATTTGAATTGAATGTATAATGTTTTTTGTTGTTTTAGTTTCTATGAGGGCGAGTTTGTTCATGTCAGCTGAGATAAATAGGACTGGGCTCAGTTGAGCTGGGTTGGCTTGTTTCCTATGTTTGAAATGCCCGAATGTCTGAACTAATAGTTTTGATTTCCTATAATTTGTCACATTTTCTTAGCAACCAAGAGAGCTTGAGGTTGTGTTGTTATGACAATTTTAAGTATGGAGACCGAAGGGAATTGGAATTATGGCATTGTAACATGTTGTCATCCGTGGAATTCTATAGATTTAGAATTGTATCATTACAGGCTATTGCATTGCGTCTTAGATGATTCTTTCTTCTTCTTCTTCTTCTTTTTAGGTTAGTTGATTCTGTTTGGATGGGTTCACTGAATTTTGGCTGATTTTATTTATAGGTACATGAGAAAACGAAGTAGTTACTAGTTTAGAGAACAATTTGATAAGTAGTTGAGAGATACAAATCCGATATAAAAATGGCTAAGCTAACAGGTCAGTATTAAATCTTTACCTCTTATCACCAAATAAGGATTTCACACGGCATATCCAAGAGGGTCTCCATTGTTGAAGGTTTTTGCCTGAAAAATAGTTATAGTTGAGTGGACTAAAAAGAGCTACTTATAAGTTAGATCTAACAAAGAAACGTGACAATGCTAATACTATGTTATGATTAACAGAGAAGCTTAAGGGGTGAGGTTTAGCATGAATAGGATTAAGACAAAGTAAAATGTACCTTTTTTTTTTGGTCTTAAATAATGCAATTTATTTTATACTAAGGCTGGTAAAAAGTTGGTGGCTTATGTGAATTGGGACAGGCATGAAGTCTACAATGTTTTATCTTGGATTGATAATCAAGAGGGCAAAGGGCCAAGGGGATCTAGGTGGTGGTTGGTTGCAAAATCAAAAGGTATTGGGTGAAATCAAGAGGTGTTTTTGNAAAAAAAAAAAAAAGTTGTCATGTAATTCATATATATATATATATATATCAAATTGATGGGATAAATTTGAGGGAATTTTCAATAAAGTGATTGTGCAAACAACACTTGATGGTTTGGAAATGCCACAATCATGTGCTAAAATTAGCTGTAAAGTATCACACTTAGAGGATGCTTTTTACGGTATGGAAATGCCACAATCATGTGACAAAATTAGCTGTAAAGTAACACACTTAGAGGATGGTTTTTACAGGAGATGATTGGAAAGATTAGAAACGATTGTGTTAAATTAATTAGTTAGTTATTTAAATAAATAAAATTTATACTATATTTTAAGATGAAGTGCACTGGTGCCTTGCCTTATTAGAAGTGCTGTCAGCTTTGGCTGAGTTGCAGAACAGTCAAATGATCATATCAAATTAAGGGGTTTTGCTGATTTGGTTATGTTAAACCAAAGATAATATAAATGAATTAGTTTAGGCTGGATTTTATGGGTAGGAGGTAATGCCACAATCATGTGACAAAATTAGCTGTAAAGTAACACACTTAGAGGATGGTTTTTACAGGAGATGATTGGAAAGATTAGAAACGATTGTGTTAAATTAATTAGTTAATTATTTAAATAAATAAAATTTATACTATATTTTAAGATGAAGTGCACTGGTGCCTTGCCTTATTAGAAGTGCTGTCAGCTTTGGCTGAGTTGCAGAACAGTCAAATGATCATATCAAATTAAGGGGTTTTGCTGATTTGGTTATGTTAAACCAAAGATAATATAAATGAATTAGTTTAGGCTGGATTTTATGGGTAGGAGGTAGGTCAAAGTGACTGACAAATGGAAAAGAGGAAGGGGATTGGGGGGAGGTTGTGATGTGAAAAGGTCTAGTGACTTTTGTTAGCAGTCCAAATTGAGGAGATTTTGTATCTACACTGATGTTTAAGATATTTTTGAATCCCCTTGCTTTGAATATAATCTTATCCAAAATGGTTCTCTGACTCACCTTCCTTATATCTGTCAATTTTCTAAGTGAAGATTGTGTACTTTGACTCTATTGTTGAGATATTTATCATGTCAAAATCAGGAAATCATTACTTAGGATTTCTTTCCCCTGTTTTTCTTAAATGCTCTTGTGCATGCGTCACATGCGACATCTTCTAATTAAAATATTTTCTCATTTCTTTTCTTGTTTACGTTCTCAATTTCTTGTTTTTTAAGGGGTCTTGACACCTCAGCTATATGGCGAAGAACAATATTTTTCATAGTATTTGCTCGCCAATATACATGTTTATGAGAATTTGCGTATGTAAAGTTCTCTATCTTTAGATAATTAGTAGAATCATACATCCTCTTGTATTCACTTCAATTTCAATCTTATTTGGCTGTTCATGCGATGATTTATATGTCGTCTAGTATTATTACTAGGTGTTCTTTGGATGATGTCTATCACATGTTATACTTTCTCTTAGAAAGGTAGTAGTCTATGAATGAAATTTGACTGGCTGCATTTTATGCAGGAATTTCCTTGAAGACGCAAGAACTCTACGCTCTTGTTTTTGCTGCTCGCTATTTGGATATATGTACCCATTTCATCTCACTTTATAATACCATAATGAAGTTAATATTCTTGGGGAGCTCTTTCTCGATCGTTTGGTATATAAGGCGCCACAAAATAGTACGCAGATCCTATGATAAGGACCAAGACACTTTTCGGCATGTTTTCCTCGTGTTACCTTGCTTGCTTTTGGCATTACTTATACATGATAAATTCACCTTTAGAGAGGTATCTCAATTACATAGTTTACAAGGTCTTGAATCTGGTATCTAATTTTTGTTCCTGTCTCATTAGAAACTATGTAACGTTTCTATTTAACTTCTAGATTGAGAAAATGATAGGGGTACTTTCACCATATTTTAGATATCCTATGTGCTTACAATAAATGTAATTGAGCAGGTACTGTGGACTTTTTCGCTATATTTGGAGGCTGTTGCTATAGTGCCCCAGCTGGTATTGTTGCAAAGGACAAGAAATATTGACAACCTGACTGGACAATATGTTTTCCTACTTGGGTAATATGCTATTTTCAACTTCCATCTTATTGTTTCAGAGGACAAAATGTTATTGATTACTTGACTGGACAATATCTGCTATATCTCAAGTAACTCCACAATCTGGTTCCTTTTTAACAACCCTAAGTTGAGCTTCCATATAGGATATTTGAGATTATTTGCTACCATATACACAATTGACATATCTATCCCAAGCATATTCCTGGTAAGGCCCAAATTGAGTAGGTGAGTTAAATTACCTTGTAAAAGTAAGATTCCATGACACTTGAAATTTTTTTGAAGGTGTTTTCATTACAAAATATTGCCAAAATAAAACCTTGAATTTTATGGATAAAAGAGCTTACGGTAAAATTGTAGCAATCTTCCAGATCTCCTGTTTCTTCTGAATCTTCCTTATCTAGACCTTCTTTCTTGTTATGAAGTTGTACCAAATTTGGCGAAAGGAATGCGTTTGATTTGGTACAATAAATCAGTAGGTGACATCTTCCTTGAAATGTGTTAAAAACTTAATTCAACCAAGAGAACATTTGAATATATGTACTACCTATCTGGTCCTTTGAAAATAAGACATTCTACAAGCTGGACTTTATGTCTATCCTTCTAAGTTCATGCTTAACAGAGCTTGTGGAGATAATTGGAGTAACCAGATACCTCAAAACTGTTATAAAATTCATCCTTGTTGATTCCTTTCTAATCTCATTGCTTGGATTTTAGCTTTTCGTTGTGGTAAGGGCAATGTTGACTTGTTTGACAAGGTAATTTATACAATATATTCAATTAAATACAGATATCTATGTGATCTGATCCATTGAAAACTGTATTTGTATTTCTTGCAAGTATGTGTATTAATATGATATGTACCTGGGGATGATGTATAGACTTGAATCAGATAATCGGATTGTGATGTCTTTTTTCATGTATTTACCTACTTTCCAGCCTTCCTCTTGGCCAGGAGCAAGTACTAAATGGTAAAGGTAAAAAAATATATATATGGTGTGTGTGGAAAAGATGAATTGCAGTAGCTCAAGCCTTTCTGAATTGCCATTTATCTGACATCACAAGATATTTCCGTGTGTTCTTGTCCAAACTACTCTGTCATTCGTTGGTTGAAACCTGAAATGTGTTTTAATCAAGTTTGCTTACCTTACTGCAGTGCGTATCGAGCATTGTACATATTGAACTGGATGTATCGCTACGTTACTGAGGACTACAATGTCCAATGGATAAGTATGGTTCTGTCTCTCTCTTTCTCACACACACACACAAGTACATGCACATGCATGCATGTCTTGTGGAGATATATGTGTTCCTTCGTGTATGTGATGCATGAAGACATGCATTTTTTTTTTAAATTTCGTTGCACCTGATTGTCAACTTCTCTAGATCTATGCTATTCTGTCCTTTTCCTTTCTTTTTCTTGTCTGGTTCTGAGAAATGGCTCTGCTCTTGCAGCTTGGATATCAGGGCTTATCCAGACGCTACTCTATGCTGATTTTTTCTACTATTACTTTCAGAGGTAAATGTTTGGATCTTGCTCAAGCTTTTCAAACATCTTTATATATGTTATTTATAACATACATTAATGGTGATCCCTTAATGTCTTGCAGCTGGAAGAACAACGAGAAGCTCCAGTTACCTGCTTGATCATCTTTGACCATGGTTGTTAGGCTTAGGTTGTTGTTAGCATACGTGAATATGTAATAACCTAGCTATTTACATACCTAAAAAAAAAAAGAAAAAAAAAAAAAGAGCATATATATATATTTGATTCTTATATTTTTCCTTGTGCTTCAGGTATCTTCTTAGATGTGATGTTTTGATTTTTACAATAAATTGGGTAGCATGACATAAGAAAAGAGTCGGAATAATCATTCACAGCTCACCAAAATTCAATATTCATAAAAAGAAATACATATGTAACATAGCCATTAGCCAGATGAATATTTCTTGAATGTAAAACACCTCGCCCACTCCTTCACTTCCTCTAGCTTTCGCTGAAGCCGTGGTACAATTACAGGCAAGACAGCTCTTGGATTCTCACGTAGGACGTCAAGAAGCTCAATCCCATTTTCCCCATACAGATTCTCAATGCATCTCAAATTCATACCACTCAAGCCCTCTTCAACTGGAATTGGATTCTCTGAATTCATAATCATCAGCTTCTCCGCAGCCTTTGTTGCAGAAGCTATTGACGCCACCAACATATCCAACTCATATTTTTTGTCTTCATAATCGTCTCTAAGTTTTTCCTCTCTACTTTTTGTCCTCCCTCGTGAGGATTGACCACTCCCAGTCAAATTCCCCGGCCCGATCCTCAAACAGTTATTCAACGGGCAATCTTCTTCTTCATCATGATTTGGCATCTGGTCTCTGGCAGGCCATTTGTAATAACTAGGGGTCACCCGTTGACACTTCGAGAAATCAGGCTTGTCGTATAGGCAATCTGATTTTTCCTGATCACCAGAAGGAGGCCTTTTTCTTTTTCTTTTACTGGGTGCCTTGTTGGCCAAGTCACTGCCAAGAAACCCATTACAACAATCCAAGAAATCATTAAACTCTTCCAGAAGCCCTGGACGGCATCGAAGAACATCGGCGGCCAGAAGGCTGAAATCACTCTTCTCAATCTCTCCGACAGAATAACAGTGACAATAGAACAACATCTCCCTCAATGCAGACTTACCCAAAACCTTGCCGATCTTCCTGAACAACAAGTGCCCTCGATCGACCGCAGCATTTAAGCCATGTTTCTCGATCGAGGCAGCAGACTTCTCCTCCTCCTTCTCCTTCCTCATCATGTGATCCGACGCATACATCGAGAACCCATCAAGCAGATCCGGATGGTCCTCAAAAAGACCACCGACCTCATGGCGAAGGTAGTTCATGTCCACAAGCCCCTTTCCGTACTTATTGACGGCTACGAGGAAGGACTTGAAGACACCCTCCTCATGGCGGAAGCGGAATTTCACGTCGTTCACGAAGTGCATGGCGTGCATCAACTCTGAATTTTCCATGACAGACACTGATTACAAAAAACATTCACCAACAACGTTGGGAGAGTGGGGATGACTACAAAGTCTTAGAATATATGATTGTTACCAAACCTTAACATGGTATAGGTGCGTATATTTATAAGCTGAACAATTTACAAGATAAGTAATTGAATACAAAGTCTAAACTCTACAAGACAACAGTTTACATTTGAATGTATATTATTTACGATATTATCTTGTATTCGAACTTGTCATTTCATCTGGAGTCTTTGAATTTTGAATTGTCTTCTTATCCATGAGTTGTATTCTTAAGAGTATATATCTAATAGAGACTGAGGCGTACGTTGGGTTCTACTTTATTTGTAAATTTGGTTAGAATATCGTGCCCGTGAAGGAAGGAGTGCAGTAACTCTTCCGGGCTTCTTCGGATTAATTACTGCGTTGCATTATCTTGCACGTTTAACCAAACTCTTTTTTTTTTTAAAAAAAAAAGTGTGATTCCTTTTTATTTATTTATTATTATATAAAAAAATTCCTTTATCGGATAATAAATCTATCATCTTTAAATATTCAAATTCTAATATTAAAATTCAAATAAACTTTAATCCTAATAATCTAATCTTAATATTAAATAAATTAATACTAGTTTAAATAATCTAATCCTAATGAATTGGAATTGCATTACAATTCAACCTATCTAATAGAAGTTTTTTTTTTAATTGGAATAAGTTTGAAGAATAACAAAATTTCAAATGAGATGCAGAATGCAAAATTTCATTTATTATAAAAGTACCTCTCTCACAAATATTCTACATAAAAATCCTAACTTGAATTTGACTAACTTTGGATCAGGCAGATTATTAAATTATAAAATAAAGTGCTAGAGAGTCAATTAAATAAACTCAAAAAAAATTTATAAATTGATGTGACAGATTGTGAGTGACAAACAATGATGAGATAATTGCATTTTTTTAATTTAAAAACCCTTGCGGCCTTACCACGTTAGTTTAGAAATTTTTCCTGATTTATTTGTTTAGATCTCTAACACTTCTTAAAACTTTGGGTCAAATCCCTTATTCAATTACAAATAAAACTAATAAGATAAATAAAATTAAAAAAAACTAAATTAATTATTTATTTTTCCTTCTGCGTTCACCCATCGGAAGTGTAGAATGAAGCAATTCTATAAAAAATATCGAAGAACCAATTATATGAAAAATGGGTTGCGGGACCAATCCGACCCGTGACCCACCGCCAATCCGACCCGTGACCCACCGCCAATCCGAACGTCACATTCATCCACTGACTTCTCCCCCTTCAGTCACTGATAATAAGAGAAGGAGTAGCATTTGAAGACGACAGAGGAAGCTGAATCTTGAAAACCACTTTCCAAATCCACTCACAATAATGAGAAGGTTCGTTGCACTTCACTTTCTCCCAAACATTTCCTTTTGAAAATGAGTTTTCTTATTTTTCATCGAAATAAACAGAGCTTAGTGATCGATTAAATCGTTGTTGCAGGCTAGGGCATCATCGCCAGCACGCGAAGTTAGGCGTGAAGGGAATGGTGGGGAGGCTGTCGATCGCGGTGGCGGTTCTCTTGATCTGCACTATTTCGCTGATGCTTTCGTCCACGAACAGGGAAAATAGTGGATCCGGCTATCGCACAGAGGTTAGTCTGCGTTGATGTCTTCTAGCGTTTTAGATTTGGTTGTGAATTTTTGTTTTTGTTTTTTTTTTTCTGTTTGGTTGCTGAGAAAATGTGGAAAATTAATGGACATGGAATTCTTGATGCCGCATATCTTGTTACTTGAATTCCGAGAGAAATGAATCATTGTCTAACTCGATGGCTTTGTTTGCTTGAGGTTAATTTTTCATTGTTGTTTTTTTTGAAGAATTGCAAGGTGAACTGATTGATAGGATGTTTATGGTTTATTAGCTTGAGAAGTTGTTAATCTGAATTAGTGGGCTGATCTGAGTGAAATCGGGTACAATATCTAAAATTTTAGAAACAATGCCACCACTTTTTCTGTCATTTGAAGTCAGATTTTATTTTGTAGTTTGTAAATAACATGTAGTTTGTGGAAGCATTAGAGTGCATCTGGATGACACATCACAATTCAGTGGCTTATAATTGTTTGATCATAAAGTACGGGATTACATACATAGAACTGTTGGAAAAATCTGGCGCTAATGCTACAAGTAGTGGCAATAAAAATTCTTCAGGATCTCTTAAAATTGACAGTAAGATTTTTTCTCATTCTATTGGTGATGATTGATGATCAATTTTCTTGTAAGGGTTTATGAAAAAAGTTACATGCGAATTAAAAAAAAAAAAAAAAAAACCTTATGCTCTTGTTGGTAAAGCTTGTGCTCTCTCTCTCTCTCCTGCCTGCTGGTGGTGGTTCTTCTCATTTCTTTGACTCTCCCTTCTGTTCTTCATCCCCTATCTTCTCTACTCTTAATCTCTTTGTTTTTTTTCTCCAAAATCCCAATACCTATCTTCTTTATATATCCTCATCTACTTTCTTTCTTTCATCTCATAGATTAGCTGTCACGAGTTTGCGTTCCATTCCTTTAATGCAATGCCATGTCTACTATAAGCATCAAGTTAGATCATTTGGTCATCTCAAATTGTTCTTAATCATGCTTCAAATCACCTAGTAAGTTGGTCCACGGTTTGCTTTCCGATTTGTGAGAGAGGGTTGGGGATCCAAAACTTGATTCTATTTTTTTTTCTAAGCAAAAACATGATTCTATTTAATCGTGCTTTTGGGGAAATGTCTTTGGCACTATGTGCATGAGAGAAGCCTTTTGGGAGTCGTATTGGATTCTAATTATGGCAGCTCGTGGGGTGGGTGGTGTTCTATTGAGGTTTTTGGGTCATATGGAGTGAGTGTGGAAAAATATTAGGAGTTGGAGGGAGTTTTCTAGTCATACCAGATTTGAGGTGGGTGGTGACTCTAAAATTAGATTTTGGCATGACATCTGATATGGGAATTAGCTCCTTAAAGGATATTTTCCCAGATTTGTATGGTATTGGTTGTGTGAAGGGCGTCCTGTGGCATATTATTTGGAGTTATCCAATGATTCCTTTTAATGGAATGTAAGCTTTATTAGAGATTCTCATGATTGAGAGATGGATGTCCTTTCTTCATTTTTTAACTTCGTGTTACTCCTTTATCAAAGATGCTCACACACGCCTGATTCATTTTCTTTTTTCAGGCCTTGCATAGGTAGCTCTTCAAGGGTGGGTACACGAAGTGGCCCTGCCTTGAGGGGTTCCCTTCATAAAAAAAAAAAAAAAGTGTTACTTGAAAAGATTCTAACTAAATGAAGAACCACCTGATTTTGCCAATGAAAAAACAAAGACATCCACAATCCACGTTATAATATGAAAAAAAGAAATACTTAAGCTTGCATCAATCATGAAATGATTATGGTTGTTAGGGCTAGTTAGTTCTGACTGGTGTATTGGTGTGCACACCTCTGAGGTTCATCAACAGATGCTTGTAGCATTGGAGGGCATTTCTATGAGGAAGAGTAGGCTATGTTTGTAAGTTAGTTTTGGGGTTGTTTTTTGCTTTTGATTTGAAAAAGTGTTCTGATATGACATATAGGTGAACATTATTTTTATGTTTTGAAGAGTGTTTTGTGTTATGGGTTATTTGTTATTGTATTTGTCTTGAGAAAGGAAAACAAAATATAGAAAACAAAAGTGGCAAACAAACATAGCCATAACTTGATTTCATGCCTAGCATATGGGTCCATGAGAATTTGGGTATTGTGATTTTATGCTCTCTGAACACATCGATAAACACATGTTTTTACATGCTGGACATCTCTTCACACTCTTCCTCTGGTAGGATTTGATCATTATTATAACTCATTCAAAAATTTGATCATTCATTTTATCCTGTTTCAAGCAGATCAAGATAGATGAACTTTGGAGCAGTGCCAATTCTGGTGGTTGGAAGCCATCCTCTGCTCCACGATCTGATTGGCCCCGTACGTACCTTTTTATTTTCTCAAAGAATGCTTTCCTGTGATGACAAACTTCTGAATTTTATGTTAAACTTCTTTAGGTTTTAAGAGACTTCTGATTTTGAAATTTTGGCTTGATCTTGTGCAATGTGGCAGCTCCTCCAGCTCCGAGTGAGAGTAGCGGCTATCTGCGTGTACGCTGTAATGGTGGTCTGAACCAGCAACGTAGTGCGGTTTGCATCCTTTTCTTTGCTGTGAACTTCATTGCACCTTTTTATTCTTGGGTGGATCTCATGGGCAATAAATATGTACCTTCCATAATAGCTCTATTATTATGGCGTAAAACAACAAGAAAAAAAAAAAAGGGAAAGGAAGAAGTGAACAAAATGATTTTACATGATAAATGAGGCTACTCAATTTTTATTACCTAGCTGGAATTTTAAGAATACATTTGCTTGAGCTAAATAAAGTCAGCATCAATATTAGGGTACTGCTTATATGATGGAGGTGTTTTTCACAAATTGATATATGCTCACTCTTTTGAATGCTTTAGATTTGTAATGCGGTTCTTGCTGCACGAATCATGAATGCTACCCTAGTGCTCCCTGAGTTGGATTCAAACTCCTTTTGGCATGATGAGAGGTATCTATTTTCAATTAGTTAAGTGAATTTTAATTGACACAATCTGTTTGACTTGATGTATTTGTTCTTAGAAAATCTTGTTCATGCTGAGTACGTTTATAGGAAATAGGCTAATTGTAGACATCAAGCATGCATACACGCCTACATGAACATAGATCAAACAAATTGATTCCTGAAAATTTTCCTAATGAACCTGCCACTATTGCAATTTAGTCTAAGAGCATAGGTATGAATCCATTTTCATTTGACTAATTGACAAACTGGAGAAGCTTAAGGCCATTGCATTCAAGTCTCTTGTGTGCTTAAGAATTTGAGCACATAAACAAGAAACAGAAGGATAAATGATTAGTATATCTACAAGATGGGAATTTACAGCTTCAAAAAATATTCAACCCATATCAGCGACATGAACTTTTTACTCTGAGAGTCCTTAGTAGTGAAATAATATCTGCTACTTTGATATATTTTTTTACAGAAATATGTATATATGTTGAGACGTGCTTGAAATTATTGTTACTGCTGTGAAAGCTGAATCAGAGTGTGAAACAAATAAGGATAAGAGAATGATTCATTTAATTATTTTCTTGTATAAATAACGGTCAGTTAGTCAAGAATCACCAGGAAACAAGGAAAAACACTGTTCACTTTTGGATGGCAAAATGCTTATTTAGAAGCAAAGCGTGAAATTTCTTGAGAATAGGATGGAATAAGCTGAGAAATCAAATGTTAAGACTTTTGGAGACCTTATGAAGGCTTATTTGGGGAAACCTGTAGCTTAAATGTGGAATCCTTGTGCAGTGTGTGCTCATGCTTTGAAACCTCTCTTATGCTTTAAGGTGCAGCTCTTATTTACTAACCATATACATTCAAGTTAATGAGAGTTTAGGGGTAGCAAACAGTTGGATGAAGACAGAATTTTTTCTATGAAGTAATTCAATCTTAATAGAAAATCACATAGGGGTGCAATCCTAGTGTACAAGAGAATCTCCGAAGGCTTACATATAATCTTTTTAGATGTTTGTAAAATTCTTGTTGTAAATGCCGAGAGAATTTGCAATCAGTTTCCTTCAGAACTTGAGTGCGGTCAGATAAAGATCATTGTATGATCTACAGCAATTTTCTCTTGTATTCCTTTTATTTGAGAGGTACCAAGCCAACTAGAAAGAAGGTTCTGTCATGTGACTACTTGATCCCTTATTTAACCTTTGGTCAAAGTGTGTTTTCTCATTCTCATGCAGTTGGTGTATTTCATGAGATTGAATAACTCATAATATTTTTACTCTATGCAGTGGTTTCTATGGTATCTACGATGTTGAAAATTTTATCAATACATTGAGGTTTGATGTACGGATTGTTGAACGTATACCAGAAATTCGAAAAAATGGGAAAACCAAGAAGATTAAAGCCTTTCAGGTGGAACTTCAGCATTTTCTTCACATCCACGATTAGAATTCATTTGAAATTCTTTAATGATACTTGAAATGTTAACTCTCTCTTTTTCCCATTTTTTTCCTTGACTTGCTTAGATTCGTCCGCCTAGAGATGCTCCTATCAGTTGGTATACTACAGTTGCTCTAGAGAAGATGAAGGAACATGGTGCTATTTATCTCACTCCCTTTTCACACCGTTTGGCTGAAGAAATTGACAATGCTGAGTACCAAAGATTGAGGTGTAGAGTTAATTATCATGCTCTAGCATTCAAACCACATATTATGAAGTTAAGTCAGTCAATAGTTGACAAGCTCCGCTCACAAGGTCACTTCATGTCTATACATCTTCGTTTCGAGATGGATATGCTGGCATTTGCTGGGTACGTATCCTGATTTTCTATGATGTTTGGATAGACTTATATATGACTGTCAGACTGCGTATGCAAGGGGTTCAGGATCACATGCTTAATAACTGATTGATTTAATTGCCTATTGTATGGGCTATGTTTGCATATTTTATTTGCTTAGGAGACAACATTTTTTTTTTTATAAGTAATGTTGCATATCAAAAGCGCAAAGTGGCATAACCCCAGTACAAAGTATACAAGAAAACGCTGAAAAACAAAAATTAAAAAGCCCTAAACCCACAGAACATGCACTAGTCCTGCCTTTTCCCCAACTAGAGCCACTGTTTCTTTTTTTGATTGGCACCGGGTATCTGGAGCTTCGTTCTGACTAATCCCGGGGATGCACAGGCCCTCGGCAAGGAGTTTCCCACAAGCGCACATCAGTTAAATCAATGGGCGAACCCCCAGTCCGATGTCCCCAAAAAGCAGTTTGCACCCATGAGGTGTTGAACCTTGGACCTTGAAGGGAGCAAACCCTCAAGACCAAGGCCTTCACCACTTGAGCCAACCCCATGAGGTGTTTCTAGTATCAAAATTAATGGAACATTCGAAATTTTTAAGCTCCCTCTTCCCCATAAGTTTAGAAGCAGAAACCCCATCTTCAAGAAACCGGTTCGCTTTAATGGCCGAGCAAAGATCCGAAAGTCTTTTCTTGTCACCCCCGTAATGGAAGCGGCTCCCATCGCACTAAGCACGAACTTGGACAACAGTTATTATAGTAAGGGTGAAATATAATAATAATTAAAACAAAAAACCACTAATTGGTACATTCTATTCCTCAACCATTAAGATTTGTATAAGAATTTCTCATTTATTTATGCGGCTGGTTATGTCAACAATCCTATCTATATATAATAGTTTTATGCTATCTTGATGAGAAATAGGGGTGTTATTGAGCCAAATCATTCACGAGTGGTTCAGTCAAAGCTTGGTCAACAGCTTGGTTTGGTTCACTCTTATTTATTTATTTTTAACAAAAAAACTACAAGCTGACCTTGAGAACCTTATGCTCGGCTTGTCATCCTGTGAACCTGGCTTGGCAAATGACTTTCCATCCTAGGTCTGAGATGGAGACCTGACACTGTGTTGCAGTGTTACTGATGGGGGTTAAGGTAAATATATGGAAGCGTAAGTAAAAGATATTGAAGAATTATGGTGTGTCATATGTAACACATATAGTCATACTGTGGTGGGTCTTTTATTACTTATTTCCTACAAGAATTATGCGACCTTTTTTTATGGTTATGATTGCTGTTACTTTTTTTTTGTCACATCCGACTATTTTTTTAATCTCCCTATAACAGTCTCGCTTTGTATTCTTTTGTTTCTTAATATTTGGGTTGGGTGATGTCTATCCATATAGCAATAGGCACAAATCCAAAGAGACTCGCTGCTTGTCCTGCTTCATCATTTGCTAAAGCGCAAACTTAGTGATTTGAGGTTTGGCTTGCAATTAAATACTTTCTGGACCTTTAAAGTGTTTGCAATTTGGATAAAAATAAAATGCTGGATTAGTGGGGGATGCAGGCCGACCATAAAAAGATGTTGAACTTAAACCTTCTAGAAGCGTTGAAACAGAGTGTCCATTCATTAAGACTTTTCTGGGGTACAGTTTGGTGGACTCTTTTATACATAACTTGATGGTTATTCTCTGGTACATTTACTGGATAAAATTCCTCTATTTCAAGATTTTCCTTTGGTGTGCTTCATCATTGCGGATTGGGGATTTGAATAAAATTGTATTCAGCAGTAAATGAATTTGAATTTTACCAATATTTGCATGAGAATACTGTTGGCCTCTAACATTGGGTGTCATATCTAGGTGCCTAGATATATTTAAGCCTGCAGAGAAAAAGATATTGATGAAGTATCGGAAGGAAAATTTTGCGCCGAAAGTACTCAATTATGATGAAAGGAGAGCCATTGGGAAATGCCCATTAACTCCGGAAGAGGTGATCTTCTTTCTTGTCATTATCCTCATCAGTTGCTGGAAAAATAATTTTTCTTAAACTTCCAGTTCAAAGCTCGTCAAGGTTAAGAAGATTGATTAATCATTAAAAAAAAGGTTGAGAAGAATGATACATTGCTAGTCCAGGAATGACTATGACCTCAGTTTGGTGTCTTGTGCTATTTTCCTGATTAATTTTCCTATTACACCAATGACTGTCCATGTATTAATATTATCTTGTTGCTATAGGTTGGTCTTATTCTACGTGCAATGGGGTTTGATAATTCTACTAAAATATACCTGGCAGCTGGTGAACTTTTTGGTGGGGATCGATTCATGAAACCATTTCGGAAGCTTTTCCCTCGACTCGAGAACCATAGTTCTGTGGAACATACAGATGAGCTGGTTGAAAACACTAGGGGACTGTTGGGGTCTGCTGTTGATTACATGGTTTGTCTCCTCTCTGACATTTTTATGCCAACATATGATGGCCCAAGCAACTTTGCAAACAATCTCCTTGGACACCGTCTTTACTATGGCTTCCGAACCACAATCAGACCTGATAGGAAGGCCCTTGCTCCTATCTTCATTGATCGGGAGAATGGGCGTACAGCAGGTTTTGACGAAGCTGTTAGGAAAGTTATGCTCAAAACAAACTTTGGTGGACCCCACAAGCGGGTCTCACCAGAGTCTTTCTATACAAATTCTTGGCCTGAATGTTTCTGCCAAACTTCACCACAGAATCCTGCTGACAAATGTCCACCAGATGATGTTCTGCAAATTCTGAGCAGCCGCTTAAAGAGCGTAGAGACCGAAGAGACCGATGACTTGAGGTCATTGACTTCATTAAATTTGTCTATATCTGAGGCAGAAAGATAAGAGAATTGGTTCAAGCTTCTAGCTGTTGGTTATTCTAACTCCTCAAAAATGAACCCCCATACACCATATTAAAAAGGAATGGGGTTTCCTCAACCATATTCACCGGTAATCTCTATATCTGAGAAATGCCTTTTTTGTGTAGCTCCATGGTGATTCAGCTAGCGTTCTTGAATGCTAAACTTGCAGATTTGTGAATATGCTTCATAACTTTTGTTGATATTATAGGCCATAAAATGAGACTTAAGAATGGGAGAGAGATTGTTGATGAACTTTAAGAAAAGGATGGGCTAAGATTTGTAAAGAGTTTGCAAAATATTATCAATCATAAGAAGTGTTGTACAAATTGTCAATGGGAAAGATATATGCCATGTAGATTCATTCTTTTTCATGTGAAGGGCTTCTAAAGTAAACTGTGAAGTTGATAAGAAAAAAGAAACAATTAATCATGGTTTAGATATATCAATATTCCTACCAGTGAGGAAAGTAAAAAGAAACAAGAGAAAGGAAAATAGAAAATAAAAACGATGATATAGATGATGTTGGGAGGGACAGATGAGGTCAGATAAAAATATTGTCCATAAGAATGACTGCTTCTATTATCATTCCTTTTGACTGGTTGCGCAAAACTTATTTTGTTTATTGTTCTCAAGATCGATACAGCCTACCCTTGTTGGAATACTTCCAGTTACACAAATTTGTTAATTTTCGCATCATGGTTATATTTGCCACTTTGATCTGTTGTCACCTGATATTTTTTCTTTCCCTTCAATCAACTGTTGATCAAACAAGTATCATGTCATTCTGTATGATGAATCCGACGTTTGCATCTTTTTACTGCTTTCTACATCCTGATGCATAATGTAATCTCTCTCTTACTTGCACTACCTTGGCTTTCAGGCTTTTGATTTAAGTCTTTCTGTACGGGTATTATTTTCAGTTCTGATGCTTAACTTTAGTTTTTATTATGTTTGTTTATTTCTTTTTAGTCCATGAGAAGTGCCACCGCCCAGAAATTGCATCAATGTAGCTTACCATGCTTTTATTTTCATTTCCTTGATTCTTCACTCTTATTTCTGTCTTTTGCAATCTGTAACAAAAGTCTATGTGGTAATTGAATACAATTTCAGTTGGTGTCCCTTTGATCTGATCAATTTTAAGTTGATGGTTTTACAGTTATTCTTTTGCTGGCATCATGTTTCCTGGGGTTTGGATCACGGTAGTACATATACGGATAAAGAAGGCAGGTTCAATTCCTTTGTGTTGTGGCTGGAGCAGCAGTGCACACGTGAATTCGAGTGAGTCAAAATTTTGTTTTGACTTGTGAACTAAAATTTTATGCAAATCGTATGATATCTGGTTGACTTACCTGGCATCATTATATTTATGCCCAGAAGGGAAAAACAGTGTATCACGGATCTTAATTTAACAAGATATCTGTAGGTTATGTTCTGGTGTTGATGTAAAGCAATCTTTTCAAAGTTGATTTGGCTTTTAAATTATTATTGGATTTAGAATGGATCACTATTGGATCTAAGGTGAAATACTTTGACATTAAAATGTCAGCATTTTCTAGGCTTTAAATTTAGACCTCACTGTTTTGGGCGTTATTAGTACAACTCCGGAGCTCTTAAAAAATAATCATATGTAATGTTCGATTTTGATTTTGTTTTTGGTTTTTGGTTTTTTTTTTTTTTTTGTGTGTGTGTTACGTGAATACGTAACGGGGATAGACCTTAGATTCTGAGGGAACCTAGACCTTTTTTAAACACAAAGTTTAGGGATTAAATTTGCATCATTTTTATTCAACTCCTATAATGACTCTAAGAGATAACTCTGACTCTAAGAGATAACTCTTATGAATTTGAAAACAATAAAGCTGTAACATAAGTTGATAAGATATCACCTCAGTGATTCTCATCAAACGGATTCTTATTACAAACAAACTAATAAAAGGAATTAAAGGACTACTACTACTCTGTTTGCATGCTGTCATCTCCACGTAGACTCATAACATTCCACCCCTCCTAAAAAACGTCCTTGTCCTCAAGGGCAAACTCTGGAAATTCTTTTCTTCCAATGTTGCCCCCATTTTGCATTCTTTTCGTCTTTGGCCTTTCATCCTCTTTCTATGTGGTCGTTCAGAAAGTGAAAACGCTACTTTGTCACCAAGTGTTCAGATCTGCACCCTTCGATTCTCTTTGACGGTTCTGTGTGAGTTGGAGATGGTGGTTGCTCTATGGGTCACAATGTAGAGCTTTTGTAGCAAGTGAGGTTTATGAATTTTCTCGATGAGAGATGGGTTTGTTGGGCTGTGGGTTGCTGATTTGTAGATGGATTTGTGTTGAGACTATTGTTGATGGTGATGGGGCTATTTTGGAATAATGGCGGAATTGGGTGGTAGTGAGATTAGGTTGTGGAATTGGGGCTTCAACGTAGCGTAATGGCTGAACGACAACTTCATTTTTTTGTACATCAAACCCCTTCTTTGAGTGAAGGCTGTCGATATTTTTTTCCATCATTTCCATATTTTTCTTCATCATTTCCATATGCTCTTCTTTTTTCTTGATAAAGCCTTCAATCATAGTCATGAGAATAGAATTTTGTTGCTCAAGTCGACTAAGACGTGAATCCTCCATGGATCGTTGATTGTTGTAGAAAACAACCAACCTGGTTGCTCTAATACCAATTTGTTACATGAATACGTAACGGGGATAGATTTTAGATTCTGAGGGAACCTAGACCTTTTTAAAACACAAGGTTTTGGGATTAAATTTGCATCATTTTTATTAAACGTTCTTCTCTTTAAATAGAGAAAATAAACCTACTTGGAGTTGAGTTCTATAGTTGGTAATCAACTCCTATAATGACTTTAAAGATAACTCCTATGAATTTGAAAACAATAAAATTGTAACATAAGTTAATAAGATATCATCTCAGTGATTCTCATCAAACGGATTCTTATTACTAACAAACTAATAAATGGAATTAAATGACTACTACTACTCTGTTTGCATGCTGTCATCTCCACGTAGACTCATAACAGTGCGTGTGTGTAAAGTTGTATTATTATTATTATTATTTTGGAAATTAAAAGAATTGAGAAAAGAGAATTTTTTTTCTTGCCTGATTTCGGGGTAGCCAAACACCTCCAAGACAATGTTTACAAGCTAACAACTTCTTTTATACTCTTCTCTTATTTGTTCAATTCTACAAGCACCAACTCCTTAATTGGGCTTACAATTACAAGAATGGATTACAAGTAATAACTAACGACCTATTAATGAAAACAACGAAATTAGCTTCCCGCACAAACGAACCCTTGCATTACAATCGTACATTAACTGCCCATGCTCAGTTTATTCACATGCATTCAGCAACTATTTTTCACTCTTCGTGGCTGGAGAAGGTTCCAGATCCATTTAATTACTTTTATGTGGCATTTTTGTTAAAAAATAAAAATAAAATTAAATGACAAAATTGCTCTCCTAAAAATAACTAAATGGATCCTCCCCTGAGAGAATTCAGGTCTGCTGTGGCTTCACCAAACCCGACGCACCCTCTCCAATCTTAGGGTGCAGATATAACTTGATTTTTAAATCAATACTTATAAAAATGAATAATAATCATAAGGACTAATTTTTAATGTTACATCATCCAATTATATTGCAATCTATAAGCTATAACAAACACTGCACCTTTGATATATCCTCAGAAACATGCATGCAGGTGTCTATAGCTTGCGTAATGTTCCAATTTGGAACAGGACGTGACGTTATAATAACACGCACCTATTGGGCCCCACATGTAAAGTATAAAAAAATGATGAAAGTTATTCACCATCTTATATTCCCCTCATCTCCATAACCCATATATAATAAGTCCACACAAATAATGTATTAACATGTCTAGTATATAAGATTTGTACCATGTGATGCGCATATCAGTCAATCGCCAGTTGACTGTCATGTTCTTACTTTAACAAGACTAGCAATCCATTACAAAAGGGGAGGATATATGGCTTAATTAGATACCTAAACCTAAGAAAGTAGAACCAAAATACACGTGTCCGTACCGTTTTCTGGCACGCTACACTGAAAAGCAAACTGGAAAATCAACTGACAAAATCCAACATCAATTAATGACACCATATAAAAGAATATGCATGAGTAAGTATTACATAACATTTTCTCAGTCCACCACCTCATCTATCCAGAATTCGGGGGTAAGGAGAAGCGAAAAGGGGGTGTTGGGGGATCGAAATTACACATGCCTGTGCTAGGTCAAGGTAGCAGTAAATTTCAGGACAAAAAAAATTTCAAAAAAAAAATTGAAGGATACTCTCCCTGCCTGTCAGTTATTACTACAAGCAACATTTACATCCAGAAATTTACAGACATTAAATTTTGAAACACCAAAAAGAGTGGCTTACAAAATTAGCCTAAGGATTGTACACGCAACTTGTTCGCAACATAGAGCAAATGACTGATGTTTGTTGGAGGATAATTTTGGAGCAGCTTGAGATTAGAAGTGAAATCACCTGCAAGAAGGCGTCTCCGTACGAGGATTAGCATAGCACAGCATACTCGAAGAAGGGTTTCCTGCAAACATAGTGATCGTTAAATTTTCTGTCTTTCTTCCTCAAACTAGAGAGATCTTATCTTAAAAGCACTTTCTAAACATCTTTTCTTAAACAGAAAACAGATACCATCTTACACATCTCCCCAGAACCCTGAAAAAAAGAAAACCCATGGTACACCACGATTTTGTATTCCAACATAATTTGAAGATGAAATGAGAATCTAATGTAGCATTTAACAGTCCAGACTACAGAAAAAGGAAGGGGGAGGGGGGAGATCGGTCAGACTTTAAGCTCATACCATAACTGTTTTTCAGTTAATGGCAAGATACATCATCCAATAGCATTTACATGGACCCAAAGATAAAAACGGCTTTTATGAAGAGGATCACAAGATATAAACACGAAGTACCTCACAAAGTTTGATTGATAAATCATCTGTGATATGGGTAAATAATATTCTTACATTGTCCCCTACTTTGATCCCCTATTTTATCAAGGGAAAGATGGACGCTTGGCGATATGTGCTAAAGGAGATTTCTCTTTAGAGAAATGTTATTGATGGAAATATGGGGTCCAAAGTGGTGGTTGGTGCTCAGAGAACGCTCGAGGGCCCTATGTTGGGGGAATTTCTTCAACTTTGTCTCCTTCAGGGTCGGGATGGTTCCTGCCTTCGCTTTTGGCATGATGTGGTGTGGAGAAGCCTCTCTCAAGATTACATTCCTAAATCTTTTTCGATAGCTCTATCAACGATGCCATGCTATTACATTACTTGGTTTCTTCGAGTAATTCTTACTGTTGGAATCCCAGTTTTATGAGGGCAATTCAATGTTGAGAGCAGGAATCTTTAGGGGGTAATTCAATATTTCCAATATTGGTTGTAATATATGAAAAAAGATGAAATCAAAGGAAATGACATCTAAAATAGAACTCCAGTACAAATTTAAACCTACCTGAGGACCTTCAGGGTCGCTTAGAAGTGTGTCCCAAATGTGAAGGCTGTCCGCAAAATTGAATTCCTGAGTCAAGAGGAGAGTAATCCACCTAAATGCATAAAATTGGGGGTTGACCTGTCATTGAATGCAAATTAGTAAGGCATTTTAATAGGAAATTGTTTAATAATTAAAGTTAACAATTACTTCATAAATGTTTCACAAATTATGACAATCAGAGAAAGAACACTGCTCATAACAAGACTTGGCCTTAAGAGAAATTCCTTGTCATAGAATAAATAAATAAATAAATTAGTTAAAAATAGATAAAAACAGAGGAAAATTTTGAAAAACAAAAAAAATAAATAAAATCAGAGTGGTTGACCATTACAAGAACAGAAAGCTCGCATAAGAATTACACCCGAATCGCAAGAACACAAATCATATTCCCCACATCAGAAATAGAAGAGACACAGTATGCAATTTTCAACATGACAACTTAATCCACCAGCTTCAAAGTGTAACTATTCTAGGACCAATTTCTCAACTCTTCATATAAAACAACGGAAAAACATATTTAAAATTCTAATGAGACATCCTGAGCTTGAATCTGAAATATTAATCCCAAGGGGTAGCTCAATTAGCCGGGGAGGAGCCAATTATTTATTAAAAAAAAATCTGAAACATTATGTTCTTTTGACAAGTAAAAGAACATCACTAAAGAGACCAAGAAAAGCAGGTAACACCAAAGGCATAAATCCATGTTTTTACAAAGCGAAAATATTAAAACATGGCATCTTTTTTTTGATAAGTAAAAAAAAAAAACATGGCATCTTATAACATGCAAATTGATTTATTTATTTATTTTTTTAACTCTTTGTGCTTAAAAAACCTATCAATAGAAAATTAAAGCAGTGGGAAGGAAATAAATAAAAGAACATTTGCAAATATTCTGCCACATACTATAGGAGGAAAAAATGCATAATTAAACAAAAAAATCCTGGCATTATTGTATAATACATTGATATTGTAATATGGGTGGGGGGCCTAAAGCAACTTAATTAATCACGTGATGTCATCAATTATATAAATTCAAGCATTTAAGAAACTCACACATAAAGCTGCGGTGGGTGTGTGCCTACTGCCTACTGAATTGAGGCATAAAAGGTGCCATTTTGAAAATGTTTTTGGCTCATGGTCTTATGCTGCATTAGACTGCTGCCTATTTTCAAGCCCTTTACGCATCATGAACAAGTATGCATTAAGCACAGCTATCAAACCATTGGCACAAAAAAAAAACAGCATATAAAAAATTAAAAGAGAATCTTACTGGTATTGGCTTCTAGGTTTTTTTTTTTTTTTTTTTCAATATGAATATATTATAGCACTAGAAAATACATAGGAAGATAATAGCAATTGCAAAGCAAGAACACTTATAGATTAGAAACACGTCTTACTTTGGTTGTAACCTCAAGATGACGCCACAACTCCTCATCATGTTCCTTAAGAAGTTGTGACAACTTTGTAATTGTGGAACGGATTCCTACTACGCTATTATCAAGTTGCTGGCAGAAGTGATCACGGAATCCACCCAATATCTCAACAAAACAAAAGAATGTGTCTGCTTCAGCAGAGGCCTGCATAACTTATAAATTAGAAAATAATAAGCAGAATGAAACCAAAAGGCATATACAAGAAACATGATAACAACAGATGACAGTAAATTTTATTTATAACATTTCTGTCATTGTTATGCACCATCTTCATCACTATGGTTTCTTGTCAGCAACAGGCATTTCAACCAACATTAAAAACAGAAACAAATCTGACTCTGATTTCAAAAGTGACATTTATGGTAATGTCTCTGCCCATCGTGCTATAAAGATTTGACCAAATCCCACCTTCACTAGAGTTTTTAAGGGATAGTGGGGTGCTCACCCCATCTGTGGCCAATGACCCTTACAATGGACTAAAAAGTAAAAATATTGATTCTGATTCTTCACAAAAACCTATATATCCCTACTGAACCATTATTTTATCTTCTTTCTTTCTTTTTTTCTTTTTTTCTTTTTAAGTATGATATATCATTAAAAGCACAAAGCGAAACCCAAGTACACCGAAAATTCTTTTATCTTATTAACTTTAAAGAGTAATTAAAAAGCCTGAAAAGTGTCTGAAGTTTCTCTCCACTGATGTAGATGCACTACAAGAGGTAGGAAAATTGAGTCTCCACATAGAGCACATGCATTTAATTAAAGATAAAGTGCATGTGATTTTTTTTGGGGGGAGGTGGTATCAAAAAGAAAACCCATCTTATCACCAGAGTAGAAAGTAGCTAAGCCATAAACAATCAACACTTTTACAAAAATGCTAATTTTGTTTTGGAATATGCTTTTCATTGAAAAGCAACAGTCATAATTAACATATTTAGCCTAATCAGGGAATACTGCAACAATGTATGAACTACAGAATAAAAGAGAAATAGTACACCATGCACCTGGAAAGCATATATCAAGAGGAACAAAAATAATTATAAACATTTATTAAATGGTCAATAGAATTCAGCAATTAAGTATCTAGTGTGTACGGTCTGCAATCCCAAGAAAATAACAGAGAAACAATAAAAGTCTCACAGTACCCTAACATCCAGCTACTAAAGCTGAGTGCTAAATTCATAACTTAAAATCAGTTTTGACAGACTAAAAAAGGATATTACTGTTCAAACACAAAAGAGATACTATAAAAAGGAAAGAAAAATAAAAGAGACAGGTCCCCCCAAAAAAATTATAAATAAATAATTTGAAATGTACTTACCGCATATTCCTCGTCAGGGTCATTTCTGAATACATAGAATAGAGGAGCCAAAAGTTCATTCATCCCCTGAACATATCTTATACCCGGATTTAACTTTGCAAATACAATTAATATGTTCTTTAAAGCCTCCTGAATACATTGAGGCACACATAGGTCAGTAAAGCGAATGATAAACAAAGTCAAAAGCCTGTGCGTGCATTAAATTTCAAAACAAAGGGAACACCTGATTAGATTTTGCAAATGGTGAATCCCCAGAGAAAAAGTGCATGTCTGGATGGGTGCGCTTCACATCTCGGTCAATTTGCTCTATGATCTCTGTGTCCTACATAACCCATATTTATGATTACACATACCACAAGAATGCTGCAAGCAACCACTAATCCATTTTATTACTTTTCAATAGCACAAGGCGCTGGGATTTGCAAATACAAGCATATTTTGTCAAGAACAAGAAGACAGTGTTGCAGTGACAATTTTAATATACAAGGTTCATTCTGGTTTGTACTGGAGGCTACACTGAGTGGGCAATGAACCCATAACTTTACACTTGTTCTTACAGGGAGGATATGCCACTTGAGCTAGAGCTCCTTGATCATTCTGGAATATGTGAACACATGCAATTTCCATGCAGCCAACCAAAAATATCTCAAAATGAAAAAGATTCTATCTGGAAAGAAAATCATAATCATCAGTCATATGGTCCCAAAACCATTTACCATTTTCAAAGTTCATCAGATGGGGGCTCTGATGAATATAACTATTTGAATGCCTAGACCCTTCCAACAAAGGTGGTGCATTGGATCTCATAAGGAAAATTATTGAGCACCATGGCAATGTATGTACACACTTATCAAATAACGTATGCACACATTTGAGATCTTCCTTGACCAAAGCAAAGATTGCGGGCGTGCACAGACACAGAGAGAGAGAGAGAGAGAGAGATGACTAAAAGGTAAACCCAAAAGGAACCAAAATAGTTAATTTCAGAAGTTACGGCACAATCAAAAATTTATTTGCAACGTGTATGGCATAGAAAATTCTGAGGTTTCAGAAATGGGATTTTATATTCAAGGAGTTCACTTAATATGATACCTGGAAGAACTGATTCCATATGCTGGTCTTCCCAAGACTCAAAGGATGCTCCCCATGGGTTATTTCTGATCTTGAGAGCAAGCCCTTGCTTTCACTTTTTGATTCATCTTTGTCACAACTTCTAGATTTCTCCAACCTCCATGTGATTTCCGACTGACTAGTCCCAAAAACATTCAGAAAACCCAAACTTTTGTAGAGAAAAAAGTTCAAAATGGACGCAACACAAAATCATAGTACATTAAGTTTTTCTCTATTCCATTACTTTTCATTAACATCCAACTCATTATAACATATTTCAATCGGGATAAGCTATTGATCAAAAGACATGCCATATCTGACATCAAAAGAGAAAGAAAAAAAAAAAAAGTATAGCATAAAATAGGTCACTTGACATTTAGGTTTTAGAAAGAGGAAAACAAAAGTAAAGTTGTTAAGGCCCCGTGTTTGTAAGCCTTTGGTTAAGGCTACCTTAATCAAGAGGGAAGAAAATGAATATTTTTATTTTATTTTATTTTATTTTATTTTTTTGATAACGTAGGAGAACTTTACTCAGATTAATTGCACGTCGCAGAGCATACTGTACAACAATCCTCACTGTTAATCAAACTCCTACGGGTAACTGACCCCACCCGCCAGAACCAGTACCGGGTAATCCAGGAGCTTTCACCCCTGATGGGCTAAGCAGTTTATCCTCATGCCTTTCTACAAGTAAGAAGTATGCTAAATTTAGTTATTTGTTACATTTTGCAGTCGCTAGCAAGAAAAAACACATGAACAAGGATCCTACATTCCTACCTCTCAAGGCAATCAAAAAAGAATCTTTTGAGAAATAGTCTAGAAGAGAAAAAGGTACAGTATTTCAAAGTCGGGGGGAGGATAAAGACACCTAAATCTCTCCAATGACTAAGAAAAGCATAAATTAATTGAAGGAATATACCTATGTACTCCCTTGAGTACTTAGAGGCGCATGGCGCTTTTTTTATATATATATAACATTACTTATCAAAAATATACGAGACTGCAAGGCCTTGCTAATTAAAGAATCCATACAACAGGACACAAAAATGGCTGGTAACCGTGCTTGGCTCTCAATGTTACTAAATTTTTGAGAGAGTTAAAAAAATATTACTTAAGAAGCAGAAGGCCAATCTTCAGTGTGGAAAAAACGGCATGTTACATTTTCTTCAATTCTTCTATTATGGTTTTAGCTATTCCATGTCATCCCAACAAACCATTACTACATGAAACTAGAAATAGAGGCCTCAAAAAACTCAAAATCTGGACTATGACTTACAGGATTCATCAAAAGCTCCTCTTTAAATTGCTTGTACTGTGACCTCTTCTTGGCCAATTCGGACGACCATAGCCCACGATCCGGTGGCAGATATCCCAGTAAGAGCTGCGACAACCAACAAGCCTTAAAGTCAAAACCTCAATACTCTCAACTTTCAACCTACCAAAACCAAATGCCCCAAACAATGCATTTACACGATCCAATTATTTGCTAAAGCATCAAGCGCAAACTCTGGATCCTAATTTTCCATTCTTTTATGACCAGAAATAACTAAAATCCGCTGCACCACTCAACCAAGCGAGCCAATTCCACCAACTGAGCTCACTTGATGTAATATTTTTATTTTTCTCGCGCTTGCTCAGCAGCCGAAAAAAGAAAAAAAGAAAAAAAATACAAAAAGCAAATCAAATGAAAGATCAAACACGAAATACAAACCTTCCACACCGTGGAACGAATCCCAGCGCCATCCGGTATCCCCTGCGACGCAAATCTCCGCAAGTCCCGCATGTTTATCACTTTCTTCGATATCTACATTTCATAAACAAAAACAAAATAATTCTAATCAAATCAATCTATACATACAAACACATGAATATATTTAAGATAGCGATGGAGAAAAAGAGGGAAACGGCTAACCTCGGCGAGGAGCTGGGCCTGGCGAGAGATGTCCTCGGCGGAGGGGCCGGCGTCTTCGGAGGTGCCATTGTGAGCGCGATCGTGGCTATCGGTGGGGTAGTCCTTCATTTCTGGTGGCTTAGGAGGCTCAGCCCCGGCGGACGAGGGAGGGGGCCCCGGGTCCACAACGGGGAGAGAGGAAATGGAGGTGGTGGTGGTGGGTCTGGTGGAGTTGCGTTGGAGGCGATCGTCGTCTTCGGGGGCGGGCGTGGACGTCCAGAGCGAGCTGTTGAGCCACTCCGGCACGCGCTTCTTCACCATTCTCTGAGAATCTGGAAGCGGATTCTAGGGATTCTCAGCGGCCGTGTCTCTGGATTTCCTCTTGAGTCCACTCGTGACTCAAGTGTGCGGTTGAAGTAGACGATGGACACATTTAACGTTCCGCATTCGATTTAACCGAATTAATTAGGGATGATGCGGTTGGGAGTTATTGGTTAAAACCGCTAATCGTAATTGCTTAAGCAGTTATTATATTTTACTAGTTGCTAAGCGGTTAACTGTCTAGTTAATGGTTAATTACATTAGAATAATTGTTTTTTTATTAACCGCTTTTTTGAGCTTTTTTTTTTAGCGGAATTTAAAAATTAGACTCTTTTTGGGCTCAAATTTTTTTCTACTTTGTTTTTTTAGATTTTGTTTTTTAACTTTTGGTCCAATTTTCAGTTTTGGGCTTATTTTGCCCTTTTATGTGCTTTTTGGCATCAAAATATGCACAATTTAACAATCATATATAAAATAAATATATATATGGATATATATTTATTATATATAAATAAAGCGGTTAGCGGTTTTCGAAAACTCACTAACTGCTAAGCGGTTAGCTGTTACAAAGCAGTTAATAAAAACCGCATGAACACTCCTAAATTTAATGGTCACCTCATTTAATTGTTTTGTTTTTGTTTTCGATGTTTTTATTATAAATAAATAATTTCCATTTTTGATAAGTAAAATTAGATTCATTTCGTTTAACCTAGTTTACATTTTTGTTAAATGTGATTCACCGACCGGTTTGTATGAATTAGCTATAAACTAGTTTGTAGCTCATTTTTGTCCCACGAATAGAGAGCATCTTCTAGCTATATCATGATTCACTGCTAGAACGGGGAAATTAGTTTAACGTGAAATATTTTTTCGGGGTAGAATGAGAAATGTTGATATGGGGTCAACCGTAAAAGTATAAAAGTACTTCTTTTAGGAGGGGAAACCAATTAATTATTGGTGTTCAACATAAAAAAAATTAAGGATATTTTTAATTTTGTTGTGGCGCCTCCCAAGTTAATACTTAGGTCCACCTGTGAAAGATGGTAGAGTCAATTAGGGTTTGATAGCATGGAAGTATATGGAATAGAATTAGGGTTTCATAGGCTTATAAGATGTTTGTAAATCTCATTTGATCTTAATAATGTATGGTCTATAGATTAAGCAGAGAGAAGTAGATAAATGGGCAAGGTAGAAGATGAGAGAGAAAGAAACAGAGCAATAGAGAATGAGCCCAAAAACAAAGTTCCAACTTCCAAGCTGTCAAGTCTCAATAATGTATCATTCTCTTAAACGTGAGAATTACAACCCTACATTAAAACCCAGCTAAAATACTTTAAAGACATAAATAGCAAAATAAATAATTATTGGAAAGTGTAAAGTAAATTATTGAAATTTTTCATTCCGTACGTTTTTAAACTCCTCTTCAAAAAGCAAGGCATAATACTTTGAATATTTAATTAAAATTAAGAAAAAATTGTAAAATTAGGATTCCAATTCAAGTAATTTCCTCTTACTTTATAATTAAGGATCATAAACTTAGTTTTGGGTTTCCACTTTGGATAACTCTTCACTATTAGCCCATAGACAGTGTCACATTATCACATGGAGGTCACATGTTACTTGAGAAAGCCACGGTTGCAAGAAAATGAACTATTATTATTGAAGTGTTAGTCCAGGGAATTATTTATAACTCCCTGCTATATTCTATTTAGATTTATTTTTCAGAGTACCAAATTTCTAATGGTGTAGACAACGGTATTCATGGGGGTAAAATGAGTTATATTAAATTAACCAAAAAAAGAAAGCTCGAGAGTGTTTTTTGAGGGATTATTAGAGAAGAATAATTGAATTTAATACATTCGGTGGAAATTGAATTTAATACTTTTTTTTTTTTTTTCTTTCCCAAGTGTTCATTTCAAATAAACGGTCCAAATCTTAAAAACAAACTAAAAGGGGTTAAGTCCACATCAAACTACCACTTCAATGACAATTTATTCTCCAAACTATTAAAACAATGACAATGTATCACAAATTTTTAAAAATGACAAAATTACCCTTACTAAAATAAAAACAAAAATACTAAAATTTATTTATTTATTTTCAAATTTTTAAGGGTATTTGTGTCTTATTGAAAATTCTATAGGGGTAGTTTCGTCATTTTGCTAGCATTGGGGGGGGTACATTGTCATTGTTTTGGTAGTTTGGAGGACACATTGTCGAATTGATAGTTTTGGAGATAAATTGTCATTAGGATAGTAGTTTGAAATGGTTAAATGGACTTTATCCAATTAAAAAAGAAAAATTTTTGTATGACTGAACCATCTAAAGTTGGTAGTTCAACCACACAAGTTGGAATTGCATGGCCAATCTGAAGAATTATTAGTTATATTGCATATATTTATTTTTGTTATTAATTTTAAAAATTAATACATGCATGTGAAATGAATGTTCCTCATATGTATTTATATTTGTTTTTATGAATGATTTATATATGTGATTTTTTTTCCTTAATTTAAGTGTTGGCAATAATATAATAAAAAAAGAATGATAAATAATATTTTAAAGCAAGTAACTAATGAAATAGAAAATTTGTTAAAGTTGGTATTAAAAAATGAGTAGCTAAAATAAAAAATTGTACTTTTTGAATAGGTAAAATACCTCTTACTGTTAGAGATGCTCTAAAAAATGATTTGAGATGGACTCAACCACTCACAACACATTTAGAGGGAGCGGTCCTATGGATGGCCAAACTACCTCCGCGGTCACCATCTATTGACCATTCATTCGAAATGAGTAGTTCATATCATGACAACAAATGAGTAAAAAAGAAAGGAAGAAACGGGTGGGTGGGTGATTATTTGGTGGTTGAACCACCACTAATCTTGGGGTTGGTTCGACCCCGGTAAAACAGTAAAAAAATAAATAAATACATGTTGTTCCACCACGTGGCCAGAGAGTCGTGGTGGAAGAGCATGGGGCCCGTAGAACCTTGGGACCGTAGTCCTTGTTCACAATACTTTTTGAGGTCCGTGTGCTGAGAAGATTCATTTTCCAGAACGGAAGTGGGGGCACCTTGATGCTTTTGCTTGCTACGAATAATGCACTTCTGTCTGTCTGTCTGTCTCTATGAATATTTTTTCCTTTCATAAAAGATATGGATTTCAAAAGAAAGTATAAAGCTCAAAAACTATTAAGAAAAAATGTTCAGAATATAATTCGTACATGCCCAACACAATCTTACAATGGAATCAATAAAACCAAGCGCTTACAAAAGACAAACTATTTATTTATTGGTGACAACTGATATTCACTCAAAGAACTCCGAAAAAGGGATTTCTTATTGCAGAGTCCAGCTCGGCCCCAGCTGAATTTAGCACGGCAATGTCAACCTTGTCCCTGGCTAGGAACAAGAACTCGCCCCCTTCAATTTTTTCAAACCCGCACAGCTCAAGAAACTCAATGCCCCCTCTCAATGCACCAACTCTTTCCTGTTAAATGTAACGATTTATGATGACACAACAAGAAGGAGAGAAAAAGCAAATAAACAAACTAAAGAGAGAAAAAACCCGATTTTGAGTATGTCGGGTAATTGAATGTAAAAACCCATTTTAAGTATCAAAGAACGTGTGCATATATATAATAAAGTTGACTAGTCATACAGAAGAATGATGTTCCAGGAGATTGGGATAATCCAACCATTCATTCAATGTTTGGAAGTGACCAGATCAATTGAAGGAGAGAACCCACCATTTTGCTAGTGGCTATTCTCATTCTGAATTATTAGGGCAAAAATTATTAGGATGCCCGTTCTGAATCACATGGCCCATTCTGCATCTAGAATATCAAAACAGGCAAATTTTGTTTTATTTTTTGAAATTTCCTACTACTAAGTTACATACCTCAAATGTGTAAACCAATCATAAATTAGGGTACAATTGGTCTCAGACTGAACCCCATGTATCATAAAATATGAGGCTTTAGTATGACCTGTCCTACAAAGTATTACTTACTTGAAAGGATTGGTTACTGAGTCTAATTTTTCTGAACTTCTCCTCATCAGGATTCTTGACAACATTTCCTGCAAAAGTTAGAAGAGTCTGGAACGCTCTCTTCACTTTGGCATCATCATCCTACTCCCACAGGAAGCAAGCAAAAGTTAATAAAACTGTATAAGATGCAATCTGCCTAAAAGGCATGACGCGCATAAACTATTTCAAGAGCAGAATATTTTGACAAAAATGGGAAAAACAATTGATTCCTTTCAGTTAATGGTGAAAAATGTAGAACACAAAATTGATTATATCATCTAAGTACCAACCTTTTGCATTATTCTATCATTTATCAAGAGATGCAATCAAGATACTCATTTTCAACATTCCATTGAATACATAAGGTCCACACCATTAAAAATGAAGCATCACTAAAGAGACACATATGACAATAAATTTGTCTCTACACAAAGACTATAATCTTATTCATTGGGATTATTGTGGAAACACGTGCCCCTTGATTAGGGGAATTATAAGTCACATGGATACGCATAACCAAGTGAAGTAAACAAGTTGAGATCAAACATAATGCAGATTCTAGCATGATACTCCTGCCATCCTCCAATCTTTAAAGTCAAAAGTAGAAAATGAGTTACTTTTCAGATGCAACATTTATAAAATGGTCATTCATCGATTGTTGGTTCCACCAAAAGTGGCTGCTCAAGTTATATCATGAAACCAAAATAAAAAAGTCAAAATCTCAAGCTATCATGTGGAAGTTCATAGTGTCAATATGATAGAGCGGCCACAACCTGCAATATCAGTTAGCACACAAAAATCAATTATCTTTAGGCATATCATAAACCCTCTCTCTTTTGCAAATAGTGAATTCCATCCAGCTGGGAACCTTGGGTTGATTTCTTGACAATTTTTAGATTCTTCAAAGAAGAGATGCACAAGGTTAATAACCAATCCCCATGAATAGCTGGATCTCTATTTCATCTTGGTTTTGTCAATAGATTAAGTTATGAAAACTTTTTTATTTTCAATATCTATATTGTTATTCACCTCAAACAGGAAGATAACACAAAGCAGCAATCTAGGCCCCAAGTGTATTTTTCTAGAACTTAAACAATTCTGCCCGCACTATTGCCTAATTAAGGGCTAAGAAGCGTGGGGAAATAGTCCAAGTTATACTAAAAACTAGTAAATAAATTCATGAACAAACAATGAATACCATATTTTTATATGTAACAAGCACTGAATACCATTTACACAGTTGAAATAACAAAATACTCAGTTCGGGAAAGCACCCGAGGGTCGATTTGGAAAACTTTTTAAAAACTGTTTATGCTTCTCAAATACACAAAATTCTTCTCAAATATTAGTTATCCAAAAGGATTTTCAAAAGTGGATCCTACCACTAATACTTTTCAAAACAAACTACAAAACACTCTTCACAAAATACTTCAAAAAAATAAAAACACAACACTTCTCAAAAAATTATTACCATGAATGTCCGGCAGCACAATGGTGGCTCCCATGAACTTTTGGCTGTCTCATTGTGGTCACCATGCCGCCATGAACATCAGGCAGCCTTGTGATGGCTGTCATTAACTTTTGACGGCTTTGCGGTGGTCACCAGGAACTTTCGGCTTCTTTGCGGTGGCCTCCATCCATTTAATTTTGGACGCCCCACGATGGCCACCAGAAATGTCTGGCAGCCCTGTGGTGGCCACCAGCGACCCTGAAGTAGCCGCATGAACTTTTGGTGACCACGCATTGCCGCCATGAAATTCCGGCGGCCACCACCGTTTTCTTTCTTTCTTTTATTATGGGGAAACACTCTTCAATTTTTTATTTTTCAAAAGCATTTCTCAAAATTTTACCAAACAATTTTTATTTTTTTTTGTGGACCCAACTAAATCAATTATCAATTTTTACCTTTTTCAAAACCCAAAGTCCAAACACTTTTTCAAAATTTTACCAAACCAACCCCAACGTGCTTGTGGTCCAGTTGAAGACCAACATGGTTCATTAAATAGAACAAGTAATGTTAGTTTCAAAGAATCACATATGTATTTACCTTGTGATTTTGCTTAAGAGCACGCAAACACTCTCTCATTTGCTCTGCTTTTGTGGCAGGCCTAATCGGCAATGAGCTCTGGGAGTTGAATAGCACAAGATATAAATTAAGAGTTTCACAAAAATCTCTAGCAAATTTTGAATGAACTTTTATTCAAACAAGCCGATACCTTTTTCTCCTCCACAACAGGTGAAGAATGTTTTACACTTGAAGAATCTTCTGGTGGCAATCCAAGCTTCCGCCTTCTTTCTGCCTGTGAAGACACAATTCACTCAAAAACCAGCAGGAAATCCGTAACAACCAATGAGAAGAAATTTATTGAAAAGGTCAATGATTCATTCTGATAGGTCTTATTCTGCCATGAGAAATGAAAATACATTTCAATTAATGGTAAAATACAAACACAATGGAAATACACTTAGTGGTCACCCATGTGAACTCCATACAAACGCCACAAAGTCACTCTGTGCATTCATAACCTGACAGCAATAATTTCCTGACAGCGGGACTTTATATTTCTTTTGATCCAAAAACACAAACATCTTAGACAGTGAAGGTCCTCTAGGAATCCAAGATCTACAAATTCACCCCTTCACCAACATCAACAAAGCCATCAGCGAGGAACCAAATTATTACAGACTTCCAAGCATCCTAACACATAAAAATGATAAGGAAAAGGAATACAAAGTGACTGAAGAAAGCTCTATTATCTTCTTTTTTTTTATAAGTAATGTTGTATATATCAAAAAACCCAACAGGGCGCGTCAAATACAAATGGGTATAGGGCACCAAGCTCATAAGTAGCCCCCAAAAAACAAACCCAGGAAACAAAATCCCAACCTGGAAAACAACCCACCCAAGCCCAAAAAATAAACCCAAAATAAAATACCCAAAACCCACCCAACCCCCCTGCACCTCAGGGGAGAAAACCCTGCCTATATTGGCACTTCGCCTGAGAGGACCTCCGACCGCTAGCCTCAAAGTTCAAGGAGCAATCCAAGTTCTTGAGCTCCTCTTCCCCTTCACCTTAGGAGCAGCAAGCTCCCGCTTCTCCTTCTCAATGCTAGATAAAAGATTCAACATCCTTTTATCATCACCACCCCAGGACAACCCCACCACCAGAGCGAAATTCATCATATCAATCACCTCCTTGGAATAGCCCTCCACCGGAATATCCGCCACAACCTCAGCACGCAGGTTCTTGTTTTTAAGTAGCTGCTTAGCAACCTCATCCTTGACCCTCTGGGAATACACTAGTTGAGACTTGGAGACAGGGGGATTAAGACCCTGCTCAACTGCCCCTGTAGACGAGACAATAGAGCAGACAAGAACCTCCCCATCATCAACCTTAGCATCCTACTTAGATGACTTCTCCAGCAAAGAGGAAGAACCAGAATTCAACCCTAAAAACCCCTGACGGATCAAGCCGTTCTCCGGAGGAGGATCCCTTCCCTTAGAAGACAAGGATGCCTCCTTCACCCCTGAAGGAGAAGGAGAGACAGTCCTCGGGCCGAAAAACCCCCGACGGATCAAACTCGGAGCCCGAGGAGGACTACAAATAGTCTTGGCCAGAGAAACCTCCGACACCAGCACTTTGACAGAGTCCGCCACCCCAGACCCAGAAACCTCCTCCCAAGAGCTCGCAGGAAAATCCTCCTCCAAAGGGAGAGAGAAGGCCTCTTGAATGGCCAAATTACTAGCCAACTTTGAGTCCGACAACGAGACAGCCCCCATGGAAGACCCAACGACCACAGGCTCAGACGCAACCAGATGAGCTTGAAAAGCAGGCGCCTCCGCCTGAGAGAGAGAGGCCTCCACCAGCAGACTCACCAGAGGAATTTGACGGACAGCCGGCGAAGGCCCAGACCCAGTATCAGCGAAGGCCCAAACCCACCCAGCATCAGCGAAAGCTCTATTATCACTCTAAAACATTCACTGTTCTCAACAACCTGCCATGCTTTGAATGAAATGTCCACAGCTACCTACTTGAGTACACCCTTTTCACAGTTCATATTCCTCTCATTTTTCATTAATATAAATCTGGACGTTGCTATGGTCACCTTATAGGGAATGATGTAAAGTTTTAATTATAAATTTTTGAATCTTATACTGAAGGTTTTACAACAATTGCCAACAATAACAGAACTTTAGCAGCTGGAGAGAAAAAAAAAAATAAAAAATAAAAAAAGAAAAGAAAAGGAAAGGAAAAGAAGAGAGAGACTCCATAGAAGAAGTTCTGCCTTTAACAACTAATCTAGACCGTGGGGCTCGAACTTCATTTTTTTCGAGCCCCACAGTGGGTGTAAGTATTGATTTGTTTACTTATCAAAAACAAAAATTACGGATTGGACATGATGATAGAAAAATAACTTCTACAAGCTAGTAGAAATCTTTGGAAATCAGATACAGGTATTGAGCAAATTTTTTCAGTGTGACTTGACACTGCTTTGGTTAAATGGGACAAAAAATATGCATGATAAGCATTAAAAAAAAGAATGAATCTTGCTTCAATAAAATAGAAAAAAGTTTGATCCTATTGTTTTTGATTTATAATTACCCTAAGGGCCTGCCCCCATAGGACCTGGGATGAATCGATTTAAACCTAATTTTACATTTCGCCATTTTTGTATATGCATATATTTTCACAAAGATCATTAGTCAAGAAGACTTAACTAAAGCAATCAGTCAAGAGAAGAAAGAAATTTCACTTGCCGGTTGCAAGATGCTAAGTTCTTAAGTAGGAAATCCTCGATGCATAAGGAAGAGCATTTAGACATATACATGAGAATAATTACTAGATAATGAATCCCTTGCCAGAAGACACAGTATAAGATTATTAATTTATATTTTAAAAAAGTGAGTGGAAACATGTATACTTTGTCTTCTTCCAATTTCTGCCGAATTTTTTCCCTAGCTCTTTTCTCCTCCTCTTTCTCTGCTTTCCGCAAGGCCACTATCCTGTGTGAGCAAAACAGATATTTCATTTTATTGAAAAATGAATCTAATAAGGAAAAAGAGCATTTTTTGACATACAATTGTAGGTTGGAGCACAAATATGAGATATGACAGAAAGATCACTAGATGAAGACAAACCGTTTTCTTTCATTTTCTTCCTCAATTCTCTTTGCTTCTAAGAGTTCCTTGCCCACTCGAATTCTCTCCTGAAGAAATAAAGATATAAAGATAAAACTGTTTCCATAATACAGCAGATAGAATCATAGAAGCCAAAATTTAAGACTGCGATGCAGTATTGCCACACTACAGGGAAGGCTTCTAGACAATCTCACAACATACCAAAAGTGTTTCAACATATAATGATCTAGATGACTGTCATTAAACATTTACTATTTTCCTTGAAGTGTACTTCGATACAGAGAAAATCTCAGTGGAAAAATAAAATATATTTTAAGTCAACAAAACTTGAACCCTCAGCATTAAGTTTGCAGATAAAATGGCAGTTCGCTTAGAAGTAGCAAAGTCCATCTGATGAAGTAAGATCTCACCAAAATTACCTCAAATTATAGCTTCTTTCAACATATTAGATTATCAATGTAAATCTCGCATTCCCAATACTCTAGTTTGGGACTTTTTTCAGCATAACTGAATGGATTAGATCATTATGAACACGCATGCAAACTTGCACACACAGTTGAATATCACTTTGGATGCTGACTGTCATAATAAGCTCAACAAAAAGATACATGGTAGAGAGTGAAAAAAACCATACACAGACATACAGCACGTACATATGTAGCACGAAATAGTTACTTCAGGAGTGCAACTAAACATAAGATAAGAGAGAAGCAATAGAGAACATTTAGAACTACCTTTTCCTTCTCTCTTTCCGTTCTCTTCTCTTCCTCTTCTTTCTTCTTGCGAGCTTTCTCCCTTGAGATTTATTGAAAAATAACAATCAGCATGCATTAATTATTACTAATAATTAGAATAAGTAGTTGCATTTAAAATTTCTCAAAGGTGCATCATAAGTCCTGACTTAAAGATGTTATGACAGAAACATAATATGCATGGTTGCATGCAAATATAGAATATGTTGAAAATAGCAAAAAAAAAATAATTCTGAAACAAGATACTAGATATTCTGGAATATAAAAAATGTGAAATATACCTTAGCTCTTGTTGTTTGGCTTTCAGTTCTTCTGGTGTAAGTGAAGGTTTTGGAGCCTCAACTTTTGTATTGACAGGTACCTGGACGCACATAAGCCAGTAAGACAGTTAAATCATCATGAAGTAATCTATAAGTTTCCTTTTCTTTCATTGACGAGTTAAGTAATGATTCGGTCTCTAAAAGCAAAAAATAAAAAAGGACTAGACATCAAGACTCAAGAGACTATTATTTGAACAAAAAATACAAAAAACAAGAATAAAACATACCAAGGGTATTTGATCTATGTCTGAGTCATTCTCATGTTCTACCACCCAATTTATAGCAGCCTCGATGCTAGCATTACCTGAAGAAGATAAAACCAAAAGGTTCAAATAACCAGAGAACTGCAAATGAATCCATATAAAAAGGCCAAATTAAGAGGCAGACAAACCCACAACCATCTAAATGCCTACTGGTGGTTAAAGATTAAAAAAAAAAAAAAAATGGGGAAACAGAAAACTAATTAGAAGAGAAAGTATTGTGGCATCATAACTCAGCTTGATGAGATCACATTGTATTGATATCTTTCTATTTCATCTACCAAACATTTCCAAAGAGTTTCCATCTCCAGGCTAAGTGAAACAGCACCTCTAGGGAAAGTTGACACCTAAATTATATAGGTAGGGACTAATTGCAATTCCAAATATACTTCCAAACACCCTATGTACTCATGGCTTGGGGCCAATAACCAACTAATAAATACAAGTTACCATTTGCTAGAAAAGTAGTTCCTAGCAAAATAATGTAGTCCATATTACAACACTTTATCCTTTTAGAAAGCTTTCAGTTTTAAAAGCCCTCCAACAATATCCCACCACGGAGACAAATTAAATTCCTACAGTTAGTTCCATACAAGAAAAGACAATTAAACTGATCTACATGATAAATTCTTTAATTCGTCGGTATCCATGTTTTGGCTTACAACAACACCACACAAGTGCAATCAAATATACATATTTAGCAGCCTCAACATTAATCAATAAAATGTTATAGCAACAAATATGATTAAAGAAGGAGATAAATGTTGATTTCTGTTAAGGATTTTACAATACACCCACCACTATAATGAAGCGCACGGGTCGCTCGTGCCACTGGAAAACCCATTGCTTCCAGTTCCTCAAGCAATTTTTTGTCAACTTCTGGCACAACCATTTCTAGAAGGAAAAAAAAAAGGTAATTATTCAATCAACAAATAATGATGAACCACCAATAACCAACTGACTCCAAGAAGCCAAGATCAATGTGCTACTTTTCATAATTAGATTGATCAGACTAACATAAGAAATAATGTTTGGTCTAAAACCCAAAAAATGAGAAGCATTAACAGGCTTGACACTAAGAAGGCCCTGAAAGTGAAAAAGAAAAAGAAAAAAGGTACCCATTGTAAAACTTATCAATCATGCTGCTTTTCATTGGCTTCTAGGCAAAACCCTACATTGGGCAGAGAAAGAAATACATTGTGTAACTAACATCATAGGTGTTAAAGTCTTTCTACTGAAATACAGATTTTAGTAAAAATATTCACTCTAGGAACGGAAGCTTCAAATCCTCGAAATTGAGAAGTACATTAACACTTGAAGATGCAATGTAAAAATCTCATTTTCAATGTCAAAGACACATCTTCAAACTGCCCCCTCCTTGAGTCAACCATCTATTGTATATGGAGGCTTCACATNCAATGTGCTACTTTTCATAATTAGATTGATCAGACTAACATAGGAAATAATGTTTGGTCTAAAACCCAAAAAATGAGAAGCATTAACAGGCTTGACACTAAGAAGGCCCTGAAAGTGAAAAAGAAAAAGAAAAAAGGTACCCATTGTAAAACTTATCAATCATGCTGCTTTTCATTGGCTTCTAGGCAAAACCCTACATTGGGCAGAGAAAGAAATACATTGTGTAACTAACATCATAGGTGTTAAAGTCTTTATACTGAAATACAGATTTTAGTAAAAATATTCACTCTAGGAACGGAAGCTTCAAATCCTCGAAATTGAGAAGTACATTAACACTTGAAGATGCAATGTAAAAATCTGATTTTCAATGTCAAAGACACATCTTCAAACTGCCCCCTCCTTGAGTCAACCATCTATTGTATATGGAGGCTTCACATTAATAAACACCTTTTTTTCTTTTTTTTTGATGAGTACATTAATAAACACTTAAGTGTCCATGAGTAAAGCTAAGGGAGCCGTGTCTACCAATGTGCAACAAAACTGATGATTGTTGAGCCTTTTGAAATCAAGTTCTCCACTATGATAATAACACAGCAAATTTCCATGTTGCCAGCAAAACAAAAATCCTACATCAAGTGGCAGCAAAATCCTCCAAAGAAAACTGAAATAGGTCACGTTACAGACTAAGAAATTTAGTCCTGAAAAAAATCAGAAAGATGCTACAAACACAAGCCATTGTTAGGAATTACAGATCCATCCAAACAAATTTATACTCTAGCTACAGAAATTAACATACATAAGTGTAAAAGATATCAGAATGGGAACCATACAATCTAACCAGAAAAGAACTATACAAAGATATATAGCCAACCAGTAACCAAGCAATCATCATACCTGAAATATGCTTACCAGTACATAATGAAGCAAATCAAATAAACTTAAAAAATTAATCTCCACATTCAAATCAAACTCAGTGACAAAATATGAAAAACAATGAACTGAAATAGTACCTTCAGGTTGGCTAGTACTTGCATCGGTAGCCTGTTCCGACCCGGCAGTTTCCTTTGGAACCTCCAAACTAATTGGTTTTGCCGCCTCCGAAGTCTTATCAGAAAACTCAGTATGCCCGGTTCTTTTCGTATGCAAATCACTTTCCTTCACGCACAAAAAAATCCAAAAATATAGAAATATCACCAGTCTGTTTGTCAGCCAAGAAAAACAAGGAAAATAAACAAACCAAGTGTAAATCTTATTCTTAAATCTTAAATGATCTTTTTGCATATCAAGATAATAATCCATCAGCAATCAAATCGCAAATTAAGCCAACAATTCAAAATTCTAATCACAGAAGCATTAAAAAAAATAAAAAATAAAAAAATTTGCTAACAGAATCACACAAATCATGTCCCAGTTTGAATGCAAACGGATCAGCTAAGCAACACTTCACCCACTCCCTAAAATAATAATCAAAATATTTTACTATCAGAAGAAATCAATTCCTTTCTTCTGCCTATCTTTTCCAAGTAACCAAACCGAGCATTGGTTGCACTGGGAATCACAAGATCGCTGAATAACAACGAAGTTCAAATTGCATTGCAAACTAAGCCCCAAAGAAAAACCAAGAAATCGAGTTCAAGAACAGAGGCAAAAGATTGAAATTCCACAGGTTACAAAAATACCGTTTTGGATCGGCAAGGTTTGCCGCAAGTAGTGCAGACGAGGTTGAGGACAGCCTCGGTGGACTCGGAGAAGTTGGTGTGGGTGGTCAGCTCGGCGTGCTCTTGGGCTTCCTCCACGGACCTCAGCAGGGCCCCACAATCCCCACACTTGAGTGATACGCCCGCCATTGATCAATCCAATAGCTCTCTCTTATCTCTCGCAGCCTGGAAGTCCTTTATTATCAAAGCCTTCACTCTCTCTCTCTCTCCCCATACGATTTGTTTGGGGTTCCTTGTTGGGCAGGGCAGCTAAACGCGCCTTAGGGCGTGTTTGGCAACTGGGTTATGGAAACCAAACAGTCGTATGGATTTTCAGGCAGCCAAAAGCGTCTACGGCATGTTTGGCAACTGGGTTGTGGGAACCAAACAAGGGTTAGGGTTTAGTGGAGGCGTGGTTTTGTCAAGACAGTTGGATTCGACCTGAAATTTCTAAGCTTATTTTAGTGTATAAAATAAATTCAATCCGAGCTGAATTCGGACCCGAATATTCCTGGAGGATCGTTTTTTTATTTTTTATTTTTTTTAATCTCTTTTAATTCGTTGGGGTTTGTATTTCTATTCAATAATAAGTATTTTTTTTTTTTTAACTGTAATAAGTATTTTATTATTAAGAATAAAAACAACAAATATTTTGATAAATGTAAAATTGGTTCATGTGATTTGCCTAAATTATAAATCATCCCATATGGTATAACAAATAATTTATAGGTCCCTATATTTGCCTAAATTACAAATTACTCATTGTGGTATAAAAAATAATTTATAGGTTCTTAGGATAGGCCTAAATAACAGTTTGCTCCTTAAAATCAATTTCCGTTAAGTAAGTTAACAGGGTCCGTTACATTGCCACATCATATTGCTACAATAAATTAATATAATCTCTTGTATTTCCAAAATTTTACTCAATGCGTAACATTCCATCATTTTCATCTTCATCGCCACGATTTGGGAGCATTTTGCAAGAATTAGACGATCACATTTTTTGTAAGGGGCGTTGTTCCATTGCAGTTTGAATACAACCTTTTTTTTTTTTTTTTTTTGATAAACTGAATACAATCCGTTAACTTGTCATATATTGCTAAGAAAACACCAATCTCCAAGTTTGCTTATCCATAAAATGATACATACTCTCTCTTCGAAACCAAATGCCTTGCTGTATTGACTCAGGCTCTATATTTGGCTAACCAAGTTAAGCAAATACTCATATGCAACTGGCTCCTTGAGCCATTTAAGAGTACTTTAAGTTTAAATTTATATATACACACACACACACACATTAAATATAAGAGTCGGCTTGCGAGCTGACTCGGTTTGACTCGACTTAATATGAGCTTGAGTAAAATTTAAACTAACCAAGCTTGATATATACATTAACTATAAGAGTCAGCTTGCGAACTGACTCGGTTCGGCTCGACTTAATATGAGCTTGAGTAAAATTTAAATAAACCGAGTTCGGACAAGCAAAGCTCGGTTCGTTTACACCCATTTTTAAATAGAATGGTTATATTTCTACAGAATAGTTATTCTTTTATTTGTTAGTGGTTTATTCATATAAATGGTTATTCTCGTGGTCTATGAGGGGTAAATCAATCGGTTATAGACCATGTCTCATTGAGTGGAGATAACAAATTTGAATCCTCTTTCTTCTTCCCTGGTGTGGACATGTGTTAAAAAAAAAAAAAAAAAAAAAAAAAAAATTATTCTCGTAAAAATTACTAATCTCTTACATTGATGTATAACTATTCCTTAAGAAACATAATATATATATTTTACATGTCCGCATAAGAGGGTGGAAGAGGATTCGAACTAGTGGTCTGTGCTTCATTAGGCATGGTCCCAGCCGATTGAGCTACCTCTTAGAGACACATAATACATTTTTCAAAAACACTCATATTATTTGTTTGTTTTATTTTAAACTTTAAATAAAAAATAAAAAATAAAAAATAAAAGTGTTTGGCTGAAAGAAATAAGAAGGGAAAAATCAACATATTTTCTTCAAACTACGGTCCAATATTCAATGTTCCTCCCCTAAACTTTAAAATTGCTTAAATGTCCCCTCCTAATTACTAATTACCAAAATTTTCTAATGTCTTTCTAATGACAAAAATATGCTTAGTAAATTTTTTTATAAAATCTAAAAACTAAAAATTGAAAGAAAAGCGGTGTTGTGTTGGGGCTATCGTCACATTTTGTGGTTGCCAGTTAGATATAGTCTCTTGATAGCCACTAATAAGGCTGCCAGAGCACCAATGTGGTGTTACAATTAGGAAAAACTTCACTTAACCCTCGTAAATTGTTACCACTTTTGCAATATCCCCCATAAAGTTGTATTCCTCCAAAATTTAAATATCATATTTCAATTGTTTTCAATGTTAACCATCCGTCACGATTTTTGGTTAACTCCTTGGTGTTTGTCTCAATTCAACAGTATTTGCGAAAATGCCTATGCCTTAATCTTAGGAAAAAATTTAAATATTTATTATAAAAAAAAAAATTGGAAGTATTTTGAAAATTTTGTTGGGATTTAATGAAAAATAATAAGAGATATAGACTTTAAAAAAGATTCAAAGTTTAATATATTAAATTGAGAGGTTTATAAAATTGGTGACCGTTCGTCATGAAAGTTTTCCAAACAATTATTATTAATTGCAGTTTTACTTGCAAGTGCACAAAGTCAAAGGTGTAGTATAATGTGCAAGTGTGAGATCATTCTCACAGGGATTGGTAAATTTTAATTAAAATTAATTTCGCAATGTAAAACAAGAAAGAAAAAAATTGGGTTTGATTTAATAATGAGAAAGAGGTAGAGCTTTGATATCCACCGCTAATCATGCTTATACAATAAAAAAATATGCCAATACTTTAATAACATTATGAATACCTAATATCTACCAACCTAAGGGTATGTGTGTCTACTCCTTAAGCTATTGGTTTCCTTAAACAATGAATTAGGCATGAGTGTCTACTCTAATTCTTTTCTTTCTTAAAGGATTTAGCATGAATATTTACTAAGTTGTTCTTTAAGAAAACATAAAAACTGTGAAAACCGACAAACACATGATGCCTAAGGTATAGGTGTTTACTCCCGGTTCCCTATGTTGATTAACCCAAGAACCTAGCGTGGATATCTTTTGTTACTTTTATTAAACCCAGGACTCGATCATCCAAATTGGTTTAACTAATTAGTCCATACCACATGCATATGTTGATCAGGCAAACACATATGAGGAATTCAAGAAAGCAGGTATTAATCAAGTTAAATATCATAATGTAATTATTGCAAATGAGCCAATACTGAATTATTAAGTAAACATGATCAGGGCTTCAATTTGGCCCTACTAAAAGGTTTAGTTACATATAAATTTGATACTAATTATCTTCATAAAATAAAATAAAAAGGAAAATAATAAACCCAAAAAATCGCTTCCTTGAAAACCGTAAATTCTTCTCCAAAATCACATGTCCCTTTTTCTGTGTTTACAAGCCTATTTATAGAGTCTAAGGAAACCTAGAAACCCTCAAAATCGTAGAGTCTAGTTCTTATCCAACTAGGACTCTACTAAACCCTAATAAAATAACAATTTACAAAGTAGGGCTGCGGCTGCTTTGCTCTTCACACACGAGTGCGCTCGATCGCAGACCGTGTGCGCTGGATTGCACTGCGATCGATTGTCTTCTTGCGCGCACAAACGCAAGTGCGCTTGTTCCTTGCCTTGAGCACTCGAGCGCTAGTGTGCTCGATCGCAGATCCCCTGCACTCGATCGCTTTAATAGACTCTAGCTTTCCCAAGTTTGCTCTTTAAGCCCAATATTTCCATAAATGCTTATTTTTCTTCAAAAGACCTATAAAACATAGGAAACACAAAAATGAAATAAAATAGAATGAAATAACACAAATTATGAGCTTAACAAATATAAATTAAGGATAGCACTTATCACATCCCTAAACTTACATATTGCTAGTCCCTTAGCAATACGAAATTAAAAACTAAATGAAAAACAAAAAGATAAATCCATCTTTCGTGGGATGTACGATTGCATTTAGCGTATGTAACATGCCTTTTAAATCTCTAGGTATTCCCTAGAGGACGAGTGAAGTCTCGTGAGGGTTTTTCAGGAATGGTACCCACAAACGTTATGCACAGTTCATGTTATCCAAAAATTAATGTGTCACTCAAAACCATGATTTTCATTCATTGACAAGCTTAAAAAGATAAACTTCATCTTCACAATGTATTGGAATTTAAAGTCTAATCACTTACAACATGCAAGTTAAGGCATCACAAGTTCGAAACAGTGTAAAATGAATTAGCACAAGACTATGAAGCTTCCAAATAATTCTAATGTGCAATGTCTCAATATCTCAAGCTTCACTGAATTTCCCATCAGAATGAACAATAATGGCATCCTTTTCTTTTATTCTTTCTTCTATTATTTGCTCTGCAATGTTTAGTTCTCTTAAGCTTTCTAATTGACCCATGTAGTGACTGTTGAGCCAATGACTCCCAAACCAGATGGTTTTAGGGCATTAGGTGTAAAGACACCCTCAAGGACTTACTAACTCGAGTAAAAAAGGTTACGAAACTAAACTAGTCATAATTTTAACCAAATCAAATTTATTCACATTTTTACGTGAACACTCAATGCTTTGAAGCAAGAGGTCCAGTTACTCAGTGAAAAGCTTATCAATGATTTTTTATTTTTTATTTTTTTTTATTATGCCAATCCAATTTCACCCAAAATATAGAAGCATACACATCAAAACCACATGTCATACCCCACAAATCCTGTGTAAAAGTGCTTGTGTTAGAGCATATCAAACATATGAATTCTCAAATGCCCAAGGTAAGTAACCAAACTTAAAAATCATCAGATTATGTATTCAAAATTTTAAGCTCACCAATGAAATCAAATCACAATTTTTTTTCAGATCAACCAAAATTTTAAGACAACATGAACATGCTCTTTTTTTTTTTTTTTTTTTTTTCAAAAGAAACATATCAAAACTAAGGACAAGGTGTGTGTAATGGGTCTCCCATACCCCCAAACTTAAAGTACACATTATCCCAAATGTGTAGATATCATGGAAAGAGCTGACTTAAGCGATGAAGAACTGTCTGGATTAGCATAGCTCATAGCACACCCCCAAACTTGAACTGAAAGTACCTTTTGTCCCTGCAAAACACAATACTAAAGTAATACTGGGAAAAAAAAAAACCCAACAACAATAAGAAATGGAAAAACAAATGAAAACATAAAGGATAAGTTGTGGGGTACCTCCCATGAGTGCTAAGTTTTACGTCTTCAGCTAGACTATNTTTTTTTTTTTTTTTTTCAAAAGAAACATATCAAAACTAAGGACAAGGTGTGTGTAATGGGTCTCCCATACCCCCAAACTTAAAGTACACATTATCCCCAATTTGTAGATATCATGGAAAGAGCTGACTTAAGCGATGAAGAACTGTCTGGATTAGCATAGCTCATATCACACCCCCAAACTTGAACTGAAAGTACCCTTTGTCCCTGCAAAACACAATACTAAAGTAATACTGGAAAAAAAAAAACCCAACAACAATAAGAAATGGAAAAACAAATGAAAACATAAAGGATAAGTTGTGGGGTACCTCCCATGAGTGCTAAGTTTTACGTCTTCAGCTAGACTATGTGACCGCTCACTACTGTCCCCCATGTGGTGCCGAAGACGATACCCTCGCAGTTGGTGGTAATCGGTTTAAAATGGCCTTGAGCATCTCTTCTTGCGTATCAAAGCGCTTTTCCAGCCTGTCCATGCGCTGATTTGCCCAGAATGTGTCCTCCTGGTCCTCCCGTCTAATGTCAACTATTTCAAGCCGGAAGTAGGGCATCTCATCACATAAGAATTCATACTTTGTACGGCCCATGACAACAGGTACTTTCCCCCCACCCTGCTGAGCTGCAGGTTCCTCCACTTCCATAGGCTCTGCATCCTCCACTCTTTTTGCAACAGGGACTGGTGCCCTTATGCCTCTTGGCATCTATGACTGGCTTTGTTTCCATTGGTTTCTGCCAAATAATGAGTACTCTTTGATAGGTCCATCTTCAGGGGTGCCCTTTATGCCATTTTTCTTCAAGATATGAATGAATAGAAACTGGAACAGTAGCCCCCAATGAATTGGTAATGGTGGCTCGGCGTGCATGTACCCAGTCCCAAAACTTGTTAATTTGGTTCCAAATGATTGATAGGATGGAATACCAATGGCCTTTATGGAAGGCATACAATGCTTGAATGAGCTAGTCACACCTTTGAGTCTTGTGTCCCAATGGGCACACATTGCGCTGCAAAATAGAGTCCACAAGCCAGAGTTGTGGAGGCAACTTGGACCGGCTGCTAGCATTATCTTTTTCATCTAAATACTGCCCCGCACACATAACTTCAATTATTTTTGAAATGTAGAATGATTCCGGCTACTCCTCCAATTGTGCATCTTAAGGTGGGTGTTCATCGTTGCATTTGAGTGCAGCAGCAATATCTAAAGAGGTCACCTTAATTAGCTTGCCTTGAATGGTTGAGAACAAGACACCTTGCCTATTGTAGTCAGTGAATAGGTTCTCATAGAATTGCACAATCAGTCTTGTGTAGGCGGTGGAGGTGACAGGTTTGAATAGCTTTTTCAACCCACGACGTTTGAATTCTTGAACTGCTCATTGGGTTGCTTCAAAATTCTTGAAATCGCCATCGATGTTAAAAGTTGTCTAAAAAATGATCTCATGTTGCTCAAAAGTGGGACATGAGGACTGGGCTCGGGAGCCTGAAGCTTGAGAGGTGGAAGGAGTGGTCTTAGGCATCTTTGTGTGTCGGTCAGGATTTCTATCGAACAGTTGGTACGCAGCTCTCAACCCAAGTGGTGCAAAACCACTTCTAAAATTGCCCAACCCCCTGCAAAATAGTTTAGATCCAACAACAGAAGACAACTACAATCTGTATACACAAATTGTAGTTGGCAAACAGAAAAAACATGGGGAGATGGGGTGTGATAACAAAATGTGAAAAAAGAAAAAGGAGAAAAAGGGAAAAATTTAGGGAATGGAGGAATTGTGGTATAAGTGGGTGGGTAGTAGAGGCCTACGGTGGTGAGTGGTGGCCGGTGAGTGACAGTGGATGGTAGTTGGCAGTGGGTGAAAGTATGGAGAGTGCAGGTGAGGCGGGGAGAGTGCTAGAATGTGCACGGCATCAGGGGGAAAGGGATGGGGAAAGGGGGAGAAGTGACCTAAAAGGTGGTCACGTGACCCTCTTTCCCGAGAGCACTTGATCGCACTATAAAGTGCGATCGATCGCACTTGTGCATAGGTGTGTGTGCGCTGATGCGCTCACACACCTAAGGGCACACGACACTAGTGCGCCCAATCGCAATTGACATTGAAATTGTTCACTCTATCAGAATGCACGTGTAGGAGGTTTCTGCGCTTGATCGCACACAATGTGCGATCGATCGCAGTAACAGAATGCCAATTCCTATTGACTGATCTAGGAAATTAACTAAGGAAAACAAAATTTTTGAAAAACAACAATAGGAAAATCAAAATACATAAAATTTTAAAAAAATAAATAAAATTTACCACACTCGGTGGCCTCAGTATCACTGACCTCAATAGAGGCGCTTGAGACCCTAGACTGCTCAAACGCCTCCATAGTAGCTTCAGTGCTACTCTTTTAGGAGGGTGCAATTGAAGTCCACCAATTGTGGCTCAAGTGCTCTTGGTGCTGCACATTGGATAGTCTGGAATGCCAAATCATGTAGTGCCAAATCATCTTCTCTTGGTATAGAGTTCACTTCACTTTACGGCTTCACTTTGTGTCCATTCACCTTGAATGTTTGATTTTCTGTGGACTATGGACCTCCAAAGCTCCATGAGGAAACATGTTAGTGACAACACAAGGACCAAACCATCTAGACTTTAGCTTACTAGGGAACAGTCTTAATCGTGAATTGTAGATCAACACCTTTTGTCCCACATGAAACTCTTCCTAACCAGCTGTTTATCATGGTATGCTTTGGTTCTTTCCTTGTGAGCTTGGCGTTCTCATATGCATTAGCCAGTCACACATGCCAAGAGGCATAAGAGCGCCAGTCCCTGCTGTGGAAAGAGTGGAGGACGCAGAGCCTATGGAAGCGGAGGAACCTGCAGCTTAGCAGTGTGGAGGGAGACGACCTATTGTCATGGGCCGTACAGAGTATGAATTCTTATGTGATGAGATGTCCTACTTCTGACGTGAAATAGCTGACATTAGACGGGAGACCAGGAGGACACATTCTGGGCAAATCAACGCATGGACAGGCTGGAAAAGCGCTTTGATATGCAAGAAGAGATGCTTAAGGCCATTTTAGACCAATTACCACCAGCTGCGGGGGCATCGTCTTTGGCACCACATGGGGGACAGCAATGAGCGGTCACACAGTTTGGCTGAAGACATAAAACTTAGCACTCATGGGAGGCACCCCACAGCTTATCCTTTATATTTTCGTTTGTTTTTCCATTTCTTATTGTTGTTGTTGTTGTTTTTTTTTTTCTATTTTCTTTTCGTTTTTCCAGTATTACTTTAGTATTGTGTTTTGCAAGGACAAATGGTACTTCAGTTCAAGTTTGGGGGTGTGCTATGAGCCATGCCAATCTAGACAGTTCTCCATCTCTCAGGTTAGCTATTTCCATGATATCTACTCATTCGGGACAATGTTACTTTAAGTTCAGGGGTATAGGAGACACATTACACACACCTTGTCCTTAGTTTTGTTATGTTTCTTTTGAAAAAGAAAAAGAAAAAGAAAAAAGATGCATACGAGAACGCCAAGCTCTACAAGGAAAGAACCAAAGCATACCATGATAAACAGCTGGTTAGGAAGGAGTTTCATGTGGGACAAAAGGTGTTGATCTACAATTCACGATTAAGACTGTTCCTTGGTTAGCTAAAGTCTAAACTGTTCCCTGGTAAGCTAAAGTCACGATTAAAACTTATCAATCATGCTGCTTTTCATTGGCTTCTTGGCAAAACCCTACATTGGGCAGAGAAAGAAATACATTGTGTAACTAACATCATAGATGTTAAAGTCTTTCTACTGAAATACAGATTTTAGTAAAAATATTCACTCTAGGAACAGAAGCTTCAAATCCTTGAAATTGAGAAGTACAATAACACTTGAAGCTGCAATGTAAAAATCTGATTTTCAATGTCAAAGCCACATCTTCAAACTACCCCCTCCTTGAGTCAACCATCTATAAATACTTAAGTGTCCATGAGTAAAGCTAAGGGAGCCATGTCTATTGATGATAGTCAAATAGTGCATATTTGAACCCCTTAACTTATATTAGTTAGGCTCTTAGCTGTGTTATTTTCTGATGCTTTTGTTAGTTTTTGGTGTCTCAAGTGCATTGCAGGTTACTGACAGAAGAATGCGGTTAAAGGGGTGAAAAATGTGCATAATGAAGGAAGAATCCCCCAGCAGTGCGTTCGAACGCACCCACTACGTTCGAACGCACCTGCGCTCGAACCAGGAGTCGCGCTCGAGCGCATGTCCACATTAACTGAAACCCTAGCATTTCACGTTGAATGGCCGCGCCGCACGGAGCATGAAGCCTCATATGCGTTCGATCGCATATGCTGCGATCGAGCGCATTGCGTTCGAACGCACATGTTGCGTTCGAATGCACTCGTGATGACCTGTCAGCACGCGAGAAAACCTAATTCTTTAGTATAAATTTGTATTTTTTAATTGAAAACCCTACGTTGGGAGGCGCCGTAGAGAGCAAAAACACGAATTTTGTCGTGTCTAAGCCTTTGTGAACGCTTTTTGATTGTAAGTTTCGTTTCTTCATGTTTTCAATTGATTTTGACATGTCTGTTGTGATCATGAGGGGCTAAACCTTCAACTGAGGTTGAAGATGAAGCCTCGTCTTTGATGAACAATTGTATTCTTGTCATTTTATATACACAATTTGATGTTCTATATAGTTGTTCAAAGTCCCTCCATTGCTTGATTTATTGAGCGCCCTTTTTGATTTCATGCATTATTTTATATTCGGTGTGTTTTGTCTGGGGATACATTGAGTGATTGGATTGAGACTAATATCCATCGTGATCTACGGATACGGTGGATGATTTGATCTCAATTAAATACTCATTGTGATTCTTTAACGGACAGATTCACCGAATGATTTCATATGCATGTTCATGACTGTTGAACGTTGATCAAAAGTATTTTAAATTATCAATTGTGTATGTAAAATGCGAGAATAAATTGTTTGATTAGACGAGGTGGATTCGGAAACCTTGGTGTTTTTTTTTTACTTTGTTTGTTGTTTAAATTATTGTTTAATTTAGTTTTATCAAAAATTGCAAAACAAATTTTGAACTCTAGGAACTAGGTTAAGATAGGATTTGTTTGAATAGAAAAGTTGATTTTAACACAAAACATAATTCCTTGTGGATCGACCTCGCATTTTTACGCGCACTTTATTGCACACGATTCGTACACTTGCGAGTATTATTTTTGGTACAATCATCTATCAATGTGCAACAAAATTGATGATTGTTGAGCTTTTTGAAATCAAGTTCTCCACTATAATAATAACACAGCAAATTTCCATGTTGCCAGCAAAACAAAAATCCTACATCAAGTGGCAGTAAAATCCTCCAAAGAAAACTGAAATAGGTCACGTCACAGACTAAGAAATTTAGTTCTGATTAAAATCAGAAAGATGCTACAAACACAAGCCATCGTTAGGAATTACAGATCCATCTAAACAAATTTATACTCTAGCTACAGAAATTAACATACCTAAGTGTAATACCCCGAAAATTATTTCCCTATTTTAAAAGAAATAATTTAAGAATAATTCAGCCATTAATTTTATTTAGTGATTTTATTTGGATTTGCCAATGAGGAGATAATTGTAGGCTTTAATTTTCTGTAGTAGTATTAGAGGATTTAATTTGTAATTATCTTGTTAATGGTGTTAAACCACAAGAAGGAAAAAGAGAAGATAGTTTTATTGTGAATTTTATGGACATTTAGATAACTACAAACTCATATTTTTAACTTGACAGGAGGAACCTAAGTGAGTTTTTGGTCTCTCATGGGCACGTTGGCTTGTAGGTGTTATATAGCATGGTCCTCTCTTTTTACTCATAGACACATGGATGTATAAGCGTTAAGCCATGGAGACATATACAGGGGGGGTGCTCTTTCTCACAAGTGGTATACACTTGTCATAAGGAGGCTTAGCTAGATTATTGCAAGTGAGACAAATGTCCCACATACAGCAGTTTAGAGAAAGAAGAAAGGGGGGGGGGGGCATTTTCTCACTAGCTCACAGCTCAAATGAGCGTGAGATGAGGGAGAACCGAAAAAAGAAAAAGAAAAGCAAAGATGGGTGTTCATGCATGAAACCAGCGAGGGAGAGAGAAAGACCAAGCAAGGAGGGACAAGGCGAAAGGGAGAGAGAGCTGGAGGGAAAGGAGAAGAAAGAGAAAAGAAGGGAGTAGAAGAGGGGGCTGTTTCCCTCTAGCCCAGATCCGAGAGAGAGATTCGGAGGAGAGAGAGAGAGCATGAGTGAGAGAAAACTGCTGTATGGAAGAAGAGGAGAGAAGAAAAAGATGGGTTTCTAGAAAGTTCCGCTAGTCAGCATCAACAGCTCCGATCAATGACCATACGTGGTCCAAACGAGCTGAAATTTTGTAGGAAAGTTCATAACAAGTGAATCTCCATTGTGAACGGTGGAGATCGGATTTGGAGCAATCTGCAGTCATTTTCTTCCCTGTGAACAGTAGCTCCATTTTGGGTGAGATTATCCTCTAATTATTATAAGCTTGAAATCTGGATGATTTGTGTGATTTGTGATTTGGTCAGAAATTATGGTGTTTTAGTATGAAGTTAAATCCCTAAAATGAACATGGGGCTTTTATATATAGTGGATTATTATGCATCATTCAAGCTCTAGGTTGTTAGATTGATGGATTAAAACTCCAATTTTATTAATTATTGAAATATAGGCATAAACCCCAATTTTGCAGCTTGATTTACAATTAAGGCTTTAAGTGAATGAACAATAGGATTTTGCTGTTTGGAGAGGTTTATTATATGTAGAATGTCCATCGATTTTAGTTTGCTATGGGATCTATGGAAGTTGGTGCTTATTGAGTTTAGGTACTAATATGTCTTTTGATAATTAGAGGGATTGTTGAAAATGTTTCTAAGCGGTTTATACTAGGAGTAAGTTGCTACATTAAATGGCTTAGGAAGGGAATGCGAATATGACTAGATAAATGAATTGATGACTAAGGTACTTTTTACTTTACTATAGGAATTGTGAGTGGAAGGCAGAATCCAATTAAGGACATGCAATGCCAAGTAAGGGGACACAACACCAAAAAACCCCAATAAATTTTATTATAAATATTGGAAAACAAAAATGTTGGGGATTTTATGAAGAATCCACTTTCATGATTTTCAACTGTACTTCTTATTTTTAATGCAAAGTTTTATTCAATCATATGACATGATTTCAGAAATGTTACATATTACAATGAATTATGCATGGATGCAATTATGAATGAAAGAGCTCATAAAGGTTCCATGATATGTTATGCAAATGAAGATGAGCTTATAAGATGATATGAAATGTTATATGTCTCACCAATTACACGAATCGTTTGCAATAAAGTGGTTGTGCAAGTGCAAGTGCAAGTGTCGAACCCATAGAGAATCGTGTTTGTGATAATTAATTCTAATGCCTAAACTAATCATATCTTAACCTAGTCCCAAAATCAAACATGTGGCGTGCATAAAGTAAAAACTAAATTAAATGCAATAAAACAAAAAGATAAAAAATGTCCCTAATCCACCTCACCACAATTTATTCCACATATAGTCATGCTAATTCACACATCTATCAAACAATTAGGCTAAAATGCATATCCTATTCTCACGATAGTACACACACCCGTCGTACGGCCTAGCTCTATGCATGTTCTTTTGCCTTTACAAAATCTAGTCGAATCATTTGATGTATTAACCCATAAACGGTCACAACGGAAGTTGAACTGAAATCGAATCATCTGATGAGTCGTTGACGACAACGGATATTGGACTCGATTAAACCATCCGATGTAACCCTAATAAATCACAACAAATATTGGACGAAAACGATCCATAAACAACAACCAATCACAATCTTGTCACGAGATTGCGATTGAATCAAACATACATTAAATTAAAATGACAGAAAATACGAACTAAACATGAATATATAAACAAATCCATATTGAAGGAAATAAGAGACTAAAATAAAACAAATAAAAGCATTAAATGATAAAATGACGTTTAGATGGTTTTACAGTGATGAACAGGGAGGACTTATGCCACTGAGGGCGCCTCCAAGCATTTCCAAATGTAAATAAAAATCTATACAAAATATTCTATTTATAAGCAAAAATTAGGGTTGATGCTAGGTCATGTGCGCTCGATCGCATGCACTGCGCTCGATTGCGAAGTGTGCGATCAAGCGCACGTAACTGCTCTAGAATTCCACGGCGCAGGCATGAAGCGATGGCGACTAGGGCGACGCGCACTTCACGGGCTGACGAGGCATGCGCTCGATCGTGGCCTCTGCACTTGATCGCATATGCGTTCAATTGTTGGGTCTGGTGCTCGAGCACAGGCGCATTCGATCTTTGGCTCTGTTGGGCTCGAGCATAGTGCGCTCGAGCGCACTGGCGGGGACTCCAAATGTGCATTTTGGCCAATTCCACGCTTTTAACCGCAATTCGAGTGCAAGGACCTGTAAAACCACAAAACGCTAAAACAAACTAAAAGATTAGATACTAACAAGGCTTAACAAACATAAATTAAGGAGTCTGAATAAGTACTAAATGACACTCATCAAATACCCACAAACTTACATTTTGCTAGTCCGTTAACAAAACAAAAATGAAAAACACAATAAAAAGAACATAAGTCCGCTTTTGTGGGAGAACGATTACATTTAGCATATGTAACAAGCCTTTTAAACCCATAGGGATTCTCTAGGGGACGAGTGAAGCCTCGTGAAAGTTTTACAGGAATGATACCCACAAATATTGTACAATCATTTTATTCTCAACAATGCAACAATATAAAAACCATGGTTCTTATTCATGAGCAAGCTTAACCAAACAAACACCATCTTCACAATTTTCAGGGAATTATCAATCAAGCTACTAACATGGCATTATGAGACATTGCATGAATCAATTCTGGTGAAAGTGAAATTAGCACATAATTATGGGACTTCAAAACTAAACTTAATCATGCATGCTTCGACACTTAGTATTCATTAGACCACCCATCAGACACAAAAACCAAGCTTTATTTATTTCAGGATTTTTTTTTTTTTTTTTTTGGTAGGCTGTGCAATGCTTGACTCCATCAAACTTCTAAATGACCTATGTAACGAGCGTTGGGCCAGTGACTCCCAAACTAGGCGATTTTATGGCACTAGATGTAAAGACATCCATAGGGCTTAATTACTCAAGTCAAAAAGAGTTACGAAGCCTAACTAAACATACAATTACTTATCTGAAATTTTTCATCTTTTTACGCGAATACTTATTACTTGGCCAGGCAAGAGGTCCAGTTACTCAATGAAAAACTCAACTTATTATGATTTTTTTTTTTTAACAAATAAAGCTATCTTTCCAATGGGCTACCCAACTGCATCCAAGCTTACAAAACAAACATGACTAAACTTAGAAGTTATACCCCACAAACTACATGGCAATGTGCTCATGAAAATCAAATTGAAAATGTAATATCTTATGCTACCAAAGAAAATAACACAATTTAAATTTCCTTAACAAAGTGATCATATGTTCATCAAGTTAAGCACACAAAAGAAAACAAAACCATAATTTAAAATAAATTGTATAATTGAAAACAAAATGTGCACAAAATACCTCCAAACTTAAAATTCACAATGTCCACAATGTGTGGATGCAGAAAATACAAAAGTAGTGCAAGGGGGTAAAGTACTCGACACGTCATGGAGCTGGTGCTAAAGAAGCCCCTGAAACTGGTGGCAGCCTATCTAAGATGGCTTGCAGCATGGCTTGGGTCTCAAGCCTATCCTGTCGTGCATCTCTCTGTATCTCGGTGATCTGAAATTGCATGTCATCCAGGGTATCCTGCAAGGCATAAAAATCTAAAACCGTCTCCTCATACTCTTCTTCTTCTTCTTCATCAGCTGTGTCTAGAGTTGCTACTGGCTGAACTGGCGACTATGTTGGCTCTGGTGCTGCTGGCTCTTTCATGTCCATCATCTCTGGCTCGTCTGCAGCTCTGGCCTAATGCCCTCGAGGCATGTGTGAATAACTCTGATTCCACTGAATTCGGCCAAACTGCAGATGTTCAGTGATGGGCCCATCGTCCAAAGTACCTTTGATGCCCTTCTTTCGGAGCATGTGAGTGATGAGAAATGGGAATGGCAATCCCCAGCTTCTGGTAGTTTCAGCAGCTTGCTGGTGCACCCTTTCCCAGAATTTATACAACTGTGTCCAGATAATCTCGGGAATGGAGCACCAATTGCCTCTGTAAAATGAATACAGAGCAGTGAGGAATAGGTCCCGTCTCTGTGTTTTGTGTCCTAAGGGACACACATTCCTCTGCAGGACGAAATCCACAAACCAGAGTTGTGGAGGCAATTTGGACTTAGTGGTGGCATTCTTGTGTCGATCTGCAAACTGCCCCTCACACATGTCTGAGACAATATCCTCAATAGTGAGCATGGAGGGGCGGGCTATCCACCTGTCATCTGCCTTGGGCTACTTCGCACTGCACTTCAAGGCCACAGCTATGTCAGCTACGATCACCTCGACGTCTCGGTCGTCGATGGAAGATGAAAGAATGTCCGGCTGGTCGTAGTCATATTTCAAGTTTTCATAAAATGACCAGACCAAACGTTCATAAGTAGTGGATGTGACCGGCTTGAACAGCCGCTTCAAGCCATGGCGCTTCAACTCCTAAACTCCCTAACTTGTTGCGTCAAATTTTGAGAAATCCTTTTTTACTGAAAAAGATGTCTCCAACATCAGCTTTTGAGACTCAAAAGGGGGCCTGACTACCATGGCTTAGGTCCCAGAGGACCAAGAGGAGGAAGCCTAGCCTCTAGGCATGCTGGAAACTCGTTGGGTAATTTCGTTGAGCATGTGGTGGGCATCTTTAAAAAAATAAGGGTTTGAGAACCCCTATAAAATCCAACCCAACCCCCTGTAAAAACTAAAAATAACCAACACAAAATGACAAAGGCACAATCCGGAGATGGATTTGTGCCTTTGGAAGTTCAGAAATGGGGACAAAATGAGAATTTTAAGGAAAGTTGGGTTTGTGAGAAAATGGAAAAGAAATGGAAAAATAAAGAAATGGTTGTGATGGGAAGGCTAGCGGTGTCGTTTGGCGGTGGTGCGGAGGTGCTGTGGTTGTGCGGTGGAGGATGGGTGGTGAGTTTTGGTGATTTGAGAGGTTTGGGTGTGTGAAATATGAAAGAAAATGGGGGTAATGGTGTACGGCGCAGGGCTGAAATAAGGGTGAGAGGGAAGAAGGTGACCTAAAAAGAGGTCACGTGAGGGTTCTAAACGAGTGTGCTCAATCGCACTCAAGCAGAACCATGCATTGTGTGTGTTGAAATGGGCCACTGCGCTCAAACACACGTGAGTGAGTTTGAACACAAGCCCGTGTCTGCGATCGAGTGTACAGTGGTGCGCTCGATTGCATGGTACAGAAAATAAAAACAAAACAACAACAATCAACAAAAAAATTATAAATTTATATAGACAAACACAATATATACAGACAAAAGCAACAATAAACAATGTGATTTCCACACCCTCAAACTTAAATGACACATTGTTCCCAATGTGTCAAAAGATCTGGTGGATGAGGAACCAAAGTGAGCAAAGGCCAAGGCGTACCATGAACTTTAACACCCAAAACACATCAAAAACTAACAAGAAATAAAATAACAAAATATAAAAACAAAAAACAAAAAAAAAATAATAAGAAAAACAATAGGAGACTCAAAAATAAAGTGCGGAAAAAAATTAAAAAAAAAAAGAAGAAAGAAAACCGCGCCTTCCCCGCTCATATGGGTGTCCAACCAATCCCTTCCATCCTTTCTTCTTGAGAATTAAATATCCCTCTGGAATGATGTTCCACCATCTTATGTCGCCTAAAAGCTTGCTTCTACAATTTCTCTTCGGACCACGATTTCTAGATTTATGATCTTGTGTGCGTAAATCCTCAAAGATTGCTACATAAGATGGTTCTTCGAGACATTGAAAAGATGAAACTTGTGGTGAATGATATGTCTCGAGAGGGATTGTGATGAGGGAATGAGTTTCAGTACTCACTTCCTTGTCATTAGACGGATTTGGTGGGGGCTCAAATTGCTCAACTTGCTCCTCTTTTTCTTCCTCCTTGTTGTCAGCTTTTTCCTCACAAACAAGAGTGGTGGCTTGGACATGCTCATGATAAGAATTGTTGGGGTAATCCTCATCAATCATGTACTACTCTCTTGCCATCTCCTGACTTTGAAGTTCCTCTGGTTCAAATCTGTTGAATTCAGCGACTAGATGACTGAACTATCCTTCCAACCTTGCAATTGCTTCAATGTTCGCCACAGTGGCCTTTGTGATTTCTTAAGAAGGTTGGTTGATTATTTGCATGAATTCCTTAAGTGTGTCTTCTAATGATAGTTATTGTGACGCAGGAATGGTGGGTTGGCCGACTAGTTCCATGAATTCTTTAAGAGTTTATTCCAAAGAAGATTGCATAGGAGGATAGTCATATGATGGATAGGAAGAAAATTGGTTGTCAAACTGCGGATAATCAGGATGGTACAGTTCATCAACTTGGGGAGCATAATTTTTCATAGCATGAGCATGCCACGAAAAATCAGAATGGTTACTCCAGTCTGGGTTATAAAAATTTGAATTTGATTCAAATCCAGAACTGGAGAAACTGGTGTTCATCTGCTCAGGCGAAAAAATGGAAAATTGTCCCCAATATGGACAATCACCTAAACTATGGTAAGGGCTGAGTAGTGTGAACATGGTTCATATGGGTGAAAATTGGTAGGGTTTTGTGTCCTACAACTAGGGGAAACATCAAAATTATCGAACGGAAGACTCATGCTTCACCTAAACAGTTTAATATGCAAATTCCCACATGAAGCAATAACAATTACAAAAATAAAATAAAACTAACAAAAATTAAAAACAGCAGATAAACAGAATAAATAACAAGTACTAAATACAAACAAATAAACAAAAAAATAAAAAACTATACATAGCTGCCTCAGGTCTATTGGTGCTAACTGCGGAATTGCGCTCGAGCGCAAGATAGTGCGATCGATCGTAAGCAGCAAAATGTTGTAGTCTGTGCAAGTGCGCTCGATCTCAACAGAGGTGTGATTGATCGCACAAGCGCACTGTGCTCTGTCAGTCAAGGTACGCTCGCGCGCCACTGCACGCAATCGAGCGCGGGCACACACACAGCGCAGTAAATGGTGCAAGTACGCTCGATCGCAAGTAAACTGCGATCGATCGCACTCACAGAGAATGATTTTCTAGAAACTCAACAGAGAGCAAAAACAGCCAAACAAACACTGAGCTTTTTTTTTTTCTAAAATTTTTCTATACAAAAGCATGAAACAAATAAGATAATTGCACAAATAAAATAACTAATAAAAAAATAAAATTAATCTAAGCAAAAAAAATCAATTTCACAAAACAAACGACTCCCCGGCAACGACACCAAAATTTTGTTGTACCAAAAATAAGTACTCACCAATTACATGAATCGTTTTCAATAAAGTGGTTGTGCAAGTGCGAGTGTCGAACCCACAGAGAATCATGTTTGTGATAATTAATTCTAATGCCTAAACTAATCATATCTTAACCTAGTCCCAAAATCAAACATGTGGCGTGTATAAAGTAAAAATTAAATTAAATGCAATAAAACAAAGAAATAAAAATGACTAAGGTCCCTAATCCACCTCATCACAATTTAATCCACATATAGTCATGCTAATTCACACATCTATTAAATAATTAGGCTAAAATGCATGTCCTATTCTCACGATAGTACACACACCCGTCGTATGGCCTAGCTCTATGCATGTTCTTTTGCCTTTACAAAATCTAGTCGAATCATTTGATGTATTAACCCATAAACGGTCGCAACAAATGTTGAACCGAAATTGAATCATCTGATGTGTCGTTGTCGACAACGGATATTGGACTCGATTAAACCATCCGATGTAACCCGGATAAATCACAACGAATATTGGACGAAAAACGATCCATAAACAACAACCAATCACAATCTTGTCACGAGATTGCGATTGAATCGAACATACATTACATTAAAATGATAGAAAATATGAACTAAACATGAATATATATAAACAAATCTATATTGAAGGAAATTCAGAGACTAAAATAAAACAAATAAAAGCATTAAATAATAAAATGACATTTAGAGGGTTTTACAGTGATGAACAGTGAGGACTTAGGCCACTAAGGGCGCCTCCAAGCGTTTCCAAACATAAATAAAAATTTATACAAAATGTTCTATTTATAAGCAAAAATTAGGGTTGCTGCCAGGTTATGTGCGCTCGATCGCATGCACTACGCTCGATCTCACTGCGCTCAATCGCGAAGTGTGCGATCGAGCGCGCGTAACTGCTATGAAATTCCACAATGTAGGCATGAAGCAATGGCGGCTAGGGCGACGCGCACTTCGCGGGCTGACAAGGCATGCGCTAGATCGTGGCCTTTGTGCTCTATCGCATATGCGTTCGATTGCTGGGTCTGGTGCTCAAGCGCAGGCGCGCTCGATCTTTGGCTCTGCTGGGCTCGAGCGTAGTGCGCTTGATCGCACCTAGTGTAGTGACCAAAATATTTAACTAAGTATAAGTGGCTTAGTTAAAGGGTTAATTTGGACTTTGGGTCACTAGGATCAGACAGAATGGCATTTTGGAAATTTGTCTTCTGGTTTGTCTTTTAGTACGAACATACATTACTTTTTGGCGGACGTACGCTCTTGTCTTTTAGCTTGGACGTACGCTACTTTTTGGCAGATGTACACTGGGGGACCACCTGACATACGCTGATAAATAGTACATTGTACTCTGTGAATAGTACACCGGACGTACGCCAAAAGTATCGGACGTATGCCAAAAGTACCGGACGTACGCTACTTTTTGGAATACCCTCCGAGTAATACCTAAATGTACAAAACAACCTTTGGACCGCTGTGGAATAGTACCGGACGTACGCTACTTTGGCCGGACGTCCGCTGCTTTCTGGCCCTATAAATACCCCCTCACCCCCTTGCCCATTTCACACCTATTCTGCCCCTCAACCCCTCTCTTCGCCCCTAGGCCGCCAGTAGGCTGTTTTATGAGTGTTGTGAGGTTTCGTGAGTGTTTTGGTGCTGTCGAATGAGGAACTATTGAGGTTTTGCTTCAAGGAGGTAACGCTCGGTTTCCTTAACTTTTTAATATGTCGTTATACTGCTCGATTATAGTTCTATTTTTCTAGTTGTAGTTGTTAGCTTAGTTATACTTTATTCTTGCTTAGGCTAGCGTTTTGATAGCTTAGCGTTGTTGTCTTTGCATAGAGGCTTCGATCTGTGTTAAGAGGCCTTAAGTAGCCTTTGTTGACCTTAGGAGTCAGAGAATAGGCGGACAGTGGAGAGAAAATGAGGTTCTCCCCGAAAGACCTCTGAGCGGATGTACGGTCTCGTAACCGAACGTATGGCCCCGAGCCCGGACGTACGGCCAGAGTGTGACAGGAAAACCCTATTTTCACAAGCCGTCTCATAGCTCCTGTTTCCTTGGTGTAGAGTTGTGCTTTAGTTGAAGTAGAACTGATGATAGGTCTTTTCTCAGTATTCGAGGTTATGGAGCCTCGAGGGAATTACATGGAGGAACTTTAAGGCCCGGGTGAGTACAAACTCACATGGATGCTTTGTTGTTACTTTTCCTGCATTGCACATATTTTATATAGATGTCAAACATGCATATTTTACAACTCTTATGAAATACATTTTGGAACTACGGGTAACTCTCTTTTGTGAAAATGTGTGTCTGTTAACAAGATAATAATGAGACTTGTAAAACTGTGTATGTAAAATACATACAAGATAATTGCATCGTATGACATGGTACACCGGTACGTGCGGTAGTAATGGCCATGGGCTTACTATACATGTTAGCTTTATAGTCAATGTGTGCGTGTGTGGGGGCTTTGGATCCAATGACTCGTGACCAATAATGCAGCCATTCCCAATGGATGGTCACTATAGGACGGACGTCATTAGCGGTGTGGGCCACTCGGGGTCGGACCTGATCGTGCCGTTAGTGTTACGTACGGTATGTTTCATGCAATGGCTGGGGCACTGGCATTGTACTACAAGTCCCTCGGGACAGTGTCAACCCTGCTGAGAAGGGGTAATATCTCGGGTAGACCATATTGTTGAACTATTACTGTTACTCATGATTATAGCATATATTATATTATATATATCACCTGCATGATAACTGTTATCTCATAATGCTGTATGTATTTTATAAGTAAAAGAATCCACAAATTAATGACGGGTACGTCATGTGGATTTCTACTCACTAAGTCGTCGGACTTACCCTTGTGTTATTTCCCTTTTTTCTCCATATGTACGATTATGCTGTTTTAGATAGTGGATACCGTGAAGCATCCGGTTATTGTGGAGGATTCGATCCAGGAGATGCTTGAGGACTTATTGCAAACTTAAGCGGATACTCATGGTAACTAGTACTTTTGAGTTATGTTGTAAACATTAGGGCTTGATGCATGCCTGCTTGCATATTAAGGTTTAGCATAGATCCCTTGTACTTATGTTATAGTATGATTTCCGCTGCCTTAATGATCTTTGGTTAGATGCTCTGGTTATACTGATTAATGTTTATAGTATTTATTACTTCCGCTGCTTAGTATCATCTGTTTTTGAAAAGTAGAGGTCCTAGAGGTCTTGTTTGGAGTGATACAAGGTTAGGAGACGAACCGTTAAATTAATTACCAGTTAATTAATTCTTGGGGTATTACACTTAGTGCGCTTGAGCGCACTAGCGGGGACTCCAAATGTGCATTTTGGCCAATTCCACGCTTTTAACCGCAATTCGAATGTAAGGACCTGCAACACCACAAAATACTAAAACAAACTAAAAGATTAGATATTAACAAAGCTAAAAGCTTAACAAATATAAATTAAGAGGTCCAAATAAGCACTAAATGGCACTCATCACATATCACTAGTTTGTTTGTCAGCTAAGAAAACCGAGGAAAATAAACAAACCAAGTGTAAATCTTATTCTTACATGATCTTTTTGCATATCAAGATAATAATCCATCAACAATCAAATCGCAAATTAAGCCAACAATTCAACATTCTAATCACAGAAGCATTAAAAAATAATAATAAAAAAATTTGCT
>CM017326.1:11463651-11480384 GCA_006937295.1 Carpinus fangiana | reverse complement strand
TTTTTTTTTTTAGGGAAAATCAATATGATTTCATTAATAGTGGTCAAGAGCATAGAAGCTCTTACAATCACAGAACATACAGTTTTGCAAGATCATAGCCGAAGCTAAAAGATTACACGTCATAAAAGTCAAAAACATACAGATCTTACAATGAAAAACCAATCTATGCCGTCAAACATCCGCTATCCCAGCCCGATCTTCAGTTTATAGAACATATTTGCTAACACATACTCCTTCCAAGGGCAAAGGAAGCCATTTTTTAGGCATGAGCAAAACACTCACACCCAAACCATTCCCCTCTCGACTGAAAGCCAGAAGCATTATTCACATCCTCAGCCCAACGGCCAGGCTCAACTGAAAGCCAGAAGCATTATTCACATCCTCAGCCCAACGGCCAGGACCATAAAATAAAAACAAAAAACAAAAGTAAAAAACCTACAAGCAGCAGCGGAGGAGCACGGTATCATAGACATCCATTCGGAAGACACGTCTTGGCCGAAGAAGACGATCACATCTAATGTTGAAGAGACTATATCTAGATCTAGATCTACAAACTAAATCTAAAGCAACCCGTAAAAAACGGAGACCGGTAGAACCTATGGAGAAGACACCGAGCACTGCTATCGTGAAAGGGGAGGGGAAAAGGATCTAGATCTTCCCCCCTCTTAGAGAGAGGGTCTCTTGTTTTTTTCTCTTTGGCGGCTCCTGTCTAAACCCTACCTCCTAAACTTCCCTATTAAAAGAGAGTTTGAACTCAAATATGAGACAGAATGTTAAAAGTATTCATTAAATTGTTAAATTTACTTCTTTTTATCGGCTTAAACTTTTTGGACAACTAATAATTAAACAAGGTAGTCATGTTAATAACTTGGCATGCACCAAATTAAGAAAGATTAAAAAGAAAAAGAAAAAAAAAAAAGATTAGGATCATTAAATTTTAAGGATTAATTAATATATGTACTTACCTGGAATGCCATAGCAATTTTTCTTGCTACATACTGATTTTTTGAGTTGCCAATAATAGGAATCACAAAGACAAAGAAGTGCCACGCTTTCAAAACCAAAACCATTAATTATTAAATTTAAGTTCAGCTACTGTGCCCACTTAATTAATTCCTAGACAAGGAAATGTGTGGTTAGCAACAATATTGTTTATAGCCAACGACTTCTACTACCTCACAGCAAGAGTAATGATGAAGCAAAAAGGGACCTCTCGGTCTCAATGTCTCATTCTCCGTATAAATGGGAATTAATGCTTTGATAATAACATGTCTAAGAATGATAAAGAGAGAGAGTTTATCTTGATTTTTAATAATAATAATATGGGGAAAATACACTTTATCCTCTGAACTATCTACCCATTTGCACTTTTAACCCTAATATTTAAAAAGTGACACTTTATCCTCCCAAATTTCCAAATTGTTGCAATTAAACCATTCTGACTTTCTTTTCCCAAATTGTCCCCATAAAAATTTAAATAAAAAAAATTAAAAAATTAAAGGGTGGCCGGCCACCCCTTAATTTTTAATTTTTCTTTTTAAAATTTAATTTTTAAATTTTTAACTTGGGATGGGGGCATTTTGGAAAAAAAAAAAAAAAGTTAGAATAGTCGAATTGCAATAATTTGGAAGTTTTGAGGGATAAAGTGTCACTTTTAAACATTGGGGTTAAAGTGCAAATGGGTGAATAGTTCAGAGGGGTAACATGTCTTTTCCCCATAACAATATTATTATTATGATTGGACTTTAAGAAATTACCCAAAAGATGGGCTAAACGCATGACGTGAAATGTCAAAATACGAGAAGAATTTGAGGTGGATTACATAAGGTAGGCTACATACATGAAATGTTAGACTTCATTCTCCTAACCATCTCCATATATATCTTTTTTAAATTTATCATTGAATATGTAGGACCCAATGTAAACTTACAAATTTAATGATAAATTTGAATTTACTTGAAAAAAAGATGGTTAGGAGATAGGTGTACAGAATGAGGCCTAGCATTTTTCGCTGACATGCTGCTATATACCAAACGAAAACTCCTTATATTACTCAATTTTGCCATCGGTTAAATATGGTCAATCTTCCAAGCTTGCAAAAGAGGACATACAAGCATTCATATCCGATTCAATAAATTTTAATTAAATCATAATTAAAGGTGAAAAAAAAGGTCGTATATCTTAAGTCTACCACCAGGGTCCACGGGAGAAATGTTAGGTTTCATTCTCCTAACTATATTTTTTCAAATGGATTTAAATCTATTATTGGATTTGTAGGTTTACACGTTAGTCCTATATATTAATGGTAGATTTAGGCTTTGTTTACTTCGACGTAAAATAGTTTTCGTCGGAAAATATTTTTAGAAAAGTCATTTTTCTTGAAAATATTTTCTGCCAAAAACATTTTATGGCGTTTAGCGCGTGCACGGAAAATCAAATTTTTTTTGGGTTAAATACTAAAAACCCCCATAGGGTTTGAAGTCTTAATTTTTTTGCCCTCTACGTTTTTATTTCTATCACAGGAGGTACCTATAGTTTTCATAAAGATGGAACGACACGTTAGCACCAATCACATTACGCCACGTGTCCTATAATTAATTTTTTTAAAAAAATAATTAAAAATACTATTTTTTTTTTTTCAAAAAAAAATTAAAAAATAAAAATTTCTACCCATTATAGTTATAAAACAAACTCCTCTCCAACAAGACCTTGGACTTGAGACCATGATTGTTTGAATGTGAGTGCCGCAGATCGAAGGATTGTACATGGAGAAAGACACTATGTGTGTGTTGAAGGTTGTTGGATAAGTTGATCTTTGAACTGTGGTGTTCTCGAGCGTGAATATTTGGCGAAGGGAGGGGGAGAAGAATAATGCATTCCCTATCTGCATGCAACGAGGACAATAGGCTCCAGTAAAGATGCTTTAATTTGCCTTTAAGACCTAATCTATCCAGTTAAGGCATTAGACTTAGACTTAGTCAAGAAGGAAGATAACTCAAGAAGCAGTCTCTTGGGGTGGTTTCGGCCACCCCGAGCTTGGTCCGGTCCCAATCATGTCCCGGTGGAGTCCTGGGCAGGTCTCGATCAAGTCCCAAGCCCGGTGAGGTCCTAAGCGAGTCTAGATAGGATCCATCGATTTGAGAATGAGATGCTCAAAGTTGAAAATGGTTTACGATTTTCAAATCCGTAAACCATTTTCCAAAAATTAAAGAAGAATTTTCAGTCAAAATGAAATAATTTTTCATTAACCACTATTTTACGTCGCAGTAAACACCGTAAATTCAGAAATTATTTTTTGGAAACCATTTTACGACGAAATAAACAGAGCCTTAAAAAGAATATGCATGAAAATAGTTGATATATAATTAGGAGAATGAGACTCAACATTTCTTGGGTCGACGGGGCCAGGCGCTCTTTACACGATTGGTCATGCCCATTTGACAAATTCAAATGCTAAATAGTCTGCTACATAGAAAAATGGGCATTGGATATGTGCCTTCTACCATGACAAGTACTCACAAATGTTGGCTCATTTAATTGTTGCCCAATTCTTCAATAATGGCGGTTGATGGTATGGTTGTTACTTCATATCAGCCTCCAACATTCAATGATGATGGAGCATATTACTTACCAAATTTAGTGATGAGGTGGCAGTACGATAGAATATATTTTATGGGGTGCAATTTTGAATATTATAAAATATTTTAATTTTTTTTATTGGATACTACTTAATTTTTAAATGAGATGATTAAAATTTTGATCTAACAAATGGAATAAAAAGGGGATCATAAATTCGTGTTGCAAAAATAATAAAATATAATATTGAAAGAGGAATTGTTAAGAATATTGAGTTGCGATTTCTCATCAATTGTTGACTCTCTACAGTTGTATTGAAGTGACAATAGGACATAACTCTCACCTCTTTTATCTTTGTGGGAACAGCTGACAAAGAAATTAGAGCATATCTGTAACGCTCTACGGTTAAGTTGAATAGACAACCAGACATCACAATAACTCTTTTTTATTTGGTGGAAAGATGAAATTACTCTGGCTTAACCCCAATACAAGTTAATGCAAACATTACTTCAAGAGTCAACCGTGAAGTCAATTATACCCTTCCAAACAAGTTGACGATAGCCTATCAGGCATATAGTGTCAACCCTTTAATGGTAAGATTGATGGAAGATGATGTAGCGGAAGGCCTTAACAACAATCAGAAGCACCCGCATCTTTTGACTAAAAGATAAAATAAGAAAGAAAGATAAAACTTTGCATAGTATTTGAGAGAATTTTTTTGACTTGATAATAATTCAATTATCATACTCGCTCAAGAGTAAATCGGTTTTTTCTTAAAAAACCGGTCATTGATTAGTCATTAATTGCGTTAATTATACTCTGACGGAAACAAAGATGTTACCATGTTTTAGTTTATATAAATTAAACTAAATTCAATGGTCTTATGTTTTAATTCATCTGTGTATGATTGTGTCATTAAATACATATTCAGTACACTTAAAAAAAAAAAAAAAAAAGTATATGTTCAATAATGTACTGGTATATAACCTTTAGTATGGCTTTTCGTTAAAAGATCGATGCATGATAAATTTTTTCACATAAAAAGTAAGATGAGGATGCGTTTAAATTTTAAAACTAAATTATAAAAAGGAATCATGCGCATAGTGCGGGTTATGTGCTAGTATTATTTAAAACACAAGTTCATTTTATTTAAAGCCTATAATTGGCTTCTTCAGGTTTGTTTGTTGACTTTTATTTTGGCCCATAATTGGCACTCTTTTAAGGCATGACTTTGCTTCATATTTCCCTATGAATGCATTTTAAAAATGGTTTTGTGATTTTAAGGCCATGTTTGCTAAAACAATTAAAACACAAAACACTTTTCCAAATATTTATAACACCTTTTTATAAGTGTATGTTGAGAAAACATGGTTTTTTTTTTTAGGTTTGGCGGCTAACTTATCATTTAAAATAAATAAATAAATAATAGATAGAGGTGATAGCACAATCAACCCTAATGGAGAAGGGAGGACGGAATGCGAAATGCCATCACGCAAACCACCCCAACTAATTAAATAAAGGTGGTTGCACCACCAGTACTCCAAGAAGACATAGGTGATTGCACAACCAACCCTCTCCTCAGTGGAAGAATTGTGTCTTGTTTGGATGTTGGAGGTTGACAATCTTTTTGCTTTGGATTGGGGTCTATGCCTATGCCCTCTTTGCATACAAAACTTCATTCTATATATCTTCTTTTTGGGTTTTGGTTAGAATAATTAACTCGGGAAGTTTCTGACAGATTTGCTACCAAAGGCCAATATCAATATATCATCAAATAAAATCGAGTAAAATTCAGTAGAAAAATTAGAAGTCCTTTACATGCATGTTGATGAAGGTCAATTTGAAACATACAAATCAGTTGTTTGATGTGCTTACGTTAAATATGATATTGTTGAGTATTTGCATTAGGTTAGATCTCATTTAATTGAGGTTAATCCCAACAAGACTATAAAATCAAGGGAAATATTGATGCCATCAAAAAAAGGGAAACATAGATAGAGGTATTATGATCTTATTTACCAAGCACTGAAGTGGGTAATCTATTAATTAATAAACAAGCAATCTCAAAGTCATATGACCAATATTTTAGTGGAAGAGGAAGGGCTAGAGTTGTTTCTCCGATGTGACAATGGTTCCTTCTCACAGGCCTATTTAGGTGTGTGGATAGGAAAGTCTATGAGATATACCCCATTGACTAAGCAAAAGTTCCAAATTAAATGATAGACAGCCACAATAAAATAAAATAATAAATAAAATAAAAATATGGGTAATTATCATTTCCCCTATGAACTACCACATGATTACCATTTTCCCCCATGAACTACCAACTTTACATTATATCCCCCATGAACTACCATTTCATTACAAAAACTCCCATTTCGTTAGTCAAGGCCGTTAAGTCGAACGGTCAACCGTACTGTTCACGACATTATTCACGATTGACAGCACTATTCACAAGTACTATTCGCCGACTTAACCACTTTGACTGACGGAATAGGGTTTTGGTAACAAAATGGTAGTTCATGAGGGGTGTAATATAAAGTTGATAGTTTATGGGGGGAAATAGTAATTGTGTGGTAGTTCATAAGGGAAAGGATAATTTCCCATATTATGAACAAATTGCAATATCAGATTCATGAATGAGATAGTTTCATTTGGAAATCGAAAATAAGCTAGCAGTTCCATCGATGTGTAGAACATTATTACAAACCCATAATAAGCAACTTCTAATAAGGCGATTCCCATGACAGAATTCACCATCGGCAGTGGTTCAGTAATAGTATGAAGATAATTTATATGTGGTTAGGCACGTACAAGCTAGGAAGTCAATTCAAAACTCGAAATAGGAATTACAAAATGGAAATCACTCACTCTTGAATAGTATTAGTCACCTTAGATCCTACTAATATCTTGGTGAGACTCGGTCAGGCTATGACTTAATTGGTCTTGAGTGAGTGCATGTGGTTCTTCGCCGTCTAGGCCCCTCCTGAGCAATTTTCAGGAATGCAGTTTATTGAGTAATTCATTTTTCTATTTATATGCTTAATCACTAGATGACATTGGTTTTTAAGGTTTCATTGAAATCGAGAAACGTATACCACATAAAAAGACAATTCTTTCAATTATATTAAAAAATTTATTTTTAGTTTTTTATCTTTATTTCATGTGATTTTGTTCTTCCATTTTTGTTTTTTTTTTTCCCCTTAAATTTTATACTGATTTATATATATATTTTTTTATTTAAATTGATTATTTTTCTTTGGTAAATTTTACATTGAATTTAGGGAAATGATAGTGAGAGAGAGTTTTCTATCATTATTTTTGGTACGAGGTATGACTATTTTTAATACGTTGATGTTTATTGAGTAGTTTTTTTTTCTCCTTCCTATGTGTTCTAAAAGTAGTTCATTTTACATTATATATGTTATTTCATTCTTTGGTTTTTTTTTTTTTCCTTATATGTTGTTCTAATTTATATATATATATATATATATATAATTCAAATTGATAGCACATATTTTTCTTTTGTAAATTTTACGTTAAATTCAAGGAAATGAAGTGAAAATGAGGTATGATGTATGAATTTTTAGATTATGTTGATGTTTTTGAGGGTTTTCTTTTTTTTTTTCTCTCTTCAATTCAGTTTGTCCTAAAATTAGCTCCTTTAGGTTAAATATATGAAGGATAGTCAAAAAAAACTTTATTTGTAATACGTTTTCCTATACCTCTAAAACTAGGAAAAATATAGAGATTTATTTCATGTTGTTTTGTTTTTCCTTATTTTCTGTTCTAATTTATATATTATTTTTCACAAATTTCTTATTTTTCTTTTGTAAATATAATTGACTTTTCTTTTTTTTCTTTTTTTTTTGTATGTGTTCCAACATTCCTTCCACGATTTTTTATCTCTTTCTTTTATGAAAGAGATAAAACTACTCCTATTGGAATAAATATTTTAATATGTTTTATGGGTCTTATGTTTTAACCCATTTCAAATTTTTGTTTTTTTTTTTTTTTTTTTTTGTGATTTAATATTATTTTTTAATGTGTTTAAATTAAAATTAATTAAGTCTCTTATGTTTTAACTCATTCCAGGTTTTCTTCTTGTTGTTTTCTTTTTTTCTTTACACTTCTTTCCATTTTAAATTACACATATGGGAATTTTTTAATATGTTTTAATTTATATGCATTAAAACTAAAATTACATACGGTTCTTATGATAGTATATTTTTATGTAATTTATATATTCATTCAATCTTATTTGTAATTGTGTCACTATGTTCAGCAATATGCTGTTCTATAACCTGTATTTTTTTTTTTTTTTTTTTTATTATTATTGAAATAGGCATGATAGATTTTTTTACATAACTTTTTTGACTTGTTATAAAAAATAGGGAATTTATATCTAAACACCTTGGGTAAGCACTCCAAAAAATTTTAATCCTTAAGTTTTTTTTTTTTTTTTTTTTGGTGACAATTTACTTCCTGGGTCAATCGAAATGACAATAAAATTTCTGCCGTCAAAATTTTTTAACAGCCGTTAGTCTAGGTCAAAACGCATTGTTTTACCTCATTAAAATATTAATTTTTTCATTTAATTTTAAAATTTAAATCTAAAAATTAAAAAAGTTAATAATTTTTTTTAAAAAAAAACCTAGGTGGCCGAACCACCCTGGTGGTTCGGCCACCCCCTATGGCCAAACCCTCAAAATTTTAAAAAATTAATATTTTAATGAGGTAAAACGGTGCGTTTTGACCTAGACTAACGGCTGTTAAAAAATGTTGACAGCAGAAATTTTATTGTCATTTCGATTGACCCAGGGAATAAATTATCCAAAAAAAAAAAACTTAGAATTAAAAATTTTTGAAGTGCCCAAGGTGTTTAGATATAAATTCCCTAAAAATATAATAAAGACGTGTTTTAAGTTTTAAAATTAAATTATAATATATAATTCTGCTCGACGCGCGGTTTCTGAGCTAGTAAGAACTAATTAAGGAGACAAAATTATCAACTACTTGTCACTTTTTGGGAACACCGTAAGAAAGAACCGAAAATATGGTTTGTGTTAAAGCAAGCAGGAGTAAAAAGGCAACCGCAAGAAATGAAATCAAAGCCCAAGGACTGTTGAAATAGTTGTGTCTCAATTTTGCTATCCACACATTTTGATGTCTCCTCCGATGCTTGTTCAAATTGTTGAAAATTTGAGCATAACAGAAGCTCTGGATATCACGACATAGTGACCAAGCTTGTTAAACATGGTGGAGACAAATTCATCATCAACCAACCCATTATATTTTCAATAATTCCTCATCGATGAAGTAATGCAACGTCCTTTGGAGAGTTGATGAAACAATACATGAAGGTCACATAATATGTGACGTATTTGGGATGATTATTTTGACTATATTGCTCATATGCTATCAAATTTCGAAAGATATATAGATTCTGATCGATCTTCTTTTTTCAAAAGTTGAATGTCCATTACCCCATCATTGAACTTGTTAAATATATTGTTAAATATATTATAGAGAACGGAAGGAGAGAGAGAAGAGAGAGAGCGGAAACATATAATAGACTACATTGTATTGAGCAGCTTACTTGGAATGGATACAAGAGCCTCCTTATATAGGAGGAAGAGAGGAGCCTTAGCTTCCAATCTTACCAATGTGGGACAAACCCCACATATACACTAACATCCCCCCTCAAACTCAATGTGTCTAAACATTAAGGTTTGAAAACAAAAGCATGAATAAAAACATAAAAGAAAGGGAAAGAAAAATAACCTAACATAAAATAATATTCTTAACATCCCCCTCAAACTCAATGTGTAAACTTGAGTTTGGGTCAAATAAAAATGAAAAATGAATTCGCCGAAAAAGCTGCTTATGTCGAAAAAGTTACCGAAGTAACGCCATAAAAGAAGAGCTTGGTTCACTTTGTTGTAATTTGACTTTGAAAACCATATACTAGTAATGAAGAAACTTGCATGCCTGAAACCCATGGACCGTCTCGCCTGGTGGGCTGAGCTAAAATCTGACCCAAAAATTCTAACTAGTATATTGACTCGGCCGGTTGAAGAGGCTAATCATGCCTGAAACCCATGGACCGTCTCGCCTGGTGGGCTGAGCTAAAGTCTGACCCAAAAATTCTAATTAGTAGATTGACTCGATCGGTTGAAGAGGCTAATCAGTAGAGAGAAAAAGGGCTGGTTAAAAGAGGCTAAACACGCCTGAAACCCTTGGACCATCTCGCCTGGTGGGCTGAGCTAAAGTCTGACCCAAAAACAAATTCTCACTAGTAATGGATCAATAGCCTAGAAGAGGCTGCAGTGTCCGGTGATGGCGGCATTTGACAAGGCATAAGTGAGCCAGTTGAAAGGGGCTTCTTTGGCCCAAAAAAAATCATCTGACCTGAGAGTGCCTACCGCAAGAAAAATGAACCGGATTGAACTGCACCAAAGAAAAAAAGGTCGTGGAACCGAAATGACCAATGCATGAATTGACGTGAACCGCAAAAAATGCCTAAATTTGGAGAAGAATCTTATTTTCTGCCATATAAAGATGCCAAAAGAAAAAATAGACCAAAAATTTGAAATCAGGACGAAAAATTAAGTCGGAAACACCTGGTCAACTTTTGGAGTCCCGGTCAAAGTCAACGGTCAACTTTTGAAAAGTCAAAATCAATAGTCAATGTGATGACGTGGCAGACGTACTGACTTAGGGCTGACATGGCATTCTGAACAACTTGCGTAGGGCTGACGTGGCTCGCTGATGTCGAGGAAGAAGACCCAGGCGCGTGTAATACACGCGCGAAAGAGCTAGCTGCGCCGGAGGCGCGTGGATCCCACGCGCATAAGCTTCCACCGGCACATGGAGGCGTGTGTGATATGCGATGGGGGCGTTCTTGGCAGGGATATGACCGTCGTCACTGGATCTATAAGGTGGACCGGCAACCTTCCTGATCCGGCCAACGTGGCGGCGCGTGACGGTTCTGCAGTGGCGCGTGGGCAAACGGCAACAACTTCTAGCCGCGCGTGGAGGAGCGTGGAGGTTCCGATAAGGCTGTGCTCAATGGATCTAGACTCGTCTGGCCCAGATCTGTTGATTGGCGTGATTACCGAGGCTATTGGCAGCAATAGGGTGACAAAACTAAAATTTGACAAAAAGAAAAACGCTAGAACAACGTTTATTAGAGGCCACAGAAAAGTGGCTCTGATACCATGAAGAAATTCATGGGCCTAACTCATCTCATAAAACCGGTCTTACAAGAGAGGGTTGCCCATTCTTTATAAAGATGCCCAAGGTCTTGTCCACAGGCAATGTGAGACTATTTTCTCAACACCCTCCCTCACGTGCAGGCCAGTATTTTTTCTGGTCCTTGTCAAGGGGTAAGTAGTGTGGGGCACATTTGTCCTGTGGTAGGCTCTGATACCATGTTAAATATATTGTTAAATATATTATAGAGAACGGAAGGAGAGAGAGAAGAGATAGAGCTGAAACATATAATAGACTACATTGTATTGAGTAGCTTACTTGGAATGGATACAAGAGCCTCCTTATATAGGAGGAAGAGAGGAGCCTTAGCTTCCAATCTTACCAATGTGGGACAAGCCCCACATATACACTAACAGAACTTGATGTAAAACCCACCACTTCTCTCTAGCTACTTGAATTTGACTCCAGACTCTTGATGCTATGTGTCACTAGGTATATAATTCCACTCTTTCTCATCTACAACATTCCCACCTGTACCATTCAACATCTTGAACATCCAACCGAATTGGAAAATTGGGTCACATTCAACTCTTAGATCCTTCTTTGCGAACTTGCGAAACAGCTCAATGATGAAACACCTATCAAGAAGCAACATTTCTATGAACTCATCAATGGTTAGGCTAACGGGTTTGGCATAGTATCTTCGAGCTCTTCCTTCCAATTCTCTCATTGCCTTAATGTATCTTTCCACACTGCTTTCATTTCTCCTTAGAAGAAGTAGTTGTAAATAGCGCAATTTGTGCTCTTCCATAAGCATCAAATCGTCCTTGCTGCGGTGCTAAGGACCAATGGAAATCAGTGCAGGTTAGTATGCTCTCTCATTTACGTTGCGTAACTGGGTATACACTCTAAATATACAAGAGTACTCCGAATTATTTGGAGTCAAACGAGCAAGCTTTTCATCAATATGAATGAGTAAAAGATCAATTCCATCAACAGGCCTCATGTTCTACACAAATTGTACAAGCCTCTGTTCCAAATACATTGCACAAAACCAGTCACTAATGTTAATGAATTTCAAGCTGACAATTACATATCCATTTACTAATAAAATCAAGGTGTTCAAGTCCAATATCACCTACCAGTCAGTTTAGTTTTTTCTTTCCTTCTTGCCCTTTTTCTTACTTATACAACTTGGGTGCTGAAGACTCTGCTCACTAACATTTAAATTTTCCCACCATCTTAGAGATACAATACAATAAGTTTATTGAATAGCTAATTAGTAATTCGTAATAGGGTTATAGCAACCTATTTATTTCACTTTCATGGTTGTGGGATGGGAAGCTCCATCCTATTTTCTTCAAAACTGCTTATTTCAATTACATAACATAATACAACAAGGTTTTTCAATAGTTTACCAAGGTTGAAAAAGAAAATAAAATGGTAGAGGACTGGATAGCGGGTGCTAGGGTATTGCAGCACCAATATGATCAATTTAAATCATGATTCTCTGTTGAAATGGAGGGTGAAAGTCAATATGAGAACTGAAAACTTTCTAAAGAGGATCTTACAGAAACATACATGATATGATATGTATGAGCAATTTGAGCTGAGGACTGAAATTGAAATTGCTTCCTCTAGATTCTGAAATATAAACACGACCATGGAGATTACCCAATCTCAGAGAATCTCTAATGACTACAAGTATAATAATCTCAAGATTTCTCTCCCTGAATTCTAATTACGATTAACTTTTGACTGTAAACATCAATAGGGAAACCCATATTGCCAGAGTGAAATACTATCGTCTATAGTATTTTTAGCATATTAGACAAGAAAAAAATCGCAAGCAAGAAAAAAAAAAAATGAAGAATTGAAGAGTAATGGAACTTACTTGTTTAAAGACTGACCGTAGATCCCCTCTGCAGATTGTCTATTTTCCTTTAATCAAAACGTTATATATATATAATGTTTGCCCAAATGAAGCTCATATTGATCCAAATAAATTTGGACAAAGGACGACCTCAGCCATGACGCGTATCTGGATGGCAAAACTCTGTTTCAAAATAAGCAGAGAAATCTGGGAAGACAAAGAAAAAGGGTCATATATTGATTGTAATTATCATGGGGAAACATAACAGTCACTTAATCCAGTTAATAAAAGTTCATTGTTGCCTTGTTTCTAAAAGAATTTTGCTAGCTCAAATAGGGGCTTCAAAACAATGAAGGGACAATGCTCATGACGTGTGTATACTTAATAATTTTATTAGAACATTTTGGTGTGAGATAAATAATCAATTTGGGATGTAGCACTCAAGGCAACACATTAACAACCCGTCAAGTACCGTTATGGAACTTTAACTTTGTAAGATGTTACAATCTCTCACTCTCAAGTCCATGACGTCCTTGTTAGGGCACATGTCATTTTGTAGTCTTCCGGTATCACATGATATTACTAATTAACTTGGCTCTAATTCCATAAATGTGACGCCTCAGAAGGACTAGTTACAATTAAAGTTCCTTAAAGATTATATAGCCTAATTTAACTTAATAAGAAACCCATGAAACACCTTTATGATCCTCCCACTAATATGAGACTTAATTTTCTAGTGTGTCACAAGATGTACATTCAGTCACAACCTAGCAACCCATAAGCCACTTTGCAAGAGTTCTCTTTGTTAGCAGCCCTCCATGGCCGCTCTTGTTCTCTTGATGGGTCGAGTCATTTTTTTTGACTTATTTTCGACGGTTTCTTGGGTTTTTGATTGGGTTGCCTACGCATTCGTATTTCGCCTTTTTTTTTTCTTTAAATAAATAAACCTACGAGTTCGTTCTCCACTAGAATTCAACAAAAAATTATTGTAGCTTAACTAAAAAAGATTCCAAAAGCATCACTACTAAAAAAAAAACGTTTAATGACGCTTGGAATTGGGGTACTTTAATAAAACGTCTCTATAAAGGGACGTTTTAATGTGTAAACGCCACTATTTAATTAATTAAGGACACTTTCTATTGAGGCGCCTTTAATTCGGGACGCCTGTTAGGTAGGCGTCCTTAATTAGGGGCGCCTAACAATCAAACGCCCTTAAATAAGATCTCAATTAAATTAATTAATGACACTTTATATCCAAACGCCTTTAATTCGGGGCGCTTGCTAGTCAGACGCCCTTAATTAGAGTCACCTAACAGTCAAGCGTCCTTAAATAAAATCTCAATAAAATTAATTAAGGACACTTTTTATTTAGATGCCTTTAATTCGGGGCGCCTGCTAGTCAGATGCCCTTAATTAGGGATGCATAATAATCAAGCGCCCTTAAATAATATCCAATTAAATTAATTAATGACACTTTCTATTTAGATGCCTTTAATTCGGGGTGCTTGACTATTAGGCGCCCTTAATTAGAAGCACTTAATGATCAAATGCCCTTAAATAAAATTCTAGTAAAATTAATTAAGGATACTTTTTAATAGGCGCCCTTAAATAAGGGTGCTATGTTGAAAAGCGCCCCTTTTTTTTTTCTTGTTGGCCTCTCAAACACATTCCTCTCATCTAGTCACCTTATCCCCCTTCTGCACAATACCAGGAGTGAGAGAGAGTGCAGAGAGCTAGAGACAGAGAGAGAGAGAGAGAGAGAGACGGACAACATGAGAGAAACAGATGAGACAGAGAGAGAACGATTCAAAGTGGGTCGTCAGAGCGAAAGGGCCCTGTCCATCCGTATTATTTATTTAATTGGATCTTTTATTTTTTCTGATGAAATGATATGTTGTTCTCTTCTCGGTATTCAGGGCCTTAGGAGGAAGGTAGAGAGAGCAAGGACACTAAGCTCGGTTGCTGTATGTCAGAGGATTGCATTGAGACCTATTGCGGCGGATTTGGCCAGCTCGTGAACCCCTTGCAATGGCCTCAGCTACGAAAAAAATGACGGTGTCTGGATCTTTCTGTGTCGATGACGCCCTTCCTTCGTCGTCTATTTCTTCCATTTCCAGAGCGGCGGCATCGGCGGCGTCAGCTCCGGTATCGGCCTCCGCCGGAAATGCCCCGCAGGATTGAACCGTGGCCTCCACCGATCACCGCGATGATCAGCTCGGCAAGAAGGTCACCATGGCGTCCATGATCCGCGCCGTCAATTCGCTTCCTGAACCTTCCACCAATGCCTCTTCCAAAGGTTCTTTCTCAGTTTCAGTCTCTGTCTCTTTATCTGTCTCTCTATGTATCTCTATCTAACTATATACATGTACATGTATATACACTCTTTTTCTTTTTTGTTATTTTTGTGAAAAATGGATGATATTGAAGGTCGATGCTTGGTTAATGTATATTTATCTCCTTGGTTTGTTTGTTGTTTGTGAGAATCTACAAATGTGTTTCTCAGGTTTAGATTAAGTGAGGTTGAGGTTCGTTTCTGTAATTTTTGTCTTTTGTGAGATTTGATTAAATAAGAATAGTGAAAGGAAAGAGAGAAAAGCAGAGAGAAATAGTTGAGGATTGACTGGTGTAGGTATTGCCTGAGCTTATTCAAGTTAAATTACATATCTAACATATCCGTTTGTTTAGAATTTATTTCCACTATAATGATTCTCTACAGGGGACATTTTGTTGTTCACATATGTATAGGCATTGTTTTGTATATTCTGTTCTTTTTTTCTTCTTTTGTAGCTGCTACCCTCTCAGCCCTTATTCGGTTCCATTCATTTCTTGATGCTTCAATTGAATTATAATGCTGCAGCTGCTGTCAAATAGTATGCTAGATACAGTTCTGGTCTTGTTTTTTCACCCTTCTGTGAAATAGTATTATTCTAGAATTTTTACAAGGCTACAGATGTATAAATGATAGATGAAGCTAACAATTATGTTTTCCCACCTGGAAATTTCTAGAAATGTCCAGTCCTCCAATTATCCAAAATAAATATTTTAATTTATAAATAACAGTACATTTTTAGAAACTATTGAAGTTTATTTGCAGTTTGGATTTTCTGTCTTACATGGTAGTTAATATCAGAACATGAAAACGAAGCTTCCATTGACCATCTCTTCACACTTCCAATTTATATTCCAACACAGCTATATGAATCTTTACTTCGTCCCTTAAATCCTTAAAAACCACTAATAGCAGACAGCTCTGGCCAAATGTGCTTTATGCATACGAGAGACTGTCTTGATCAGTGACATTTACTTTTTATGTTGCAAATGAAGAGAGGAGGGAAGGGGATCTGTTATATGGATGGAGATTGTGGAGTGCCTTCTATAAGTCCTTTTCTTTTGATGATCTTGTATTTTTTATAAGTAAAACAGTCATTCAAAGTAGAAGATGACATACAGTGTTTTAGGTTTAACTTAATAATGAGCTCCATTTAGGGGACAGTGTGAGTTAACTTGCATGTCAGCCATGAGAAAAAGGGACATCACTTCCTCAAGAACAGAGTGAAATATTCAGATGTTTAACAGAGATCTTGTTTATCTTGAGTTGACAGTGCTCAAGTTGCCTATAGCAGTTCTTAGAGTTCACCATTTTCCTCTTCTTTTTTTTTGTTTGTTTGTTTGTGCATTTAATTCCTGATATTGTTTTGGGATGTCCTTTGGCAGGGCATTGCTATTGCAGTGAAGTGTGGTGCAACCAAGGCACAATTTGACAGCACGGTAATCTCAAATACGAAGAACTAAATCTGGGCTCATATGCATGCTTGTGATTTCATTTGGCAGTATTTAATCATGCATTGGACAATAATAGAATGGAGGGAGGGAGGGTGGGGTTGTAATAAAGAGATAAGAGCTAACTCACCATATATATAGCTGTGGGCCTCAATCTCTTTCCCCTGTTTTTGCTTTCTATTGTACCAAGTGTTAGTTTTATTCCACTTTATCTTCTTTTCCAAAATGAGATGAAAAAATTCCGTTTATTTTATTAATTTAGTTAAATAGATATATTTTATTGGTGCTG
>CM017326.1:11429329-11459525 GCA_006937295.1 Carpinus fangiana | reverse complement strand
CCCCAAGGCCCAAGGTAGTGGTTTGGCCACCCCCTAGGGGCCGGTCTGGGGGTGGTTGAACCACCCCCATGGCCTAAGGAGGAGGTTCGGCCACCCCCAAACCGGCTCCTAGGGGGTGGCCGAATCACCCCCATGGCCTAAGGGCCTATGGTGGTGGTTCGGTCACCCCTGCTCATTTTTTTAATTTTTAGATTTAAAAATTTTAAATTAAATTTTAAAAAATTAATATTTTAATTAAATAAAAACGGTGTGTTTCATACCAGTTAACGGCAGTTAACAAAAAAGTGAAAGCAGAGATTTTATTGTAGTTTTAAATTACCTAGGAAGTAAATATAATAATAATAAAAAAAAAAAAAGCTTAAGCATTTTAAAATTCTAAAGGGCTGACCCAATATTTTATTATATATGTACCCTATTTTTAAATTAAGTTATTAAATTTTTGTTATATTAATATTAATACAGAAAAATATGGTAAATATTGAGGACATAAAAATGATAAATGTAGATAAGGTAATTTTTTTTATTTAATTTAAAAAATAATAATAATCATACAAGAAAAAAGAAAGGAAAAACTTTACTTACTCCAGAATTTTGGCCACTTTTACAAATATTCTCCACTTTTAAGAGACGAAAAAGAAAAAAATATATATAAAATTTATAAGTTAGTTAGTTAGCAGTTAGCCCTCCATCGTTCCCTAGAATTCATGCCGTGTTATTTTAAGCAAAATGTTGCTGTCTGACGCCCCCGTTTGAACTCCGACCCTTATGCAACGGCCTCTCTCTCTCCCTCTCCCTCTCTCTCTCTCAACACACACCCCACAAACAAAACCCAAATCCAAACTCCATGTTCCTCTTTTGCTTCCCAAAAGTTGAATTTTTTACCACTGTAACAACATTTGGAGCTTAATTCCATGCACATACAAACATTTTCGCGAACAGGCTGCAGGTACCTTTCTCACCATTCCCTCTCTTTAATGTCTTATTCTATTTTATCAATCTGGGTACATTTTATTTATATGGAAATAACATTTTGACTTTCTTTTTTTTTTTTTTTTTTTTTTTTTTTTTTTTTTTTTTTTTTTTTTCTAGTTTTTTCTTGGTGTGTGTGTGTTTTCGTTGCTATATTTATGATGTTGCATTATTAGGTTCCCTGTGGTTATTTCATTATTTTGAAACATTGATCATCGATGTTATGAATATTCTTGCACAGTTGAATCAGTAAGTTCCTTTGTGGAATGAAGGCAAAAACCCATGTGATGGATTGATTGTACGAGAAGCATGTGACCTTGGGGGCCCTGAATTTTTCTTCAAATGTATATATAATGGAGTGAATATCTATTGGGGACTCTTTGAATTACCTGGTATCGCAGGTTTAAAGTTATAGGGAGATCGATCCCTTGAATGTGGATCTAATGTTGAAGATTGGGAGATGATGTTATGTATGTGACCCTTTAAAGAAACTGTACAATATCTGACAATTTTGCCGTTCTTAGGGCAAAATAAGTTGCTATTATGAAATTAAGCCTTTGAAGCTTATTTTATGATATTTGAGCAGGTCAATTGGTTGAGTTTGTACATATTAACACAATTGTGTGGGCATCATTGTAGAAACTTGTAGAGGCATAGAGGAAGTAAGGCATGAAAGGCCAGAGTATGTTCATATGAAGCTCCTAGTACTTCAGGCCAGCAGTTCTACAAAGATGCAGCGTATGTTCTCTCAAGTGGCAGAATCGCTGCAGAGAGAAATGAACATGATATTTGCTTACAGACAGGTGAGGAATTTTCTACCGAGTTTCTGCGGGATAGTGTTGCCCTGAGAAGATTGCCAGTGATATCTGAAGACCAGCCAAAGAGAGTGGATTATAAGTTTAATCAGAACCATCAGGTTGTTTATGAGGATCTCACTGGCATTCTTGGGCTACAGAGAATTGATTCTGAATCCAGTTCGGAATTCTCAGATTGAGTTAGTTCCAGTGACCGGATTTGGGACTGAAGCAGAGAACAAGGCTTATTCTGATAATATAAACAGATACCATTGGGAATATGGTGCAATTGAGCAAGTTCCTGGTAAGTTTTCCGATGAGAGTAAGCCTGATCAAGTAACTCCAGGACCAAATGCTCCACCTGTATATGTGGTGGAGTCCCCTCATTCATACTATCCTTATGTGACAGAATTTTCAGAAGGTTCTTTCTCTGGAAAAATGAAAGTTCTCTGCAGCTTTGGAGGAAGAATATTACCAAGGCCAAGCGATGGTAAGCTTAGATATGTGGGTGGAGATACACGTATTATATCCATCAGGAAGAACATCACTTGGGAGGAACTCACGAAGAAGATTTCTGCAATTTGTAACCAACCTCATACAATCAAATACCAGCTTCCTGGTGAGGATCTAGATGCACTTATATCTGTTTGTTCAGATGAAGATCTTTATCATATGATAGACGAATATCAAGAGCTGGAAAGAATTCAGGGTTCTTATAGACTGCGGATATTTCTTGTATCTTCAAATGAACCCGAGAGCCCAAGTTCTATGGAAGTAAGGGCTGCCCAGTCAAGTGATGCTGATTATCAGTATGTTTTTGCTGTTAATGCGACGGTGGACAGAAGTCCACGGAAGAGCTCTAGTCCAACTCTTCATAGAGACTCTCCTAAATCAGCATTTGCTTTGGAGATTAAGGATTGTAGTCCAAGTTCCTCGAATTTGGTGGGAATGTTCTCAAAGGTGCTTCTCGGTTTCTATCTAAACTTCAGATACCAAGAAAGTCATTCAATTAAACCCCTCCAATATCTCCACTTCAGCATAGAGATCCTAAGAATTCTAATGTGCAAATTTATGGGGATCGGAAACGTGGTGATGGACATCAGAGCATCATTCCATTTGTTATCGAGAAACGTCCTTGTGAAAATCCTTACTCTCTTGATGCCGTGGGTTATTATAATAATCTTCCTCATGGGCCTCCATTGACAAATATTTGGTAGAAACTGACCAGGCTAACAAATCCCAAGACAGACACTTTCACCACCGTAGCCCCAGTAAAGACTTTGTGCATTCTCCATCATATTGTCAAAGCGATATTAACTATGACCGAAAAATGCTCAAGGAGAGAGCATTCCATTCAGATATGGTTGCCTCTAACCCTGATGATCCGATGGGCTTACGGTCGGGGCTTAATGATATAGATGTGTCTCATCACAAAATAATGCATGCATTCTCTGACTCACAGTTGCAGGACTATGGTGAGAGGTCCAATTGCTACTCCCCACTGTCCTCGTGTACTGAGAGAGAAAAATCACCTTCACTGGCAATGTCAAATTTCCCACCAGAATGGCGAGTTCAATGTGAAGAGAGAATTAAGCGAGAAACAGCAAATGAATAAATACGAGAATCAACCTACTTCCAAGATACCTGGAGATTGGAAGGGAAATGTTGAACTGGGTCAAGAGATGTTCAACTGGACAGATAGGAATATCACTTGTTCTCACCACACAAAGAAACACCTAGAAAGAAATGTTGAAGTTTCATCACATGATAATGCCAAGGAGCTTGAGAAGTTACCAGACCTCAACTATCTCCCCTGTGTTTGTCTATCCTCACAACAGTCACAAGAGCAACGAAACCTGAGAGGAGGGATTTCTGCTTCATCAGTCATTTCTTCCGAAACTTCTGCAGATAGCATTAGAGAGCACTCCCATGGTTACCGATTAGAAGCAATGGCATCCAAGTTCTTAATTAAGAGCCACACTTCTGACAAGGATAAGCAGTGTGCTACAACTGAGACATTAACTATTCAAGCAGTATCAGATGGGTACCCTGGACTACTACCTGTTGCATCTCAGGGATTGGATGACCAAGAATCCATGGACTCAAGCTGTGTAAGTATGTCTCCGTTTGCAGAAACAAATTTCTATCCAAATTTTAAATTGTACGAGAATAACACTTCTACGTATGCCTTATTTCAGAAGACAACCACATGTGTTTTTTTTGAGTGGAGAGGCTTGTCTCTGTAATACAGATGCTGGCATCCCCCTTACGTCAAAAGTTGTGCCACGTATAGAAGATGAGGCCAGTGATGATTTTCCATCTCCTAGAAAATCAGAAGCAGAGAATGCCACTTTAGGATCTGAATGCGAGGTAAAAAACTTCACTATGGAACTAGAGTTTAGTGGTTATCATATTTTATGATAATATGTCAAGTGGTTCATCTGAGTTCCTACACTACATATATAAATAGGGTGTGAAAAGTAATGGCAGAGATATGGATGACTCTATCAGTGATGCTGCTATTGCTGAAATGGAAGCGGACATCTATGGTTTGCAGGTTAGAATTGCTATATTTCTGGATTTATGTGTGAGTTTATATTGTTGTCCTTCCCTCTATCATGGGTGCTGGTTTCTCTCTTTACCATGCCTGGACAATTAGGAATTTTTTTTTTTTCCCTTCTTGTTACTCCTTTCGCATGAACTGGTGTGTGCTGACTTCGACTTTCTAACATCATGTGGATGATGAGCGCAATTGGCTGTGAATTATCTTCTTTAACCCGAATTTACAATCTTTTTATGAAAGTGGCCATTTCATTTTCTTTGTTTTGTGAAAAGTTCATTTTACATTTAGGGCCTAATGCAGGGGCTTCCTAGATTTAGAATTAAACCCAGTACCATCTGGTTCATATTGATTGGTGTCACTTTGTCAAGTTAATTGAAGCAACTGCATTACAGTTTATACGTATGGAATAATAATGACATCTAAATAATTTTCTTCTCTAGAGTACTAAGAAAATGAAACGCTGCCGATGCATTATGACAGCCAAATACCATACGACTTCTTAACTAGTATGGATCTAGGTTGTATCTTATACCCCTCGTTATTTACTGCTGTCGTTTTTTTCTTCAACATTTTCTCTCTTTCTAAGTTCCATTTAACTATGCATCTTTAAGATATTGTCTTTAGAGGAAAAAAAAAAATCCCTGTACTTATCAAAGAAAATAGGTTATTTCATGTAACAAACGAAGTTAAAACCTGATTACATAGTACAGAACTACCAATTTCATTTCTTCTTTTTCTTCACTGTATATGGTTTTTAGTGGTCATGGTAGATAAGAAAATTCAGATTTCCGGTAAACAACCCATAATCTGAAAAGTACAACCCTATAACCTGAGATTGAATCTGTTCTCCTGTTTCTATCTTAATTTTCTTCTTCTTCTTCTTCTTCTTCTTACAAAATTAATCCTTTGTTTTTAGCAAACAAGGAAGTAAAATCTAGAGTCTATGTTTAACTGTCTGTTTTATATACTGAAATTCAGATCATAATGAATGATGATCTTGAAGAACTGAAAGAGTTAGGATCTGGTACATTTGGAACTGTATATTATGGAAAATGGAGGGGGACTGATGTTGCTATTAAGAGAATAAAAAAGAGTTGCTTCTCAGAAAAATCATCAGAGCAAGATCGACTGGTGGGTACTAGAATCATCCGCATTTGAATTTCTGAAATTCTGCTCTGTCATAGNAAAAAAAAAAAAAAAAAAAACAAAAATAAATAAATAAATAAATTTGAACTTAAATTATGATCCCGATGAATTGAATGGCATTACTCTTTTTTTTTTTTTTTTCTCGAGTACTTGATTGGTATTACTTGGTATCTTCTACACCATAAAATTTGGCATTAGAATTTTTCTGGATCAAAATCTCAACTCCATTGGCTTGTACAGACTAAAGACTTCTGGAGAGAGGCACAGATATTGTCAACTCTTCACCATCCAAATGTGGTAGCATTCTATGGGGTAACTCCTGATGGGCCCGGAGGAACGTTGGCAACTGTAACTGAATATATGGTGAATGGATCATTAAGAAGTGTACTAGTAAAGAAAGAAAGGTGAGATTATCATACTTATTTCTTCTCTTTCATCCTCTAAATAGATTTACGAAATTCTCAAAATTCTTCCAGCAGGGTGGTTGATCATCGAAAAAGGCTCATAATTGCAATGGATGCAGCTTTTGGCATGGAGTATTTGTATTTGAAAAATATTGTTCATTTTGATTTAAAGTGTGATAATTTGCTTGTCAATTTGAGGGATCCCGAACGACCTACTTGCAAGGTAATTAATAGCAGGACGATATTTTGATTAAACCAATTGTTTTTTGTATCCATCTTCATGGTGGATCCACTTATAATTACTAGATTATTTTCCGTCTACTAATGAGAAACACATTTTATGATGTATAGAAGCATTGTGTGACTCACCTGGGCTTGCTACCTGCTTTGCAGGTCGGGGATTTTGGGTTGTCCTGAATCAAACGCAACACATTTGTCACTGGTGGTGTTCGAGGGACCCTTCCATGGATGGCACCAGAATTACTAAATGGTAGTAGCAGCTGGGTCTCTGAGAAGGTTTGGAACTTGTAATAAAGCCTATTATCATCCTCCATGGAGTTTAAGACTGTCTGAATCAGAATCATTTATGCACTGAAGAATGTAATAACAAGGTCTTTTGTGTTTTGTTTTCTTTTATAGGTTGATGTTTTCTCATTTGGTATTGTCTTGTGGGAGATTCTGACTGGTGACGAGCCATATGCTAACATTCATTGTGGTGCTATCATAGGTAAGTTCCAACCCAATTGTTGTGTATTTTTTCATCAAAGTTTTAGTTCCATACCGTCTTAAGAGAGCTTTGTTTAAACTACTGCAAGTTTTAAAGTGCATACCTAGGTATTCATTAATACAGTTACTTCAATCTTTCTTTTTTTTTCTAGCGAGGAAAGAGTTTGCTCGAGTTTTTTTCTTTTTGGATAGTTGTTGAATTATGTACACAACTCCACATATGCTATTCTCCAATCCTTAGGAGTAACATTGTTGTTGTGTTGTTGTTGTTGTTGTTGTTAAGCCTAAGGATATCTTTCAGTCAATTTAAAAGCTGCATTGGTTAATGATTCTGATTACACAAACTAAAATATATAGCTCTTATTTTCTTTGGCAAGTTATGGACTGTGTATGTCTTTTATGAATTATATCAAAATAACACTCTTTTTGGAGATCTCGTACTCTTTTATGAACTATACAGTTGGGGTAAGGATATTCGGCAATTATGATGAGTTTTAGTTTCCCATTTTGGAGATCCTGTATTTACAGATAGAGTAGAAGCATGAATCTTGAGCCTGTAACTTGCATTAAGCTTCTATCAGATTTTTTGTTTAACTTGTTTCGAACAAACCACATTAATTTCATATTGATGACTCTTACCTATCAACAACTTGTTTGTTGTAAAGGTCATGAGTTCTTTCAATGGGATGGCTTCTAGTGCAATGGTAAAAATCTCATACTATCAAAAACAAGTTTGTGGGTTTGCTTTTGAGAGTAGTCACTGTTGGAAATATGAATTGAAAAAGGGAAATGATGAAGGCAAATTATAAGGACTTCAAGGTTCGAGCACAATGACTATTTCTTTAGAACATATCTGGCCCCCTTTCTACAGTGCTAAGAGGAATATTGGACAAAATCGTTCCCAAATACAACAATGCCCAAAACGTTACACTAGATTAGCAGCTTATAGAGTAACCGAAAACATCTTTAGAATGAGAAGATTGCATAAATTGTATGGAATAGAAGAAGGAAAAATTGTTGTAACTTGGAGATGACCATAAGGTCATATTTATAATGTTTATGAACTCATCTCAACAGTCCAAATTGATTTGATCTAACGGTCACAAATCATAACCGTTATATCACACTTAACAGCCACCTCAATGAGCTTTTTATTCCTTAAAACAGTTAGAGTGACCTTGATTAATAGTCTGAAGTGGCAAGTTCAATTGAACAAACGAGTTACGATCAAAGTATCGACCTAGGCTCTCTAGTTTTTGTATTGATCTAATTCATTCAATTTAACTAAGATCTCTATCGATCGAGATTGTCCATCGTGGGCCAAATTAAATTTTCAAAATAATTTAGGACTCCTCGCTCTTATGCGAAGTGCGCCTCATAGCGCCCAAAACCCATTGCTTGTGCGCGTGTCGCAAGCAGCATTGCTAGCACTAGGCAGCTTAGCCCTCTTCTCCATCATTCAAGTTAAAGTGAGGAGGATTACTTATAAAGGTGTTGGGTTCATTATCATTAGGCAGCTTAGCCCTCTGCTCAGTTGTGTTGTTCACAACCCATGCATCGTTGTCCTGCCTTTGCCGGACTCACGTTGCCGCACGTGCTGCCCAGAACATGCCGCTCAGCCTCGCTGTTTGCCATCGATCTCTGCCACACCCAGGCGCAAATCCGCAAACTCCAGTTGCCGATTGGTAGTGGCTTCCAGCAAAATCCGACAACAATGTTGGCTGAGGAAGTGGTGGAGCCTTTTTGTTGATTGAGAGTTTTTTTTTTCTTAGGATCCAGTGATTTCATAGTTATTGTATTTTGTATTTTTGAATGATGTGTCAACCTCGTATTGGTTGCTATAAAACCTTATTTTTATAGCGCATCCTGATAGCCATAGGCTCTCTCATATACATATATATATATAAGCAGTTAGTGATTAGCGGTTAGTGCAGTTAACGGTTATGGCTGTTAGCGAGTGGTTGTTAATCGTCCCCCTTTTCACCCCTACATAAAAGTACTAATACAACATCAAAAGACTTAAAAAAATATATACAAGATCAGCAAACCCAATTGATTGATGATTGCCCGACTTCTCCGCAATAACTGCAAACGATAAAACCAACAATCAGCAAATATGATAACATCTTATCAAATGTAGGTTACTAAGCAATGAGCAATGAGAAGATCTTCATAATCAACAACTTCAGGTTCATAAAAAGCGCCTAAACCACAACTTTAATGTATCTCCACTACCAACATCAATAACATAACAAGTAAGCATACCAAACATAACATATATGTTGAAACAGCTCTGATATCATGTTAAAATGGCTTTGATACCATATTGAAATAATAAATAAATGTGCAGAATATATGAGCGGAAGAATGAGAGGGAGAAGAGAGAGTGGAAGCAGATATAAGGACTACATTGTATTGAGTCTGATGTTTTATATGGATACAGAGGCCTCAATATATAGAGAGGCTATGAGTGATAAACAAAAAACCCTAGACTAATTAAGGTAGAAAATAAACTATAATAAAAGACAATAAACATAGAGAATAAAATATTCTAACAATATAATTCAAAAACTATAACCAAACCAAACATGACGCATTAGAAAATGTATTTTTTCAGTTGTAGTCATATGATTACATAAATATAGTGGTGCACATATAGGTGATTGATCTACATATACTTATGGTGCTGAACCACGGGAAAAATGTGTTGATCCATGAAACATTATTGTAGCCTGTTATACGTGTTTAGTTACATCATGAGTTGCATCTTCGTCCTCATTGTCTAATGTTACCTCCCCAACACATATTACATTGCAACTGTGTTATATATATGCGTACAAATGTGTAATTATCAAACAATGTGGTTTAAAAATGATGGTTCCAAATGATAGACAGCCACAAAAAAAAGAATAATAATAATAATAATTCCAGCCACCCTTTAACTATGAACAAATTGCAATTTCATATTCATGAATGAGAGAGTTTCATTTGGAAATCGAAAATAAGGCAACAGTTCAATTGATGCGTACGTAGAACATTAGTACAAACCCATAAGGTGGTTCGCAGGACAATAACCATTCAAATATAACAAAGATGACTCTAGCTCAACAGAAAGATTTGCTGAGGAGCCATTTAAGTCACTGAATTACTAAAACATTATTCCAAAACTATGTTATATGAACTAAGGGAAGAAACTAATCACCTACTTGTTACTGTTTGGTAGTAACAACGTAAGATAAAATGGAAAATATGGTCTGTGTTATAGTAAGTAGGAGTAAAACGGTAGCTGCAAGAAATGAAATCATTGCCCAAGGACTGTCGAAGTAGTTGTCCCACAATTTTGCCATCCACACATTCAATTTTGCTATCCAAAAAGTCCGACGTCTCTTACAATGCGTGTTTAAATCTCTGAAAATTTGAGCATAACTGAATCTGTATCCCACGATACCGTGACCAAGCTTGTTAAACATGGTAAAGACGGCTTCATCATCATCCAGCCCATTATCAATAATTCCTTGTTGATGAAGTAATTCAACATCCTTTGGAGATTTGATGAGGTCAACCATGAAGGCCACATAGTCTGTGACGTGTTTGGGATTATTATTTCCACTGTATTGCTCATATACAATCAAATTTCTGAAGATAGATTCTGTGCCATCTACTATTTGCAAAGGTTGAATTCCCAGTACCCCATTGCTGAACTTTATGTCAAAGAAGCTATCACTCTCTAGCTTCCTTAACTTGACTCCAGCCTCTTGAAGCTTTGTGGCACTAGGTATCGAATTCAACTTATTCTCAAGTACATCATTCCAACCTGTATCAATTTCTACATGTGGAGGAGTGATAGATTTTAGTGCCAATGCAAGTAGATGCCCTTTGATAGGTGCAGAAGCAAGATCCCACCAAATGTCTCGGGCATATATTGTAGTTCCTACGCCTCTAAATGGTAATATTACGAATCTGGAAATGGACATGAAAGTACAAATAAGCATGTCGTCCTCGTCGGGAAACAGAGTCATCTCGACCAATGTAGTGAGGACAAATAATGGAAGTTGGTTTTCATATAGCAGTAGATCACGCCATAACATGCTGAGCGACGAATCCACTCGAAAGATTGGGTCAAATTCATCTCTTTGATCCATTCTTTTTAACTTGCGAAGCAGCTCAATGATGAAACACCCATCAAGTAACATCATTTCTACAAACTCATCTTTGGTTAGGCTAATGGGTTCTGCATAGAATTCACGAGCTCTTTCTTCCAATTCTCGCATGGCGTTAATGTATCTTTCCACACTCCTTTCATTTCTCCTTTCAAGAAGTAGTCGTAAATAGTGCAATTTGTTGTCTTCCATAAGCCTTAAGTCATCCTTGCCATGGTGGTAAGGGCCGATGGCAACCATTATAGGTTCGTATGCCTTCTCATTTGTCTTGCGTAACTGGGTATGCACTCTAAATATACAAGACTGCTCCCGAATATTTGGAGCTAAGCCAGCAAGCTTTTCATGAATATGAATGACAAGATAGTCTCCATCAACAGCGCTCATGTTCTAAACAAATTCTACAAGTCAGATCTGTTCCAAATACTTTGCACAAAACCAATCATTAACGTTAATGAATTTCAAGCTGACAATTACATACCCATCTACTAATTAATAACATCAAGGTTTCAAGCTGACGATTACTAGCCTGCTGAAGATTTCGATCTCATTGGCATTCATTGGCATTTACATTCACTAAGGTTCCATTTTCAAAGCATTATCTTTGAGAGACAACTATTTTATTTTATAGCTAATTAGTACGTAATAGGGTTGTAGCAACATATTTATTTCACTTTCACTTTCATGGTGATGGGATAGGAAGATCCGAAGATACATGATCCTATTTCCTTCAAACTTCTTACTTCGATCAATTACATAGACATAAAACGACAAGCTGTTTCTATAGTTTAGCAAGGTTGAAAAATAAAATAATAAATAAATAAAATGCTAGACGTGGATGGCGGTTGCTAGGATGCAGCACCAATATGAATACCAATCATGATTTTCATTGGAAATGGAGGGTGAAACTCAGCGTGAGAACTTTAAACTCTTTAATTAAAGGATGTGAAATGTAATAAACAGAAGTTGAGAGTAACATATTGAACAAATTAATATGGTCAGTAGATTAAAGAGTAAAATAATAATATTAGTGATTCTTTTACATTTTAAGTTAGGCTCCATTTGTTTCGATATAACAAGTCAATGCCCAACATATCAATATGCACACTAGATTAAGAGAATAGGAAAATTTTTACTTAACCCCCGAAAACTTTCGGCGCTTTTGCAATTTTAAAAACACTTAATTTAGTTTATCCAACTTCAAAAAGTTTGTGGTATAAGGGACACTTCAGCTATAATGTCCCTTATACTCCATATATATTATTTAACCCCAAACCCCAACAGTATGAATAAAATTACAAATCTTTTAAAGTTTGACACACTAAATTTAGAGTTTTTAAAATTTAACTGGATGAGTACAAAAGTACTAAAAGTTCTTAAGTGAAGTTTTCCCTCAAAATAATCATATTAGTAATGATTCTATACATACTTCCTCGAGGAAGTCAAGTATGTCTCCATTTTAAGTTTAAGCTCAATTTGTTTCAACATAGAATCTTTTTTTGAAAATATTTTCATATTTTCCAATGTTTAGTATAAATAAAAAAATAGGAAAAAAATACACTTTAATTCTCAGAAGTCAGAACTATCACTCATTTGACAATCAATTATAATTATGCCTCCAAACTTAAAAAGTGACATCAAGCCTTGCATATTATCCTTACGCTCCAAGTTAGACACTTTACAAGGAGCTAGCTTACTAGAAATAATTTTGAGTATTATGTGAGTTTTTTGTGTTTTGGAAGATTTGTTAATATATTTTTTAAAGACAAAACAAATAAGCGAAGGAAAATAAAATTATCAAAGGAAGTGAAGTTTTTATAGATACGCATGATATATCCAAACACTTTTAGTTTTGGTATTCTTTTTATGCATACATAGAAAAGGAGCGAGGTCTATGTAAAATCTGTTCCCTTTTTTCTTAAGATCATCATCAAGTGATGGAATAATTAACTTCTTAAAGAACCACAAATCAAATTTGACGTGGCGGGAGCCAATACTGTTGCCGGACATGTTAGGTACAATTTTGACAAATTCAAATTACAGAATATGATAGGTAGGCAAAAAGAAATCATCTACAATATTTTAGCATGTTAGAGAAGGAAAACAAGAAAGAAAGAAGGGTAATGGAACTTACTTGTGTAAAGACTTGACTGTAGATGGCCTCTGCAGATTGTATCTTGGCCTTTAATCAAAACGCTAAACAATAGAGTAAATACGTACGTACAAGACACATGACGACTATAGTGGCTTTTATAAGGAACTACCCTTGCTATCTGCATCAGCATGTGTGAGAACACCTACGTTGTTGCTTACTCGGTTTTAATTACGTACTGATCAACAACCAAACATGTCCCACACCCTTTTTCCTATTTGTGAACACGTTTAATCAGTAGCCATGTGACCTTGTCTCACTATGATATGACACTCCTGATAAAATTTCGTCCTTATGACTACTTCTTTCGTTGTCTACTTAACTATTGATAGAGAAATTACAATAAGAAAAAATAAATAAACGAAAAAATATTATTTTTCCTCCTACCATTCCCTCATTTTAAAATAGGGACGGAGTGAATTCATAATTTAATTTATTTAGGACTCATATAATCTTACAAGTCCAATGATAAACTTATTAGACTTGTAGAAGTAAATAATTAAAAGATGATTAAAAAAAATTACGTGTAGCATGTCTCTGAGAAAAATAAGGTGTTTTAAGAGCATTCACAATAAGTAGTCCTTCATAATTTTTTTAGAATTTAATTCTAAAAGTCTACTTTAATTAATTTAACTAACCACTTTTCAAAACCATTAAACATTAAACTCTCTAAATATTTCTCAACTTTAACTAAATATTTTATTTTATTGATAGAACTAACTTTTGGACTCTGTGCAAAAATAAAGTCATTAATTTGCCTTTAGAGAAATAGAGTTAAATTTAACATTGAGTAGAAAATTTGTTAAATGGTGTATTTTGTGAAAACTTTAGAGAAAAGCTTGAAGTATAAAGTTCATTATGAATGCTGTAAATTAAGTGCGCTAAAATACATTGGGAGTCGAACTAATTAGTTCACACTGTTAAGAGTATATATATTACGGGATTTGATTTAAGTTATAATTGAATGTATTCAAAATTATGAGATATAGTTTTATTGTATTTGATTTGATATTCTATTATTTAATTGTCTTTTCTTTCATATCAGAACTAGTGGCGAATATACGCCAGTGGGCACCCTTTCCTTTTCTCTTCCGCCATTAAAATATGGAAAATGTTAAAGCAAGTCCCTATTTTTGCTGTTGTCCTAATTCCTTCGTGGTCCCTCTTTCATATTGAATTGCCAAACGCTGGTGTGTGAGAGTTGGAGATAAGCTTTTCTCCGACCCACACCACACGATTTCAGCACTACCCAGAAGATATCTTGTGAGTGAGAGATAAGCTTTTCTCCGACCCACTGTACCCACACCACACGATTTCAGCACTACCCAGAAAATATCCTTGTCCTCGCCGACAACCACCCAGCTTCCTCTCCTGAGAACTTCCTTGAACTTTGTCTTCATCTCAGGCATGGCCAAATTCCCGTCATGATATTTTTGAGGTTGAGGCTCTTCTCTGAATGATGGAACGGTATGGGTTTTGTATGAAAGTCTGAATACGCTCCATTATGTCTTGGCCCTGACTGTGAAAGACACGGCCATTCACTGGCTAATCAAGTGCTTGAGTCCTTCGCCATCCTTCTTGCATATCATTTTGATGTAAGAATAAAAAAAGAAAGGGAAATTTCAGAGAATCCCATCAACTTTCACCCTTTTTTAAATATCCCTTTAAACTTAAAAAAATTTTAATTTACTCCGTTGAATTTTTAATTGCTCTTAATTTGAATCAATCCCTAAATTTTAGGATTTCAAAATTTTGTTTTTTAAAAAAAAAAAAAAACAAAATATCCCCGATTTTTATTTTTTGAAAAAATAAAAAAACGTTTTGGAAGTTGAAATTTTAAACGGTAATTTTGTATAAAATAACGTTTTTTTATTTTTTTACACAACTTATCATTTTTTTATAAGTTTTTTTCTTTTTGGATAGTTGTTGAATTAAGTACACAACTCCACATATGCTATTCTCCAATCCTTAGGTGTAACATGTTGTTGTGTTGTTGTTGTTGTTAAGCCTAAGGATACCTTTCAGTCAATTTAAAAGCTGCATTGGTTAATGATTCTGATTACACAAACTAAAATAAATAGCTCTTATTTTCTTTGGCAAGTTATGGACTGTGTATGTCTTTTATGAATTATATCAAAATGACATACTCTTTTTGGAGATCTCGTGCTCTTTTATGAATTATACAGTTGGGATAAGGATATTCAGCAATTATGATGAGTTTTAGTTTCCCATTTTGGAGATCCTATATTTACAGATAGAGTAGAAGCATGAATCTTGGGCTTGTAACTTGCATAAAGCTTCTATCAGATTTTTTTTGTGCTGCGCACCACTTTTGGAACCCATTTAACTTGTCTCGAACCAAACCACATTAATTTCATATTGATGACTCTTACCTATCAACAACTTGTTTGTTGTAAAGGTCATGAGTTCTTTCAATGGGATGGCTTCTAGTGCAATGGTAAAAATCTCATACTATCAAAAACAAGTTTGTGGGTTTGCTTTTGAGAGTAGTCACTGTTGGAAAATATGAATTGAAAAAGGGAAATGATGAAGGCAAAATATAAGGACTTCAAGGCTCGACTTCAAGATCTCATTTAAGGTTAATTCCCAACAAGGATATAAAAAAATAATCAAGGGACTTAAAAAAAGGGAAATATTGATAAAGGAATGGGCCAGAAGGGCGAGGCTCGTTTCATCAATTCTTGAATTTGATTCTATCCTCTCGACACTATGTGGAACTAGGTATTATTTTTATTTTATTGGTCAATATACAAGAGAAGTGATTTCTATTAATCTCCTCATTTGGTGGGGAGTGGAGGTTTAATTAAACTAGCTGAGCCCGCGCTATGCGCTATTTTTTTTTTTTGTATATATAATTAAGTCAAAAAATCTTTAAAATATTATCAACAACAAATTTTATTTTCTTCTCTTAATTAACAAATTAGGTACAAAAAATGACAAATGTTCATAAAATCATTTTAAACCGTAGTTTTACTTAATAGCATAAACCCACATATCCAATAAATTTAAAAATTCAAAAATTTTAGTTCGTATAAATTTAAATGTATTAAATATTTGTTCCCATATATGTAGTTTAAAATGAAATATAAAGGAAAAAAATCAAAATAAAAACCTTGAATAATCAATTATAGGAAATGATTGATTAATTATTATATAAAATGATTGATTAATTATTATATTCCAACAATAATACCACTTCTCCTCCACTACACAATCAATTATAACAAACTTTAGTCTTTTAGGAGTTGAACTTTATCCCTATAAACAATTTTTTTGAGCAATTTTACTATTGTATTGACAAAAATAAAGAAGTGTTCTAAAATATTTGAGCATGTTGATATCTGATTACAGTTATGTTTACTAATTTTGTAAACAAAAGAATGTTGGTAGTTTAATTTTTCTTTAAAAAGAGAAGAGATAAAAAAAACAGCAGCAGGAATATTATAATATCCTAAAACAAAAATGAACAACAAAAGTCAATTAAATTTACAAAACAAAAATTTGTAACTTGTATCAAATAAAAATAAGTAAATTTGAATAAAAAATAATATATAAAGACAAATTTTTATTTTTTTTTGGGCAAAATATAAAGACAATTCAATGCATTACAAACAAAACCTCCGTGTTTTAATTGTATCACTAAAAGGCTATCTAAACATACATTTTCATACATTTATATTAAAAAACATGGACACGTGTCGTGATTCTAAGCATTCTCTACTTCAAAAAGAAGATTACAAGAAAAATTAAGAGAGATAATTTATGAACCTTTTTTCTTTTTTTTTTCATTAAGACAATTAAACATAAAGCAAGAGAAGATGAAAAGAAAATTAGATAAAAAGAGAGAAAGAGACAATTTGAAAACCTTTTGTTTTTTTTCATTAAGACAATTCAATGTATTATAAATAAAATCTCAATGTTTTAATTGTCTCACTAAAAGGCTATCTAAACATACATTTTCATACATTTGTATTAAAAAACATGGACACGTGTCGCAATTCTAAGCATTCTCTACGTCAAAACTCAGCTTTTATATATATATATATGATATATGATAATATAAAGAGAAAGTAAGAGAAGATTAAAAGAAAAATAAAGAGAGAGATAATTTGTGAACCTTTTATTTTCTTCATTAAGACAATTAAACATAAAGCAAAAGAAGATGAAAAGAAAATTAGATAAAAAGAGAGAAAGAGACAATTTGAAAACCTTTTGTTTTCTTCGTTAAGAAAATTCAATGTATTACAAATAAAACCTCTATGTTTTAGTTGTCTCACTAAAAGACTATCTAAACATACATTTTCATATATTTATATTAAAAAACGTGGACACGTGTCGCAATTCTAAGTACTCTCTACGTCAAAACTCGACTTATATATATGTATCAAAATATAAAGAGAAAACAAGAGAAGATTAAAAGAAAAATAAAGAGAGGGATAATTTGTGAACCTTTTATTTTCTTCATTAAGGCAATTAAACATAAAGTAAGAGAAGATGAAAAGAAAATTAGATAAAGAGAGAGAAAGAGACAATCTGAAAACCTTTTGTTTTCTTCGATCATTAAGAAAATTCAATGCATTACAAATAAAACCCCTATGTTTTAATTGTCTCACTAAAAGGCAATTTAAACATACATTTTCATACATTTGTATTAAAAAACATGGACACATGTTGCAATTTTAAGCATTCTCTACGTCAAAACTCGACTTATACATATATACATATAAGCTGTGTTCAATTATGTATATTAATGTGCTCTTGGTATAAACTCCATAATCGCTTTAATCTCCCAACAAATGGTATCAGAGCCATGGTTACTTTTCTGGGACGAGTGTCTAAATGAGTTAGGTTTAGAGTTGTGTCCTACTCTGCAACTCTTGACGTAAGACATTCTGGGAAAGGTAAAAATACTCACAAGCGAGGGGGAGTTTGGTCAATGTGAAGAGGCTCACAAGTGAGGGGGAGATTGTTGTGAGTGCACTTGTGAGTGTTGTGTCCCACATTGAGAAAATATAAAAGAAAAGAGTGCTTAATATAACTAAGTGGACCTTAGCCCATTAGCTTAAGCTTTTGGGTTAGAGTTGTGTTCAATTATGTATATTAATGTGCTCTTGGTATAAACTCCATATGTATATTATGAATACTCGCAATTTGCCTACGTCCACAAGAGAGTGCGGCTATATATTTCTATTCAATGATTTAAGGTTACAACATAATATATTTATAGGTAAACCCTAATTATAAGTATTTTGGAAAACCCCAAAATACTCCCCACAACTTATTTGCTCCCCAGGCCCACATAAACTAATTACACCCAATGGGCTTTTAATGGAATATGAGCGACTTGTTCCAACAATGAATGAGAGAGAGTTTCATTTAGAAAACGAAAATAAGCCGACAGTTCCATCGATGCCTAGAAAACTATTAATTACAAACCCATAAACGACCTCTAATTAAGGTGGTTCCCATGACAATAGGCTATGGCTAATTGAATTCAACAAAGATCATGACTCTTGCTCAGGAGAAAGATTTGCTGAGGAGCCATATATTTAAGTCATTGAGTTACTAAAACATTATTCCAAAATTATGTTTTATGAACTAATTAAGGGACCAAAATAATCAGCTACTTTTTACTTTCTGGGAACCAAAATAAGCAAGAATGGAAAATATGGTCTGTGTTAATGCAAGTATGAGCAAAAAGGCAGCTGCAAAAAATTGAAATCAATGCCCAGGGACTGTTGAAATAGTTGTGCCTCAGTTTTGCCATCCACACATTTTGACGTCTTATGCAATGCTTGTCCAAATTGCTTAAAATTTCAGCATAACACAAATCGTATACCACAACACCGTCACCAATCTTGTTAAACATGGTGGAGACAGCTTCATCATCACCCAACCAGTTTACTATAATTCCACGTCGACGAAGCAATTCAACATCCTTTGGAGAGTGGATGAGATAGCCCATGAAGCTCACATAGTCTATGACGTATCAAAGATCATAATTTTGACTGTATTGCTCATATGCAATAAGATTTCTGAACAAAGATTCTGATCGATCTTCTATCAACAAAAGTGGAATTTCCAGTACCCCATTGTTGAACTTTATGTCAAATAAGTTGACTCCCTCCACCTTCTTGAATTTGACTCCAGCCTCTTCAAGCTCTGTGGCACCCCGCGTTGACTTCCGGTTTTTTTTATCAAGTAACATTTCCAATTGGACGGATAAGTTTATGTATCAGACCAACTCGATGCTTATTGTTTTGGATTAATAAAGCATCCCCTAATTCATACGAATACTCTAGAGATGTTAATGAAGTAAAAAAATGCAGGGCTGGTTCAATAATGTCATTGTGCAGGTTCGGAACCATAGTCATCTCGAACAACTTAGTGAGAGTGAAGAATGGAAGTTGGTTTTCCAGTAACAACAGATCACGCTTTAAGGTACAGAAGATCCAACCCACTCGAAAGATTGGGTCAAATTCTTCTCTTAGATTCGTCACTGCTAACTTGCAAAACCGCTCAATGATGAAACACCCATCAAAAAGCAACATCTCTACGAACTCATTTGTGGTTAGGCTAATGGGTTCTGCATAAAACTCACGAGCTCTTCCTTCCAATTCTCTCATGGCCTTGATGTAGCTTTCCACACTGCTTTCATTTCCCCTTTGAAAAATTAGTTGTAAATATCGCAATTTGTGGTCTTCCATAAGCATCAAGTCATCCTTGCCGCGGTGGTAAGGACCGATGGCTAGTAGCTGAGGCTCGTATGCCTTTTCATTTGTCTTGTGTAATTGGTTATGCACTCTGAGTATACAAGAGTACTCTGGATCATTTGGAGTCAACCCAGCAAGCTTTTCATCAATACGAATGGAGACAAGATCAACTCCATCAACAGGCCTCATGTTCTAAACAAATTGTACAACTCTCTGTTCCAAACTACTTTGAGTTAAGATAAAATTGCATTCATTGGTATAATAATTACCAAATCTATTTTGGACATTCAAAAATCCGAAAAAGAAATCATCTATAATACTTTAGCCTGATAGAGAATCTAGAAAAAAATCGCAAGAAGGAAAAAGGACGAAGGATAATGGAACTTACTTGTTCAAAGACTTTACTGTAGATGGCCTCTGCAGATTTTTTCTTGGCCTTTAATCAGAACGCTAAAGCATAGAATTAATACAAGAAAGCTAACTACGTACTACGCTTAAAAGGATGTTTATATATATATGTTTTAAGAGACGAAGCGTAGGTAGAAGTGGCCTAACAGAAGTTTGACTTGTTTTAAGGCAACCTTTGCTTGACCTAGTCAGATTATGTCATGTAATGCTCATTTGCGTGTGGAATAGCCCTGTGCCGTATTAGCCGTCCATTTTACCAAATAAAGTCCATATGGATTAAAGGTCAAATTAGTTATCAGGTTGTAATACTTATTACTTTATGGGAAAAATGTGAGAAAAAAAAGAAGAAGGAAAATATGGTTTGTGTTGAAGCAAGTAGAAAAAAATGAGGCGTTTGCCAAAAACAAAATCAATGTCCAAGAGCGGTTGAAATAGTCGCGACTAGTAAGTTTGTCACGTTAGCATAAAATGTTAGTAGGATTTGATTTTAGATATTTGATTATATTCAAATTTTTTTATTGTAATCATAAAATGCGGTTGAAATCAATGCAATTTTGTTTTCTTTGACGAATCTGAATATTACCCAAGCAGGTTCTTTGACCTTCGAGAAGAACTAGTACTTTGCCCAGTTGTTGGAATCCAGTGGGGTGGAGAAACTTTCTTAAGAGAAGCTACAATCAAGAGTCATCTTGAGTCCTTGACAAAGGTGGTGGAGATCTTGAAAAGTTCAACGGCTGTGATCATGCAACTTGCAAGTGCGAATGTTTTGAAAAACAACCCTTCGGATTTCTCATCATTGAAAGAAAAAAAAAAAAAAAAAAAAAAAAGAAGAAGAAAAGATCTTGGGTGAATTCCATGCTCCTAGCTATCTAGGAAGTAGGACAGTGATAGTAGGGGCATTTTTGCCCACCGAACTGTCATAGTTGGTTAAGTCAATTAATTAACCGATTTTATACTGACGGTAACAAATTTTGACTATTGTGATTATGTTTGTTACACGTAGGTCAGTTAATCGGTTAATAGTGAGTCTTTTTTATTAGGCCAATACTATTTTTTATGGGCCTAAATGGATTTTTTTATTTTTTTTTTTAATTTTACTAAACAAGTGTTTATTAGACATATTTTAGATTGGATTTGATAATCGATTTGAAAAACCAATAACGGCTCCTAATAACACCTATAAGGGTGAATTGGTGTATAAAAATAATACGCGGAATTAATAATTAAACAATTATACAACCAAAATATGTAAAATAATAGATCACAGAGACACGGATATTTTGGTTACGAAGAGGAAACTATTTAGTGAACTCACTAAATGTAAAACCTCTTCGGGGCAGCCAAACCCAGGAGACAACTAAATCAGTAAAAGAATAAGGATTACAAGAAGTTCATACTTACAAAACCTTTGCAATTGACACTATCTTGTATAAGACAAGCAAACTACTTGCCTTTTACCACAGTAGCCCTTTCCAGAGATAGCTGGTACAATTCTTCTACGTGATCTTCCTTTATCGGAACTCTAGTTGACATCAGTTGTATATGATCTGTGATGAAGACACAAACTTTACCTTTAAGAGAGACTAACCCTAACGCTCAATATCTTAAACGCTCTCTTAGCACATGGAATTCTTATGTGGAATTCCTTATGATTTCATGCATAATAACTCTCTATATATAGACTACAAGAGAACCTAGTACTAACTAGTTGAATTTAAAAGAAAAACTAGTTCTAGTTGGAATAGAATTCGTCCATATTTTTGTCCTTATCTTGCAGGACGATTTTGGCATATCTAACTTCCGAATTGTGAAAATCTTATTTCACAATGATTTGTATAATTTTGTGTCAGCTTTCCAATGCCACTGGTTTCACCTCAATCCGATCCTTGAGCCGAAAGTTATGATTCAAATACTGAGACATGTGCAGAATTAGAATTTAATCAAATCTGATTTTAACTCTAATTAAAGAATTTCGATTCGATTAAACTTAACCACATCATATAGATATTCTATTATGTATTATGATTGGTTAAGCTTAACAATATCTTCTAGGTCTTCTCTTGACACAACACCTCGTATGTATGCACTGCAGATGAGATTGCAAATGAATGTATTTTGTCATTGAATTTGGCAATTCAAAACCCAACAAACTCCCTCTTTAACAATTCTGTGACAAAATTTACAAGTTATATCGGAATAGATAATTCATGTTTCCTGAAACACTCACAAAACATATTAAACGTATGTGAAATAGGAATACCCAATGTACCAATAATATAACATATTTGAATAGAATATAATCATGAATAGCTCACCAAATCTGTTAGAACACAAAACAAATATCATCTATAGTGTTCTATCTATTCCGAGTTAGCCAGTTTGCACTCTCTAAAACTTTATTTCCCCCTTTATGTCTTGAATGGACAAAGGGTAGTACAACACCAGTAAGCACAAGGAAAGTTAGAGAAACATAAACATGATAAAAAATTATGAGTGAATAAAGAGTGAAATGCAAGATCATGAAAAAAAATTCTCCCCCTCAATGTATGACATAAAAAAAATAAAAAATAAAAAAATCAGCAAAAAAATTTTCTCCCACTCAATATAAGACTGGTTATGTCAAATACACACATGATAAAGCATAAAAGACTATGTATTAAGCAATGATTATCCGGTAATATCTCAAAATGTCCAAAATATACATGAGAATAAAAAAATATGAAACAAAATTTTCTTCAATACAAGCAAAACAACATGTTCCATTCGACCCATGCTTGTGTGTTGTGTGTAAAAGCTAACCATCAAGTAAGTTTAAGAACTTATAAGGTGAGAGGATTGGCTAGCAAGCAAACTTAAAATACCACATGGGAAGATTGACATGTATATCTAAACAAAAGTCAAACCTTGCTAGGGCTGTGTCACCCTCATCCGATACACTTCCCGTGTAATAATAGCACATACTCAAAAGTTGTCCGGTAGTGACCGTCTCTTTCCGCAATGAATATGGTCACGACTAATTCTATAGGGACAAGTTGAGCACAAATAAGACACAGTGAAATATATTCCTTTTGGAATATGTTCTTTTGTTTTCTTGTTTCACTATTTTTCTCTTTGAGAAGTGTCATTAATAATTTTAGTGCTTGAAACAAATTAGAGGAATACTGAAATTTCTAGGTCCTAGGTTCAACTAGCATTTGGTCAATTTGATAGACACAACTACTCAATCTTCCTCATATGGTTGCCTAACATAACCCACCCTTGAGGTCAAATTCATACTCAATATAAGCTTAAATGTGCACAAGAGTTCAAGCATAGGTAAAATGTACCATAGAAGCTTAAACTTAGGCCCAAAAACAAAAATCAATCCATCAATACATATTCGTCTCAGGTATAGTAAGCACATTCTAAGATATAAGGAATTGGATCCATGAAGTATGCATGAGAAATTAATGGATTATCAAGGTGCATATGACAAAAATAAGCCGGAGACAACCTAAAAAAATATTTTTGTCTTTTTGAATTTTTCAAAAAAAATTGCACAAAATTAATGCAATGCATATGCATAACTAAAATTAGAAAAAAAAAAAAAATGCAATGCAATGAATGCTAAATGCTCTAGGATATGAAGAAATATGCAAGACAACCAATCTTAGGCATGTTCTTGACCACCATACTCTAGGTGAGTCCACCACCATTCCCAGTCAAAGGGTATATGGTATCAACCTTCCTAACCCTAGGTACAGATTTGTGACTCTTGTCAAACTCATCTAACCTAGATAACACTCTCCTCATCATTATGCATAGCCTCTCAAAACCCTTAATAGAATAGGAATTCTCACTCTTATGCTCATGGGGTTTAAACTTAAAACAATTAGGTCGAATATGACCAACTTTGCCACAATGATGGCAGGTAGGGACAAATTTCGGAGAACCTTGTCTCATGTGAGGAGGAATATACATATACTTAGATCTAGACAAGCATGACTTTACACGACTTTTTTCTTTCTTATGAGCAACCTTCTTATTCCAAGGTCTTTGGGATTTCAACTTAGAACAATTTTGTCTAATGTGACTAACAATCCCACAATGTTGACATGTAGGAACAAACTCTGTATGAGTTTGTTCCCTTAAAAAAGCCTTGAATTCGGGCTTCACACAAATATTCATACAAGAAGTTTTGCCTTTATCCAAGCGAGCTATATTGGCTTTGACTTCTTCGACTTTCAAAGGCTTAACAAACAAAATTTTTCTTCCAGAATTAGAAGCAAGTGAAGCAGAGGCACCCAATTTATCAATAAGCATAGTATTTTAAGATTTCAAAGAGTCAATTAAGGCATGTGATTTAGACAATTTAATAACCAAAGACTCTTTCTCATGCTCAACATCATTAAGCTTTTTAAGGGAAATTTGATGATGATGAGTCAGTTTAACAAATTTCTTAGAGAGCTTGTTATAGGCCATCTGAAGGTCAATCTCCTCATCAAAATCCATGGTAAGGAACTGAGGAGTATTCATAACAAAAGAGTTGAGGACCTCACTTAGGAATTTAATCCAAACAGAGTGAACCCGCTCTGATACCAATTGAAAAACCAATAACGACTCCTAACAACACCTATAAGGGGGTTGAATTGGTGTATGCAAAGAACTCCGGTTGACTTCAGTTATTTATGATTTGTGATGAAGACACAACCTTTAACTCCTAATGCTCAATATCTTAAACGCTCTCTTAGCACACGGAATTGCTATGTGGAATTCCTTACAATTTCGTCCATAATAACTCTCTATATAGACTACAAGAAAACCTAGTACTAGTTGAATTTAAAAGAAAAACTAGTTCTAGTTGGAATAGGATTCGTCCAGATTTTCCTCCTTATCTTGCGGGATGATTTTGGCATAGCTAACTTCTGAATTGTGAAAATATTATTTAACAACGATTTGTAGAATTTTGTGTTAGCTTTCCAATTCCACTAGTTTCACCTCAATCCAATGCTTGAGCTGAAAGTTATGATCCAAATACTGAGACATGTGCATGATCAAAATTTTATCAAATTTAATCAAATCCGATTTTAACTCTAATTAAAGAATTTCGATTCAATTAAACTTAACCACATCATATAGGTATTCTATTATGATTGGTTAAGCTTAACAATATCTTCTAGGTCTTCTCTTAACAAAACACCTCGTATGTATGCACTGTAGATGGGGTTGTAAATGAATGTATTTTGTCACTGAATTTGGCAATTCAAAACCCAACAAGATTAACTCATCCCATTTCAAATTAAATAATGTCGTTTTGATTTCAAATAATAATAATAAAAAATTGACGTAAATCATTTCTCAAATAAAAAATAAGCCAACGGTTCCATTGATGCCTAGAACATTACTACAAATTCATAAACAACCTCTAATTATATATATAATAGAAACAAACATAAATAGTGACGGTATCACCCAAAAATCTCATTCAGATTGTCATGAACTTTTGGAAAGCATTCTTTGCACACATTTGAACCCTCATACATTTATTTTTGGTTCAATTGGGCTGACTTTTCTTTCTCAGCACATTTTTGTTTGTTTCTAATATTGGTTGTCTTATGTAATGCTCAACTCTAATGATTGGAAAATCTTGCTAACCCCCTAACTAAGTTAAACATGGCTTAGTAACTACCCGAGGTACTACATCTTAGCACAAGTTTCTATTTTCAATTATCCTTATCATTTTTTAGTTTGGCCCCTACAACAATGATATTCTGGCTCCACCACTGTTTACCCTAGAAGGAGAAGGAAAAGGAGGGCACAAGGGAAGAAGACATGTAGGGGTTGGATCCGCTGGGGTACGGCATGGCGGGTGATTCTAGCGAAGGGGTTGGATCCGCCGGATCGGAGAAGTTGTTGTAAATATAGGAATTTGTGATCTTCCATCTGCTTCAAGTCATCCTTGACGTGATGGTAGGGACCAATGGCAAGCAGTTTTAGTTCGTATGCTTTCTCATTTATGTTGCGTAACTAGGTGTGCACTTTAAAGATACAAGACTCCTGAGCATTATGAGCCAAGCCAACAAGCTTTTCATCAATACAAATGGAGACAAGATCAACTCCATCAATAGCCCTCATTTTCTAAACATTGTATGAGTCTCTGTTCTAAATGCATTGCACAAAACCTATATCACTAATGTTAATGAATTTCAAGCTGACAATTACATACACATCTAGTAATTATAAAATAAGGGTCGTTACAAATGGTATTAGAGGTAGGTTTTAATCTTGAGAAAAATGCTAATTATATCTGCGTTATTATCTCCAAAGGATGTACTAGTCAATGTAAAACTTTTTTTAAAATCACTTATAAAGCTCAGTTTTACCTACTAAGTAAGCATCGTGAAACTTAGCGCCCATGTGTGTTTTTCTAAAATCACCCACTCTATCTGGGCAGCTCCTTTTCACAATATAAAACTTGGGTGTTACACCATTCCTTCCTTTCTTTTGATCTGGAGTACAGTAAGTGTTCCATTTAATTCAAATTTTTTCACTGCTCTCATATTTTTCACAATATGAGGATAACGTTTGCAAACTACTTTATCTTATATTAAACTTTGAGTTATGATAAAAAGCAATCATTGCTATAATAATTACGAATCGATTTTGGACATTCAAAAACCCGAAAAAGGAATCATCTATAATATTTTTGCATGTTAGGGAAGAAAAAAAATCGAAAGGAAGAAGGGTAATGAAAATTACTTGTAGATCACCTCTGCAGATTGTTTCTTGGCCTTTAATCAATATACGAAAGCATAGAATACAAGAATGCTAACTAGTGTGCTTAAAAGGTTGGTTTTATGGTTTTATCCTTTAAGAGAGAGCAAGTGGAAGTGATTGTAGGCAACACACATGGCAAAGCCATTTTCTTCAACGACCAAACATGTCCCACAACCTTTTTCTTCCCCTTTACGAGAAACAACATGAATCATTATCAATAAAACTACTCAAACTAGTGGCAAAGCTTTTTCTTTTGTTTTTATTTGATAAGTGTGCAAAGTCATATCCAAAGTCTGCAGAGGCAGTGATACAAAGAGTTGCGAAGTGTAGCACAAATGAGAGTGAGAAGATGGGGACATGGGCCGAAGGAGTAAAAGTGGATGCATGTGGGTGACGTGCTCAAAACAGTAGTCGTGGCCCATATTGGTGTGGCCTTCTCATGATAAATTTCCTCCTTATTGCTACTTTTCTCTTTGTGTGATTACCATGGTAATTCACCCACCTTTAACTATTGACAGAAATTACAATTTACAATACATTTTGGCAGTCCAACTAACATCCTGCTAATAATCATTGATCTTCATCTCAATGCGCAGAAAAGAGCTAAATCAACTACAAATGGCAAAATATAGCTTCATTACTTTCTCCCCGGTGTCAAGTTTGAAAATTCAATTCAGATCTTGTTAGTTCTTGTGTTGGCTAATTCGGTGATCAAAACAGCAGTTCTGTCAAATATCAAAGAAAGCAGAGAAAAACTCCAAAACAGAGGAGAGGAAATGAAGGAGAAAGAATAAGAGAAAAGGAAGAATAGAAGTTCTTCATTTGCATATTATTCTCGTCGTGTTTACAAGTGAAAGAGAGAACCTTATATATGAGCTTACAATCAAGATAACTGAAGCTGTAAACCAACTTAACAACTTGAACTATATCTAACTAAACTAACTAACTAACTTATAAACAGAAAGTTAGTTATTTAGTTTATACAGATGCTAAAACGCCCCCTCAAGATGGATGTGGAGGATGACAAATATCCTTTACAAACATCTTGGACAACAACCTAAAAAAATATTTGAAGCCAAGACATTTTGTGAAGATATCTGCTATCTGATTTTGGGAAGTAACATGAAGTGGTCAAATAAGTCCAAGTTGTATCTTCTCACGAATAAGATGGCAATTTATTTCAATATGCTTAGTCCTTTCATGATAGACCAAATTTACAGCAATATGAATGGCTGATTGACTATCACAAAATAAAAGAGCAGCATGTGGATGAGGAATTCCAAAATCTTTGAGAAGGTAGTCAGCTACATCAATTCACAACAAGTAGAAGCTAAAGCTCTATATTCTGCCTCAGCAAATGACCTTGATACTGTCTGTTGCTTTTTGGATTTTGAAGACACCAGTGAATCCCCAAGAAACACACAAAAACCAGTAATGGATCTTCGAGTGTCCAAACAACTTGCCCAATCTGAGTCTGAAAATGCCTTAAGGTGAAAATCTGACTTGGCAGAGAAAATAAGATCTTGAGCAGGAGAATTTTTCATGTATCTCAAGACTCGATGAGCAGCTTCTAGATGAGGTTGTCATGGTTTATCCATAAACTGACTTAATATTTGAACAGAAAAAGCTAAATCAGGTCTGGTAATTGTCAAGTAGATCAGCCTACCAACCAACCTTCTATAGCTTGTAGAATTTGAAATGAGATCACCTTCATCCTTTGAGAGTTTCAGATTCTGTTCCACAAAAAATTTTGCAAGTTTAGAAGCCAATAAACCTGAATCCTCTAAGATCTCAAGGGCATACTTCCTCTAACAATCCGAAATTCCATTAGGAGACCTAGCAATCTCAAGACCAAGAAAATACTTCAATGGCCCTAAGTCTTTCAACTTGAATCTGTCATTCAAAAGAGTAATAAAGGAGGACACTGCTTATGGATCATTGCTAGCAATAGCTACATCATCAACATAAACCAGTAAAGCAATGAAAGAGGACCCTTTTAAACGAGTGAATAAAGAGTAATTTGCCTTAGATTGAATAAAATCAGGTTCAATCAATGCAGCTGAAAATTTTGAAAACCACTGTCTAGAGGCCTGCTTCAATCCATATAAAGATTTAGTTAACCTAAAAACCTTTGTCTCTCCCTTAGTCCCAAAACTAGGAGGCATAGGCATATAAACCTCTTCATTGAAATCACCATGCAATAATGCATTATTTACATCTAATTGATGCAAAAACCAATTCTTTGCTGCTACAAGTGCCAAAAAAATCTAATAGTAGTCATTTTAGCAACAGGTGAAAAAGTCTCATGATAATCTAACCCCTCATATTGAGTGTACCCTTTAGCAAGCAGCCTTGCCTTGTACCTTTCAATAGTTCCATCAGACTTGTATTTCATCTTATACTGCCATTTGCAGCCAATAGGATGTTTGTCATAAGGTGAATCAGTTACTACCCAAGTTTTATTTTCTTCCAAAGCTTTAATCTCAGCTTTCATCGCCTCACACCAAAGTGGATTCTTAATAGCTTGATGGTAAAACTTAGACTTAGGTTGGAATGAAATGGAAAGACAAAAATGCTTATGGTTAGAAGACATGTTATCATAAGAAATGAAAGAGGACAATGGATATGGTTTACCTGAATTGTCAACATTTGAAGCCAATTGAGGTGAGAAAGAAGAGACCTGTTTATAATGATAATCTTGCAAGTAACTAGGTTTTTGTTTGATTCTATCTGACCTTCTAAGAATAGGAAAAGACACTGAATTAGGAACCTGAGAATTGATATCTGCAAAATGAGGAAATGAGACTTCTGCATAATCAGAATTTGAAATTGATTCCGCAAAAGGATGAGATGGAGTTTCTGCAGATTTTGATTGAGAAGATGGAGGTTTTGCCGATTTAGATTGAGAAGGTAAAATGGTTTTTGCGTAAGGAAAAACTGCAGAGTTTTGGTTTTTTTACTGAACAATATTGTGTTGTTGAATGTTTGGTGACATAGAATTCAAAAATTGTGTCAGGATGCATGGGAAAATGAATGATTGAAGGAACACTGTCATGCATATGCATTGAATGTGAAAAATGATTTGAACAAGAAGCATAGGGAAATATAGTTTCATGGAATATGGCATTTCGAGAAATAAAAATAGAATAAGTATGGAGATTATAGAATTTATGTCCTTTAATGCCATATGGATAACCTATGAAAATGCAAGGTGTAGCTGTAGGATCAAACTTTGTTCTATTTCTAGATAAAGTTGAAACATAAGCTAAACATCCAAGCACTTTGAGGTGTGAATAAGATGGTACAACAGAAAAAGGAGTTCATGTGAAGATTTGTTGGATAAAAGAGTTGTTGGAATCCTATTGAAGATATGAGCTGCAGTTAAAA
>CM017326.1:11341147-11425553 GCA_006937295.1 Carpinus fangiana | reverse complement strand
CTCACAAAACACACTCAAACACGCACTGGCAGCCTGGGGGCGTCTGAAGAGTGAAAAATGAAGGGGGTATGGGGCTATTTATAGGAAAGAGCCGCCATCAACTCTCTGAAAAGCAGTGGACGTCCCCCATCCCTAGCGTACGTCCGGTCGTTTTTGCCCAGCGGTCCAAAGGCTGCCTCGTACGTTCAGGTATTAACCAGGGGGTATTTCAAAAAGTAGCGTACATCCGGTGGTCCTCCATCGTACGTCCGCACTAAAAACAATAGCGTACGCCCGCTTCACCTAGCGTATGTCCAAATCACCCCTTAAATGGTTTTAGTGATCCAAAGCCCAAATTCATCCCTTAACTAAGTTACTTATGCCTAATTAGTTATTTGAGTCATTACACATCTCTAGCAACTTTTCCAACAACTCTTTCGGTATAAGCAGCGTTTTCGGCGAATTCCACTTTTTCTTTACCTTTCTTCACCTTGAGTTTGAGAGGGGATATTAAGAATATTATGTAATGGTTATTTACTTTCTTAGGTATTCTAGGTCTACTAGGTTTACCTTTTCTTAATCTACTATGTTACTTGCCTATCATTCATAACCTCTCTATAAATAGAGACCTCTTTATTCATTATCATCAATCAATATCAAAGAGATATAATCTATTATATGCTTCCGCTCTCTCTCATTCTTCCGCTCCAGTATACTCTACAATATATTTAACATGTCTAATGAACTTCGACCAAGTGTTAGACTGAGGCTCTCAAGTGTAAGTATAGAATCACTCTGCAACACTTCATTCGAACAAGCTACAACAGACCATTTGTCTAAACGTCTCAATTTTTAGTCCTTGGACTTGATAGGAGCTTGTCACATGAGCATGCCACATATTAAGCAATCTTATATATATACCGGGTCCCAGAAACATTACTAGAACATTTCGATTTCCATAACTTATTTTCTTGTGGCGGCTTGATTTATTATAAAAGAAATGCTATATTTATTAAAAAAAAAAATTCTAAAAAACTTTCCGATGATGACATGGCACACCTGCCGAGTCATGATCGGGTGTCGGACAAGGAGTTGAACTGCACAAAGAAAAAATAGAAGGATCAAAGCGACCGGTAGTGAGCCGGCAAGGAAGCTCCGATGCTTAAGTCAATATTTGAGGGAAGAAATATAAGCAACAAAAAGATAGAGCGCAGCAATAGTTGTGATTACCCAAATGTGGCTAAGTGACTTGCATTTTATTTGCTATGCAGTTACATGGGATATAGATTGTTGGCCTTTCCATCCACATTGTGATATTACCGACATGTCCTGGATACCGAGACCATTGTGCCCTTAATGAGTTGATGGTCTCAGATTGGGTTGTTTGAGACCTCTTTGTGCTCGGCATCTACTCGCTAGATTGGGCCTGGGCCTATTAGATCTTACGAGGCTGATCCATGACCCAACAATGTGTTATCCTCCCATGAAATGGTAATACATTTTCCTTAAATAATAGATCATACCTCACAAGTAATAGCAACACATTACTTAAAAAACAACTTTAAATATATATATTTATATATATATCCTCTTCTAGAATTTGTTGTTATCCATATTTTGTCCCCTGAAAATATTCGTTGGCCCTACCATTTACTGTGGGAATAGAGAACAAGAATGCATACGTTTTACAACCTGACAAATAGGCAGGATCGATGAAACAAAGAGCTAATAAGTGTCCCTCCTATACCCACATGAAACAAACTAATAAGTTTTACAGCCCGATAAATTATATATAGGCACCATCGATGAAACAAAGAGCTCTTAAGTGTCTCTACCCCCACCCCATGACTTGAAAGAAAGTATTGGACATGGGGACTTGATTTGTGCAGTCAATTACAACTGACGCTATAAGATAATTACAGTTTCGAACGGAAGATAAATAGAATAATTTGTCTCCTAACGTGATTTTCTACATCAATTTTGAAACAACACAAAGAATACGTGAATTTTCCTTCTAAATAATCGAGGAATTTTCCTTCTAAATAATCAATATTAATGCTCATCGAGAGCATCACTTTTTTCAAATGCACGAGTCTTATGCATGCAATGCAGCAACTTAATGACTTGTTGGCTAACTAGCTAACAGCGGAGACTGATCCTTTCTCAATGAGCATTTGAATAGTATCCCTTCCATTATCAAATCGTCAAAATCTTTTGAGTTCATGAATTGGGAGTGAAACAGTCAAACAGATTAATGTCCGAGACACGTACTTATTGCCTTGTTGGCTTAGTTGCTGATACTCTTAACTAGTAATGTAGCTTAGAGACACAATAAACTCAGGAAACTTGTTTCCTTATATACAAAAGTAACAGTACTCCTTTTCCTCGTTACCTTGTCTTGGTTCTGGTCAAAACCAAAGTTTCGCCCGACAAATTATAAGTTACTAGAAAATCTTTACAATTATTGTCGTTTACATTGCAAAAAAAGAAAGAAAAGAAACACTTGAAACCTACAGCAGTTGGCTTCATATATATAAACATGTTCACACGGTTATTTGCTCCAGGAGGACAAAGCTATATATATATATATACATCCCCTGCAAGGTTCATCCTATCTTTAAAGCTATATATACATTACATCCACTGCACGGAGATGCAATAGAAATGATCATTTTGTCCCAAGCGACAAGAAATATTGTTTTAATATCACTTTGGACAAAATAAAAATTTCTTGGACAGCAAGCTTGGAAATAGCAATACATATAATTAATATGTATAGAAAGACTTCAAATAAAGTTACTTGCCAACTGCATATATAAGCTACAGTTCCTGCTGCTTCAGATCTTCTGCACCGACAAATGTACCATGAAACCCATAAGGAACCCTAGCAGGCAGTCTCACTGTAGCCACTTGCTTCATGCTTGAAGCTTCCACTATCACCATCTCCGACCTCTCTCTTTTCTCATCCCTCACAAACCCCACTATAAACCCTTCATCATCATCATCATCAACACTTGATCCGTCACGTATTTTCTTTTTGGGCACGTAAAACGGCTCCCCACCGAACCTTTTCGTCCCGTACAAATATTTGGTAACGCCACCAGTACTCAAATCAACCTTTGCAATGCCACAGCACTTGGGCCACGGCTCCGTTATTGCTGTGTACACGTATCGAGTCTTTTGCCCAAGAAGCTGCCTATTCACTTGCCCTGCTTCCAAGTTCATGCCCGGTACGATGACTCGGCGCGTGGACTTCCCGGTTCTCATGTTCAACCTAATTTCCGATAACTCGCTCAGTATCGGGACTTCGCTTTCGTTGAATACCGAGTCCGGCGGGCTCATGCACGACCCGATAATGACGATAGTCTCATCATCATCTTCCTCCCAAGCATTCCATAAATGGAAGCAAAAGCAATTGGGCACGTCAATCCACTGAATTCTCGACTCGTCAACGTCGGCTTTCGGCAAAACTCCGAACCGGGAGGTCTTGCTCTTGTCGTAGATCACCGGAGACCCGCCCCGAATCATTTCCGACAGCTTGAATACCACTTGGTGGTCCGGGAGTATCACAAAGTTCTGTGTTATGGCAAAGTCATGCACCATTGTCGGCCATTGAAGCGAGATATCCACGTCACGTGACTTTTTTCTGCACGTGTCGAACTTGAAGTATTTGAGGTAGGGTTTTTTCACCACGTTGTAGCTCAGTGCATGAAGCTCGCCGGTTATGGGGTCCACCTTGGGGTGGGCGATCATGGGACAGTCCAGCTGATTGTTGAAATTAAACCGTTCGACCGTTTCAAGATCACCATCACCGTTGATCTTAACATGGTACGGAAGGTCGTCCTCTGACATGGCTAACAATCGGCCGTTGAAATAGACCAGCCCTGCGTTGGCCACGCCTGTGCCTCGTGAGCCCTCGATTAAACCGGCACCAGCTCGAGCGAAGAACAGCGCAAGCCGAGCCAGCCCTAAGTGGCCATGCAGCTCCCCAATCGACTTGGGAAACACAGGCCTTCCCATAGCGGCTTCTTGCACGAGCCTGCTCGTGCGAGTGTACCTACAGCTGTAGCTTGCCTGGTTCCCGGAGGACAAAGAAACCGCGTGTATCATACCGTCCCCATCGAACAAATGATGTCCGCCTGAGGGCGCGTACATGGGATTAGCCCCATTCCGCAAGTAAACGCCGTGAAGACATGCCGGTATCTCACCCACCACCTCAAGCCCATGCTGAACCGGGCACTCTTGAACCGGGGCGAAGTTACCGGATATCTGAACCGCCGGGTCGAGCGTTTTAGGCAGTTTATGGTTCTTAGCTTGCGGTAATATCAGCGAGGCCTCTATAAGGTCTAGAACCGAAGCTGCTAGCTTTTGCAGGGGATTTAAGTGAGGTGGGTACGTGGGTTTTTGTGGGGTGGATACTGGCTGATGTATAAGCAGTGGTTTGCGTTCCGGCAGAAACGATGGCGGCGCTGGCGGTGTCTTTAGGGGGACTGTTATCTTGGAAGGATTAAAGAGGATTTTGGATGTAAAAAGTGGGGAGGGGGTTGAATTTTCTGGTGTTGTGGGTGTGTAAATTTCAGTGGGATTTTTGAGACTAGAGGCTGTTGGTAGAGCTGTGAAGTGCAAAGAGCACTGCATGGCTGAAATACTTGAGAGGGAAGAGAGAGTACTGTGTCTGGCTGTGAAGGGTGTCGATGAAAATGGAGTGGGATACTTTCGTGCTTTCATGCGTTTATAAAAGAAGGAAAAGCGTTACCGATGACAAAGCTCCAACTTTTTTTGTCTAATTTTTATTTTAATTTTTTTAAAAAAATAAAGTAAAAATTAAAAAAAGTGTATGAAGTAATACATTTTTTTTTTATCCTTCTTTTAATTGGTGTTTTTTAAAAAATAAAAATTACTTCTTTTTTTTTTCATAAAAATAGTTATTTTTCATAAAAATTAACCATTTTTATAAAGAAAAATGTATTTTTTTTTAAAAAAAAAAAATTACCAACTAAAAGAATGACAAAAAAAAAATATTATTACTTCAAACACCTTTTTTATTTTTTACTTTGTTTTTTTCTTAAAAAAAATAAGATAAAAATTGAGTAAAAGTTAGACAAAAAAAAATTGAGCTTTTAACATTTTTTCAAAATAAAATAAAATAAAACAAGGAAAAAGTGGCTCTTTCAGTTTGTATATATACGAGGGCTGCGTAAGGGAAACACGCGGACGGAGGTGGACCTACGTTCAGGTTTGGAAAGTTGATATGCTAGATGCCATATTCCCGTATGGATATATATTGCCATAACTTCAAATTTTACTTATAATAAAGTTTCATTTTATAAAAATAAAAACAATTAGAGTTTCAATTATGATAAAAAGTTAGTCAGTTGTCTTTAATTAATGCCTTAATTATAGTAAAAAAAAATAACATTATGACTAAAAAGTTAGTAAGTACTCTTTAATTGAGGCTCTAATTACGATAAACATAAATACAAAGAATTAAATTCCAAGATATTAAGATTTTAAAGGAAAAGAAAGAGAAAATTAGAGAGTTTCATTAATTGCACTTCTAAGCCGTAACTTTTTTCTTTTTGACAATGTCCACACAATGGAAGGGGGAGGAGAATTTAAACTTGTGACCTCTACTTCATTAGGCGTAATCTACAGCCGATTGAACTATCCTTTAGGGACAAAGCCGTTACTAATTAACTCATAGTTTCATCTAAACTTAAAACTAATATATTGGCTAAGTTTGTTCATTAAATAAATTTTTAGAATAGTAAATTTCGTTTTTGCACATTAAATTCTACATAAAAAAAAAAAAGAAAAAAAAAAAGAGAATTACATGTAACTCAACACAAATTATGACATAGAAAAATGAATTTTGTAAATCATTTGGAAAAAAAAAATTGAAGGGCAAAAGTAAAAAGGAATGATTTAAAATTAAAATTAATTAATTAAATATTTAAATATTTAAATAAAAAATATGTCATACTTAAGTTTGTCACCTTAAGGCTCAAAATCTATTAAGCCAGCCATGTTGTCTATGTAAGTTGAAAACAATATGTTAAAATTTAATAATTTTTCAAAAAAAAATAAAAAATGGAAAATTTGAGAATCTAAAAAAGAGTAATTATATAAGAATGATTATAATCATTCTAAAGTTATCTTAAATATAATGTGACATTTAAAATTATTATTAAATTTTAGATAATTATTATTAAATTTTGATCAGTTAATAACTATATTATATTTAAGATAACTCTAAAAAAACTCGAGTCCTTTTTGTATCAAAGGTATATCCTTAATTCATTGTCTAGGTACAAAGGAAGTAGTACAAATTTAATAAGTTTTGAAAGCATTTCTGTATAAATTTTTAGTGTTAAATCTTTGGAAGAGAGTGGGAAACTCATGTGGACAATTTTAAGCCACGTGTCGAGGAGAAGCGGACGTGACCGAGAGATTTGCACGTGGGGGAGGACAACAAGGACATGGACCTTCCCAGTCAGAGAGAACCCTATTGGATCGTCCGTACTACCATCCACCCGCTGGCGATGGGAATGCATTGCTTTCGTCCAGGTGCAGATGGATACCCACGTGACAGCCCATATGTCCAGGCCCATGCACGGTTTCCTTGACCTTTCTTTCTCTCTCTCAAATTTGCATCCCCCACCGTCTGTATCTGTGTCTCTGAACACGTGTCCACAAACAAAAACTCTCGCCACGTGTCTTCTTGGCGGGTGTTTGTTTTCTCGCACGCCCAGCTTCCTTCTCTTGACATTTTGTTTTTGTTTTATGCGGGTGAAACAGCAGGCCTAGGCTTGGTTCTTGTTTCTGCTCAGAAGAAACGAAGACAACGGCAGTAAGATTGCTCAGAGACAGCTTGCAATTGTCGAGTTCGTCTTGGTCAAAGAAAGAACTTGGGCGAGAAACACGATGGGAGGTTTCATCAGTCGTTTGCAGTGGGATATTAAATCATTTTTATATCAAAACATCCATCATCATTGTTATCGTATGCCGAGTCTATTAAATAGTATTATTTAATTTTATTATACAAAACGTGTCATTCTATCTCATAAGTCGCCATCGACATTTATATCAAACTTGAAAGTCTCTCTCTTTGTCACTTTTGTGTTTTATTTATGAATTATATAAAACTTAAATTTATTATTAAACTTGTCATTAGTCGTTATTAAATTTTGATCAAATAGTGATTATAAAAGTTATCTTATTTTTTGAGTGATATAAGAAAGACTTCTAAAATTATTCTTAACTAGCTTGCAATAAGAGAGTGATAGAATTTATAATACGAAAATATAAAGTAGAAAAATAAATAAGAGATAATAAAGTGACATAAGATTAAAGTAATTTGACAATATATCTACATCCACACACTAAAACAGTATATGCTACACATCTTGTTTTCTTATTTATAGAGAGGATATTATGAATGAGCATTTTATCTTAGCAATGTGGGACTAGAGGAGGACATTTTATACAAGCCAATGGCCAAAATTTTTCTTCACTTAAGCAATGTGGGACAACACACATATACTCTCTTATAGAGAGTGCCTAAAAACTTATATACACATGATTAATATAATGACTTAAGTCATGTGAGACTCTTAAGATCCTAACAAATAATTCAACAATATTCAAATTGATGAAGTTAACTTCAATAGCTTTCATGATTCATGAATCTACATTTTTTTTTTTCTCTAAGGTTCCATCTATTTTGCAATAATAAGTTACTGAAAATAAGTTGCACTTTAATTTTGGGACAAAGTTTTCCTCCAAACTGGGTTGGAGAAATCTCCTCCAACTTAATCTATAAAAGTGACATGTGTTACTTTTTTTAATAACATGTGAGATGCACATGAGTTTTTAATAAAATTTATTACAACTTTGTCCCTGCTATTAAAAAATATATGCATCTCTCATGTTCAAGGGACACATGTCACATTTATAGATTAGGTTAGAGGAGATTCCTCCAATCCAGTTTGGACGAAAACTTTGTCCTTAATTTTGTTTCTTATTTTGCGCAAGTGAAGCCCATGGCCTGTTCATGTGGTCCAGCGTGTAGGCCTACAATTTCCTGAGAATTAGACGCAGAAGGTCCAATCCTTAAAGGCCTCGTACCTGAATATAGTTAAAATGTCCAGCTTTTAATGGGCCCCCGCCAATTTGCCACCAAGCCTTCTCTTTCACAAATCTTCTTATAAAAGGCCTAAGAGTCGGTGGCTGTCAAAAAGAACTCGATTGGAGAAAAGTCTCCAAAACCCACGAGGAATCTAAGGAGAAATAAATAAATAAATAATTAGGCCCACGTGATGGACTTCAAGTGACATTTAATACCTGTCCGCATAAAAATTGAATCCCGCCTGTACACAACAATATGAATCTTCTTAAAATGTTTCTGGCTCTCTTTAAGATGTTTATGCCAAAGCAATCACAGGTGCTACTCTAGCCAAAGATCTTTTGAGCTTGAGCATAGGACATGTTCAGACAGAACATCATGTTTCTCTACTAGTTTCGTTGGCCACAAATTAAGCTTTCTCATTGACTCTTATGAAAGGGGGTCTATTTAAGTGGCTAGGTAACCTAGGTTGAACTCTAGACTCTCATTTCGCTCATTTTTAGATACTATACCCTAGAGAGAAATCGAGAGAGAAAGACCATGGCTGAGCCACTTGAGGTTTTGGGCAAAGATTTTTTATTTTATTTTATTTTTGTTGTTTTCCTATTCAAGTTCCACATGGCACCCAAAAAAAAGAAAAAGAAAAATCTTCTTTCCTACTTACGCAAGTTACCATTCGGTACTCTCAACAAAATGTTAACGACATCTTCAATATGAATTGTTTGACTCTGCCACCGTAGAAAGAGAGAGCCTTCTTTTAAGTGTTGTGTTCTTAGGACTTGAAAGCACTCACTGTTGAGTTATAAAGCTTAAACTAGCCTTAATTTTATGTGCATGTTATCTTTCATGTTTAAGTTGTGATTTTCGTGATACATTGTATGTCAGTTGTTCTTCCCTTATTAGTGGTTAAAAGCTATGTCTTTTAGGTAGATAAGCTTGACCATTGCATGAAAGAGGTGAATTTTGAGGACTATATTTCTTTTTTACCCCCAAAGCAATGTTCAACCACCCTCCTTTAACACCTTAGATCATTTTCTCCATTATTTAACACCTACCTTTGCACTGCCAAGATATTAGTTGAGTTGGTAAAGCAGCAAGGGATAAGATTCAATTTTCCTCTGCTTTATGCCTAGTGGTCACGGGTTCATACCCGCTTGTGGTAGTAGTCTGCTAACCAAATGCTACTAAGACAGTAGTTATGGCTCAAACCAAATATTTTTTTATCAATTTACACTTTGGTGGGACTGTAGTGACGGATTCGCCTTTTTAGACAGTAGTTATGGCTTAAACTGAACATTTCACAGCGGATGAAAACCCCGATAATCACACCTAAAGAGAAAAATTACATTGATTACCCTTTCTCGCCCTTCATTTTGAAAATAAAATAATAATAACAAATTAAAAAAAAAAAAACACACCCACCTTTGCACAAATTTAGTATATAAAGAGTTGGCATGTTTACCAAACGGGTTAGTTCCTTAATGAAAATAGTGAGAGATTATAGAACATATAACTTAATGAAGTTGTCATTGACCTCTGCACAAATTTAGTATATAAAAGGGTTGACCTGTTTATTAAACATGTTAATCCCTTAACTTTAATGAACACAAACATGCTAGTCCCTTAATGAAAGCAGTGAGAGACTATATACTAGATCGGTGCCAGAACCCCTTCCATNTTTTAGACAGTAGTTATGGCTTAAACTGAACATTTCACAGCGGATGAAAACCCCGATAATCACACCTAAAGAGAAAAATTACATTGATTACCCTTTCTCGCCCTTCATTTTGAAAATAAAATAATAATAACAAATTAAAAAAAAAAAAACACACCCACCTTTGCACAAATTTAGTATATAAAGAGTTGGCATGTTTACCAAACGGGTTAGTTCCTTAATGAAAATAGTGAGAGATTATAGAACATATAACTTAATGAAGTTGTCATTGACCTCTGCACAAATTTAGTATATAAAAGGGTTGACCTGTTTATTAAACAAGTTAATCCCTTAACTTTAATGAACACAAACATGCTAGTTCCTTAATGAAAGCAGTGAGAGACTATATACTAGATCGGTGCCAGAACCCCCTTCCATTACTCAAAAATATGAGTTTCTCATATTTCAAATCCCAGCCTTTAGTTGTATCCAACGGTCTAAGCTATGCCATGTGTCCCCTTTATCAAAACCAAACAACAAACACAAACACACTTAATTATATCAAATTTGAATTAAAAAACTATTTAATTATTTTTTAAAATAATAAAAATAAAAAGGAAGAAACTACCCTAGAGGGTGGTGGCTGGGGTGGTGCGCGGCCACCCCAGGTCATGTGGGAGTGGTGGCACAGCCATCCCAACCATCCTAAGGGTGGCCACGTGCCACCTCCAGATCTTCTAGGAGTGGTCGTGTGCTTACCCCCAACAACCTCCTTTGGATGGTTTCTCCACTCAAGTTGTTTTTTTTTCTTAAAAAAAAAAAAAAAAAAAAAAAAATTTAATTTTTCAATTCATATTAATTATTATTGGTTCACTACGCATCAAAGCCTCTAAAAGAGGTCGTGACCATCTCATCATCCTACGGTAACGGAGCTTATAAGGCATGTCATAGAATGCAACCAGGTGTATTATATCAGCACCTGCTTCCAGAAGTTGGATAGAAGCGCCACCGAAGTAGTTGATAACAATTGCTCTCGCTTTTTCCCAAACTGGCACGCGTTCCAATGTCCGAAGCAATCGTAAACTGTATAGAACCACGCGCGTCTACTCTGCCTCCATATCACCAAAAATACATGGTTATAAAACTTTTAACTAATATACGACATTATATATGGTATAAATAATATCATAAAAACAAATATACATATATAGTATATAATAATTCCTGGGGTTTTTAAGAGAGCATACTCTATTAGGATGTGGTTAAAATTTATTTTAAAGCTTTAACTAAAAATTTGACACACTATATATAAAAGCACTAAATACAATAGAAATAAAAAAAATTTGTATCTTTAATTCAAACGAATTTCATAGACTTTTCCATTTATTTTAACTTAACGTTTACCATCCACTACTGAACACCCACCCACTTCCGAGCCCCTAATATCAGAGTGTCCACAACCAATAAAGATGGAGACTCCAGTGGTTTTATCGATGGTTTTGTCAATAAATATTTTGCTTATGATGTATTTTTTTAAGAGAAGAGAGATTATTTGGTGTAAAGAGTCATATTATTTCTTAGTGTTTTAAATGTAAATGTTTGTTTCTTATTAAAGTGTGCAAAACGTCTAATTTACACCACAAAATGATTAAAATTATTCTTTAAAATAAATTTAATAAAGTTCCCAAGAGGTAGCTCAATCCGCTAGGACCACGCCTAATGAAGCGGAGGTCACTAGTTCAAATCTCTCCTCCCCCTCTTATGCGGATATGTCAAAATAAATAAATAAATAAATTTAATAAATATAAAAATTATCATTACTCGAATAATATAATTGTGAGTTGGAATAAGAAAGTGTTATTTAATAGATGTAAAGGAAAAATTCACTTTACTCCTCAAGAGTTTTTTAATTTGAACTTACCTTTCTAATATTTCAAAAATTTCAATTTAAACATTCCGTTACTAATTTCCGTCAAATTGAACGAAAATCTATGAAATTACGTAATTACCTTCAGAATTTTTTTGTTAAATTTTTGTCAAATTAGATATAAATTAGTAACAAAAGGTCGGAATTAAAAAATTTTAAAACATTAAGAAGTGCATTGTCAATTTTTTAAACTTTAAAAATCAAATTAAAAAACTAGTAGGGGATAAAATAAAGTGGATTTTTCCTAGTTATAAATGAAGCTTTGCCAACGGTAGTAATACGCACGCGCGGGAAGTAGGAGTGAAGAAAGAGGATAAGATAACCATATGGATATCCTCTGTCATCGCTGACGCTTGCATCTTGATCATCTTTATGGACGCTTGCGATTTTATCTCTGAGTTACACACAATCCTTCCATACTCCTAAAATCACTGAATAATTCCCTTTGCTCGTTTCGTCCTCTGGGCTCTGACCGCCAAAGCCACACTATAAGAACCAAAACCCCGTTTCCCAATCTCTCTTCCTTGTTTTCGTGTATCCTATACGATTCGATCGGAGAAAGAAAGAAAGCAAAATGGAGAAAGCCATTAACAGGCAGAGAGTTCTTCTGGAGCACCTCCGACCTTCTTCCTCTGTTTACGGCAGCGATTCCTCAATCTCCGTATGTTCACTTTCTCGATTTTTTATTTTGCTTTTTCTTTTGTTTCTGTCCGATCCGCTCTTTTCGCTTCGTGATTGATTACTTCTGTAGCTCGCTATGTTGGTGAATTGATTTATTTGTTCACGCGTTTGTACACCCTTGAGCGATCGAAATGATTAAGAGACTTCCAAATTACCCGTCGATATAATTTTTAGCTGCCAAAAAATGGAAAAAAATGATCGGCTATGATGATTTCTTATTATTTCAAGTTTACTCCTAAAGCTGTGAACCTTGATGATAATTAGACGAATTTAGCTTATGGTTTCAAATTTAATTTTGGTTCCTAAAAGATTAAATTAATTGATGTTGAAAATTCTTACCAGGCATCGGCATGTCTGGCTGGGGATAGCGCTGCGTACCACAGGACTGCGGTGTTTGGGGACGATGTGGTGATTGTGGCGTAAGTTGCTCCGTTTTGCAGTTGAACTTTCCGAGATTTTGTTTTTTGGCAAATTGTCGAATCGTGAATTCTTCAATTAATTGGGTCTGTTTCGAATTGTGTTTCGGTGAATTTTCTATTACACAGAGCGCACAGAACTCCAATTTGTAAATCCAAGCGTGGTGGTTTCAAGGATACTTATCCCGATGATCTCCTAGCACCGGTTTTGAAGGTGCAGTTTATGCTTCTTTTTTCACTTGCTTTTTGGTATTCAAGTTTGGAATACTGGCAAAAACTGATTTTTTGGTCGGTGTATCGTAGTGTTCATTGTGATATAGCTTATTTTGGTGATAATTGTTTGGTATAGGCATTGATAGAGAAAACCAATCTGAATCCTAATGAGGTTGGGGATATTGTGGTGGGTACCGTGTTGGCACCGGGATCTCAAAGAGCAAGTGAATGCAGGATGGCTGCATTCTATGCTGGTTTCCCTGGTATTTATTTGATTATTTTAGTTTTTGCAACCTTAGTTTGTTCAACTTGAAGATCCCTAGCTTATTAATCTCGAAGTTATTTATAGTTAGTTTAATGGTCATGTATGTCACAATTGTTCTGTACAGAAACTGTGCCTGTCAGGACCGTGAACAGGCAATGCTCGTCTGGGCTTCAAGCAGTTGCTGATGTGGCTGCCGCTATAAGAGCTGGATTTTATGATATTGGTAAAGAGTGCATCTTTTCTTTTCTTCCTTTTTTTTAAGGATTTCGTAGAGTTACCTTCTTTGAAGATAAACCCTTAATCTTTATCATTTCATTTAGGCATTGGAGCTGGCTTGGAATCAATGACTGCTAATCCAATGGCATGGGAAGGATCTGTCAACCCAAAAGTATATTCTCTTCCCTTCTTTTCTCTTATATGAACAATTTGTTAGTGAGAAATATTTTTCTATAGGAACATAGGATTCTGACGTTATCTTCCATTGACAATGACAGGTAAAGATCTTTGAACAAGCTCAAAATTGCCTTCTCCCCATGGGTATCACCTCAGAAAATGTTGCACATCGTTTTGGTGTAACTAGGCAAGAACAAGATCAGGCTGCAGTGAGTTGAATGAACCTGTCAGTGTGGTATAGTGGTCTAAAGCAATTTTCTTCTATTCATTTTCTTACACTTATGCTGTTAGGTTGAGTCGCATAGGCGAGCTGCTGCTGCTACTGCCTCTGGTAAATTCAAAGATGAAATTATTCCTGTTCCCACCAAGGTATCCACTATTTCTGATGTTCTAGCTGAATTTATTTGCGCAAGCATTTTTGTGCAAGTTCATATATGGTTTTTGTAGGGCACTGATCTCCAGTTTTTTTAAATAGATTGTTGATCCTAAAACGGGTGAGGAGAAACCTGTTACAATCTCTGTTGATGATGGGATTCGACCAAACGCAACATTGTCAGACCTGGCAAAGCTGAAGCCTGTGTTTAAGAAAGATGGGACCACCACTGCAGGTATTATTTTCATAGGGATGATTTTTCTTTTCTTGAACTAGCATTCATTTGAGTCTAGTCCATTTCATCACTTGGTGCTTGTATCATAGGCAATTCTAGCCAAGTGAGTGATGGTGCTGGGGCTGTTCTCCTCATGAAGAGAAGTGTTGCATTGCAAAAAGGATTACCCATCCTTGGTGTATTCAGGTTTGTAAGCTTTGGGTAGAACTAATTCATTAATGTGATAAGTTGAACTGACTTAGAGATGAAGCAGTGGTGCATAGATGTGCTTAATAAGAAAGGTCTGGTATACAGGCATATTTGAGTTCTGTGAACAGAAGCCTAGTTTATTGTAGTGGTTGGTTTTCAACAGTATTCTGTGTAGTTCTTATTGGCTTGCCACGTATATGCTGGAACCCACCCCACTAATTAGTTGCTCTTGGTACTTGGTAGGAACATATAACCTCATAGAGAGTTATTTTAATCACATCCATCAGAACCCTCACTATATAAATAACTAAATAAAAGAAAAAAAAAAAAAAAGGTGCTCTATAATGTCAGAGGCTCTTCAGGACTATGATGTAAAGCAATAAATTCTTCTTTTCGTTTCTCTCTCCAATATGACCTCACCTTGCAATTCTTCAGAACCCAAAAACTTAGTGATGAGGATTGTGACCTAAACAAATATGCTAAGAAAATTACTTTTGTCGGTCATGCAGGACTTTTGCCGCCGTTGGTGTCGATCCAGCAATCATGGGTGTTGGCCCAGCTGTTGCAATTCCAGCTGCAGTCAAGGCTGCTGGTCTAGAACTTGATGATATCGACCTTTTCGAGATAAATGAGGTATAAAATATGAAAGAAATCCTAATTTTGGATCCAGCTACTGTGAATAATATAATTACTAAGGAAATGTGCAATTGTACAGGCATTTGCATCCCAATTTGTGTATTGCCGCAACAAGCTAGGACTTGATCCAGAAAAGATAAATGTGAATGGAGGTGCTATGGCCCTTGGGCATCCTCTGGGTGCAACAGGTATACACTAGAAATTTGAATTAAATTTACACTATCTAAAAGTTTGAAAGCACGGGTATTACTGACAGGAACTATTAAAGGTAATTGAACTCTATAGGGTTTACATTATGGAATTTCTGCATTCATTTCAACTAAAGTGTTGAGGTCAACACATGGTAATTCCACCCAGAATATTACAAAAATTTAAAAAATATATATCAGATGCGAGCATGAGGTGATACATTAATTTGTTAGACGTTATTTGAGTTATCATTACGCATGAAGCGTCTAGTGGAGATGCTATTGATGATTGACTTAAGGATGTAGTTGGATTGTTATTGACTTCATCATCATAAAATTGGTGTGAAGCTTTCTTTTATCAATTAAGAAATTTGCTAAGACTCTTCTGGCTGTCGCAGGCGCTCGCTGTGTTTCTACTCTATTGTATGAGATGAAGCGCCGTGGCAAAGATTGCCGCTTTGGAGTTATATCTATGTGCATAGGTACACACATTCTCTCTCTCTCTCTGTGCGTGTGCTGGAGTATGTGTCTAATCATGAATGTTTATAACTGAAATACAGGCACAGGAATGGGGGCAGCAGCTGTTTTTGAACGGGGGGACGCCGTTGATGAGCTCTGCAATGCGCGGAAAGTTGGAAGCAACAGTCTTTTATCTAGGGATGCTCGGTAGAACAATTTTATGTGTCAACTGGTTGGAAGTTTCTATTAATAACGTAATGTCTGGGATTGAAAATCCTGTTAAAGCATTGTAATAAAGATGGCGTTATATATTTTTGAAAGGCTTGGAGTAATTAGTTTGACATTTCTTCTCTTCCACTCATATTCTGTCTGCATTTCAGTGTCAGCAAGTTCAATCCTTTTGTTATGGTTAGGGTGTACGTTAAGACGCGTACCTCTCCAAAGGAGAATACCATTTTTGTTTTTCTCAATTTCAAGGCCTCAAAACTTTCCATTCAGTAGTCAGAGGGACCGGTAATAGTTTTGAGTATGTTTTTCAGTCTCTTTTCTTCGAGGAAAATCGTTAGTACCTCTGAACCTCTCCTCGTGTTAAGACTGTTTTCTTCTCGTGATTTCATTGAGGCTTGGCTTCACGGGAACGCGGGTCTTTTTGCACTTGTATAAAAAGAAATGCTTAACTTCGTATTGTAAGGATTAGGGTTCAGATCTTATTGACTACGGCCTGGAAGTGGAACTCTCCTTGCTGCAAATTGTCAAATGGTTAAACTTTTCGTGTTTTTGTTTTTGTTTTTTTTTTTACCGTTTTATCTCCATAAAACTATTTACCTTTAGGGCAATTACTGAATTAAGTGGGTAGAGTGTAGTGATGCAACCCACAAAAGTTTCCTTAAAATGCAATTCCAAATTTTAGAAGGTAATGGAAAAGAGGAAGGGTAGAAACCTAACGATTTTGCCCAACAAATGTCAACTTTTGTCTTTCTTTTGTAATAAAAAAAAAATAAAAATGAAAAAATAATGTCTGAATCAACATTATCTATTTTTTGTCCTTTTTTTTTTTGGTATTTTTTAAAAAAGAAAAAATGGTATTTTTCTTCAAAATAATGCAATTTTTTTAAAAAATTTAAAATACCAAAAAAACAAAAAAATAGATATTATTGCTTCAGACATTTTTTTTTTTAGAGGGTACTATCGTATAGTGGTCAACCTATTTTGTCGGATGAAGGCTCACCTAAAAGAAACCAATAACAGAGAGCTTTGTTTCCAAGGGATAGTTCAATCGGTGGTGAACTACGTCTTATGAAGCAAAAATTATTAATTCGAATCTCCCTCCCTCTACCCTTATGTGGACATATCAAAAAAATAAAATAAAATAACAGAGAGCCTCCTTCGGTTTTAAGGCTAAGAGCAACAAAGAATGGTGGACTGTACGAGGGTGGAGTGATGTCTCTCTCGTCAAAAACAACCACCAAACTAACAACACTTCAAGCTTCGTATGAAATAACGAAAATAATAATAATAATAATGTAATGTAATGTTTATAAAAGTGGTCGGTTAATTTAATTTTGGTCAATTTTCCAACCCTATAAAATCCAACTTGAAAGTGAGATTGTTTCAAACCCCGACCACCTTAACATGGGTAGCCATGATCACCCTAAAAATCCAAAAAAAAAAAAAAAACTGCATCGTATATGATTGATATATATACCCATACATCGTACATGTAACGCTAATTGGCACAAACTGGATCTTAGGTGTAACACAAACAACATATCGTATAAGCTGACCTGACATGCTTATGGCCAACATGAGAGGGAGGCTTGCGTACCAAAATGATACCTTAGCCTTCACCAAGCCTTCAGGATGTCGTTCAACTTGCATCGACTTCATTACAACTTCAAATTGTTCAAACATACATCCTATTATCCTAAGCTGAAAATGAGCCCATAGATCAATGCCAGAGGAGGAAAGAAATTTTCCACGACTCATAAATTTAAGCTTATCTTAAAATGATTTATTAATTTAAAAACCGAATGGAAGAGAAGTATAAAGAGCAGTCTGCCATTGCATAATTTCCATTACAACATCATCCAATGGGTAGAACAATATAATTGAACTAATCATGATTACCTCAGCCTCAAAATGATAATGCTTGCAGATGTGAAGTAATTCATTGTAGCATGATTACATCAGTGTACTAGAATCCCTGTGCAAACTAAGTGATGGAAGACTTGCAAACTGGGCATGATGCTTTTCTGCTCAGCCATGGATCAATACACTGTCAATAAAGAAAGAAATAGTCAGATGTTTGATGGCTTATTTTGCAAGTCAATTGTATTTTGCGAAAAAGAGAATTCCTACATCTCTGTGAAATTTGTGTAAGCAAGGGAGATGACGAATGGTTTCTCCAATGGTTGGGATTTCAAGGCAAATTGCACAAGCTTCTTCACTGGAGTCGGTCTGAGAAACACAGAAAACCGAACAGCATGAATTAGCAAAATAATTCTGCAGATCTGACTAATCAGTGACCCACCAAAAACAATAGTACTACCTGATCCATTCATTGACAGGGAGACCAAGACACACACACCCCTACACCTACCTGTACTGCAGACTGCGGCAGACAATTAATCTGATTGGCAGATGCACCGGCATGTTGGTGATTATTATCGTCAAGGGCCAGCAACATTTCATAATCATTCCTGCAAAAAAATGAAAAGATACTTGAAATATATTTATAAGAAACAGAATTTAAAAAATAAATAAACCTCCAAGATTCATTAAACATTAATCAAAGAGAGTTAGCATAGCAGGAAATAGATTAATTAACAAAGAGAACTAAATCTTACTCATTGAAATCACGCTGAACTTGAAAGATGTGATTGGCCATGCTCATATCACTAATGTCCCCGACTGCAGCCTCTAATGCTTCCAATATATCAAGTCTCTGCATGAGAAAGCAAGAGATCATGTATTCATTTTAAAATAGCCCCCTACATACTGAATCAACCTACACATTGACAGTCTCGGTACAACAGAGCAAAAAAGGTGTTCTCTTTATTTTCAGGTAATTACATAAGAAATCCCAGAGTTTGACGTTGACTTTGAATTAAGCCCTGAAAATTGGATTGACCAACTTATAGCTTCGAAAAATAATCTAAATCCTAAATGAGTCAGAGTTTACTGTAAGTAGCAATGACAGGCATGAGCCACTTAAAACCTTGTGAGTGCCAAAAAATCCTTCCATGTGAGCACTCCACACACGAAACAAACACTAACAAATACAATTGGAGGGAGACGGTGCTTGTTTGTTTATCCAAATTCCTAAATGTGGTTCATGTAACTTTTAGCTAATGAAAGCTTATCGAGTATCCAGATTGCAATGACTTTAAAACTATAGGATGGACGTTGATACAATTAAAAATTGAAATTAAGGCCAACTTTAGGGGTTTTTCTATAATTAAACCTTTTTTCCTTGATAAAAAAAGTCAAACTGCATCTTAACATTAAATTGTAATGCGTAAAACTTCTAATAGAATTATTGCTTAAAAAAAAAATCGGAAGTTCCAAAATGAAAAATAATAGTGAAAGGTAAATATGACAAAATCAAGTTATCTTCTCTCATTCACAACTTGGGTAGTAATGATTCCTCCATAACCACAGGCATCCTCAAAATGATAGGAAAGCTGTGTATTTAATGCTGCCTTGACATATAGATCACCAGAAAGCCTCAATTCATAAGCTTTAAATGCAAATGGACGCGATACATGTCTCTCTCCTACTCAGAAAAACACCTTGCCCTTGCCCTAGAATTAAAGAGTTACCGTATAACCGTAATAGAGGAATTAAACAAACTTGTACATCAAATTTGCTCAAGTGGGCCACATATGAGACTCCCATTTATCATTCCTTTTTCTAACAAAACATAAAGAGCTTCCTTTTACATTTTTCTCATATAGCGTAATGCATCAAAAATAGTATTTTCAAAATGCTACTAAAAAATTAATGTCCGTGGTATTCATGAGTGGAATTTTCAAACCATAAACACATTCAAATTTCCTAATAGCCATACCATTAGATATTTAAGATAGCAATTTAATATGATCTACATACCATCACGTATGTCTATTACATCTAGATCATCTGAACTATCAAAATAACTTTTCAATTTATATTCCATCCTCATATCACAGCATAAAGAAACAGTGGAAAAAAGAAACAGAAGGGATAGAAGGGGATAGAAGGACTAAGGGAAGAGAGAGATACCATGTCTAAATCCATGTCCATAGGAAACCGGAGATTCCTTCTATTTGATGATACTGTAGGAGAATGTCTGGAAAAGTGATTCCTCAACTGTGTTATTCTACTAGAGGTAGGAACTCGAGACTGGGTTCGCATCAACTGTGCTAGTCGACTAGAAGTGGGAGCTCGAGCCTGAGCTCCTCTTCTAATTGATGGATTTTGAGAAGGCCGTGACCGGGGTTGTCTATATGAATGTGATACCAATGAGCCTCTCTAACAAACATACAAACGAAATGAGCTGTTAGTGAAACCTAGTAGAACAGTCAACCAAAGAATAAAATGCACCAAGTATACATAAAACAAATACTAAGTATGCAGGAAAATAGAAGTCCATTTGCCAGGATAAACTTCATTTCAGAAATTATGTGTTAACATTAATTCATACATATTCTAGTAAAAAAGACAACGAATCAGTCACCAGGCTGATATATGATCCTGCTTTCAACTGAAACTTTTTTTTTTTTTTGATGACGAGGTAGTAGGTGCTGACGCAAAATAAACATAGCATTCAATATAGCTGGACCTTTTAGGCATCCTTAACATATCCACGTACTGAAAGGCAATCATTCCTTATGTAGGCCCTTATAATATATTACACAATCTTTTCCATATACCTCTTAACAAAATTGGAATTAGTAGAGACCAAAAATTTTGTTCAGACCTGCTACACCATTCTTGTAATGACAGGTAAATACACACAACTAATACCATCATAAACCTGGATGGGATAAACATGTGACTTCACCAATGTAGGATTGTGTGAAAGCCTCAAATTTTAGATGCGATGTTTACTCACATGGAGGTTAAAAAGAAAAGTAAGTTGTGCAATCTCTCGCATAGTAAAAAAATATAAATATCAATCAAGGTTGGCTTGTACTCAATACAAAATTAAACTAACCAATCTCAAACATTTAAAAACTTGGCTTTGCTCAGCTAAATGGCAGCTCTCAATATTATTTATGGATTTTTTAATATAGCAAAAATGATCACCACTACATGTTAGAGTACCGTCCATCCTTGCTTCATCAAAATATAGAGGCCTCCCATTTGTTGACAGGCCAAGTCATGAATATGCATAATTTTACAACCAATGATAAATGAAGAAACCAGTTCATAATTTTCAATATGAAATTTCTTGATAAATATCCGATAGCAGCAATACAGTGACTAACATGATACTTAATGCACATTTCAAGTTATCAGTAAATCACCCAAGAAAAAAAAAGAGGCTCACTCACAGGATGTGATTCAATGTGACTTCCACCAGAAGCAGCATGGAGAACATCCTCCTGGGGCAGCGCCCACGCTAAATTTTCATCAGTCTGCAAAAAGATGGAAAAACATGAAACTCTTGCAAGAAAGAAGCATTACTTACCAAAAAACACACTCACACACACACAAAAAAAAAAAAAGCATCTGATTGGGAACCTACCCCACCAGCTCCAACCACAGGCTCTTCATGATATAGTTGTTCTTGGAGTTCCCGAGCCAACATTTCATCTGCTTCTACTTGTCTTGTCCTAGAATCTGAGTCATCAATATTTATGCAGTCTAAACCACGGGAGATGGTTTGCCTCATTTCAGGTGATAACTCATCAACTTCAATAACTGGATCCAAACCGCCCCAATTTTGACGAGTCTGAAGTCTGGATGATCTTGAATTCTCTCCAGAAGAACCAAGAAACACAATATCTGAGTCATCAGAAACTGATGTTGAGCATTCACCAGGATTTCTTGAAGTCAATTTATGTTTCTTTTGCCTTCTAGTAAGTGTATTTGCTGCATGATGTGATCCAGCTACCCGGTCAACCTCAGAGTCAATCCGGGAAGCTGTTTGAGCTGCATCAGATTCTTTTGCAAAATCAAAATGAACCCTGCGGTTTATTCTGCTAACAGCATCTCTTTGCTCTGCTCTGTTTTTATGTTGCTGACTAATAAAGCTTCCAACACCATCAATTCTCCCAGAATGAGGCACAACTACATCAGACAAGGGATGATCAGTGAACCTTGAGCGACTCCGTGTGCTTCTCCAACCACCTAATCCTTCTGAGCATCCAAATGTATTTCTGATGGCATAACTACTTCCATCAGCATCTTCATTATTAATGACAGGCCTGCTCCAAAATCATAGCAGACTAAAAGGTCTCAAAATACAAGCACTTGAAAAAGTTACATATTTAAGTTGATGCAACAAATGTTGGCAACAACAATAACATAACACTGTTGAAACTTTTAACGGTGCCATATCTTCTAAACAGGGCTGAATTTTTAACAGTGTCAATATCTTCAAAATCTTGTTCTATCATGTGATATTTAAAACTTCCAGAGATAAAAGGTCATGGCTTATACCAGATCTTCAACAAATGGTAGACCAAAGAAATTGAAAATCAGTAATTGCCCAACCATTGGCAAAATAAGAACGAAAGATATATCCAAAAAAGAACAGGCCAATTTCAACAAAGGCTTAAGAGGTACACCCCTACATGTCCAACACAAGTACACTGATCACTAAAGTTCAGAGAGCGCTCATCATTCAAAACCACCTTTTAAAATATTTTAAAAAGTGCACAACCAACACAGGAGTTGTGATTATGCTGACAGTAAATTCGTGAAGTCAAGAGGAGGAAGTATATGACGATTGGATATGCAAGTTTTTTTTTTTATAAGTAAAACTGAAGCAAATTGGATATGCAAGTTAAACAAATGATCATTGAATAGTGAACAGCAATTGTCATGCTGATAAGCATGATCAAAACTATAATCTAAATTATCAGCATTGCAACAAAGTACCAGCCATCATATCAAAAAGAAAGCAAAAAAAAAAAGGTCAAATAAAACGGTAATCAATTTTACATTTATGCAAAAATTATATCAAGAAACCGATATTGGATCCATAGCAATAAGTACTATGGCACAAGCAGAACAAAACTCCACAATGATGACGCATTCAAGACAGATCTGAAAATATGATCTTTGGTAACAAAAATTACAGCAGAACTTGTGAACAAGAAAACAAGAGGCAAAGGATTATCGGAGACAGAAAATATGAAAGCAGCAAAGAAGCATACAAGTGTTATCAGAAAAAGAAAAAGGAAAAAGGAAAATTGGTTCTGGCATAATATAATCTAATTTGAAACAGGAAAGAACAGAAAAGTCAGAGCCTGGAAGTTGGAAGTTAACTAAGATATATCAGAAAGACCTGATAACCTAAGCTTTATAAAATTGACGATGGTAAACAAAAATCATAAGAAGCAGACACCAAGTCATGGAGTACAGTTTATAGGAAGATCAGATAATCATCATTTAAGGAGCCAACCAAGGCAGACTGCAGTCATTTAAATTGGTCTCATCAAACACATTGTCCCCGAGATTCACAAGTGAAGCAGGATTAAGAGGGGTTGCAGTGCTTACATGAGGGCAAAAGACTAATTTTAGAGGTGCAGGAGATGCTGAGGTGGATTGGCAGCCTTCTTGCAGGCAGAAGGTTAATGTGAAGTCATTATTTTGTAATGAGGGGTGATTTGGAGTTTGAGTTCCTTGAAAGAATACTGGGCATGAAGGCATATGAGTAATTTCAGAGGAGCAGAAGATACTGAGATGGAATGGCAGCCTTCTAGCAGCCAGAACTTTAGTGCAAAGTCTTTATTTTGTTATGAGGGGTGATTTGTAGGTAGAGTCCTTGAAAGAATATTTTCCATTCATGTCATCCATATAAGTTACTAATTTTTTCCCCTTTTTTGGTGGCACTAACTACCTTGGGAAGTATTCTTCAAACAAGAGAGTACATCTCACTGTTGGTGCTGGATGTGTAAGTCTAGTGGAGAGACAGCAGACCATCTTTTTATAGTGTTCTGTACCTTGGGCAATCAGGCCAGTTGTATTCTCACGACTAGGTAAGGTAGTTGAGAAGTCTTCTAGAAATTAGGAAGACGAGGTGGTAAATACGAGAATAGAAAGCTGTCTCACCATGCCTCGAATGAATCCTTTTCAGCACGATGGTAATAATCATATACATCACTTGTATGACTTGTTTTCTTGAGATTGTTATTTGTTCTTATTCTATCCTTTTTTAGAATGATTTAATAATAAGTCCTTCTAGGTTTTTGGAGAAGTGGGATTGGAAAATTGCACCTTCTTTAGGCATATGTTGTTAACCAAGAGAAAGAGAGTAAGAGAACCCAATTCAGGTTCAAGGGGGAATAGACATCGCTTAGGAAGATGTAATTAGTCACACTGCTCAAATAGTAAGGCATGTTGCAAAAGCATATTTACACCTCTCCACTGACCATTTATTACTGCACTAATAGGAAGTCAACATACTGAAATAAAAGGGACAGAGCTGATGGTAAATTATGTCCTATATCAGTTTTTTAACTTTATGTCCATCTTTTAATAGAAAAATTATTAATTAGCACATGGAAAGATGATCAGTAAGAAAAGAAAAGATGATACGGAAACATTAGAGCCACAGTTGCCATTATCAGCTGAGAGGACAGGTTCTCAGCATAAAAAATTAGCAAGAAGCAACAGGCATTAGGATCTAGCTGCGTAGACTAACAAAAGAAGAAAAGGATTAAGAGTGAATCTGCAAAGTTCACAGCAAAATACACTTCAATAAATATAAATAATTTCCAGTTTCCAAGAAAAATACATAGGCTTATGAGAAAAACGCCGAATCTCCTGCCGAAAAGATCAGAAAGATTAGAAAAAAGAAATATATATCAACAGAAGTATAGCTTGATATTTCAGGATACGTATAGAATTCCTAGGAAGTATTACGTGTCACCTAAAGCTTATGAGATTATGGATGTGATGCTAAAAAAAAAAAAAACCAATTATTTCTAAATCATTAAAACGAGCATTTTAAACTGCAAACAAATTACCTGCCAGTTGTATGAATAATTTTATCACCTTGATCCTTTGATGTAGAAGGATGAATTACAACACCTTTTCCTTTCACTCTATCACCATTATTGTCTTCAGAAACTATGTCATTAATATTTATCAGACAAGGTGTACTTTTGGAAACCACAGCCCCCAAAGGACTCTGTTTGGCAATGGAACTAGTACTCTGCCCCTCAGCTAATTGTTTTGCCCTTGTTGCTATATTATGTGGGGAGATACACCCATTGCGAACCAACCTTTTTTGCCCACTGACTCTTGGCAGGGTAAGAGACTGAACAGGCTTGGACATTTGTTTTTCAGTCTTATGCTGAGAATCATTAGACATATTAGCCCCTTTTCCATGAGCCACAGCCAATTCAGGACCTTTAGATACATTGTCCTCTAATTTTTCCTTTCCCTTATAGGCATTGTTGGATGCCTTTGAAGAAGAACCATCAATGGTCAGTATTTGTTCTTTTCTCTTATCTTCAACCAAAAGATCTTTAAATGCATCATGTGGAAATATGGTTTTGGGCTTTTGCCTGTGACCATTCTGTTCAGTTAAATCTGAAAAAGCAGTGCCTTCTTCACAACCAGATGATATAGAGGGAAATTTAGGGCATATTCCTTTACCTTTATCCATGTTTTCTGTTCCAATAGAATGCCTGATCTTATGAATGGAGCTTTTGTCTTTTACTGGTCTTCTAAATAAGTGAGCATTCTGGGAAGCATTGGTGTTCTCTGAAGGGGAAAGTACAAGGGAGTTGCCGCAACCCTTAGGTTCATCATTGCTAAGATTCTTGCGAGAACGAATAATCAATCTTCTGTTCTGGCCATTATCATTGACCAGCCTACCTCGGCCCCTCAGCCCATTCATACATTTGCCATCCACAATATCAGGATTCCTCAAAGAAGCAGTTAATGACGAATTGCATTCTCTTCCAACACATTCCTTACCAATAATATGATGGGCAGCTAACCTATCAGGCGTGTCAGGGACATCGACTACCTCATCAATGTTCATTTCCTCCATATTCTGTGTATATAAAAAAAAAATTAAAGAAATCAAATTCAGCAGCCGCTACATCTAACAAGCAAATTCTATACATAACATAGATTTCGTAAAAGAACTATAAACAAACAAATAAAAAAAAGTTTCACTTAGCAACACCCAAATGTAGAATCTTTTCTTTCTTTTTTTTTTTATAAGTAACACTCAGGTAGTCAATTGTAGAATCTTAAATATCAATTACTTGTATAAGAAAAAAATAAGTCCCAATTACGGTATAATTGGCCACTGTATCTACCAGAAGCAACATGCCAAACGCCATGCTGCATATAAGTGTTGCAAATGACCTGCACCAACGAATTTCAAACGTTGCCATTCAAAGAAACCAATACAAGCACATAGACGTTTGTGAGCATGCTGATATCAAAGGTATGTTAGCATCCTGACATTGATATGTAGAAATAGCAGGGCTCAGACGAAAGGGAGTTAATAACTTCAGAAGTACAGAACATCCAAACTTAACTAAAAAAATTTATAATTAAATATTTGGATGAATTGGTTCGTAAGAAATTTAAATTGAGAGGTATTTTCTGTGTTGTATACATGCATACAAACATATAAAGGAAACAAAGAAGAGGGAGCTTTTTTGCATAGAAAACAGTAATCTTGCAAAGCCTCTCCTTGAATCTTTAGAGTGAAAATAGCCTCGCAACAGCTACGTATAACTTGAGAAGCATTGCACCACCCACTCAAATAGGTTTAAATTTAATGATTTGTTCTTTTCTTTTATCACTTTGTTTAATATCATTAAAAGGATAAGTACTATTCTACTTTTCAAGAAAAATAGCAGCAATATGATATGGATCATGTTTGAAAACACTATAAGAACAAGAAGTGAAAATGGACAGCTTTTTAATAGATTGACTCAACAGGTTTTCAAAGAATGTAAAGAGTAACCTTCAAATACTTCATGACAGGGATCGGATTGAAAACAATATTAAAGAAATAAGAACTATATGAAAAAGGTATAAGGGAGACATGAAATGCATGGATAAATTGCCTGTAAGGCGTACAAAGCCCTGGGAAAGGAAGATTGTAACAGAGATATTACTGCTAGAAAAAATAAAAAATAAAAAATAATAATAATTGAACGCATAAAAGGCTAAGTCAAGATAGAGCCATTAACTGTAAACATCTTCATAAAATAAAACAAAAATACTCCCAAAATAAAATAAGCATGAAAATAATAATAGTGGCTGGTTTAAGAGACTGCTACATGAACCTACTTATTCCAAAATGGGCTTAAAATTAGGCAAGCTCGATTGCCCTTGGACATTTTCACCAATCATCAAACACAGAAAATTTGGAATAAGCTTTAACAAACACATATTCACTCAAGCGTTTAAAATTTTTTTTTTAAAAAAGGCCTTTTTAAAAAATGCAACCCATCATAGAATGCTTATTTACTACATCAAATGAAATTCACAGAATATGTTTACTACATCAAATGATTGGTAGACAACCAAAAAGAAAAAAAAATTAGAATGTCTAACCAAAAAAAAAAACTAATGAGAAACCAAAGCAGGTTCAATCTCCATCAAATAATAACTATAACTAATCCCATACGATTCTGATTGAAATTCAAATAAAATTTGATAAATTCACTATAAATTGATCCCAAATTCTGGAGTAAATTACAAATAGAGCAACAAGACAACATACTCAATTCAAAACGAAAAAGGAAAAAAATATATATTTATAAGTTATTTAAAACCCAATGAATTCAAAAATAAAAAATAAAAAAGAATTACCTGATCTTGTCGGAGGTTCAAATCCAGAAGAGAAAGACGCACCGAAGTTGAATTCAAGTACGAGATTTTATATCCTTCTATCGCTCCGTTCCATGAGCCCATGGTTTTATCTCGATCCAGGTTATCAATGGGTCGGGTCTAGTTGGGTTAGGTCAGCTTGAGCTTGAGCATTATTTATTTTTTTTATAATTGAAATGGAAGAGAAAAAGCTGAGGCCCAAACCTTACCCTCTCGGCCTCGGCAATATTAGCCCAAACCTAACCAACCCTGCCTGTTTATTTTCTCCGACCCAGAGAATAACAACCCAAAAAATTAAAAAAATTAAAAAATTAACATGTATTTCTTAAAAAAGTATATGTAAAAATCAATTGTTTTAAGAACATATGTCAATTTAATTAATTAGGTTGAAAGACTTTCTTTCAACACAGTTTAAAAGAAATCTCCTGCATTGCGAGAATCAAATGCATTTTAAACAGACATCAGTTTAATAAAAAGTGTTATTATTATTATTATTATTATTATTATTATTATTATCTCCCAAATAGGTCCCCTTCGAGCAAGCTTATGGGACCTCATTTTGTATTGAGCCTTTATTTTTATTTTTTTTTATCTCAAACTACATATGGGGCCATCTTCTTGGGTTAAAACAAAATTATCCCTGAACAATTGATATTATGCCTAAGTTATCTTGAACAATAAAATCTCCAAATGAGTTACATTGGGGATGACAACTGTAATAATTTTTTTTAGAAAAGTCCATATATTTACTTAAACTACTACTCAATTGACAATGTCTGCTCAAAATTTTTAATTACAATAATATCCCTCTAAGCTACCAAACAATTAACAATTTCCCCCCGAAGGCTAAGAAAAAGATAAAAAAAATGACCCTAATTTTTTTTTTCCCAATATGACAAAAATACTCTGATAAATTCAAAATATAAATAAATAATAAAAAACCAAACAAAATAACGATTTTTATTTTTTATTTTCATACCCAATTTTTTTTAAAAAAATGTTTATTTTATATTTTATTAAGTGTATTTTCGTCATTAGGAGTGATATTGTCAATTTTTTGTAGTTTGGGAGGACAATGTCAATTAGGTGGTAATTTGAGGTGGGTGTTTAGACTTTCTCCCTCTTTTTTATGCAAATAATAATAATAATAATAATAATAATAAGGAAACAAGATTTATATAAGTTGAATTGGCAAGCTAATCTAATTGGGAAGAGAGCCAGTGATAATGCTTCTAAACATAAAGTTGGAGGTAGCCCATCTTGCTAAGTTATGCGCGTCGCTATTAGCAATGCGATGAATTTATCCTACTAACTGCCATAGAATGAGACCTGATGAATGGTGTATATCTCTTATAAGAGGGTCCCATATTCCAGCATATAGAAAAGGGTTTTAATTGAGAATTGATTCGATGACCACCAAGGGTCTTTCATTATAACCTTCTCAATGCCAAGGGATAATATTTCTTTTATATCCATTAGAACTTCTTTGGCTTCTTCTAGGGTCCTCTGGGGAGTTAAAAGTCTCTCTATGGAGGATATTCCCTTGGGAGTTCTTACAAATACCATAGAATGATTCTCTTCATTCATTCTCTTCATTTCAAATGAAATCGAAAGAAGTCGATTAGTGCAAATATAAGGGGCAAAATTATCCCTACTTGCCACATCGAAATTGATTAAACGCACATGACTAATTGAATATCCTAAGTCTCTTGTTCTCAAATATTAGAACCCAATTCTTCTTCTTTTTTCTTTTTTTTAAATTGACTGGGACTTGTGTGAATAGTACACAAAATTAAGATAGAATTGCTGCTGGCACTTTTCATCTATTAAACTAATGCTTCATAACAACCTTGACTTGCTAGAATGAGCTTGGGAACTTTGCTGGCACTTGACGTATGAGTAGTCACCATCACAAACCGTGATTTTTGTTCCGAAAACGTGAGGAAACAATTTCCTTATGCCTAAATATAATATATTATTATATTATATTATATTCAGGCGTCCTTCGGGACAAAAATCTTCACCCCACCATCACATCTTATGGAGATGTAATTTGTATTTGATGTAATCAAAGATGAGTTTTCAAAAGAAATATCAGATAAGGACAAAATTAAACGGCTGAGATTATTTCGTTTATTTCATGAACCTACGAGATAGATTAGTTCTCATAAATTACAGGTTTGATATACGACAAGAATTGCATCTATCGATGACCAATTCTTTGGGAACCTTGCTGGCACTTGACGTAATTGGAAAAGTGCATTACCAATTTTTTTGTTTCCATAAAATGAAGAATCCGATCAGCTTTGAAGCAATTCAATACAAATTAAATTCACCCTTCAGGTCCGGGGAGGCATAAAAAGAAAAAGACAGAAACCAGAAAGCTCACCAACTTATCCCCAAAAAAGGGAGAGGATAACCTTGCTTCTCTAAGGCTAAACAAATGGATGAGTCGAGTAGCTAGATACCCTAAACTAGCCGCAACAAGGCATCCCATTGGATGTACTGGTTATGCCATCAAGAACAAATATGACCTCTCCCTCCACTACTCATCAGTCACACATCCCCTTGAAGCCGACCGCACATTCTTGATGTACTGGAAACAAAAAAGATGGAATTTCTTTACCAGATTCATCAAAGTAATATATACAAAACATGGAGGTCATGGCAGACACCCACATACCTTGTACAGAACTCCACTGTTAGCCTTATATGCAGGTGGAGTCCATTTCTTTCTTCAGCATATAATTTTTTTTTTCCAAAGGTCTTTTTATGTCCTGAATGAGAGAAGGCCAGAAAGAATTGCATTGTTTGTCTTCAAATACATATCGTTAATCAAAAGTAAAAACAACAGAAACATTGGAATCGATCGGTAAATCTCAAAAATAGAAATATAAAAGGCATCAAACCCTGTCCTTTGGCTAAGGGAGGGAAAATTGCTGCATTTTCAGCCAGTGTCTTCCCAGTAACTAGAGAGGAAATACTTTTAGGTTAACAATAAGGAAACTATAACAAAGTACATTTTCTGATGAATGCAACAATCCAATCTGTGTACCAGTCATACAATCCCCCATTTAAAAAGCCATGCTCCAAAAGGTAGCAAATGACTGCAGGTGTTCCTCCAATCTATCAAAACAATCACTCATTGGCTCATTATGAGGAAATGGGGATAGGAATAAATAACTAAATAAAGTAAACCATATAATTAAAAAAAATGTTAATCTCCAGCAAAGGTTTTTCCTAGCAGTGGTGAATTTAAAGCACAAGATGATATTTATTAAAAAAAATCAGACCTTGTGCACATCCTCCATGACATACTTGCCCCTAGGCTTAAGATCTGCAAGAAATGGAACCTCATCGCTGACCTTCTGAAAACATCCAGAGTTAAATCCAGACCAACAGACCTGACAAGAATATTGGCGTGAGCTACTTCCACATAATGCTATAAATGGTAAGCTTGGAAAATCTGGTACCAAAGAATCTCCTCACCTTGCAATAGCAATCAAATGTAACACGGCATTTGTCGAGCCGCCTAGTGCCATGACGATAACCATTGCATTACGTAGGGATTTGTGAGTGATAATATCCCGTGGTTTCAAGTCCATTTTTAGTAATTCCACAAGATATTTTCCTGCTAAACGGCATTCATCCAACTTCAATGGATCTTCAGCAGGTGTCGAAGAGGTTTCAGGGGAAAACAACAAATAAGTGGATAAGAACAACATTGGTAGCTGCTGCCATTGCCAATCAAGTGATCAGGGGGAGAAAAATTCTACCTGTACGGAAGAGACATACCCACAGCTTCAATGGCAGACGCCATTGTATTGACCGTATACATCCCACCACAAGCCCCTTCTCCAGGACATGAATTTCGGACTACAATCTTTCTCTGTTCATCACTAATCGATCCACTTACAAATTCTCCATAACACTACATTAAAAAGACAAAAGAAGGAGTTGGCAATATTAGGACAAGACAAAATATGACTATACATATTTGCACAATCAAATAGAAAATATGGAAATAGACATTTGGCAAATTAATTAATACAACATCTATATTTGATCAACATATGCAAATAATGCAAAAGTCTACTTAAGCAAGATCCATGGTTATTAAGTTGTAGTTTTTCCAAATATGCCGAACATTTGGTAATGCAGCAGAATAAGACATGCAACATAGAGGCGCCTTTCTAAGCACAGCTACATGTAAAAGACTAGTTTAATTCTTTTATTTTCGAACTACCACAATTGTATTAATCTGGTAGGTGAGAATTGAAACTATATACTATATATTAAATTAAGTCTTGGAAGTAAGTAACATACCATGCGCAGAACCTTTACTCTAGTCCACAAAGAACGGCTGTTTATCTGCAGTAAATGCAAGCCCCGTGTTATAAATCCTCCTAACACCCAAATTAATTACAGGCCACACATTTTAATTGTCACCAAACTCTATATTAGCTAGCCCACGTAGCTGATGGATGCTCCTCCATTGTTTGGTGCGATATCATGCGGTTGGGATTGAGCGGCAAGCATACCAAACTCACATATCACGTGCTAGAGTATATCTAGTTGTTGGGGGTTATTGTAATGCTTGGGTCAAGCACGTGATCCCCAGCTACCACCTCGATCGAGCTCCCCCCCTTCTTTTCCATATAAAACCACTCTCTCTCACAAGTCACAACCCAAGAGCGGCCAAGGCAATTACCAGTACAACACAGCTAGCTAGCTAGCCCACCACCATACCATACCATACCATACCATATACACGCAGGCTTAAGAGAAAAATGGTTACCGTCGAGGAAGTCCGCAAGGCTCAAAGGGCAGAGGGCCCGGCCACGGTCATGGCCATTGGAACCGCCACTCCTCCCAACTGCGTGGAGCAGAGCACATATCCGGACTACTACTTCCGTATCACAAACAGCGAGCACAAGACTGAGCTCAAAGAGAAGTTCCAGCGCATGTGTAAGGGCTCCGCTCCGTCCATCCATCCCATTCTTTTTCTAGCTTCCTTTCTTATATATTATTCAACCTCTATTTGTGGTTAGATGTATATGCACGTATTTTTCACCAACAAGAGGGAATTGGCCAGTACTGTTTGAATTTGTTCATATATATATATATATATATATATAGCTGCTTAGAAAAACAAAATAACACACCCACCCACACCCCCACACACACACACACACACATATATATATATATATATATATATAAGAGTATACACTTCGAGGAAGTTCACATATCGCAGTGCTAATTATAAAAAATTAAAAAAAAAAAAACAAAAAGTGTGGGTCCAAACTTAGTTCTGTTGATTCTATTGAAATATTCTACTAATTAGTAATTAAGTTGATCGTGATGGTAAAAAAAAAAAAAAAAAGGAAACAAAGTAAACAAAACTTTATTTGTTAAGGACTTTTAGAGGTTACTCTTTTTTTCTTTTTTGTCAATGAGGTAAAAATAATTTTGAATATTTTAGGTTTTGGGTTGTTTGTTAATGTTTTTATTTTGAAATAATAAATTAAATGGGAGAAAGATAAAGTGTTATCAAACAAAGCCTATTATCACATTATATAGTTATTGTTAATTAGAATATAAATTATGGTTGCAAACAAATGAATTGTAATTAAGGATTTTGTGGCTCTCCCCTCAATTAGATATGAGACTTGTTTTACATCATCTCCCGGCTCTTCTCTTATATATCCTCATAATTTTTAAAATCATGAGGGGCTCATGTGAGCCTCACACATGAGCCTACAGATTCAATAATAATTTTGAAAGTTAGGAGAATGAAATAAGAACATGAAGAAGAAATAAATCGTTTCTCATATGATATAAACCTCAATTATGATCTAGTAATTAACAAATTATGATACTTGGAACAGAAATGGTAAAGTAATTAGTGTTGTGGCACGCAACATTTCAGGTGACAAATCCATGATCAAGAAGCGGTACATGTACTTGACAGAGGAGATCCTAAAGGAGCACCCTAACATATGCGCCTACATGGCACCCTCACTAGATGCTAGGCAAGACATGGTGGTGGTTGAAATACCAAAGCTAGGCAAAGAAGCTGCCGTGAAGGCCATCAAGGAATGGGGCCAGCCCAAGTCCAAGATCACCCACCTAGTCTTTTGCACCACCAGTGGTGTGGACATGCCCGGGGCTGACTACCAGCTCACTAAGCTCTTGGGCCTTCGCCCGTCCGTGAAGAGGCTCATGATGTACCAACAAGGTTGTTTTGCCGGTGGCACGGTGCTCCGCCTTGCCAAAGACCTCGCTGAGAACAACAAGGGTGCACGTGTGCTCGTTGTGTGCTCGGAGATCACCGCGGTCACATTTCGTGGGCCTAGTGATGCCCACCTTGACAGTCTCGTGGGCCAGGCATTGTTTGGTGATGGTGCTGCTGCAATAATAGTTGGGGCTGATCCCGTGCCCGAGGTCGAGAAGCCCTTATTTGAACTAGTCTCTACAGCTCAAACAATTCTCCCCGACAGCGATGGGGCCATCGACGGCCATCTCCGTGAGGTTGGGCTTACATTCCATCTCTTAAAGGATGTTCCTGGGCTCATCTCAAAGAACATTGAGAAGAGCTTGGTTGAGGCCTTCCAACCATTGGGCATCTCGGACTGGAACTCTCTTTTTTGGATTGCACACCCTGGTGGGCCTGCAATCCTGGACCAAGTAGAATCCAAGTTGGGCCTCAAATCCGAAAAGTTGAGTGCCACGCGTCACGTGCTCAGCGAGTTTGGCAACATGTCAAGCGCTTGCGTGTTGTTTATTCTGGATGACATGAGGAGGAAGTCCGTTGAGAATGGGTTGAAGACCACCGGCGAAGGGCTCGAGTGGGGAGTGTTATTTGGGTTCGGGCCTGGGCTTACCGTCGAAACCGTTGTGCTCCATAGTTTGTCTACTTAGAGGAACCATATTTCCACTTCTCTTGTCCTTCATTGATTTGCTGTATTTTCCACTCTAACGCGTGTGCGACTATTGGTGGGTGTCTTTCATTTTCATGTTGTAGAATGCGTTGTATCACCGAACCAAAAGATGAACCATGCATGTACCAAACTTATGTTATAATGAAATAATTCATGTTCCATTTTCGGGTTTTATTTTAGAGTAATATCATTTTTTATACTTATTTATTAAATTCATTTTATATCGATGGCGGACAGATAATATTTTAAGTGACTTTCTATGTCAATCATTAAAACTTACTTAATTATTCGCACAAAAGCAAAAAATTGACACCAATGCTAAATGGTCTTCTTTGTTTATACAACATCATAATTGATATTCTCATTTGACTTTCTTAAAATTAGAAAAAGAAGAAAAAAAAAATGACTTTCTTAAGGTTTATTGAGATTGCATGTGATGTGGGAAATGTACGATGATTGTAACTATAAACTTGTCATTTCTCTATGACATTGATAGAAGTAGTTTGAATAAGTAACAGCTTTGAACTAATTCTTTTTCTTCTTTTTTTCTTCTTTTTTTTTTTGAAAGGGAATTATTCTAGTCTCATTGAAGAATGATCACGAGCGTAAACGCTTTTATATCACAGAACAAAAAACTCTGAGAAAATCATAGCCGAAGCTACAAGGTTACAAGTCATAAATGCTTACATAAAAATCAAAATTCAGAACCTATCCATGACAACAATATCCGCCAACTCATGACTAATTTTCAGTTGTAACATCAGATCTGTTGCAGACATATTCAACTCAATGCATAGGTAGCTCATCTTTTTTAGCCTTGAAAGCAGAAAATTCATACCGAAACTCATCCCCCTAAGCCTGAGAGTCAGGAAACGGATCACATCCACAACTCAAGGGTCTAGACAATCCTTATTCAAGCAAAATTAAATAAAACAAAAAATAGAGAACACATTGCCCCCATAGAAATGCAGGAAAAAAAGCATAGATATGCTCATTAGAAGATTAGATCTACTCTTCTTTATTCAAAACAAACAAAATAAAAAACACAACCATCAAAAACAGCAGTGACCGGACGGAGGAGATGAGTGGCACAACACCTTTGAGAGTGGACGAAAGTGGCCAAAGTTGCTGCATATGGCCGAAAAACACCTAAAAACACAAAGAAAATAGGAGACAAAAATGTAGAAGAGGAGGGGGAGATTAGGAAGGGGGAGATGGTAAGGGGGAGCAGGAATGGCTCCTCCTCTCTAGGGGCTGGATTAGCTTTGAACTTAGATGGAGGGTGGAAGATTTTTCAAGAGTTCGCATTAATTTTTAGAGAAAATTACAGTTTACCCCCTAAAGTTGACAGCGTTTTTCAATTCGAACACCAAAGTTTCAATTTTTGCAATCCACCCCACAAAGTTCCAATATTTTTTTTTTTTCAATTCGACCAATATTATCCTAAAATTCCCATACTGCCCCTAATTTTTTATTTTTTTTTATTAAAAAACAAAACCAAAAAAAAAATAAAAAAAATTGAACCCTCAAAATTGGCCAGATGGCCATCTAATAGAAATGATTGTTGAGTGCGACCATATTTTCTTCCCTTTTATTTTCTTTCATTTTTCTTTTTTTCTTTTTTTCTTTTTTTTTTTAACACATATTCACTTCTATTGATGTTTCTCTTGTGTAATTGGGACTCCACTTATCATGAATCAAGTGAAGAAAACAAAATTAAATAAATGTAAACAAAATATTTGTTTAAGAAATTCCTGTCTAAACCTCTCTATGGAACAATTGTATTGGAAGGTGTTACTCAAAGATTAATTTGTATCTATGGGTTTTTTTTTTTTTTTTTTTTTCTTTAAAAAAAAAGTTATACATGAAAATGCCTTTTAGATTTTTTTTTTATTATTTTTTTTACACCAAGCAATCCATTGGGGTATTATATGACTACACCTTGTAAACTTATTTGTCAATAGAGTTTTAGCTCACAAACTCTTCAGAATTTTGAAATGAGATGAAATCAAGTTTTTTTTTTTTAATAGGTAAATCGATTCTCATTCCATAAAAGATTTAGAGCATAAGGCTCCTACATCATAGATCATAAAGCTCTTACAAACATAGGAAAAAAAGCTATGTGGTTACAAAGTCGTAGATACATTGAAAAATCTAACAATTAAATCGTAACCATGACCTTTGATCTTGCCCATGTACAAACGTTATTTTTGGCATAGATCTATTCCTGGCTGACTAGATCTAAGACATGAGTACGTAGATCATATCCCTACAACAAAAATTTTTATTTAACCGGCCGTAAGAGATAAGCCCTCACTGAAATCAAGTTATCTTAATTAGTTGTCATTTAATATTTAAAAACTCATATACATCACTATAACATATAAGAGTAACGATACAAGGAGGATTATAGTCTTCATAGAGTCCTCCCAAATATGACGTGACTTTTAAAATCACAATTGAATTTAATATGGTCATTATTAAATTTTGAGCTTTTGAAGTGGGTGAGCTTAGTATCTCCTATCGAAGAAAATGACATTTTTAATGGGCATGGTCTATATGGATCATTTTGATTTTCTAATTGAATTGAATTTATGATTATACAGTTCAATACACAAATTTGGAGGTATTGATGAAAGAATAAGCCACAAAATAAGTTAGAAATAAGTTAATAATTATGACCCTGATACTACTTGATTACATTGCATCAATATAAAGCTATTTCATGTATAAAACTGTTGGTTATATTTTGATCAATTTGCTATACATTATAATTAAAAGTAATGGGATTTTGAAGATGTGTCATCAATCAAATGATGGGTTGGGACGTTTCACCCCCNCCCCACCCCTCCCCTAGGATTTCTTCTCTAGTATAGAGTGCCGTCGGAGGGGGAAAACCTTTGGGCAAACCCCTCTGGCCCTCCTCCCCTCTCCCTCTTCTGCCTCCTTGCTAGCTAGCCTATTTACTTGATGCCCCTAGCTCTTTGGGCGATTTTTTCCTTCCCTTCCTCTCCGCCCTTTCCCTTTCTTTAGTCCCGTTTTTTTGCTTTTGGCTTTCAAATCGACTGTTCTGTGCCCGATCTACTTTCCTTACCGGACCCATGTCGTCACTCACCCCTCTGCCAGTCCTCTTTGGCTCCGTTTGGGTTCATCGTCACCTGTCACAGCTGTTCCCTCGCGTTCTGGCCATTTTCCCCTGGCAACCTTCCTCCCCGACGTGGGTTCCGTTTTGGGTTTCTTGTTTCTTTGTTTTTCTTGTAAGAGTTTGTGTTTGTTTCTTTCTGTTTTTGCTTTTGTTGTTTATTCTGCTTGTTTAGGTACACTTTGTGGGTGATGATCTTGGGGTTTCACTCAAACTTCCCCCTAATTTGAGTGTGCCACCAATCTCATTCGCGTGCTCCGCCACCCACCGTCCTCTGCTAGGCCTTTTCTCGCACCCCCACCGCAATGAACTTTCAACACCCCTTCTGATTTCGATTTTCGGAGAGCGCGTGATCAGCTCTTCCTTCCAGCTGCTGTCATCTGCTTGGTGTGCTTCAATGTTATTTATTTCCCTATAATTTAGACTGAATTTTCTTTTTCGTGTAATTTCTATCTTGTTTTTGTTTTTATTTTTGCTTGTAATAATGCTCGGTCCTCTCTCGCTCGATCTGCCCGCCTAATGGCCTTTGGGTTTCTTGCTTTGGTCCAAACCTTTGGATTGTGGATGTGAACGTTATCCTAGCTTCTGGGTCGAGGATGATGAGTTTCGGCTTTGGATTCTCTGTCTTCAGTGCCGAGGAATAAGAGCTACCTATGCATTGATTTAAGTCTATTTGGCACAGATCTGCTGTTTAAATTGAAAATTAGTCATAGGTTAGTGGATATTGTATGAGTCTGGAATGTAATATGTCATCTTTGACACTTGTAACCTTGTAGATTTGGCTATGGTTGCTTCAGAGTTTTTGCTCTGTGTTATTTGAGCTTTATGCCCGTTTATCAATGAATGAGATTGAACTGTTTCCTTAATAATAATAATAATAATAAGGAAAAATGTATAATAAGTCCCTGAGTCAACCCTCCAAAATTAAAAACTCCTTTAGTTTTTTTTTTGTTTTTTTTTTTCAAAAATTTACTCCCTCAGTCTATCAAAATAACAATAAACTCACTGCCATCAAAAAATTTTAACAATCGTTAGTTTGGGTCGAAACGCACCATTTTACCTCATTAAAATATTAATTTTTTTAATCTAATTTTAAAATTTAAATCTAAATTTAAAAAAATGACATGGGTGGCGGAACCACCCCCAGGCAAAATGGGGTGGCCAGCCACCCCCTATGGGGTGGTTCGGCCACCCCTGCTATTCTTTTTTTGTTTTTTTTTTTAAGACTTAAAATTTAAAATTGAATTAAAAAAATAATATTTTAATGAGATAAAATGGTGCGTTTTGACCTAGACTAACGGTTGTTAAAAAATTTTGACGACTGAGAGTTTATTGTGATATCAATTGACTCATGGAGTAAATTTTCAAAAAAGAAAAACTTAGGGAGTTTTTAAATTTGGAAGGTTGACTCAGGGACTTATTATACATTTTTCCTAATAATAATTACAAGTAATGATATAAGGAGGACAAATCCTCCCAAATGTGAAATGGCTTTAAAATCACCATAATTAATAAAAAAATTAATATGCCAACGTGAAAAAACGGTGTGTTTTAATAGGGACTAACAGGCGTTACACAAATTTGAAAGATTTAACCGTGGTTGAAATACCAAAGTTAGGTAAGGAAGCTGCCGTGAAGGCCATCAAGGATTGGGGCCAACCCAAGTCCAAGATCACCGATCTAGTGTTTTGCACCACCAGTGGTGTGGACATGCTTGGGGCCAACTACCGGCTCACTAAGCTCTTGGGCCTTCGCCGGTCCGTGAAGCGGCTCATGATGTACCAACATGGTTGTTTCGCTAGTGGCACGATGCTTCGCCTAGCCAAAGACCTCGCAGAGAACAACAAGGGCGCATGTGTGCTCGTCGTGTGCTCAGAGATCACCGCGATCACTTTCTGTGGGCCTAGTGATGCGCACCTTGACAGTCTCGTGGCCAGGCCTTGTTCGGTGATGGTGCTGCTGCAATCATAGTTGGGGCTAATCCCGTACCCGAGGTCAAGAAACCCTTATTTGAATTTAGTCTTTACAGCTCAAACAATTCTCCCCGACAGCGATGGGGCCATCGACGGCCATCTCCGTGAGGTTGGGCTTACAATCCATCTCCTAAAGGATCTTCCTGGGCTCATCTCAAAGAACATTGAGAAGAACCTGGTTGAGGCCTTCCAGCCATTGGGCATTTTGGACTGGAATTCTCTTTTTTAGATTGCACACCCTGGTGGGCCTGCAATCCTAGACCAAGTAGAATCCAAGTTAGGCCTCAAATCTTAAAAGTTGTGTGCCACGCGTCACGTGCTTAGCGAGTTTGGCAATATGTCAAGCGCTTGCGTGTTGTTTATTCTGGATGACATGAAGAGGAAGTCCGCTAAGAATGGGCTGAAGACCACCGGCGAGGGGCTCGAGTGGGGAGTGCTTTTTGGGTTCGGGCCTAGGCTTACCGTCGTCGAAACCATTGTGCTCCACAGTTTGTCTACTTAGAGGAACCATCTTTCCACTTCTCTTGTCTTTCATTGATTTGCTGTATTTTCCACTCTGACACGTGCGCGACCATTGGTGGGTGGATTGCAAAAAATGAAACTTTGATGTTCGAATTAAAAAATGCTGTCAATTTGGGGGAGTAAACTATTACTTTCCCTAATTTTTCTTTCTCTTTCCCCGATAACTTAAAATTAAATATAAAAGAAATGATAGTTGAGTGCGACCATATTTTCTTCTCTCTTTTTTTTTTTCAAACACATATTCACTTCTTTTGGTGTTTCTCTTGTGTAATTAGGACTTCACTTATCATGAATCATGTGAAGAAAAAAAAATTAAATAAATGTAAGCAGAGTATTTGTTTAACAAATTCCAATCTAAACCTCTCTATGGAACAATTGTATTGGAATGTGTTACTCAAAGATTAATTTGTATCTACGGGTTTTTTTTTTTTTTTTTCTTTAAAAAAAAAGTTATATATGAAAATGCCTTTTAGATTTTTTTTTTTTTAATTTATTTATTATTATTATTTTTTTACACCAAGCAATCCATTGGGGCATTATATGACTGCCCCTTATAAACCTATTTGTCAATAGAGTTTTAGCTCACAAACTTTACAAAATTTTTAAATGAGCTGAAATCAAGTTTTTAATTTTTTTTTTTTTCACTGGTATATGGATTCTCATTTCATAAAAGATTTAGAGCATAAAGTTCCTACGTCATAGATCATAAAGCTCTTAAAAACATAGGCAAAAAAGCTATGTGGTTATAAAGTCGTAGATACATAAAAAAATCTAACAATTAAATCGTAACCATGACCTCTGATCTCACCCATGTGCAAACTTTATTTTTGGCATAGATCTATTCCTAGCAGACTAGATCTAAGACATGGGTATGTAGATCATATCCCTACAACAAAAATTTTTATTTAACCGGTCATAAGAGATAAGCCCTCACTGAAATCAAGTTATCTTAATTAGTTGACATTTAATATTTAAAAACTCATACACATCACTATGACATATAAGAGTAACGATACCACGAGGATTATAGTCTTCATAGAGTCCTCCCAAATGTGACTTGACTTTTAAAATCACCATTGAATTTAATATGGTCATTATCAAATTTTGAGCTTTTGAAGCGGGTGAGCTTAGTAGCTCCTATCGAAGAAAATGACATTTTTAATGGGCATGGTGTATAGGGATCATTTTGATTATCTAATTGAATTGAATTTATGATTATAACTGTTTAATACACAAATTTGGAGATGGTGATGAAAGAATAAGCCACAAAATAAGTTAGTAATAAGTTAATAATTATGACTATGAGACTACTTGTTTGCATTGCATCAATATAAAGCTATTTCATGTATAAAACCGTTGGTTATATTTTGATCAATTTGCTATTCATTATAATTACAAGTAATGAGATTTTGAAGATGTGTCATCAATCAAATGATGGGTTGGGACGTTTCACCCCCTCCCCCCTCTACTCGGGTTTCTTCTTTAGTAGAGAGTGCCGTCGGAGGGGGAGAACCTTTGGGTGAACTGCTCTGGCCCTCCTCCCTTCTCCCTCTTCTACCTCCCTACGAGCTAGCCTATTTACTTGATGACCCTAGCTCTTTGAGCGATTTTTTCCTTCCCTTCCTCTCCGCCCTTTCCTCCCCTTTGGCCCCCTTTTTTTGCTTTTGGCTTTCGGATCGGCCGTTATGTGCCCACTCTACTTTCTTTGCTGGACCCACACCATCGCTCACCCCTCCGCCGGTCCTCTCTAGCTCTATCCGAATTCATCGTCACCTGTCACGGCTGTTTCCTCGCATTCTGGCCTTTTTCCCCCAGCAACCTTCCTCCTCAACGTGGTTTCCATTTTGGGTTTCTTGTTTCTTTGTTTTTCTTGTTAGAGATTGTGTTTGTTTCTTTCTGTTTTTGCTTTTGTTGTTTCTTCTGCTTGTTTAGGTACACTTTGTGGGTTATGATCTTGGGGTTTTACTCAAACTTCCCCCTTCATTTGAGTGTGCCACCGATCTCCTCTGCATGCTCCACTACCCACCATCCTCTGCTGGGCCTTTTCTCACGCCCCCACCGCGATGAGCTTTCACCATCCCTTCCAACTTCGGTTTTCGACGAGCACGTGATCGACTCTTTTTTTCGGCTGCTATCATCCGCTTGGTGTGCTTCAATGTTATTTATTTCCCTATAATTTAGACTGCATTTTCTTTTTAGTGTAATTTCTATCTTGTTTTTGTTTTTGCTTGTAATAATGCTCGGTCCTCTCTCGCTCGATCTGCCCGTCTGATGGCCTTCGTATTTCTTGCTTTGGTTCAGACCTTTGGGTTGTTGATATAAACGTTATTCTGGCTTTCGGGTCGAATAGGATGAGTTTTGGCTTAGGGTTCTCTGCCCTCAGTGCCAAGGAATAAGAGCTACCTATGCATTAATTTGAGTCTATTTGGCGCATATCTACTATTTAAATTGAAAATTAGTCATAGGTTAACGAAATTTGTATGAGTTTGAAATGTAATATGTCCTTTTTTACGCTTGTAACCTCGTAGATTTGGCTATGGTTGCTTTAGAGCTTTTGCTCTGTGTTATTTGAGCTTTATATTTGTTTATCAATAAATGAGATTGAACTGTTTCCTTAAAAAAAATATATATAATTACAAGTAATGATATAAGGAGGACTAAGTCTTCATAAAATCGTCCCAAATGTGAAATGGCTTTTAAATCACCACAATTAATAAAAAAAAAAAAAAATTAATATGCTGACGTGGCAAAACGATGCGTTTTAATTGGGACTAACGGGCGTTACACAAATTTGAAAAATTTAATGGTGGGGATTTATTTGGCATTTCGATTAACCTAAGGAGTAAACTTCTGTCGTTCTTAGCGGGCTCAGTTTCTTGCTCAATTTCTCTAGCCTCCAGCCGTTCACGCCTCACAAATCCACCGCATATCTGACAGTCTAGAACCTTCACACCACCATTGTCCTTTTCTCCTCCTCCAGGCCGTGACCCAGAAACACTAGATCCGCGCTGTCAAGCTAGCCTCCTTCATCCACATACACAAGCTGGCCATCATCAATCCGATCTCTCCATTACCGCTAGTCGAGTCCCTCTGTCCTCCTTCCATCGTTGCTAGCTACCCACCATCATCATTCACCGGCCAGTCACTGTGTTGAGTCACCCACCATCATCATTGTCAGCCATGGCCCGTTGTCGGCCCCTTTTTGGATTTTGGCCTGTCGTCGGCCTCTTTTGAAGTTTGGCTCATTGTTAGTCCTGGCCCGTTGTCAGCCCCTTTTCGGATTTTGGCTTCTCGTCAGCCCCTTTTGAAGTTTGGTTCATTGTCAACCCTGACCCATTGTTGACCCTTTTTAGAGTTTGGCCCGTTGTCGGTCATTTTGAATTTGCATTCAACTGCTACTTGTCGCAGTTGCTGGCTGCCTGCCAACCTCTATTGCCTCCTGTAGTCTCCACCATCTACGACTCGTTCCCAACCTCTGCCACCACCGTTATCATTGTTTCAGATTTTAAATATATATTATTTGAGTTTGAGGGGAAGTGTTAGAATATATGAGAAATGTATAATATTTTTCGTATATTCTTTAATTATGTTGATATCAAATATTCTCTATTTAGGAGTTGATTATAATCAAATCAATGGTTTTTTATTACTATACTTGTATTTAGACATTACTTTATAAATATGGACCTTTGTATTGTAGACAAATCAAGTTAATGAGCATAATGTAAACCTTAGGGGTATTCTGAGAGGTGGACGTAGGTGTCTAACACCGAACCACTCGTAAATTATTTGTATTCATTTTCGATATTGCTTCTGCTTATTTCCGCATTATCATTATTTTAACAATAAGAAACAGAATATTAATAAGCCTTTATGCCCCTTCAATACAAGATATACCGAAGAAAAAAAAAAAAAAAAAACTAGTTGAGCTAACTATTGTCTCTTGTCACATGTCGAAATTGCAAAAGAACAACAATAAGTCAAGTCAATAACCATACATAAGTCAACAATAAGTCAATAACATGCATAATCAAATTGTTATCTTACGGGAATAACTGGTACAACCATTTTCGATCAAATCCAATAATTTATACCATCTTCTTACAATTGGAAGGATTATTATTATTATTATTATTATTATTATTGTTGTTGTTATTATTATTATATGGAGTATCTGTACCCTTCTCTATTTTTTTTATTTTTTATTTTTTTTAAAGGATAAAAATATCATTCTCATTCATAAAAAGGTTACGAGCAAAAGCTCTTACAAAGAGAGCAAAAAGCTCTGAAGCAAATTATAGCCGAAACTAAAGTTTCAATCAAACCATTACAAATAACATCCGCTAACTTATAACTAATTATCAGATTTAACGTTGGATCTGCACCAAACAAACATAATCAAATGCATAGGTAACAATTATTCCTCAGCCCTGAGAGCAAAGAACTCTCAAAGCCAAAACTCATCATCCTCGACCTAAAAGTTAGGATATTATTCGCATCCACAACCCAAAGGTCTGGACCAAGAGCAAATACCCCACATAGCATCAAGATATAAACGAGATACAAACGGGCAGATTAAAGACAAAGGATCGAGCCTTATTACAAGCAAAGAAAAAGGAAAAAAACAAAAACAAAAACAAAAACAAAACAGAACATAATCAAACCAGAACCGAAGCGATAGATCCATAGCAAAATGTGGGAGGGACATAGATGGATCTGAAGGGTAGGACGGCGGGACACACGACGAGGTGGATCAGACAGAGGATGATAGATCGAGCAGAGACAAATCAATAAAAAACCAAGCCCAACCCAAAGGAGACGTAGCAGAGGCTGGTGGCGGTGCAAATAAGGGGCACAGCTGCATGGTGGAGAAATGCTAGCAAGACAAAGAGAGAAAGGGGTGGCAAATAAGAGCTAGGAGCATCAAGTAAATACGCAGGGAGGCAGCCAAACGGCCTTCCCTCCTCCCTAACCCAGAGGAAACCTACCTGTGCGGCGCTCAAGGGAGAAAGCTAGGGTTTTTATGAAACTATTTCAATTAAAATTGTTGAAATGTTAATTCATAATATCTTGTAAAAAATTACATTACTAGTGATAGATAAATAATTGCCTTAACAGCCTTGACATAGAAGGTGTACCTTCTCTATTATGATATAAATGAATGACACCTTCTTTTAACCTTTTTCTTCTAGCTAGCTGCCAATTTATTTAATTCTCCATACGCCTAAGGTTTTTGTAGCATTAATACTATCATTTCCGAAGCTTTAAATGACCAGTTTAATTTCGAACTACCACAATTGTATTATTCTGGTAGGTGTCGAACTATTTATTGTCTCCAAGAGGTAGCTCAATCGGTTAGGATCACGCCTAATGAAGCAGAGGTCACTAGTTCAAGTCCACGTCCCCCATCTTGTGCGGATATGTCAAAAAAAAAAAAAATCGAACTATATATTATATATTAAATTAAGTCTTGGAAGTAAGTAACATACCATGCGTCCTCAAGATAGCTCAATCGGCTGGGATCACATCTAATGAAGTGGAGATCACTAGTTCGAATCCCCCTCCCTCTCTTGTGTGGACATGTCAAAAATAATAATAGAAAAATTAACATACCATGACCATGACCATAACCTTTAGACTAAGAGTAATGCTATAAGTCTTCCTAGAATCCTCCTTGAGTCATCTCAAATGTGATGTGCCTTTTAAAATCACCAATAGATCAAAGTTCAATAAATCAAATCTTAAATTCAACTATAATTTTAAAAGCCACATCACATTTTGGAGAGTAATTCTAGAAGTCCATCTTAAGTTCATCCAAGAATGATGTGGCTATTAAAATTATCATTCGATCAAAATTTAATAATGATCAATCATAAGCCCAATGATAATTTTAATAGTCACATCATTCTTGGATGGACTTAAGATAAATACAAGAGGAACTTGTAGCATTACTCCACTTGGGAGGACCCTAAGATGACTATAAGGGGACTTATAACATTGCAACATTAATACAAGCCCCGTGTTATAAATCCTCCTAACATACAAATTACGGGCCACACAGTTTAATTATCACCAAAACCTAAGCCACATAGAATCAGTTGCTGATGCTCCATTGTTTGGTACGATATAATGCAGTTGGGATTGAGCGGCAAACATACCAAACTCACATGTCACGTGCTAGAGTATGTTTAGTTGTTGGGGGCTATTGTAATGCTTGGGTCAAGCACGTGATCCCCAGCTACCACCTCGATCGAGCTCCCCCTTTCTTTTCCATATAAAACCACCCTCTCTCACAGCCTTGTGTATAATAGCCAAGGGCAGCCAAGGCAATTACCAATACAACACAACTAGCTAGCTAGCTAGCCCACCACCATACCATATAGGCATATACACGCAAGCCAGGGTACGTTAAGAGAAAAATGGTGACCGTCGAGGAAGTCTGCAAGGCTCAAAGGGCTGAGGGCCCGGCCACGGTCATGGCCATTGGAACCGCCACTCCTCCCAACTGCATGGAGCAGAGCACATATCCGGACTACTACTTCCGTATCACAAACAGCGAGCACAAGACAAAGCTCAAAGAGAAGTTTAAGTGAATGTGTAAGGGCTCCGCTCCATCGATCAATCCCATTCTTTTTCTTCTTTTCTTATATATTATTCAACTTTTATTTGTGGTTAGATATGCGCGTGTTTTTCACCAACAAGAGGGAATTAGTACTATTTGAATTTGTTCATATATATATATATATATATGTAGCTGCTTAGAAAAACAAAATAACACACCCACACACACGTATATATATAAGAGTATACACTTTGAGGAAGTTCACATCTGATTGATCATAGTGTTAATTATAAAAAATAAAAAATAAAAAGTGTGAGTCCAAACTTAGTTNTGTTTTTCACCAACAAGAGGGAATTAGTACTATTTGAATTTGTTCATATATATATATATATATAGCTGCTTAGAAAACAAAATAACACACCCACACACACGTATATATATAAGAGTATACACTTTGAGGAAGTTCACATCTGATTGATCATAGTGTTAATTATAAAAAATAAAAAATAAAAAATAAAAAGTGTGAGTCCAAACTTAGTTATGTTTATCCTATTGAAATATTCTAAATAGTAATTAAGTTGATTGTGATGATAAAAAAAAAAAAAAGGAGGGTTCATGATGATATATTGACTAACTATATAAATATCATTCAAAACTTTATTTGTTAATGACTTCTAGAGGGATCTTTTTTGTTTTTTGTTCTTTTTGTCGATGAGGCAAAAGTAATTTTGAGTATTTTAGGTTTTTGGTTGTTTGTTAATGTTTTTATTTTGAAAAGATAAATTAAATGGTAGAAAGAAAAAGTGTTATCAAACAAAGCCTATTATCATTGCATATATAGTTATTGATAATTAGAATATTAATTATGGTTGCAAACAAATGAATTGTAATTAAGGATTTTGTGGCTCTCCCCTCAATTAGATATGAGACATGTTATACACCATCTCCCGACTCTTCTCTTATATATCTTCATAATTTTTAAAATCACCAAGGGCTCACGTGAGTCTCGCACATGAGCCTACAGATCCAATAATAATTTTGAAAATTGGGAGAATGAAATAACAACATGAAGAAGAAATAAATCATTTCTCATATGATATAAACCTCAATTGTGATCTAGTAATTAACCAATTATGATATTTGGAACAGAAATGGTAAAGGAATTAGTGTTATGGCATGCAATATTTCAGGTGACAAATCCATGATCAAGAAGCGGTACATGTACTTGACAGAGGAGATCCTAAAGGAGCACCCAAACATATGCGCCTACATGGCACCCTCACTAGATGCTAGGCAAGACATGGTGGTGGTTGAAATAACAAAGCTAGGCAAGGAAGCAATCGTGAAGGCCATCAAGGAATGGGGTTGGCCCAAGTCCAAGATCACCTACCTAGTCTTTTGCACCACCAGTGGTGTGGACATGCCCGGGGCCGACTACCAGCTCACTAAGCTCTTGGGCCTTTGCCCGTTCGTGAAGAGGCTCATGATGTACCAACAAGGTTGTTTTGCTGGTGGCACAGTGCTTTGCCTTGCCAAAGACCTCGCTGAGAACAACAAGGGCGCATGTGTGCTCATCGTGTGCTTGGAGATCATCGCGGTCACTTTCCATGGGCCTAATGATGCCCACCTTGATAGTCTTGTGGGGCAGTACAAACTGTGGAGCACAACGATTTCGACGGTAAGCCCAGGCCCGAACCCAAAAAGCACTCCCCACTCGAGCCCCTCGCCAGTGGTCTTCAGCCCATTCTCAACGGACTTCCTCCTCATGTCATCCAAAATAAACAACACGCAAGCACTTGACATATTGCCAAACTCGCTAAGCACGTGACACGTGGCACGCAAATTTTCGGATTTGAGGCCCAACTTGGATTCTACTTGGTCCAGGATTGTAGGCCCACTAGGGTGCCGCAATCTAGAAAAAGGAGTTCCAGTCCGAGATGCTCAATGGCTTGAAGGCCTCAACCAAGCTCTTCTTAATGTTCTTTAAGATGCCCAAGAACATCCTTCATGAGATGAATGTAAGCCCAACCTCACGAAGATGGCCGTCGATGGTCCCATCGCTGTTGGGGAGAATTGTTTGGGCTGTAGAGACTAGTTCAAATAAGAGCTTCACGACCTCGGGCACGGGATCAGCCCCAACTATAATTACAGCCGCACCATCTTTCCACTTCTCTTGTCTTTCATTGATATGCTGTATTTTCCACTCTGACACGTGTGCGAACATTGGTGGGTGTCTTTCATTTTCATGCTGTAGAATGCGTTGTATCACCAAACCAAAAGATGAACCATGCATGTACCAAACTTATGTTATAATGAAATAATTCATGTTCCATTTTTGGGTTTTATTTTATAGTAATATTATTTTTTATACTTATTTAAAATTAACGATCAACGGTCATGTGATTTGCATATGCCATTTTAAATTTTTTTCCTTTCACTTTTGCCCTAACTTCAGATCAGTAAAATGACATTTATAATCTCCTAAATCCTAATCCAAAACATGAAAAGTGAGGGCAAAAGTAGAAGAAAAAAATTTTTAAAATGGCACATGCAAGTCATATGACCGATGATTGTTAATTTTAACCCATTTGACTGATGGAAGGGGGGAAAGTGTCATAAGATGGTAGTTTGATAGGTCAAGTGTCATAGTTGAAAGTTCATAGGAGGAAAGTGCCAAGACACTGTAGTTCATAGGGGGAAAGTACCAAGACGTTGTAGTTCATAGGGGCAAAAGGTAATTATCCCTAATTTTTTTGTAGTTTGGTAGTGGACAGCAATTGATAGTTTTGGAGGGATATTGCTAATTGGATGATAGTTTGAGTGGGGTACGTGGATTTTTTTTTTTTCCATTTTTTATGCAAATAAAAAAAATTAAATTAAAAGGAAAAAAAAAAAAAAAAAGGAGTAGGAGGAAAGAAGATTTAAAAGGTTGATCGACAAGATAATCTAATTGGGAAGACAAGTTTAGACAACGAATGGTAACACTTCTAGAAGTTGGAGGTAGGCTGGTAGCTCATCTGGCCAGATTATGCGCGTCACTATTAGCACTGCAATGAATTTATCGGACTTCCCACCATGGAACGAGACTTGATGAACGGTGTATATCTCTTCTAGGAGGGTCCTATATTCCAGCATATAGAAAAGGGTTTTAATTGAGAACTGATTCGATGACCACCAAGGGTCTTTCATTATAACCTTCTCAAGGCCAAGGGATAAACATTAGAACTACTTTTGCTTCTTCTAGGATCCTCTAGGGAGTTTTTATGTCCATTTATGGAGAATAGTCCCTTGGATGTTCATACAAATACCGGAGAAGAATTCTCTCCATTTCAGATGAAATCGAGAGAAGTCGATTAGTACAAATATAAGGGGCAAAATTGTCCCAATTTCACTCCTCTTTTAACATTATTCCACAAATAACAAGGGCTACAAGATCGAATCCCTACTTGCCGCATCGAAATTGATTAAACACACAAGAATAATTGAATATGCTAAGTATCTTATTCCCAAATATTTGAACCCAATTTTTTTTTTTTTTTTTTTAAAGTGACTGGGATTTGTGTGAATAGTACAAAAATTAAGATAGGATTGCTGGCACTTTTCATCTATTAAATTTATGCTTCATAACAACCTTGACTAGCGAGAAAGGGCTTGGGAACCTAACAAATGGGCAAATTTTTATTTGTTGAACTGCAAGGGACAAGACAATTTTTCTCCCAATTGAGTTGAAAAAATTCCTCTAACCCAATCTATTAAACTTACATCTATCCTTAACAATATATAATTCTTACATTCATTTTAAATGTTTTATTAGAAGTGCTTGTAATAATCACATGTTCTATTTAAAAAAAAAAACAAAAATCACATGTTCAAAAGACAAATATCAGTTTAATAAATTGAATTAAAGGAATTTTCTCGGACAAAGTTTGAAAAAAAAAATTAAATTAAATTAAATTTGTTTTGGACCACATAAATGCAAAGGATCCTCCACAAATAAGCACTATCTTAAATGGTTATGAAGCAATTCAACACAAAATTCGCCCTTCAGGTCCGGGGAGGCATAAAAAGAAAAAAGACAAAAACCAGAAAGCTCACTAACTTATCCCCAAAAAAGGGAGAGGATAACCTTGGTTCTCTAAGGCTAAACAAATGGATGAGTTGAGTAGCTAGATACCCTAAACTAGCCACAATAAGGCATCCCATTGGATGTACTGGTTATGCCATCAAGAACAAATATGACCTCTCCCTCCACTACTCATCAGTCACACATCCCCTTGAAGCCGACTGCACATTCTTGATGTACTGGAAACAAAAAAGATGGAATTTCTTTACCAGATTCATCAAAGTAATATATACAAAACATGGAGGTCATGGCAGACACCCACATACCTTGTACAGTACTCCTCTGTTAGCCTTATATGCAGGCGGAGTCCATTTCTTTCTTCGCAGCTCCATCTCCTCATCTGTTAGTTGAACATCTATTTTCCTCTTCTCAACATCGACGTTGATGATGTCTCCATTTTCGATCAAACCAATTGGACCCCCTTCCTGAAAAGAAATTCACAACACATTATGTTAGTCATACAATTTTTGTTTGTGAAGAAAAAATTTGTGGGGTTTTTTTTTTTTCCTTAAAAAGATGTAAATAAAAAGGTAGTACACCTGTGCTTCAGGGCATATGTGGCCAACAACAAACCCATGCGAGCCTCCAGAAAACCTACCATCAGTCAGCAAAGCAACTTCCTGCAGCATTCAAAAGCAATATCCAAACAAAACATCATTCTTAGAAACCAAAATTTGTTGTTAACTAGGTTCATGCATTTAGCTTGAAAAGAACACATTGACAGATGAAAAAGATAAAAGTATAAGTTATATCTTAAAGTAATAAATTTATAAGTTTTGAAGTGGATTCATGACCTTAAAGCAACACTAGAATTTGAACACAATGAAGAAGCATTTATCAAGTTGCCTCACAATCCGGAAAACTACACAGGATAATGATTTGACTCAACTAATTACTAGAACAGACCTCTAATCATAAACGAAAACAGGGATCTAATAAAATCATACCTTCCCAAGACCTGCTCCCATTATTGCACTTGTTGGTGTTAACATTTCGGGCATGCCCGGGCCCCCCTTAGGCCCCTCTCCTCTAATAATGACTACCTTTCCCTGGAACATGACAGACATAAACAAGAAATCAGATATCCCACACAGCATCCGAGTCCCATGGTAACATCTTGCACTGCACCAATGCAAAAAGTTAAAAACAGAAAATATACCACTATTAAGTCCATGAGAATGCTGCTTACAATTGGATGTAAATGGAGAGTTGCCAATAAGTAAACTTTAGGATAAATTAATAGTATCAAGGGAAAAAGCATCGCACAGTGCAATTTAAGTAACTATCAAAATGTGCAAAATGCAGCTGAGCAATACCTAGGCTTAAACAAATGCAGAGAATTTGAAATTTCTTAAAGCAAGAAACAAAAATTTAAATGTGGAAGCTCCTTAAATAAGACCACCGAAACTACAGATTTTATGAGTTTTGGCAGAAAATTGATATTGTTCTGGTCTGCATGAAATGTACAAGCAGCAATTAAGGCACATAACTTTTAGAGAAGAAGCCTGAAAGGTAAAATGGTCAGCCCCCAAAATGGAGTTGGAAAAGTTCCTTCTATTACAAAATCCATTTTCTTTACTTGGGAGAATAAAATAACGAGGTAAAATGAGTATATATATTATGTACATTTAGAAAGAAGACCATATAGGAGACAGAATATTTTTAAGTTTCAAGCCTCTCCTTGTAGAAAAATGAGTTATAAAACTCAATTAAAAAAAATGATTAAATGAAGCAGAATTAGTCCCAAGTCTGAAATCAGATAATTTGAGAATATATTGAACAGTTATCACTTCAATAGATTTCCTTATGCAAAAAAGTCAATTGGGAGAATTATATATGACACACAAGATGATTTTATTTATTACCCTGGCCATATGATACGAGAGAAAGCCACCCTCCGGGAGAGCAGTGCTTAGCAATGATGAACATTTTTTACAAAGAGACAAGCCCATTTCCCCGGGTTTTTTTTTTTTTTTTTTTTCCCTTCTTTCCTTCTTTCTTTTTGATGATAAAAGGGGCCAAAATTTACGCAACCAAAATAACTGTGAAACACATGAGCCTCTTTTTTGGGCAACAGTCCTTTCTGCTTCTCATGAACTACATATACATGAACAAGAAAGCATGGGCATAGCAAAGACCCAGTCATTTATCCAAAACTCAGCATTTACTCAAGCAACTTTGGGTTCTTAACTGCTTACCAGTTAGTGACATGACATCAAAAACTGCCAACAGTGCCAGCTAGAACACATACCTTAAAACTCAGAGAATCCTCTGAGATGGCTGCAAGCATAGATTCCTCTCCTTCAAAAACAAGTGCAGGACCTGGAAAACATTTTTGTAATAAATATTTTAGTAAAGTGGGCTGAATTACAAAATAGAGCATATAGCTCCAAGAATAATGGTGCAAAAGAACATATAATAGCACCAGAGAAATATAGCCCCTCTTTTCCGGTGATCTTTGCTACAGAACCATTTGGTGCAAGATTTCCATATAATATTTGGATGTGGCCTGTTTCCTTTATGGGCTTTTCCAGTGGTCTTATTATGTCCTGAATGAGAAAAGGCCAGAAAGAATTGCATTGTTTGTCTTCAAATACATATCGTTAATCAAATGTAAAAACAACAGAAACATTGGAATCGGTAAATCTCAAAAATAGAAATATAAAAGGCATCAAACCTGTCCTTTGGCTAAGGGAGGGAAAATTGCTGCATTTTCAGCCAGTGTCTTCCCAGTAACTAGAGAGGAAATACTTTTAGGTTAATAATAAGGAAACTATAACCAGTACATTTTCTTATGAATGCAACAATCCAATCTGTGTACCAGTCATACAATCCCCATCTAAAAAGCCATGCTCCAAAAGGTAGCGAATGACTGCAGGTGTTCCTCCAATCTATTAAAACAATCATTGATTGGCTCATTATGAGGAAATGGGGATAGGAATAAATAAATAAATAAAGTAAACCATATAAAAAAATATTAACCTCCAGCAAAGGCTTTTCCTAGTAGTAGTGAATTTAAAGCACAAGATGATATTTATTAAAAAAAAAAATCAGACCTTGTGCACATCCTCCATGACATACTTGCCACTAGGCTTAAGATCTGCAAGAAATGGAACCTCATCGCTGACCTTCTGAAAATCATCCAGAGTTAAATCCAGACCAACAGACCTGACAAGAATATTTGCATGAGCTACTTCCACATAATGCTATAAATGGTAAGCTTGGAAAATCTGGTACCAAAGAATCTCCTCACCTTGCAATAGCAATCAAATGTAACACGGCATTTGTTGAGCCGCCTAGTGCCATGACGATAACCATTGCATTACGTAGGGATTTATGAGTGATAATATCCCGAGGTTTCAAGTCCATTTTTAGTAATTCCAAAAGATATTTTCCTGCTAGACGGCATTCATCCAACTTCAATGGATCTTCAGCAGGTGTCGAAGAGCTTTAAGTGGAAAACAACAAATAAGTGGATAAGAACAACATTGCTAGCTGCTGCCAATCAAGTGATCAGGGGGAGAAAATTTTCTACCTGTACGGAAGAGACATTCCCATAGCTTCAATAGCAGAAGCCATTGTATTGGCCGTATACATCCCACCACAAGCCCCTGCTCCAGGACATGAATTTCGGACTACAATCTTTCTCTGTTCATCACTAATGGATCCACTTACAAATTCTCCATAACACTACATTAAAAAGACAAAAGAAGGAGTTGGCAATATTAGGACAAGAAAAAAAAATGAGTTAGCAAGAGTTTATTCTTGTTGTTAAGAAGCAGTGACTATACATATTCGCACAATCAAATAGAAAATATGGAAATAGACATTTGACAAATTAACTAAATACAACATCTATATCTGATCAACATATGCAAATAATGCAAAAGCCTACTTAAGCAAGATCCATGGTTTTTTTTTTTTTTTTGATAAGTATAGAGGCGCCTTTCAAAGCACAGCTACATGTAAATAACACATATACACCCAATCAGCCACAGCTACATGAGTTATGGTCCCTCCCTTACCAAGCGAATAACAATTGTTGATTTGTATTTCCCCCAAGATTATTATACCTACTATAAGTCATGACAAAAACATGATTCCAACATAAATTCACATTACCAATATTTACACCCCGTAGGCAAGCAGTTTCCAAAAGACTTATTATATATCTGTTTTATTAATTTGGGTTAAATACAAATTTAGTCCCTATGGTTTACCACTTTATCAAAAAGCTCCTTAGGTTTTCAAAAGTGTCAAATTTTATCCACATGTTCTTCACCTCCATCAAAAATGGTCCTTCCATCTATCTTCCGCCTAAAAAACTAACAGATTTTTTGCCACATTTGCAAAAAACCATATAAAATTTGTAAAACATTGCCATGTGTACATTCTTGCCACATCAGTATCTTCTTTAAAAGAAACAATTTTATTTTTTTTAAAAAAAGAAGGTTGTGGCAATGGGGGAAAATCCATGTCACTGGTGGTGGTTGGGTTCCCCAGCAACCCACCCCCACCTTCACGAAGGTGGTTCACAGGGGACCCCCACCCGCAGGGGTGGTCGTACGGGTGGGAGAGTCCCTCACGACTCGCCTTCTCCCACACTGAGTGGATTGCAATAGACCCCCACCACCGTGGCTACCTCCTTTGCCAAGCAGAGGTGATCACAAGCCCCCACCCCCTTCCCCCCCAACAACCTCATTTCACCTCGCCCCCATCACCTCTCCCCCCCAAACAACCTCATTTCACTCCAAGGAGGTGGCCGCAAGGAACCCCCACCATGCAGCACAAGAGAGGTCAGGTCGTGGGGAACTCTCCAAACCCCACGACCACCATTGCAGGGTGAGGGTCCCCCACAAACCACCTCCGCGAGGGTGGGGGTTGGTCACCAGGGAGCCCCACCACCACTGACAAGGAGGAATTTTTCCCACTACCACCTCCTTCCACCCCTTCACTTTTCTTTCTTTTTTATTTTATTTTTTTTGTTTTAGAGGATATGCTGAAGTGGCAATGATTTACCGGCTTTACGTGACTTTTTGTACATGTGGAAAAATTTATCCAGCTTATTTGACAACAGATTGATGGAAAGACCAATTTGATAAAGGTGAAAAGCATGTGGATCAAATTTTTCACTTTTGAAAACTTAAAGAGCTTTTGGATAAGTGGTAAACCACAAGGACCAAATTTGTATTTAACCATATTTATTTATTTTTTTAAAAAAAAATCGAGACTAAGTTTCCATTGAGCTCATCATTCAAAATTTGTATCTAACCCTGTTTTCCGTTCCGTGTATATTCTTCCTATGATATTAATCTGCCCTGAATACTAGCAATCCTCCAATTCAGAACTAGTGTTAAAGGCTCAATGTCTTTTCTTAATAAGTAATCCCTTTGTCTCAAAAAAAGAAGAAGTGGGTTCCTTTTTTGGGCTACCCAAAAATATATGGCGTTTCCAAGACCATTAACTTCTCATATTACCACTACATTTAAATACACTTTTCTTTTTTTTTTCATTTTGGATCCCTTTTTTGAATTAGAACTGGCCTTTTTGGCCTACCTAAGTACATTTTAGGAATATTCTTATGTCTATTTTGTTTCATTAAAATGTGTGCCATTTGCAGTCACTCCATCTATTTTGGGATTGGAGAGACCTTAAGTATATACGATTACTGTATATGCAAAAGGTTTACCCAACAAATACATGTAAACTTCAGCTGCTCCATAATCTAAAAAGAAGAAACTGGATGTATCCAAAAGCAAGCATTTTTCCAAGACCATTTAACTTCTCATATTACCATTCCATTTAAATACACCTTTTTCTCAATTTGGATCCCCTTTTTTGAATCAGAATCGGCCTTTTTGGCCTACCTAAGGACATTTTAGGAATATTCTTATCTTTATTTTGTTTCATTAAAATGTGTGCCATTTGCAGTCACTCCATCTATTTTGGGATCGGAGAGACCTTAAGTATATACGATTCCTGTATATGCAAAAGGTTTACCCAACAAATACATGCAAACTTCAGCTGCTCCATAATCTAAAGAAGAAGAAACTGGATGTATCCAAAAGCAAGGATTGGAGATATCTATCAGAGCAATTTCAAATTCTTTATTGGTTCTGTTAGAGATGCTCAAGGCTTCACAAAAGGCAGAAAAAGAACAGTAAAAACAACTAGAATTAATATTAGACATTATTGTAACCATATATAACTTTAAGCCAGAAGTAATCAGCCTCAGGAAATTAGTGCACGTACCTGAAAGGCAGAAATTATATCATAAGTATGGCCTTGAAAATGACCAGGCTGCAATAGAAACAATTAAGAGGACACTTTAGCAGCTTAAAAAAATTCTTTCTAACCAGCTACAATTTGAACAAGTCCTGTTGAATTATTATTATTTTTTGGTTATTTTGTTAGTATAATACCCATTAAATTTCAAAAACATTTGATGCTTATAGTTGATCCAACAGCTGGATACTTCATTCTCTCTACATCATAGACACACATGCTTATTTAGTTATTACCAGCTTTTAAGCGTCTCTAAGTCCATAAGTACAAGAATTGAAAATTGATAGTAACTTTGGAAGAGCTTCACAAGTAAATTTTTTGTAAGATTTAAATTTCACTTAAAAAAAGGAAATCTTCAAAGAGTATGAGTTTGAACTAGATGGTGAACATCAAACAGTTGCAACCAGATTAGTAACTATAAATCTATTAGGAGGGTCCATACAAGGTTGGGTAACCCCCCTGTTGGAACTGACCTTTTGTAGTCATCACCAGACTTCATCTGCACCCTAAGGTACTTAGTCCGCTAATCGTGGACGATTCAAAGTGCAGTAAAACTTGCCTTTTTTAATATATATATATCAATTGGATCTCACTGATTGTTGTGATTTATTCATTAAACTAAGTTGAAAGCTAAAGAAAACAAGAGATATTGGTATGTGACGAAGAAAACGTACATGGGAAATAATTATTTTTTATAGTATATGATTTACTGGATGCAAGTCTAATTACATAACTACATATGATAAAGATCCTTTAATATTAACTGCACTGTTTTTTAACCATGTAGAGCCCATAGCTCCAACAACAAAGGTGATATGAAAAATCCAAATAAGCAAAATATAATCCAGCGTTATCTAGGTGACCTGGTTCAAAACGATATGAACATTTCTAAGCTTATTTAACTCCAAAACTGTTCACCTACTAAATTCCAGAAATTCACCAAAATCGAGTCATATGCATTACTTAATGTAACTAATTTCATCACATTTTGGAAAAGAATCCACGCCTAAAGTAAATAGTCCGTATTTTGCCACAAATTGTCATCTTAAGCAAGATAAATATTAAGTTAGGGTGTTCTGAGTAATACTTTTTTTATACAAGTACTTGACATATCATTTAAAGTGTAAGGCGCAACCCAAGTACACAAGAAGTATAAAAGAGAAAGACCTAACTAGAAGGAATGTTCTGAGTAATACTTAACAAAGTGGATAGAGAAAGCACTGACTCTGATGCTGGATCCCTTTTTTCTTATCCAAATACTTATTCAAGGAACATTACATGAGAAGAATACCAATGTTTTATATGTAAATTATTAAATATTATGGACCAGACAACTAATTCTTAAAAACAAATCTCATTAAGTAGTCAAAGTAAGATCAAAAACCTTGATAGTTCCACCATAAACCATAATACTTGGTCGATTAAGCCGGCCCATTGCCATAATTGTACCCGGCATCTGCAAAAATTATTAGGATAAGACTATTGATAATTGTACAATTGCACATGAAAACAGCTAATCCACCACTTACCTAAGTCTAAAACTATCAATAATCCTCAAAAGCAACATAGAACAGTGGTTGTTCATGGACAAAAGCTTCATAAGTATTGGTGCTCTCAGCATAAACCATAAACAATAATAGATCACAAAGAAAAAATCCCTCCAAGATACAAAGATAAGCTCTGGGAATCACAAGTGAAACAAAAAAATTAAAAACAAAATACCTGGCTTTTTTTAATCAAATGATAAACAAACGTAGTTGTGAACGCAAGAGGAAAGAGGGGGATTGTCAATTAAACAGCTAAATGTAATAGTTATGACAAACGCAACAACTCCTTGTATCAGTTTTTAGCAGTCAACAATAGAAAGCTCCCACAATAGTCAAACTGATGGATGGCTTTATTTAAGGAAACAAACATGCGGAGGCATTGAACTATAAGTAGTCCTTTTAATAGTTTACTTTCCTCGGCTAGGCACCCTCTCTCAAAGTGCCTTCCATGCAATGGAAATGGACCAAATACAAGTTGAGATCAATTGATATTAAACTATGAATCTCTAAATCATTCTCGCTTCAACTAATCAAACATTTACTGTTACAAGATTGAGAGGTAAAGAAAAAATCACAGACTAGGGGCATTTGGTTTCCACAAGGACCTAACTTTTTTCTACATAGTACATTAATATCAACTATAAAGAAACAAACGTTATGCAGCTCAACATGTCAGCAAGCAAAGAAAACATCGAAAAGCAAATAATTACAGGCTGAATCATCCTCCTTTTCTTTTTCCTTTTTTAACGGATGTTGAATCATCCTCCCAGTGAAAAATAAAATAAGAAAAGAAACCCAATGTCACACATATATATTTCATAACTAAAAACATCCAGAAGATAAAACCAACAAAACCAATCGTAATCATCAATACCCATCAAAGAAAATTCAAACACCGCAAAAATCGGTTAACCAGACACCATCCCAATAAAAAAGAGACAAATTACTCACATTCTTGTCACAGCCAGGAATAGATATATTTCCATCGTACCACTGGGCACTCATCACAGTCTCAATGCTATCAGCAATGAGGTCCCTCGACTGGAGGCTATAGCACATGCCTCTGGTGCCCATAGAAATGGCGTCACTGACCCCGATAGTGTTGAACCTGAAGCCCACCATGCCAGCCTCTCGGACCCCTTCCTTGACGGCCTCGGAGAGCCCGAGGAGGTGCATGTTGCAAGTGTTGCCCTCGTACCAGACGGAGGAAATGCCGATCTGGGGCTTCGACAGGTCGTCCTCGGAAAGCCCCACGCCGAGGAGGATCGCCTGGGACCCGCCCTGGGACTTGGGCTCGGTCACTCGGGAACTGTAATTGTTGAGCTTGTGGGTCTCGGTGCTGGTGGGGGCTGCGGGAGAGGACTCCACGGTGACAGCCGGGGAGGCGAGGGAAGCCCGGAGAGATAAGCTGGTGCGAGGTCTACCACTTGGGTGGTGGGTTCCATACCGGGTGGGGATTAGGGCGGAGCGTGGGGTTTGGATTACGATCGTAGCTTGCATGGTGGCGCGTGGCGAGGGGTTTAGGGAGGGGACGGGGGCGTTTTTGCGAAGAGACGTGGGGGTCTAAGGTGTTGTTTGTTAAACACCTACAATGCACCGTTTATGTCAGAAAGCAAATGTCATGGTGCAGCTCGGCAGGTTTGCAATGTTTAATTTTATTATTTTTTATTTTTACCCCCTTTAAACACGGGCACTCATTAGTTCCCATTTTTCCCTTACTCACATCAAAAACATTATTTTTTTAGTCATTTGACTCAAAAACATGGCATGAACCCATTTTTGTCAGGCAGTCACGTGTTGTACACTTGTACTTGTACAGTCGGGGAGTTTGCCGAGGTTTTTGGCTTTTCCCGGTGAAATTGGAAGGCAGGAAGAGGCACTGAAATGGCACGCGCTCTGCACGTGAGGGGCACTAGTGTAGTGTTTGGGTTTGTTTTGACCGTTATATTTTTTCCTTTTTTTCTGGATTAGAGATTTTTTTTTTTTTTTTTTTTTTAAGTAGATTAGAGATTTTTTGGTACATGTTTTTTTAGATCAAAAACAGCTGACATTTTATAGGCCATTAGATTTAAAATGAAAGGTCACAATTTTGTAACATAAAAATCTCTAATTTTGAGTAATTAGAGGGGATCTCAATCCTATTTTTTTAACCCAAAATCAAATAAATTTATTGGTTTCAAAAACTACCACGAATGATATCAGCATACAATTAATGTAGAAGATACTTCCATATACACGGTGATTCACGTCAACTCTTATTAGAATGTGACACATGATTGTGTATTACGCATCATGAAGCGGAGGTCATTAGTTTGAATCTCCCCTCTCTCTTTTATTTTATTGTGTGAACATGTCAAAATATATATATGTGACAGACAACTCATATGTTTCATTTATACTATTTAAAATTAAAAATTATTTATTTGAAAAAAAATAGAAAAAACAATTATAAAGGTAGCTCAAGCACCCGTGATCATTAAGAGCAGTTAAATCAACACCCATTTTGGCAAAAAGGAATTATTAGACCACCTCCACATTTTTTTTTTGGCTATTTGGAAGTAGCCAAACCACCTCATAGCCATAAAGGTTGTTCATCACCCCAATTTAGTCATTTGAGAGTGGCTGAAACACCTATAATGGCTTTAACCCTTTAAGGGTGGTTTGGTAAGTGGTTGCCCTTTGGCCGGCCAAAGGGGTGGCTCCATATATATATATATATATATATATATTTCTTTTTTAAAGTTTGTTTTTATTTAAAAAAATATAATATTAATAAGGCATATAAAAAACATGTCGATTGTTGATTAGTTTGGTGTGACACATTATTAAAATATTGTGCGGAAGTATTACAATCTACATGCATTTATTGGATATATATATATATAGGGGTTTGCTAAGGGTTTTTTTCATAATGTTCTTCTAGTGTTCTCTCAGTCTTATGTAGAACATGATTTAAAAAAAAAAAATTGTAGTACCAATTTTTTGCCAACAAATTAATTTTTATGAGTTAATATTTAGGTTCTAATACTTTAAAACTTTTTTTTTTTTATTTAAAACTAAAACCTAAGGGTGGAAGGTTAACCATTTAGGGATGTTATCACCCAAAATATATTTGATCATCCTCAATTTAATGTTAATGCCTCAAATTTAGTGCTAATGCCTCAAATTTTGTGCTAATGCCTAAAAAAACTAGTGGTGGAAGCCACTACAATTTTATTTTTTCTTAAATCATGTTCTACGTAAGACTAAGAGAATGCTAGGAGAATATTAAGGGAACAACCCCTAGTATTTTCTATACATATACATAATAATTTTTTAAACCGAGGGCCCGTTTAACTTTGGGTTAAGCAACAGGTACTTGAAATGGGTTTAACCCATTTTTAAAATATTATTTTCTTCTTCAATTTGCTATGTTATGACTTACGAGGCTACGGGCATTTTCATCCGGCTCCTTAAATTTACTCCATATTTTGGCTAAAAATCATATTTTCTTATTTTAGCTACCAAGTTTTTTAAAGTATATATATCTGCTTTTATTATTCAATTTAAATATTATTTTTAATGATTTATTTATTTTGTCTTTATTCTTTCTCCAATATTCAAATATTTGAAAATTTGCATTTTTTTAATTGTATATTTTTAAAATATCTCCTCTTCTTCTTTTTCTAACGGTCATATTTTCATAATTTATCTTTTTCTAATAGTCATCTTTATCAAAATTTGTACTACTCATCATTATCAATTCATAAGTCATTCGTGTTGATGAATATATCGACTTCTTTTAATATTTTTTTAACTTTATATAATATATTCTTGTAGTTAATATGTTGATGAATATATAAACAGTTCAAAATATGAAAAATTTTAGAAAATAATTAAATATATCAATATTAAAAAATAAATTACAAATTATATTTATACGTTTTAAACGATAATTAAATAATGTTCATGTATTTAGTTACTTATATATTTTTGGCATTCACGCCCATCGACATTTGAAACTTTCTTCTATTATCAAAAGAAGAGGGGGATGAAACCATAATGTCAAAAATGCGTGGACTTAATCGCAAATTTCCATTACTTTTTTTCGTCTTTGGCAACCTCGTGGCGTATAGTTGTCTCGTGACTTGTCGTTGGTAAGTTCCCGACAAACAACTTGGTGTGGGATCCATCTACATGACTACGTCCTCCTACGGTCCCACATCTAGAAGAACAATTCTTTAATCACCGTCGGGGGTGGTGGCTAAGTGGTCTTAAAAAAAATCTCATAGGGTTTAGACATATATACGGACATAAATTCCAATCTTAGCAATAAAGAATCAATCATATAAGCATGTTTAGTATTAGTTGAAATTTATTGATGTTCTGGTGAGATTGTGTTAGGACTCAATTGATTTTTGAGAGAGTTGCATGTAGTTTATCACTGCCTAGGCCCCTCTTGAGCAATTTCTAATGGGTTACGGATAGGTATTACCATGGTAACGTCCATATAAAGTAACCACAGTTAGTCACCACCTCCAACCATTTTTAATAGAAAAAAAAAAAAGTAATTTATTTAAATTTTATTTTTTTTAATAAATATAGAAAATATTTATAAAAAATTTATGGGAAATTGTATAATAAGTCCATGCGTGATTCGTGAACCCTCAAAAACTNATGTTCTGGTGAGATTGTGTTAGGACTCAATTGATTTTTGAGAGAGTTGCATGTAGTTTATCACTGCCTAAGCCCCTCTTGAGCAATTTCTAATGGGTTACGAATAGGTATTACCATGGTAACGTCCATATAAAGTAACCACAGTTAGTCACCACCTCCAACCATTTTTAATAGAAAAAAAAAAGTAATTTATTTAAATTTTATTTTTTTTAATAAATATAGAAAATATTTATAAAAAATTTATGGGAAATTGTATAATAAGTCCATGCGTGATTCGTGAACCCTCAAAAACTTAAAACTCCCCTAGTTTTTTTTTTTCAACTTTTTACTCCCTACGTTAATTGAGATGACAATAAACTCCCTGCCGTCAAAATTTTTTTACAGCCGTTAGTCTTGTTCAAAACACATTGTTTCACTTCATTAAAATATTAATTTTTTAATTTAATTTTGAAATTTAAATCTTAAAAAAAAAAAATTGATAGGGGTGGCCGAACCACCCCTAGGCCAAAGGGGGGTGGTTCAGCCACCCCTAGGGCCAAACCCTCAAAAACCCCAGACGGCCGGTCTAGGGGTGTCCGAACCAACCCCAGGCCTTAGGGGGTGGCCGATCACCCCTGTCCTTTCTTCTTTAATTTTTTTTTAGATTTAAATTTTAAAAATTAATATTTTAATGAGGTGAAACGGTGCATTTTGACTTAGACTAACAACTATTCAAAAATTTTGACAGTGGGGAGTTTATTGTCATTTAGATTGACCCAAAGAGTAAAAAATCGGGAAAAAAAAAAACTTAAGGAGTTTTTAATTTTAGAGGGTTGACTCAAGGATTTATTATATAATTTCCCAAAAATTATTTGTAATAGACTCTCTCGATGTTCTTAAATTAAGAAAATTAATCTAGGATATCACTTTTACTTCAGTTTTTAAGTCAAAAAGCAGTTTTTGGAAAAAGCTTCTCCTAAAGATCCTATTTTTCAACTTTTGAGAAAAAAAAAAAAAAAAAGATTCCCTTGGAGAGGAAATAGGGATGCTTGTATGTTGTAGTTTTAGCATATATGCATTTAAAAATTGAATAGTGAGGATTTAATTAAAATAATTGAAATGTTTAGATCTATCATAATAAATACTAATAAATATATGAAGTGATGGATGAAAGAGAAAATTGGTATTTATTATGACATATATAAACTCTTCAATTATTTTAATTAAATCATCACTATTCAATTTTTTAACCGCATATATGTAGTAGTTTTTCTTAATGGAATACCAATATTTCACAAATCAAACGAAACCTAAGAGTTAAAGACTTTTTGTGACAATATTTGGATGTTTGTGGCATATTTGGATATCCAATTGAAAATTGATAATCAGGCCTCGTCTGGAATCTCAATGATCACTGATTAGGATATGTTAGCCCATTTGGGTAAGCGAAATTGGTGTCAGAAAAAAGTTGGTCGGATATGTTAGAAAACAATCCGTCAAAGAAGCATCATATGATATCATACGATATTTGAATCCTTTGAAAACTGACAATTAATAATTGATAAGGAAGAATGGTTACGAAGTAGACATTGTGTTTGATGTTCTCAGCTCCCACAAGCAATGCTACTCTTCGTATCTATGGCTCTCTTTGATAAACGGCAATGACAAATGGCAAATGGCAATGCATTGTAGCTTCACTTGTCTGCCTTGGTATAAGGAATAATTTTTGTTCGAAAAATGCTCATGCTGGTGAGAATATACTAGAGAGTAAAGTGAGGGTATTTTTGGAACAAAATGAGGTGCAGTAAGGGCATTTTTGGAACAAAATGAGATGCTGAACGGAACAAAATGAGGTGCTCAGCCTTGATATAGTAGCCTCATTTTGTTCCAAAAATGCACTCATATTTACATGAGATATGAGGGAGTGAAGTGAGGACATTCTTTGAATAAAATGAGGGCATTTTTGGAACAAAAATTGCAATGTACCGATGGCAGTCACTTCCCTCTATAGTGCATTGCCTTTGCCTTGCTGAAACCGTTTATCAAACAAAGCCTATGCAACTGTCTACTGCCGTTTTTTTACTGCCCTATCTCCGCCATTGCTAGTCACCTATGACCTATCCACAAGTCACATAAAAAGCGCATATATATATATATAGAGAGAGAGAGAGAGAGGATGTTGAGCTGTTTGATTTTACTGCTTAATTATATGTTTTTCAGAGGTAGTTCAATCGGCTATGATCATGCTTAATGAAACGGAAGTTATTAGTTCGAATTCCCCTTTCTCTCTTGCGTGGATATGTCAAAAATAATTTGGATTAAAATATACTAGATTTTATGGTGATAAATTCCCTAAAGGGTTGACTTTTCACCTCTAGATTTTAGATTTGAATAAAAAAACGAGTTTTGAGGCAATAGAAATTAGTTTTGGGCATTAAAAATGGGTTTTAAGGCATTATAAACAGGTTTTGAGGCCTTAAAAGGGGGTTTTGAGGCAGGTCTTACCAGCTACGAGTTTTTTTTTTTTTTCCTCTGATTTGGTATGATTGTTCTCATTTTTATTTTTTGCGTTTTTCTTAAATCGATGATGTGTCCCACGGTAATTAGAGGCTGCAAAATGGATGTTATCAAAATGGACCCGATAGTAGAGACTCTAAAAAATATGATTTATGAATGACACCTCCTTTTAACCTTTTTCTTTCCTAAGGTTTTTGTAGCATTAATAATTTAGTACTATCATTTTCGAAGCTTTAAAAGACCAGTTTAATTCTTTTTTATTTTCGAACTACAACAATCGTATTAATCTGGTAGGTGAGAATTGTATTAAATAATGTCTTGTAAGTAAGTAACATACCATGAGCAGAACCTTTACACTAGTCCACAAAGAATGGCTGTTTATCTGCTGTACATGCAAGCCCCGTGTTATAAATCCTTCTAACACCCAAATTAATTACAGGCCACACATTTTAATTATCACCAAACTCTATATTAGCTAGCCCACGTAGCTGATAGATGCTCCTCCATTGTTTGGTACGAAATCATGCGGTTGGGTTTGAGCGGCAAATATACCAACTCTCATGCCACGTGCTAGAGTATATCTAGTTGTTGGGGTTTATTGTAATGCTTGGGTCAAGCACGTGATCCCCAGCTACCACCTCTCCCCCTTCTTTTCCATATAAAACCACTCTCTCTCACAACCCAAGAGCGGCCAAGGCAATTTACCAGTACAACACAGCAAGCTAGCTAGCTAGCCCACCACCATACCATACCATATACGCGCAGGGTTAAGAGAAAAATGGTGACCGTCGAGGAAGTCCGCAAGGCTCAAAGGGCTGAGGGCCCGGCCACGGTCATGGCCATTGGAACGGCCACTCCTCCCAACTGCGTGGAGCAGAGCACATATCCGGACTACTACTTCCGTATCACAAACAGCGAGCACAAGACTGAGCTCAAAGAGAAGTTCCAGCGCATGTGTAAGGGCTCCGCTCCATCCATCCATCCCATTCTTTTTCTAGCTTCTTTTCGATCTTATTATTCAACTTCTGTTCTACTTGTGGTTAGATATATATGCACGTGTTTTTCACCAACAAGAGGGAATTGGCCAGTACTGTTTGAATTTGTTCATATATATAGATATATATATAGCTGCTTAGAAAAAAAAAAAATAACACACCCACACCCACACACACACACACACACACACACACATATATATATATATATATAAGAGTATACACTTTGAGGAAGTTCACATCTGATCGATCGCAGTGTTAATTATTAAAAAAAAAAATTTTTAAAAATGTGGGTCCAAACTCAGTTCTGTTGATTCTATTGAAATATTCTACTAATTAGTAACTAAGTTGATCGTGATGATGAAAAAAAAAAAAAAAAGAAAAAAAAAGGAGGGTTCGTGCTGATATATATTGATTAACTATATAAATATCATTCAAAACTTTATTTGTTAAGGAGTACTTTTAGAGGGTACTTTTTTTTTTTTTTTTTTGGAGAAGTGTACGTTAAGATGTGAGGTGAAAGTAAATTATTTTTTTTGTTGATGAGGTAAAGGTAATTTTGAGTATTTTAGATTTTGGGTTGTTTGTTAATGTTTTTATTTTGAAAAGATAAATCAAAGGGGAGAAAGAAAAAGTGTTATAAAACAAAGCCTATTATCACTGCATATATAGTTATTGATAATTAGAATATTAATTATGGTTGCAAACAAAAGAATTGTAATTAAGGATTTTGTGGCTCTCCCCTCAATTAGATATGAGACATGTTATACATCATCTCCCGGCTCTTCTCTTATATCCTTATAATTTTTAAAATCACAAGGGACTCACATGAGTCTCACACATGAACTTACAGATCTAATGATAATTTTGAAAATTGGGAGAATAAAATAAGAACATGAAGAAGAAATAAATCGTTTCTCATATGATATAAACCTCAATTGTGATGTAGTAATTAACAAATTATGATATTTGGAACAAAAATGGTAATGTAATTAGTGTTGTGGCATGAAATATTTCAGGTGACAAATCTATGATCAAGAAGCGGTACATGTACTTGACAGAGGAGATCCTAAAGGAGCACCCAAACATATGCGCCTACATGGCACCCTCATTGGATGCTAGGCAAGACATGGTGGTGGTTGAAATACCAAAGCTAGGCAAGGAAGCAGCTGTGAAGGCCATCAAGGAATGGGGCCAGCCCAAGTCCAAGATCACCCACCTAGTCTTTTGCACCACTAGTGGTGTGGACATGCCCGGGGCTGACTTCCAGCTCACTAAGCTCTTAGGCCTTCGCCCGTCCGTGAAGAGGCTCATGATGTACCAACAAGGTTGTTTTGCCGGTGGCACGGTGCTCCGCCTTGCCAAAGACCTCGCCGAGAACAACAAGGGCGCACGTGTGCTCGTCGTGTGCTCGGAGATCACCGCGGTCACGTTCCGTGGGCCTAGTGATGCCCACCTTGACAGTCTCGTGGGCCAGGCGTTGTTCGGTGATGGTGCTGCTGCAATCATAGTTGGGGCTGATCCCGTGCCTGAGGTTGAGAAGCCCTTATTTGAACTAGTCTCTACAGCTCAAACAATTCTCCCTGACAGCGATGGGGCCATCGACGGCCATCTCCGTGAGGTTGGGCTTACATTCCATCTCCTAAAGGATGTTCCTGGGCTCATCTCAAAGAACATTGAGAAGAGCCTAGTTGAGGCCTTCCAGCCATTGGGCATCTCTGACTGGAACTCACTTTTCTGGATTGCGCACCCTGGTGGGCCTGCAATCTTGGACCAAGTAGAATCCAAGTTGGGCCTCAAATCTGAAAAGTTGCGTGCCACGCGTCACGTGCTTAGCGAGTTTGGCAACATGTCAAGCGCTTGCGTGTTGTTTATTTTGGATGACATGAGGAGGAAGTCCGTTGAGAATGGGCTGAAGACCACCGGCGAGGGGCTTGAGTGGGGAGTGCTTTTTGGGTTCGGGCCTGGGCTTACCGTCGAAACTGTTGTGCTCCATAGTTTGTCTACTTAGAGGAACCATCTTTCCACTTCTCTTGTCTTTCATTGATTTGCTGTATTTTCCACTCTGACACGTGTGCGAACATTGGTGGGTGTCTTTCATTTTCATGCTGTAGAATGCTTTGTATCACCAAACCAAAAGATGAACCATGCATGTACCAAACTTATGTTATAATCAAATAATTCATGTTCCATTTTCGGGTTTTATTTTAGAGTAATATTATTTTTTATACTTATTTATTAAATTCGTTTTATATCAATAGCGAATAGATAATATTTTAAGTGACTTTCTATGTCAATCATTAAAACTTACTTAATTATTCACACGAAAGCAAAAATTGACACCAATGCTAAATGGTCTTCTTTGTTTATACAACGTCATAATTGATATTCTAATTTGACTTTCTTAAGGTTTATTGATGTTAGTTTCAAGTATTGGCTAATGTTCGTGAACAAAATGGAGTTCAAAGTGCAAAATTGAAATTGGAACAAAGCCCGTCCGGATGGACTCATTGACCGTCCGGACGCGTGATGCAGATGAAGAAACCCGAGAAGCTCGTCTGAACTCACGTCTGGAACCCCGTCCAAACGCGCCGCGCCAAAAGAATGGAGAAAGCGATGTTACCCTAGTACCGTCCGGACGGCCACTCTTACCCGTCCGGACGGCTGTTTTCAAGAAGTCTATTCACCGTGTTTTTAACGGCCCGTCCGGATGAGCCCACTTACCGTCCGGACGGCCCGTAGCTTCTAAGTCTAAATTACATTGTAATCGAGTTCTAATTAGACTAGGAGTCCTTAGGTATTATATATAGATCTCTACAGATCTGTATTAGGTACGAATTCTGCATCTAGAATTCGTCATCGTGTGCTAAGAGAGCCTTTGATATTGAGCGTTGTTTTCTCTCTCTCTTAGAGTGTTTGTTCTATGTTAATTAATTGTGAGCGTCATTGAGAAGCCTATCTAAAGGGTCCGATAAAGGAGAATCACGTTGAAGAAGATTGTGAGCAAGGAGACGAGTTGTAGGCTTGTCGATCTTACAGAGCCAAGGTCTTGCAAAGGGGTGTAAGTGTTCCTAGTGTCTGTAATCTCTGGATAATCTTTTGATAGTGATTTCCTGGGTTTAGCTGCCCTGGAGAGGTTTTACAATTAGATAGTGCTCTAATTGGTTTCCTCTTCATAACCAAAATATCTGTGTCTGCTTCTTTATTGCTTTAGATATTTTGTTGATTGAATTGTTTATTGCTTCACAGTTTTAATTCCGCATAAATTGTGATAAACAAGTACTTGGAGTCTGTATAGCGTTTTTCAATTGAGATTGCAAGTGATGTGGGAAATGTACAATGATTGTAACTATAAACTTGTCATTTTTAGAAGTCATATGGTGTATTATAAATTAGTGGGCTTGATGGACTGTGGTTGTGTTATTTATGTTCACTTTCGGCAATTTGATGGATGGGTAAAAAATATTTTGCTGGGAAATTGCATTTTCTGTTACTGATGAGTTTTCTCTTTAAAATTTGCTATAAGTTGAAAGTAGATTCTTTTAATGTATGCTTGACTAGCAAATGATGTTGGATTTAGAACAATGTCTCATACATTTTTCTTCAGTTTGATAGGAAAGTAATTTGTATTTTGTTCCTAATGCTATTAATTTGCATGGTTGAACAGGAGTAGTTTTCAGTGTTCTTTTCCTAGGGTTCAATGTCTTGTTTCATTCTTGTGGCATAATAAAGAAAGTGGCTATATGTACATATTTGGAGTTGCTTGACATGAGATAGCATGGCTTGAGGCTTTTTGGTGCAAACTTGGTCTGGAATGGACCATATAGACAGAAGTAGCAAAAATGGGGAACTTGTCTCAGAGAAACCTATAAAGTGACTATCAAATACCATACTTTATATAGATTATCATCTTCTTCATGAAGATTATTTTTTGGTTTCCTGCTCCCACTTTGGGCAAAATATTACAGACTTGAACAGTTGAATAAGTTAATCTTGTCACATGGGCTTGGAAGAATTTTATGAAATTTCAATCATGTGTTCAACCATCCACGTTTCTATTTTTAAATTAAGAGTCAGGTTTTGATGCTTCAAAATAATTTAATTCTTGACTCATTCGTAACAAGTTCACAATTTAGGCACAAACCAGTTTCTGGAAGCTGCTTCCTCTTCAGATTAGCTTAAATGCAGTTATCTATCATTATGTCGTCTTTTTGGCACTAAAAGCTTACAGAGTGAATTAGCTCTTGTTGTATTTTGTTTAAGACTTTGTTTTAATATTATTAAGATTTGGCACAAATTTGGTTTGTATTAGAGGTTAAGAACTTCAAATAGTTTGAATGTTTAAGAACTTGGAGGGAGCTTTTGTTGTACTTTGTTGAAGAAGTTGTTTTAATATTATAAAGATTATAACAAATTTGGTTTGTGTTAGAAGGTAAGAACTTCAACCAGTTTTTTGTTTAAGAACTTTGAGTTAGTGAACCTCTGTTGACATGCTTATCATGTTGAGTAAACAATGCAAGTGAGTAATATTATATAACAATATTTCATTTTAAGTGTATACAGGATGGTATAGTGGAAGATGTGCAAAGAGTTGTAGCGCTTAAGGACTAAAATAACAATGGGTAAGATATTTCAATCCCATTGTCATTCACTTGTTGGTGGAAGTTAATTCCATTTAATACAAGTATATAACACTATTTCCTTTTTTTAGTATATGTAGGATGGCAGGAGAGAAAGATAGGCAAGAAATTGTTGCACTAAAGGACTCAATTGATGGTAAGTTATTTCAATCCTATTGTCAATCACTTATTGGTGGAAGTACTGTGAAATGTAGCGAGCAGGAGGCTGCACAGAGTTATAAGGATGAGTAGAATGTGAATTGGAGTGTTTGGCTTTTGATTATATTTGTGTGAATTGGAGTGTTTGACTTTTGATTATATTTGTTTGGTGATTTAAAAATAATGTCTTGCAAGAGTATAACTATCAATATGCCAAACTTTCTATGATCTATCCCTTCTTATGGCAAGCATATGGTTGTCTTTTTATGCCAAACTACATGTTTGTTTCTATCAAAATATAGTTCACTTCTTTTCTTTTCTTGATTTTCTTAGTGTTTTGTGTTTGATTGTGGTAATTAAGGCCGAGGATCTTTTTTTTTTGTTATAATTAAGTTATATATGAATCAGAGCCACAGCTTGTTGCTGGAGTACTGGTAAATTAACTATGATAACTGCAAAGTTTTGTTGTAAAAATTCAAATTCAAATTCAAGATGGATTTTTTATTTTTTCTTTTGTTCTATTGAAATCAGATTTACATAGCATCTTTCTCTATTGGATTGGGATCAGTCCCTTGGTTGATCATGTTTGAGGTAACTTTCAACATTTCAAAGTGAATTTGTGCATATCTTAGACAGCTTAGGACTCTATAGTGTTCCCATTTCTTCTACTTTATCCTCTTGGATACCAAAAAGAGAGCAGAGAAATCATTGGGTTTATATGTAACTTGTTCTCTCCCAGATTTTCCCAATAAATGTGGAGGGGGCTGCTGGGAGTTTGGTGGTGCTCACATTGGTTGGGTGCTTGGGCAATTTCCTATACCTTCAACTTTCTTATGAGTTGGAGTGCTTCAGGTAAAGAAAACTTCCCAATTGACATGAGAACAAGTGCATTGTTTTACAAGTAATGAAAATAACTTCCTTGTTTGATTTGTTTTTTCTGTTCTTTTCCAGGCACTTTTTTCATCTACTCTGCATTCTCTGTGATTCTCAGCTCATGCATTCAGGAGCACAATATTCTCCTGTCACTAAGGTGTGGACTTACTACATCTGCTGAACTCTGTTGTAAATAAACTTCTTTGTCGAAAGCACTGCTACTCAATACGCTAATTTTATTTGTTGAAAATTGGATGGTTTTTTTACTTATTCAAGTGTAAAGTTTTCAATTTAAGCTGTGGTTTGGGCTTGAATCTCCTCACTTTTGCAAATGAAAAACAGTGAGGCAGGTTTTTTCTTGGATTCATAAATTTAATTCTCCTTGTTGCTCAGCTTGAAAGGGAAATAAAAAGATGGGAAAAAGAAATATTTGGACCTTGCTGACGTGGCATAGGTCTCCTGGTTTTTTCAAAAGTTTGTTGGGTTTTTTCTGCGACTGAGAATACGCGCCTCTGCTGTCCCTGCGCATGAGGGCGCATGCTTTTTCCGATGACTGTTTCTGGTGGAGGTATACCAGATACTTGTTGGTGCTTGTAATTCAGAGGTATTGGAGTTCAATTGGTGAATTATGGCTAGAAGAGCCAATAGAGGTCGTGGCAGGAAGAAGAATTCAAAAGTGAATTTGCAGTAGGTGAAGGTTGCTATGGCTGATGCTTCGCGATCTGTGGATTGCGAGGTGGAATTGAGTGAAGAGGAGGAGAATTGTGAGCCTCTGAATTGTGGAGATGCGACTTCAAAGTTGGATGCTCAGGGGTTTCTAGTTGAAGGAATTTCTGTTGAATGACTGGAAATGGTGTGTGTTGGGTCATGGATCAACCTTTGACAGGCCCAATAGTTCACCGGCCCAAGTCAAAGCCCAGGAAAGTCAGGGCCTAGAAATGACTCAGGCCCCGATCCAAGACTAGGTCTCGGATCCGAGATGGAATAATCTGATACCAAGGGCTCGAATTGGATCCAAGACCTAGGGCTCGAATTCGAGACCTCAAAGACCTTCATGTCCAAGGCCTCCGAGACCCGTGAGTCCGAAGCCTCCGAGACCTTCGAATTCGAGGCCCCTGCATTCGAGACCCTAGAATTTAGGGATCAAGGATTCAAAATCTTTTGAATGATATGTGATATGATCTTATCCATCCAATTCAAACGTCGAGCACCTGGAAACACGGAATCAAATACACTATCTGCAGGAATTCGGAATTCAAACACCATAACAACCAAATCCTATCTTGATCTCTTAAGATCAAGAGACGGATAACTACTCAAATCCCTCGATAACAAACTTCCTCACAGGAAATCAGGGAAGAGTCAGTCATTAGTTAGGGGACTACTGCTCCATGCCTATATAATACAAGTCACATTCTCACATTCGAGTAACGCAACTCTTGCTCTCTTTATGCTCTGGTTGCTTTCTCATTACTCTCTCCAGCAAACATTGACTTAGGCATCGGAGTGGCCCCATTGGCTCCCCCCGGCCTCTTCGATCCTACTGTCTTTTTCACTGTACAGGCAAGTTTACACTTGGAGCACTTGAACTAGGAATCCAACAAGCGTGTCACGTCACCAATCAGGAACTATGCATCAACACTATGGAGTCTGTTCCTGCTCTTTCTGAGATAGAGGATCTGTGCAGGTTTGAATGTTCTGATACTAAGAGGGAGATGCTAGTTGATAGTAAGCTGAATCAAAATAATTTGGCGCAAGACTGGAGGCAATTGTTTAGATCGGAGAAATCTTTAGCTGCTCTTTAGTATTTTGCCCCTTCTAGAGAGGAAGGCAAAGTTGTGGTGAAACCTCTAAAGAAAGCAATTGAGGAAGGTATCTTGAAGTGGTCTCCATCCTTGGTAGGCCAATTTTTAGATAAACCTCTTCCTTTCTACATTGTCAAGCATACTGTGGATAGCTTGTGGGCTCAATATGGGAAAGTGGAGGTGTTCTTGATGGAGAATGGTCTATACTTGTTTAGATTTGCTGATGAAAGGACAAGGGATGAAGTTATGGAAGCAAAACTATGGCATATAGCAAATAAACCTTTGATTCTATGTAAATGGACTCCAGGGATGCAATTACTTAAGCTTTCCCTATCCACTGTACCCGTTTGGATTAAGTTGCATAACCTTCCAATTGAGTTCTGGAACTCCACTTGTTTGAGTTACGTGGCTAGTGGAGTTGGCAAACCTCTTTGTGCTGATTCTGTTACTGAAGAATAGCTTAGACTTGGTTTTGCTAGGGTATTGGTTGAAGTGAATATTGATTCTGATTTCCCAAAAGAAATTGAGGTTGTAGGTGCTGATGGGGTGAGGGTTGTAGTAGGGATTGAATACCCTTGGCTATCTGTTAAATGCAAGAAGTGCAAGTCCTTTGGACATTTAGCATATGCTTGTACCAAAGTTGAGAAGCAGGTTTGGATCCCTAAAAGAACTGAGCCTGTTCGAAAGGATATGCCTAAGCAGGATGTCTCTGTGTTAAAACAGACTGCTGGTGTAAGGATTGTGTCTGCTCCTAAGGTTGTTGCAAAAGATCAGTGGACTAAAGTGAGATCTGCTAGGAAAACTCCTATTGCTAAGCCTTTGGTTAGGGATAGTCCACATTGGACTAATTCTTTTCATTTGTTAGCAAGAGCTGATGGCAGATTTGAAGCAGGAGAAGTGAGAGGATCAGGGGCTGTTTCTACTTCCCTTCAAAAAGTCATTGAACATGCTTTGAATGAGGAGAATGCCTATCTCTTGATTGATAAAGGGAAAGGCATTATGGGGGAAGATGAAGAGGTCTTGATGAGGGGTTTTTCTCCTACTACATGAATTTCTTGATATGGAATGTGAGGGGTTTGAATCACCCCTCTAAACATTTGGAGGTGAAGAATATGATAAGACTTCACAAGATTGATTTAATTTGCTTAATTGAAACTAGATTTAAGATTCATAAAGCTGATAAAGTTAGATCATGCATTGTTCCTAATTGGGATTATGTGTATAACTATGATCAGCATACTTTGGGAAGGATTTGGATTTGTTAGAAGCATTCTGATTTTGAAGTAACTGTGCTTAGCAAAAGTGCTCAGAGTATTAACTGTTTGGTTAAGTCTTTTAAGTTTAACTTTTGCTGGTACCACTCTTTATGGTGACAATAAGGGAGTGGATAGGAAGCTGCTGTGGAATACTCTAGTTTCTTTTAAAGCTATAGTAGGAAATAACCCTTGGATAATTTGTGGAGACTTCAATGTTGTCAAGTCTTTGACAGAAAAATGGGGATCTGACAAGTTGAATTCTTATGAAGTTGAGTTTGGAAAGTGTCTAAATGATCTAGAGGTGTTGGATCTGAATTTTAGTGGGTGTTTTTACACTTGGACTAATAAGAGTGAGGAGCCTCCATTTGTGGCCAGAAAGCTTGATAGAGTCTTGGCAAATGAATTTTGGTTGAGCTATTTTGGAAAGACCATAGTGGAATTTCAATCAGGAGAGTTTCTGACCATTCCCCTGCTGTTATTTCAGTAGGAAGTCTACAGAATTTTGGTCCTAAGCCTTTCAAGTTCTTTAATTACTGGCTGGAACATAAAGAGTTCTTGAATTGGGTTAAGGAGGGATGGAATATTCAGGTGGATGGAGTTCCTATGTACCAACTGTATGCTAAGCTAAAATCTGTGAAAGCTGTTTTAAAAGTGCAGAATTTGTATTGTTTTGGAAATCTTAAGCAGAGAGTTATGGAGGCTAGAGCTAATCTTGATTTAGCTCAAAAAGATGCTATTGATTCGCTTGGGAGGGCTGATTGTTTGCTTAAGGAGAGGGAGTGCCTTCATGCCTATGTGTCTATCACAAGAGCTGAGGAATCTTTTTTAAAACAAAAAGCTAGAAATCAGTGGCTGCAACTGGGTGATCAGAACAACAGTTTCTTTCATCACTCCCTTAGAGTTCAGAATGCTAAGAAGACCATCACTCATTTGTGGGATGAGTATGGAAATAAAGTGGAGGATGTTGATCAGATTAAACAGGTGGCTGTAAAGTTTTATGAAAAGTTGTTAGGGACTAATAAGATACAATTTACTGAGGAGAAAGCAGTGAGGATTAGACACCTTATCCCTACTACTATTTCTGCTGATAAGGCAGCTATTTTGGAGAATGAGGTTACTGCAGAGGAAATTAGGGACATTTTGTTTCATATGCCAGCTAATAAAGCCCTTGGTCCTGTTGGCTTTTCTGCAGAATTTTTTAAGGCCTCATGGTCTATTGTTGGAGAGGATATGGTAGCAGCTATTAAGGGGTTTTTTGTCTCTGGTTTGTTACTCAAAGAGGTCAATGCTACCATTCTTACTTTGGTTCCAAAGAAGGTAAATCCATCTGCTATGGGGGACTTTAGACCTATAGCTTGCTGTAATGTGATTTATAAGTGTATTACCAAGATCATTTCAAATAGGATGCTTCCCCTTTTGAGTGATCTGGTTAGTTTGAACCAATCTGCATTTATCCCCTCAAGAAGCATTTCTGAAAATGTCTTGTTGGCACAGGAGATTGTTAGAAATTATCATAAAGATAAAAGGGCTCCTCGTTGTACTTTGAAAATTGATCTTATGAAGGCCTATGATTCTGTTAACTGGGAATTCATGATATACTGTCTTCATTGTTTTGGTTTTCCTAAGAAGTTTCTCAGTTGGATTAGGGAGTGTATTACATCTCCTAGGTTTTCGATTTGCTTGAATGGAACTTTGGTTGGTTATTTTGAAGGGAAGAAGGGGCTGAGACGGGGGGACCCCTTATCTCCCTATTTGTTTGTTTTAGCCATGGAGGTGTTCTCAAGAATCATGGTTGATCATACTGCTGCTGGTTCTGGTTTCAGTTTTCATCCTAAATGTTCGAAGTTGAAACTGACTCATTTATGCTTTGCAGATGACCTCCTTATTTTTTCTGAAGCCAGCTTGAATTCTATAAACATCATCAAAGCTGCTTTGCTTGAATTTGAAGAGCTCTCTGGTTTGAAAGCTAATCCTTCAAAAAGCTATTTTTTCTGTTGTAGTATCTCTGATAGGGTGAAACATTTGCTGCTGGGGGAGTTAAAGATGAATGAAGGTCATCTTCCAGTAAGATATCTTGGAGTTCCTCTCATTTCTACAAGGTTGTCTGGAGCAGATTGTGGGGCCTTGATAGACAAAATTACTGGGCGTATTGACTCTTGGCTTTCTAGGAATTTGTCTTATGCAGGGAGACTTCAAATGTTGTCTTATGTTCTATATAGTTTGCAGGTTTATTGGACTGGTATTTTTATTCTTCCTAAGAGGATTATCAAGGTCGTTGAACAGAGATTTAACAGGTTCCTTTGGAATGGAAAGTCTGAAGGGTCTGCAAAGGCTAAGGTTTCTTGGCATGAGCTGTGTTTCCCTAAGAAGGAAGGAGGCTTGGGGCTGAAAAGATTGGAAGTCTGGAACCAGACTGCTATGCTCAGACATGTTTGGAGCATTTTTGCTAGGTCTGGTTCTATTTGGGTAGCTTGGGTGAGAGAAAATTTGTTGAAAGGGATGAGCTTTTGGAGTGTTGGCATTCCTCATAACTGTTCTTGGAGTTGGAGAAAGATTCTGAAGTTGAGGAATATTGCTAAGAGTCTTGTAAAGTTTGAGGTTGGTAATGGAGAAAATATCCATCTTTGGCTGGATTCATGGCACCCTTCAGTTATTTTATTTGAGGTTTTTGGGTATAGGGCTGTATATGATGCTCAGAGTAATCTGGAGGCAAAGCTTTCTTCTGTTATTATTAATGGTGACTGGTTTTGGAAACCTGCAAGATCTGATGCACTAGTTGAGATCCAAGCTAGGCTTCCTGAGATAAGTTTTGGTTCTCATGATAGACATCTCTGGATTGCTTCTAGGACAGGTACCCATGTTAGCTCGGATACTTGGGAGCTTCTTAGGGAAAAGAAGGTGGAGATTGATTGGTGGAAGCTGGTTTGGTTTTCACATGCCATTCCCAAACATGCTTTCATTTTGTGGCTGGCTATGCAGAACAGACTTATAACAGGGGATAGGTTGATCAATTGGGGGTATAATGTTGATGTTAAATGTCTATTCTGTCATAATCAGATGGAAAGTAGAGAGCATATGTTTTTTGAATGCAGTTTCAGTTATCAAATTTGGAAGTTTTGTATGCAGCGATGCAGAGTGGAAAAGCCTTCTGTTTTATGGGGAGAGATTGTGCAGATAGGTATCAGTCAATGGGGGAAGAATACTCTTAAAGGTATTCTCTGCCGCCTGGTCTTAGGTGCTGCAGTTTACAACTTATGGCGCACAAGGAATGAGTTAAAGCACTCTGGTCAGCCTAGCACTGAAGAACAATTATTGAAGAAAATCATTTGGGAAGTGAGGTCCAAACTAGCTGGGAAGGGGAAGTTTCCTAAGACTAGAGAGAACCTGATTTTAGTTTCCTTGTGGAATTTGCCTGCAGACTTATTGCTGTAGTGCTCTCTGCAGAATTTGTGGAGTCTGGTTTGAGTTGGTTGGTTAGTTTGTGGGACTACAAATCTTTCACAGTTGCAATTTGACAAAAATCAGTTCTCAGGTTTGATCCCACCAGAGCTTGGGATGTTGTCAAAGCTCACTGTGTTCTTTGCTTGGGAGAACCAACTTGAAGGAAGCATTCCTTCTACTTTGGGTAGTTGCAGTAATCTCCAATCACTAGATTTGTCTCATAATTCACTCACTGGTAGCATTCCTCCTAGCTTGTTTCAGCTCCGAAATCTCAGAAAGCTGCTCCTGATTTCCAATGATATTTCCGGTTCAATACCACCAGAAATTGGTAATTGCAGCTCTCTTGTGAGGCTGCGGCTTGGAAACAACAGGATTGCTGGTGGGATTCCTAAGACAGTTGGTGGTCTCAGGAGCTTAAATTTTCTTGATCTGTCTGGAAATCGTCTTTCTGGGTCGGTGCCTGATGAGATTGGAAGGTGCACAGAATTGCAAATGATAGACCTCAGCAACAACACTTTAGAAGGTCCCCTGCCTAATTCGTTTTCATCTCTATCCGGGCTCCAGGTCTTGGATGTTTCATCTAATGGATTTTCGGGTCAGATTCCAGCAAGCTTGGGTCGTCTTGTTTCATTAAGCAAGCTCATTCTAAGCAGGAATTCGCTTTCTGGATCGATTCCTCCATCCCTTGGTCTCTGTTCTAGCCTGCAATTGCTTGATCTTAGCAGCAATGAACTCATGGGCAGCATCCCAATGGAACTGTGTCAGATTGAAGCTCTTGAAATCGCCCTGAATCTCAGTTGCAATGGACTCACTGGACCAATCCCAGCTCAAATATCTGCACTCAACAAGCTTTCCATCCTAGACCTTTCTCATAACAAGCTAGAGGGGGATTTGAGTCCACTTTCTGGGCTTGACAATCTTGTTTTGCTCAATATCTCATACAATTACTTCACTGGTTTTCTTCCCGACAACAAGCTCTTTCGGCAGCTATCACCAATGGATCTAGCTGGAAACCAAGGCCTCTGTTCTTTAAGCCAAGACTCATGTTTTTTGACTGATGTTGGCAGGGCAGGACTAACAAGAAATGAGAATAATGTCAAGCGGTCATGGAAACTTAAGTTAGCAATTGCACTGCTGATCACTGTGACAGTGGCAATGCTGGTTATGGGGATAATTGCAGTCATAAGGGCACGAAGAACCATCCAAGACGACGATGACTCAGAATTGGGAGACTTATGGCCATGGCAATTCACTCCATTCCAGAAACTAAGTTTTTCTGTGGATCAAGTACTGAGATGCTTAGTAGATGCCAATGTGATTGGAAAAGGGTGTTCTGGGGTCGTTTATCGAGCTGATATGGACAATGGTGAAGTGATTGCAGTGAAGAAGCTCTGGCCATCGACAGCTGCCAGAACCAATGGGTGTAACGATGATAAATGTGGAGTTCGTGATTCCTTCTCCACGGAGGTGAAAACCCTCGGCTCAATCCGTCACAAGAACATTGTTAGGTTCCTTGGCTGTTGCTGGAATCGAAACACAAAGCTGCTCATGTACGATTATATGCCAAATGGAAGCTTGGGAAGTATACTCCATGAGAGGACAGGAAATGCCTTGGAATGGGAACTTAGGTACCAAATTCTCTTGGGGGCAGCACAAGGCCTTGCTTATTTACACCATGATTGTGTCCCTCCAATTGTTCATAGAGACATTAAGGCCAATAACATCCTCATTGGTCTTGAATTTGAGCCTTATATTGCTGATTTTGGCCTGGCCAAGCTTGTTGAGGATGGAGATTTTTTGCGGTCTTCCAATACAGTCGCTAGCTCTTATGGATATATTGCCCCTGGCGAGTACTATTTCCACTTGCAATATTGTTGTAGATATTTTTGTTTTGATGTTCAAATGAGATTTGCTACAGAAAAATTCACCTAAGAATTCTCTTTAAGCATCTATAGAAGTTACCGTATTTGACTTACCCAAAATAGAGTTATCATCTTTGCAAACAGAAATATGAGATTTCAAACAATTTTTGAAAGAGTAATACTATTTAGTAAACTGTTATATGACTGTCATACAATTACGACTATAGGACACTGAAAATCAGTATTTGGGTCAGGAAGGACTCGTAAAAAAGAAAAAGCAATAGCTCATTTTTACAACTGCATTATCTCAGTCGTACAACAGTAAACTAAATAACATATCTCATTTGTGAAATGGCTGGTTTGAAGGCCCTTTGAAAAACACAAATGTAATGAAGTATTGGCAGTCTTCAGCTAACTTCTATTGTTTTCAGAATATGGCTACATGATGAAGATCACAGAGAAGAGCGATGTTTACAGCTACGGTGTAGTGGTTTTGGAAGTCTTGACAGGAAAGCAACCAATTGATCCAACAATACCGGATGGGATCCATGTAGCAGATTGGGTTAGACAAAAGAGGGGAGGAATTGAGGTTCTTGATCCAAGACTTCTGTCTAGACCAGAATCAGAAGCAGAACATTAGGCATAGCATTATTATGTGTAAACTCCTCCCTGATGAAAGACCAACCATGAAAGATGTGGCAGCAATGCTTAAGGAGATCAAACATGAAAGAGAGGACTATGCAAAGGTGGATGTGCTCCTCAAGGGATCTCCAGCAAACCATTTTCAAGAAAGTAACACTAATGGAGTTCCAGCTACTTCATCAAGATCTGCAATGCAAAGCTTGAATCCAAAAGGCCATAACTCTAGCTTCTCAGCTTCCTCACTACTTTACTCATCTTCCTCTAGTGCCAAAATTGGTTTTAAATGATGAATTGATTATATAGTTGTAGCTAAGCATAAGGGAAGTTTGTCACCTTGTGAGTTTCTTTAGTTTTAAAACTGTTTGTTTCATCAATGTAAAGAGGAAAAAAAATTGATATTTATTATAACTAAATGCAGATAGAGCCAAACTGTTGCAAGTTTGGTTTTTGCAGTCTTCTAAAATACATGCAGAAGAACTTCTGTTTTCTTCCAATTTCCACAGTTTCAATATACTGATTGCAACAATGCTAGATTATGTCATGGACTCCTAATATAAGATGCTAGCCCATGAAAGAAACAAAATGCATAAGAACGCCTAAAATAAGACGGAATTGCCAGTCTCTTGTATAGAGATAAGACAAGAGACGAAAACCAAACATTCGTCATTAAGGAAGCCAAAATCTAGCATTGTTGTTTCTTTCCCATTTTTCTGAGAGACAGAGCTACTGGCTCTGGTTTTCATGGTATTGGGTCAGGCTCAAGCATAGCATCTTGTATCTGGACATCCAGGTTCTGAATATGTCTGGGCAATTCATTGAGGTTGATGGTTTGGGACTAGTTTTTTTATCCATTTGGTCTATGCTTAAGTAACCTTTTTGGAAAACTTTCTGGTGGTGTTTCCTGTTTGCTTGTAATTTCTGCTGCTTGTAAGCTGTCTGCAGCTTTGTGTTTTTAGTTGTTTTGGTTGGTTTTGAGCCTCTTTGAGGTTGTGGTTTCAGCCTCTTGGAAGGGCTTGTATTTGGTGTTCTTTGTTGATTGGTCTGTTTGCTTTTAATGAAATTCTTATTCATCAAAAAAGAAGGGGAAATAAAAGATATTCTTTGTTAAATGCTATTGCATGAAGTTGATTATTACTACTACTTGTGCATATTTCTGATTCATTTTGGTTGGTGCTGCTCTGTACATTGCTCAATTATATGAAATTACTCGGTTCATTTCCACTTGCAAAGCTCTAATCCCAACACATTGCTTTGTATATAGTTAGTTATTTGTCTGTTTCTGGTATGAAATGTTGTAAATTTTTTGAGTCTTCTGAGCTTTATGGAAGGCTTCAATGTCAAGCTCGTCCTTCTTGACTCCTTGCCTTGCACTTTTTTTTTTTTTTTTTTTTGAAGGAGAAATTATATTATGGGAGAATATACTTTATCTATGACACAAAAAGAGATATCTTAAGATGGCCAAGTATCACCACTTGTGTGCTTTGTGCCTCAAATGCATGTACGTGTTATGTGATAACCAAATATCCATGTTACTTTGTATGTCATCTTTGTTGGAGTACTTTGTTTTAATGCATTTTTAACCCCCAATTGGCTAACTGTTAATTAGACAGAAAAGTTGGTTTAGGTTATGTTGAATAGTCAAAAAATTATTATTATAATTATAATTTTTTTTTAATCATTAGGCGACCGCAAAGTCGCCGCTAATGTTTTTTTTTTTAATTTTTTTTTTTCAATTAAATAGCGGTGACCTCAATGTCGCCGCTAATGATATGTCAATAGTGGCGACTATGGAGTTGCCGCTAATGATGTTTTAAATAGCGGCAACCTCAATGTAGCTAATAATTTTTTTTTTTTCTCATTTAAATAGCAGCGACCTTAAAGAAGTCACTGTTAATAAGGGGTCATTAGCGGCGATCTTTTGATACAGTCGCCGCTAATGATCTTTTAAATCGCGGTGACCTTGAGGTCGCCACTAAAGACCCCTCATTAGGGGCGACCAAATGCCCATATCAAACTATTTTGCGACGAAAAAAAAGTCATTAGTGGCGACAAAAAGTTGCCGTTATTTAGCATTAGTGGCAAATTAGTAGCGGCCACCTGTTGCCGCTATTTGTAAATAACGGCAACTTTTTGCTCATTAACTGCGACTCAAAGTCACCGCTAATGACCTTCTTTTTGGTAGTGGGATCGATAAAATCCAGTAATTTATACCATCTTCTTACAATTGGAAGGATTATTGTTATTATTATTATTATTATTATATGGAGTACATGTACCCTTCGCTTTTCTTTTTTCTTTTTTTAAGGGTGAACATATCATTTTCATTCATAAAAAGGTTGCGAGCAAAAGCTGTTACAAAGAAAGCAAAAAGCTCTGAAGCAAATCATAACCTAAACCAAAGTTTCAATCAAACCATTATAAATAACACCCACTAACCTATGACTAATCATGAAGTTTAACATCAGATTTGCACTTAACAGATATAATCCAATGCATAGGTAACAATTATTCTCGGCCTAGAGAGCAAAGAACTCTCAAAGCAGAAACTCATCCTCCTCGACCCAAAAGTCAGGATATAATTCACATCTACAACCCAAAGGTCTAGACCAAGAGCAAATATCACACATAGCATCAAGATAAAAACGAGATATAAATGGGTAGATTAAAGAGAGAGGACTGAGCCTTATTACAAGCAAAAAAAAAGGAAAAAACGTAAGGGAAAAAATGGAAAAAAAAAAAAAAAAAAAAAA
>CM017326.1:11325553-11338487 GCA_006937295.1 Carpinus fangiana | reverse complement strand
AAATGGCCGGTATAAAGAAGTTGCCCTCACGTTAAAAAGTATGAGCTCTTCTTCTTTAACTTAACTGTCAGACTCGAATATTACCCGGTGTAAAATAAACGCGAATAGTATTTCAATCTAAATATGAAGCGTTACTGGTCGGTTATTAATATATACCATCTATTGATCATGAAAAACAATGTGATCATAGAAGTCCATAAACTTCTAATAACAAGTAAAAAGAATCAGCAATCCAAAAGTAACAATATCCATCTCAAAAGATGTCCTTAAAAAGTAACTCAATCGGTTGGAATTATACCTAATAAATCAGAAGTCATTAGTTCAAATCTCATTCTTTCTCTTGTGTGAACACGTCAATATATATATATATATATTGATCTCAAAAGACGAGGTTGCCCTCATGGTCATAAACTTGGTCTTATTTAAGAAGAATAAATTCAATGTTTGTTCAAAAAGGGTTTCAGAAACAAAACGTGTATAGATTCCATTTGGAGCTTCCCAAGGCCACGACCCTTAAAATCAGGGCTGCGTAGCGAAGCAAAGCAAAGCAGCGCCGTTTAGCTTTTGTTTTTTTGGCCATTTGTGTTCCTAAAAAGCACTAGTTTATTTAATTATATTTTATATTATATATATTATATATATATAGGGAATATTATAATAGTCTATTTTCCTACTAATATATTTTAATGATTTATCAATAAAATAAAATATTGATATATTAATTTGTTTTAATTATAAAAAAAGCCAAGAGGGTTTTGGTTTGGTTTGGAATCTATCCCCACGTGAAAGTGGCCTCAAAATCAGGGATATGTTGTTGTTGATGTTGTTGGTAAAGCTACCACTCCACTAAAATCCACTCGCTTCCAAAATCTTGATTATTTTTTTCTTCACTTAATTAATCACTAATTACTAATTAGAGGGGAGGTGAGAGGTGAGAGGTGAGAGATGCCTTAATGTTTGTTTCTTTTTGCTTTTTCTTTTTTCTTTCTTTTCATGATTATATATGGAATGTAGGATTTGAAGATCAGGGTCCACTTGGAAAAAGTTCCTGATCATGGTCATCATCATCATCATACCCAATATTATTCTTTTTCTTTTATTTTATATATTCCATTACACTAACAAATCAATTGAATCTCATGGTTTACCAAATAAATAAAACAGCTCCATTTGGTTATATATATATATCATTTTGCCATTTAATATTGAGAGGGTATTCATTGATCAGTGGTAATTCTAGAAATGTGTTGTGAAAAAAATGACATCATATATATAATTATTGGATTAAACAATTAATATATGATTAATTCCAGTTTTTTTTTTCTTTGGCAGAATATGCCCAAAAGAATTACATCATATATATATATATATATATTTTTTTTTTCTTGCACAATTTACAATGTGATGTAGGCTACAATTATTTGGACGAACATATATATATATATATATATATATGTATAGCATCGTGAAAGTTATCACTAGCTAGCTAGCAAGAAATTAGAAAGAAAAAGAAGAAGAAAGTTGACCCTAGGATCTAAATTGACTGATTAATTTAAGGTAGACCCCATTAATTGAATGCTGTACCTCTTCTTCTTTTTGTTATTATTATTATTTTTTGGCCAGAAATTAAATTGAATATTTTTTTATTTTTTGTGAGTCTCACATAATCTTGATCTTTGGTCGACAAAATATATATAGTATTGAAGGTGATGCCAGATCGAGCTGGCATTACTTTATGTTCCATATTAAATTGTAGAGAAAACCCCTAATTAAAGTCTTAATTCTTTGATAAATATGAATCATTATTTTAAGACTAGAAAAACATATATAGAAAGTAATGCCATTGGATCTAACGTACGCCAATTTGAGGCCAATTAATCTCTTGCATGTTTTCCTATATTTAATTTGTCAGGCTTTAAAGAAATTAAGAAAGAAAGAAAGAAAAAAAAGGTTTAATTAATTAGCGCGTGCAAGAATGCATTAGAGCATGTGAATGAGGGTATGGTTTTAGTCATATAAAATTGCTTAGCTCACTGTACGTGGATATCTAGCAGCTCTTTGTCTATAGATTAAATTAAGTACATATATATATTTAATCAAAATAAAATAAAAAAAATAAAATTAACCCAATTAGCTTAATTAAGGCGCATGCATGGTGCAAGCTTGCGGAATTAGCAATCTACCATCAATATCATCATGTTGTGCACACTCTAATGTTGCTTCTTTCACATAGAGAGGCTCAGTAAATGTCACATTTTGTCCACCTCACCTGCCATTGAACTTGGAATAATAGTTACAAAATCCTTCATCGGAACTAAGGGATCGATGTGGTCGGTAGGATCGGAGGTGGTCTAAGATCTTGAAGACCATCTGTATTTGTAATATATATGTGTGCCCTGCCCAACATACTGACATACATAATTAGAAAGCATGCATCAGGTTTTGCAATGCTTCAGTATCACTCATCATGCACTGTCAATAGATTAAAGAGGCAGATAATCAATAAACATATTATCTATTCTAAACCGAATAGGGATTAGTTTGGAGATTAACGAGTTCTAAATATAAATTCAATGCTTATTGAAACTGTTTGACCGACGGCTTTGATGATTTTCAACCACCAAAATCCTCGGTACTCGTACTTTATGTCCCAGCTGTTTGGTTGGATTCAGTCCCATCTATAACAAGGAAGCTTCGATCTTGGGTTTAAGTTGGGATGCACCAATTGGGTTTAAGTTGACCTATATAATTAAACGTTCATACGTTGAATTAAGCGCTTTTGACATCTTATATAAAAATTAATTGCTGTCAGGTGAGAAAAGTTAAAATTTTTTATGACCATTAAAATCACATTCTTCAATGCATATCATGAGAGCCATCCACATGAGCAGAACGGTACTATTGCACTTCAACACATATTACGTCATGCACATAAATTTTTTCTAAACTAGTCTGGAGAAAATATCTNCACTGTCAATAGATTAAAGAGGCAGATAATCAATAAACATATTATCTATTCTAAACCGAATAGGGATTAGTTTGGAGATTAACGAGTTATAAATATAAATTCAATGCTTATTGAAACTGTTTGACCGACGGCTTTGATGATTTTCAACCACCAAAATCCTCGGTACTCGTACTTTATGTCCCAGCTGTTTGGTTGGATTCAGTTCCATCTATAACAAGGAAGCTTCGATCTTGGGTTTAAGTTGGGATGCACCAATTGGGTTTAAGTTGACCTATATAATTAAATGTTCATACGTTGAATTAAGCACTTTTGACATCTTATATAAAAATTAATTGCTCGCTTTTGACATCTTATATAAAAATTAATTGTTGTCCAGTGAAGAAAGTTAAAAATTTTTTATGACCATTAAAATCACATTCTTCAATGCATATCATGAGAGCCATCCACATGAGCAGAACGACACTATTGCACTTCAACACATATTACGTCATGCACATAAATTTTTTCTAAACTAGTCTGGAGAAAATATCTTTAAACCCATTTAAAATAGTGTCAAGTGTCTATAAACATGTCCGCACAAGAGAGGGAGGGATATTCGAACTAGTGACTCCCGCTTTATTAATTAGGCGTAGTTTCAGCCGATTGAGCTACTTCTTGGGGATTATACTTGTTGGACTGATCTCATGTAAATTAACTTTAGCGGAAGCCATATCTTTCTACCTTCTCTCATTTAATTGTTACCTTTGCTAATGAGGTTTACTCAATTAAAAATTAACAAAGACCATATGCGCATGAATCTTATTTTGCTTGTAATTGACTTTTTGTTTGTGTATTAGGTTCGAATTGTGTCGAGACATGTATATAAGACTATAAATGTCAACTTTAATCTGGCTCATTTAATAAACGGGTCAGACCCTTCAACCTTAACTCGCTAATTCTGTGTTGAATTTGTGGGTCATGTTAAAAATTACCAATCTTGCACCCCCTCTCCCTCCTCTCCAAGGTTTTAGGAATGTTCAACTCTAACAAGGCCTCATCAAATGCACATCTTTTGGTAAGATGTGAGAGAGAAAGAGAATCAATAATACAAAATGAGATTAGGTAACATAAATATTGAAAGATATATATCTTAGACTTATTGAACTAAGGGCAATTGAAATACTTTTATATTTTTCCCTATGTAACCTCTTTCTTTCTTTTTTCCACTTATTCTAGTTTCTTTAAACTGTTTTGTTTTTGTCTCATTTAATTCAATTTTGGTTTAGGTTTGTGGAGAAACTTGTGATGAGGGAGGGGACAATCATATGGAAGAAAGGGGTGGACTTAAAGGTCGATGATGAATAATATTCAATATTTGGTTCTATTTGGTGGAGGTGTGAAAGCCTACCATCATTTCAGCCTTTTCCAAGATACCAAATACCAAAAAACTGATCCTAATCTTAAAGTGGAGAATTATCTCATTCAACACCCCCAAAAGATGGAATCATGATAAGATAATATGTGAAAATAATTGGAAATAATTCATCGTGATTTTAATTTACTTACTCAAAAGCATGTACGTGCATTGATGTCTAAATATACAAGATGGGAGAGTTATGTATATATGTTTCCATATTCTCTGAAATCAAGAATGCATATTTGAGATTTTTAATTTTTGATTTTTTTAAGGGTAAGCTGGTGAGATCAATTGTGGCCATCTCACTTGGGCGTGACTATAGTACCTACTAGCTGGGAGCCGCACATGAGGGGTCTAGACGGTGGGAATCGCAGGCTCTCTCAAGTCCGACTAAGCCATAGTCTGACTTAGCTCCACTAGGGTATCAATGAAAATCTAAGGCAGCTAATACTTATCAGGTATTTATGGGAATTCTTCATTACAGAGATTTGAACCTTGCCCTAGTACATACCCTAACCACTTGGAAATTTCCATGGGCCATTAAACCACCACCCTTGATATTGGTCTTTGGCAATTTTGAGCTATTTTGAGATTTGAACCGATTGCAGGAATTTTCTTGGGCCATTTTTTGAGATTTGGAATAACCCTTAAACCAAACACACCCTAAAATTTTGATAACACTGGGTGTGTTTGGTTAAGGGTTTTGAGATGGGAAAGAGGAATGAATCGATTAATGTGATATAAAGTATAATGAAGCTTAGAATTTTTTGTGAGAAAATTAAAGTGAAGAATGTTGTTTAGTAATAGTTTTGAAATGATGTTGATTTTTTTTTTTTTTTTTTGAGAGAAGTGAAAAAATTTGAACCATTTATTAATAAATAATTGTTATAATTATAAGAGTTTTATCTAGCTAGAAATAACATATCTCTCTGTTTGTGTATATAAAAGAAAGAAAAGAAAAGATGAAAGAAAGATGATGGAAGCAAACACAGACATGAAGATGGAGCTAACTACTCTCACTAGAGTGTGTAGTCAAAAAAAAAACTAAATAAAACACATCGGTTGTAGAGAAAGATACCAACTTCTCTAATTTTCAAATGGGTGTCTTCCCTCTATGCGCGTGAGCCCAGCTAGCAATCCCTCCATCCATCCATTATTCTAATCATCTCATCCAAGGTGTTGCGTGGTGGTGGAGGTGGTGGTGCAGTTTTGCCGATCTCTAGGCATTTTTCGCTTCTTTATTTTATTTTTTGTTTGTTTCGGTGTGTGTTTGTGGCTGTGCGCTTTTTTGTTCTACTTCTTTGAGCTTGAGTTCAAAGCAAGAAAGCAGAAACACAGCGAGTGTGTGTGTGTGTGTTTGTGTTTGTGCTTGTGTGAGAGTGAGAGAGAGAGAGACAGAGAGAGAGGCTGCAAAACCCAATGATGCAAACCCAAGAAGAAAGGTTTGGAAATTGAGGCAAATGTCGTCGATGCCCAGCTCGAGGCAATCCTCCACCTCCTCCTCCTCCTCCTCTTCTTCTTCTTCTTCTTCTTCTTCTTCTTCTTCTTCTTCTTCTGCTTCTTCTTCTTCTTCGTCATTCTTTTCCTTACTCTTCTTCTTCATTACCCTTCTCTTCACTCCTGCTTTCACAGCAAACCATGAAGTCTCCGTTCTCATCTCTTGGCTCCACAGCTCTGCTTCACCACCCTTTCCATCTTTCTCCAACTGGAATATAAATGACGCCAATCCATGTAAGTGGGCCTTCATAACATGCTCTCCCCAAGGTTTTGTAACCGAAATTAGCATACAATCTGTCCAGCTTGAGCTTCCATTGCCATCCAATCTCTCTTCTTTTCGCTTTCTTCATAAACTTGTTATATCTGGTGCCAATCTCACTGGAGCTATCCCAGCTGAGATTGGTGATTGCATTGAACTTAAAACAATAGACCTCAGCTCAAATAGTCTTGTTGGTTCTATCCCTGCTCGCATAGCAAAGCTCCAAAACCTGGAGGAATTGATCTTAAACTCCAACCAACTAACTGGGAAAATCCCAGTTGAGCTATGCAGCTGCACTATGCTAAAAAGCCTCCTGCTTTACGATAATCGGCTCGGCGGGTCAATACCGCCGGAGATTGGAAAATTATCGAGCCTTGAAGTTCTTCGAGCTGGAGGGAACAAAGACCTTGCCGGTAGAATCCCAGATGAGCTTGGAAACTGCAGCAATTTGACAGTGTTGGGGCTGGCTGATAGCAGAGTTTCAGGCCCTTTACCAGCCTCATTAGGCAAACTTGGCAAGCTTCAGACATTGTCAATCTACACTACAATGGTCTCTGGTGAAATACCTCCTGATATAGGTAACTGCTCTGAGCTTGTTAACTTGTATCTTTATGAAAATAGCCTCTCTGGTTCAATACCGCCAGAGCTTGGCAAGCTTCAAAAACTTGAGCAGTTGATGCTGTGGTATAATAGTCTTACTGGGGTTATCCCTGAAGAGATTGGCAATTGTAGTAGCTTGATAAGGATTGATCTATCATTGAATTCTCTGTCTGGAACAATACCTATAACATTAGGTGGATTGTCGGAGCTTCAAGAGTTTATGATTAGTGACAACAATGTGTCCGGTTCCGTACCATCAAATATTTCAAATGCTACAAATCTTTCACAGTTGCAATTTGACAAAAATCAGATCTCAGGTTTGATCCCACCAGAGCTTGGGATGTTGTCAAAGCTCACTGTGTTCTTTGCTTGGGAGAACCAACTAGAAGGAAGCATTCCTACTACTTTGGGTAGTTGCAGTAATCTCCAATCACTAGATTTGTCTCATAATTCACTCACTGGTAGCATTCCTCCAAGCTTGTTTCAGCTCCGAAACCTCACAAAGCTGCTCCTGATTTCCAATGATATTTCCGGTTCAATACCACCAGAAATTGGTAATTGCAGCTCTCTTGTGAGGCTGCGGCTTGGGAACAACAGGATTGCTGGTGGGATTCCTAAGACAGTTGGTGGTCTCAGGAACTTAAATTTTCTTGATCTGTCTGGAAATCGTCTTTCTGGGTCGGTGCCTGATGAGATTNTCATTTATGCTTTGCAGATGACCTCCTTATTTTTTCTGAAGCCAGCTTGAATTCTATAAACATCATCAAAGCTGCTTTGCTTGAATTTGAAGAGCTCTCTGGTTTGAAAGCTAATCCTTCAAAAAGCTATTTTTTCTGTTGTAGTATCTCTGATAGGGTGAAACATTTGCTGCTGGGGGAGTTAAAGACAAATGAAGGTCATCTTCCAGTAAGATATCTTGGAGTTCCTCTCATTTCTGCAAGGTTGTCTGGAGCAGATTGTGGGGCCTTGACAGACAAAATTACTGGGCGTATTGACTCTTGGCTTTCTAGGAATTTGTCTTATGCAGGGAGACTTCAATTGTTGTCTTATGTTCTATATAGTTTGCAGGTTTATTGGACTGATATTTTTATTCTTCCTAAGAGGATTATCAAGGTCATTGAACAGAGATTTAACAGGTTCCTTTGGAATGGAAAGTCTGAAGGGTCTGCAAAGGCTAAGGTTTCTTGGCATGAGCTGTGTTTCCCTAAGAAGGAAGGAGCCTTGGGGCTGAAAAGATTGGAAGTCTGGAACCAGACTGCTATGCTCAGACATGTTTGGAGCATTTTTGCTAGGTCTGGTTCTATTTGGGTAGCTTGGGTGAGAGAAAATTTGATGTTGGCAGGGCAGGACTAACAAGAAATGAGAATAATGTCAGGCGGTCATGGAAACCTAAGTTAGCAATTGCACTGCTGATCACCGTGACAGTGGCAATGCTGGTTATGGGGATAATTGCAGTCATAAGGGCACGAAGAACCATCCGAGACGACGATGACTCAGAATTGGGAGACTTATGGCCATGGCAATTCACTCCATTCCAGAAACTAAGTTTTTCTGTGGACCAAGTACTGAGATGCTTAGTAGATGCCAATGTGATTGGAAAAGGGCGTTCTGGGGTCGCATATCTAGCTGATATGGACAATGGTGAAGTGATTGCAGTGAAGAAGCTCTGGCCATCGACAGCTGCCAGAACCAATGGGTGTAACGATGATAAATGCGGAGTTCGTGATTCCTTCTCCACGGAGGTGAAAACCCTTGGCTCAATCCATCACAAGAACATTGTTAGGTTCCTTGGCTGTTGCTGGAATCGAAACACAAGGCTGCTCATGTACGATTATATGCCAAATGGAAGCTTGGGAAGTATACTCCATGAGAGGACAGGAAATGCCTTGGAATGGGAACTTAGGTACCAAATTCTGTTGGGGGCAGCACAAGGCCTTGCTTATTTACACCATGATTGTGTCCCTCCAATTGTTCATAGAGATATCAAGGCCAATAACATCCTCATTGGTCTTGAATTTGAGCCTTATATTGCTGATTTTGGCCTGGCCAAGCTTGTTGAGGATGGAGATTTTTTGCGGTCTTCCAATACAGTCGCTGGCTCTTATGGATATATTGCCCCTGGTGAGTACTATTTCCACTTGCAATATTGTTGTAGATATTTTTGTTTTGATGTTCAAATGAGATTTGCTACAGAAATTTCACCTAAGAATTCTCTTTAAGCATCTACAGAAGTTACCATATTTGCCTTACCCAAAAAAAAAGTTATCATCTTGCAAACAGCAATATGAGATTTCAAACAATTTCTGAAAGAATAATGCTATTTAGTAACTGTTACATTACTGTCATACAATTAAGACTATAGGACACTGAAAATCAGTCTTTCGGTCAGTAAGGACTTGTAAAAAAGAAAAATCAAGAGTTAATTTTTACTACAACATTATCTCATTCGTATCTAGTAGTCTACTAAATAACATATCTTATTTCTGAAATGGCTGGTTTGAATGCCCTTTGAAAAACACAAATGTAATGAAGTATTGACAGTCTTCAGCTAATTTCTATTGTTTTCAGAATATGGATATATGATGAAGATCACAGAGAAGAGCGATGTTTACAGCTATGGTGTAGTGGTTTTGGAAGTCTTGACAGGAAAGCAACCAATTGATCCAACAATACCGGATGGGATCCATGTAGCAGATTGGGTTAGACAAAAAAGGGGAGGAATTGAGGTTCTTGATCCAAGCCTTCTGTCTAGACCAGAATCAGAAACAGAGGAAATGATGCAAGCATTAGGCATAGCATTATTATGTGTAAACTCCTCCCCTGACGAAAGACCAACCATGAAAGATGTGGCAGCAATGCTTAAGGAGATCAAACATGAAAGAGAGGAGTATGCGAAGGTGGATGTGCTCCTCAAGGGATCTCCAGCAAACCATTTTCAAGAAAGTAACTCTAATGGAGTTCCAGCTACTTCATCATCAAGATCAGCAATGCGAAGCTTGAATCCAAAAAGCAATAACTCTAGCTTCTCAGCCTCCTCACTACTTTACTCATCATCCTCTAGTGCCAAAATTGGTTTTAAATGATGAATTGATTATACAGTTGTCGCTATGCATAAGGGAAGTTTGTCACCTTGTGAGTTTCTTTAGTTTTAAAAATCTTTGTTTCATCAATGTAAAGAGGAAAAAAAATTGATATTTATTATAACTAATTGCAGATAGAGCCAAACTGTTGCAAAGTTTGGTTTTTGCAGTCTTCTAAAATACATGCAGAAGAACTTCTGTTTTCTTCCAATTTCCACAGTTCCAATATACTGCATGCAACAATGCTAGATTATGTCCTGGACTCCTAATATAAGATGCTAGCTTGAACCTGATCCAAACCCCATGAAAGAAAGAAAATGCATAAGAACGCCTAAAATAAGACGGAATTGCCAATCTCTTGTATGGAGATAAGACAAGAGACGAAAACCAAACATCCGTCATTAAGGAAGCCAAAATCTAGCATTGTTGTTTCTTTCCCATTTTTTTCTGAGAGACAGAGCCACTGGCTCTGGTTTTCATGGTATTGGGTCAGGCTCAAGCATAGCATCTTGTATCAGGACATCCAGGTTCTGAATATGTTTGGGCAATTCATTGAGGTTGATGGGTTGGGACTAGTTTTTTTATCCATTTGGTCTATGCTTAAGTAACTTTTTTTTTTTTCTTCCCTTTTTCTGCACAAAACAGATAAATTATTGGACTTGAAACATTTTCTAGGAATGAAAGAATCAGGTAAAAAGTTGAGGAAAAGTTGATATCCAGGAAAGGCTGAAAGATGTTGTCATTAATGATTTAACCTCTAAATTTATGTTGGGCTTGGAACCCAATGACCCATGATGGAAGTGGGTATTTGATTCCTTGCATGTGTGTTGGGTTTCTGAGTTTTCACTTTTTCTCATTCCCCAGTTGGTAATCACTGTGAAAGAATTGATTCCTCGTTTGCTTAATCTGTGTACCTTTCCAACGGTCTTAGACTGCTGCGTTGCTTTGTTTACAGCAGAGCTTTTTTGTGCAAAAGGCCTGCAGTTTCAGTAATTAAAATTTATAAAAGTACCAAATATAATGTGTGAGAGAAAACGTTTTGACCCAATAAAATATATATAATGATGTCCTATGGGTTATGGGCAGGCAATTTCTTAGTTATTATAAGGGTTTAGATTTAATTTTCTTTTCTTTTCTTTTTCTTTTTTTTTTTATAGAAAAATTAGATTCAAATTTAAACTATTCAAAACTACAAAAAACCTAAGCCAAATCCCTCAAGTATTTGATTTGATTTTTTTTTTTTTTTTGGGTTGAAAAATGAATCAAATTAACCAGAGTGATCAAGAACATATCATAATTCCTTGCAATTCTTAAAACTGTCACGGTTCATTTGAAATAAATAGTTAACATTTTTCCATGTCATTCATTTTAAAGAAAAATAGATTCTTTAGCCAACCAACATTTGTGGTGGTCACGTCAAACACCTTCCATAAGCCTTGAGGGCTAGCTGGATGATGCAGCGGAGTTGGGAGCTTGATCATCAGGATTATGATACCGAGACTATGATACCAATTGATGCAGCATGATGTAGTAAAAAGCTAAATTTGTAAATATAAGGCTTTACAACTCTTCTATAAGTCGTAAAAAACTCTAAAACTTATACGAAATATGGGTTTGCCGAACCACCTTCAAACGCATTTTGGGGTGGTCAAGGATGGCTCGGTCACCCCGTAAAGGTGTTTAGGGTGGCTAAGCCATCCCATTTGATTTGGAGGTGGTTTGATCACGCCCAATCACTTGGGGTGCACCGGCCACATTCCTAGGTATTGAGGTAGTTCATCCCAACACACTTCAATTCACAAAAAATGTATCTCTTTCGTAGTTTGTGCCCCTTTTGACGACCAAGCCACAATGGCAACAATGCATCTCTCTGGAAATAAGTTGCGGTAGCGAATGCATAAAAAATGTGTATGCATCCCCTACCGCAATACACAATGTTGAAATGGCCTTTGAAACTTTAAAAGACTAGATTGAAACAATAGATAATTGAAGAATATTATAATTTGGCTCATAATTTATAGACCAAAATTATAATTTAACCTAATTTTCACAAATTTTGAAAAAAAAAAAAAACTACCTAGAGAGTAAGTAAATAGAGATACAAGTAGAAAATTTCAATCTATGATTTAGAAGGCATCTCGAGAATACATGAGCAGGAGAAAAATTGTAGAAATGAGAAATAACTTTAATTGTCATTGAATTTGAAGATGAAGAATGAAGATGATGATGATGCTTCATTTAATTTACTCGTCCATTACTTTGTCCTTGATAACTTCAGCGGCATTCTTAGCTATTCCCCAAACTCCCGAGACCGTACCCTTTGTTTTCTCTGTGATGGTTTCCGCCGTTTTAGATACTTTTTGGGTCATCTTGTTTACCTGAGCTCCCATGACATTCACAACTTCTTATTAAAACTGCAATTAAATTGAGAGTTTTTTTAAATTTTATAAAATAATTTTAAAACACATAAAAGTTTTAGAGAGATTTTTGTAAAGTTTTCCTCTTAAAATACATTTTTCTTTCGAGTTAAAAATTACACAAACAACATTAATAAACAAAAGTATATGTAACATGCATGTAACAAAAGTATATGTAACATTAATAAACAAAAATATTATAGAAAAATTTTGGAGTTTTTTCCTCCAAAAATAATAATGTCTTTTTTAAAAAATATATATATATTTTTCAGATTAATCTTCTTTTAATTTTTTTTTCTTAAATTAATGCATTTTACGTTGCACACGCTATCGATTCCGCTGCTATATTACGGCCGACGGAGCCATCTCTACTTCGCAAAGACTCACAATGATCACAGTCATTTTCCACGAAGACTCCGTTTATCACGGACATTCTCAATTGTTACTTGACAACCCTCCCACGTGGCTCAAGTGTACTAAAATTGTTTCGGTTCTTTTTTTTTTAAAATATTATTATTATTATTCAAAATGACTATATGAGAGATGAAAAAAAGGAAAATTACGACTAAAAGGGTGGACACATCCAACATTAAGCTACTAAACAACCACAAATTAGTACAATAATACATAAAATAAAATAAATAAAGAAATCCTGAATTTAAATGATATATCACTAAAACAAACCAGAATTTTATTAAAATGTTGGGCACAGATCAA
>CM017326.1:11258279-11325453 GCA_006937295.1 Carpinus fangiana | reverse complement strand
TCTATGACACAAAAGAGATATCTTAAGATGGCCAAGTATTGAGTGCCACCACTTGTGTGCTTTGTGCCTCAAATGCATGTACGTGTTATGTGATAACCAAATATCCATGTTACTTTGTATGTCATCTTTGTTGGAGTACTTTGTTTTAATGCATTTTTAACCCCCAATTGGCTAACTGTTAATTAGACAGAAAAGTTGGTTTAGGTTATGTTTCAAAAAATTATAATTATAATTATTTTTAATCATTACAGTCGTCGCTAATGATTAATTTTTAATTTTAATTTTTTTTTTCATTTAAATAGCGGCGACCTCAATGTCGCCGCTAATGATATGTCAATAGTGGCGACTCCATGGTCATTGCTAATGATGTTTTAAATAGCGGCGACCTTAATGTCACCGCTAATTTTTTTTTTTTTTTAATTNGTTGTAAATTTTTTGAGTCTTCTGAGCTTTATGGAAGGCTTCAATGTCAAGCTCGTCCTTCTTGACTCCTTGCCTTGCACTTTTTTTTTTTTTTTTTTTTGAAGGAGAAATTATATTATGGGAGAATATACTTTATCTATGACACAAAAAGAGATATCTTAAGATGGCCAAGTATCACCACTTGTGTGCTTTGTGCCTCAAATGCATGTACGTGTTATGTGATAACCAAATATCCATGTTACTTTGTATGTCATCTTTGTTGGAGTACTTTGTTTTAATGCATTTTTAACCCCCAATTGGCTAACTGTTAATTAGACAGAAAAGTTGGTTTAGGTTATGTTGAATAGTCAAAAAATTATTATTATAATTATAATTTTTTTTTAATCATTAGGCGACCGCAAAGTCGCCGCTAATGTTTTTTTTTTTAATTTTTTTTTTTCAATTAAATAGCGGTGACCTCAATGTCGCCGCTAATGATATGTCAATAGTGGCGACTATGGAGTTGCCGCTAATGATGTTTTAAATAGCGGCAACCTCAATGTAGCTAATAATTTTTTTTTTTTCTCATTTAAATAGCAGCGACCTTAAAGAAGTCACTGTTAATAAGGGGTCATTAGCGGCGATCTTTTGATACAGTCGCCGCTAATGATCTTTTAAATCGCGGTGACCTTGAGGTCGCCACTAAAGACCCCTCATTAGGGGCGACCAAATGCCCATATCAAACTATTTTGCGACGAAAAAAAAGTCATTAGTGGCGACAAAAAGTTGCCGTTATTTAGCATTAGTGGCAAATTAGTAGCGGCCACCTGTTGCCGCTATTTGTAAATAACGGCAACTTTTTGCTCATTAACTGCGACTCAAAGTCACCGCTAATGACCTTCTTTTTGGTAGTGGGATCGATAAAATCCAGTAATTTATACCATCTTCTTACAATTGGAAGGATTATTGTTATTATTATTATTATTATTATATGGAGTACATGTACCCTTCGCTTTTCTTTTTTCTTTTTTTAAGGGTGAACATATCATTTTCATTCATAAAAAGGTTGCGAGCAAAAGCTGTTACAAAGAAAGCAAAAAGCTCTGAAGCAAATCATAACCTAAACCAAAGTTTCAATCAAACCATTATAAATAACACCCACTAACCTATGACTAATCATGAAGTTTAACATCAGATTTGCACTTAACAGATATAATCCAATGCATAGGTAACAATTATTCTCGGCCTAGAGAGCAAAGAACTCTCAAAGCAGAAACTCATCCTCCTCGACCCAAAAGTCAGGATATAATTCACATCTACAACCCAAAGGTCTAGACCAAGAGCAAATATCACACATAGCATCAAGATAAAAACGAGATATAAATGGGTAGATTAAAGAGAGAGGACTGAGCCTTATTACAAGCAAAAAAAAAGGAAAAAACGTAAGGGAAAAAATGGAAAAAAAAAAAAAAAAAAAACAAAAAACAAAAAACAAAAAACAAAAAACAAAAAACAAAAAAACAAAAAAACAAAACAGAACATAATCAAACCAGAGTCAAAGCGATAAATCCCTAGCAAAAGGTGGGATGGACATGGACGGATCCGGAGGGTAGGACGGTGGGGCACACGACGAAGTGGATCAGACAGAGGATAAGAGATCGAGCAGAGACAAATCGATCCACAATCAAGCTCGACCCAGAGGAGACGTAATAGACGCTAGTGGCGGTGGGAATAGGAGACACAGCGGCATAGATGGTGGAGAAATGCCAGCGGGACAAAGAAAGAAAGGGGCGGCAGATGAGAGTTAGGGACATCAAGTAAATAGGCTAGCTCACCAAAGGGAGAGGGCACAGGGAGGAGGGAGGCAACCAAACGGCCGTCCCTCCTCCCCAACCCAAGGGAAGCCTACCTGTGCGGCACTCAAGGGAGAAAGCTAGGGTTTTTATGAAACTATTTCAGTTAAAATTGTTGAAATGTTAATCCATAATATCTTGTAAAAAATTACATTACTGGTGATAGATAAATAATCACCTTAATAGCCTTGACACAGAAGGTGTACCCTTCTTTATTTTGATATAAATGAATGACACCTTCTTTTAACCTTTTTCTTCCGGCTAGCCACCAATTTATTTAATTCTCCATACACCTAAGGTTTTTGTAGCATTAATACTATCATTTTCGAAGCTTTAAATGACCAGTTTAATTTCTAACTACCATAATTGTATTATTCTTTCCCAAGAGGTAGCTCAATCAGTTAGGGTCACACCTAATGAAGCGGAGGTTATTAGTTCGTGTCTCTCTCTCTCTCTCTTGTGCGGACATGTCAAAAAAAAAAAAAATCGAACTATATATTATATATTAAATTAAGTCTTGGAAGTAAGTAACATACCATGCACATAACCTTTACGCAAAGAGTAATGCTATAAGTCTTCTTAGAGTCCTCCTCGAATCATCCCAAATGTAATGTGCCTATTAAAATCACCAATAGATTATTATATATTAAATTAAGTCTTGGAAGTAAGTAACATACCATGCACATAACCTTTATGCTAAGAGTAATGCTAAAAGTCTTCCTAAAATCCTCCTTAAGTCATCCCAAATGCAATGTGCCTTTTAAAATCACCAATAGATCAAAGTTCAATAAATCACATTTCAAATTCAACGATAATTTTAAAAGTAACATCACATTTGGGAGAGTAATTCTAAAAGTTTATCTTGTGTCTATCTTAAGTCCATCCAAGAATGATATGGCTATTAAAATTATGTTTGATCAAAATTCAATAATGATCAATCATAAGCTCAATGGTGATTTTAATAGCCACATCATTCTTAGATAGACACAAGATGAACTTGTAGCATTACTCCATTTGAAATGAGTCAAAAGACTCTAAAATAACTATAGAAGGACTTATAATATTAATGCACTAATACAAGCCCCGTGTTATAAATCCTCCAAACACACAAATTACTGGCCACACACTTTAATTATCACCAAAACCTAAGCCATGTAGAATCAGTAGCTGATGCTCCATTGTTTGGTCCGATATCATGCGGTTGGGATTGAACGGCAAACACACCAAACTCACATGTCATGTGCTAGAGTATATCTAGTTGTTGGGGGTCCTCGTAATGCTTGGGTCAAGCACGTGATCCCTACCTACCAGCCTACCACCTTGATCGAGCTCTCCCCCTTCTTTTCCATATAAAACCACTCTCTCTCTCAACCTTGTGTATAACAACCGAGGGTGGCTAGAGCAATTAACAGTACAACACAACTAGCTAGCTAGCTAGCCCACCACCATACTATACCATATGCACGCAGGCCAGGGTACATTAAGAGAAAATGGTGACCGTCGAGGAAGTCCACAAGGCTCAAAGGGTTGAGGGCCCGGCCATAGTCAAGGCCATTGGAACAGCCACTCCTCCCAACTGCGTGGAGTAGAGCACATATCCGGACTACTACTTTCGTATCACAAACATCGAGCACAAGACTGAGCTCAAAGAGAAGTTCCAGCGCATGTGTAAGGGCTCCGCTCCATCCATCCATCCCATTCTTTTTGTTCTTTTCGATCTTATTATTCAACTTCTATTTGTGGTTAGATATGCACGTGTTTTTCACCAACAAGAAGGAATTGGTACTGTCTGAATTTGTTCACACACACACACACACACACATATATATATAAGAGTATACACTTTGAGGAAGTTCACATCTGATCGATCACAGTGTTAATTATAAAAATAATAAATGTTTGAGTCCAAACTCAGTTCTGTTGATTCGATTGAAATATTCTACACAATAATTAAGTTGATCGTGATGGTTAAAAGAAAAAAAAAAAGGTTCATGATGATATTGATTAACTATATAAATATCATTCTAAACTTTATTTGTTAATGACTTTTAGAAGGTACTTTTTTTGTTTTTTTTTTTAAAAGTGTTAAGATGCGAGGTAAAAGTTTTTTTTTTTTTTTTTGATGAGGTAAAAGTAATTTTGAGTATTTTAGGTTTTGGGTTGTTTGTTAATATTTTTACTTTAAAAAGGTAAATTAAATGAGAGAAAGAAAAAGTATTATCAGACAAAGCTTATTATCACTGCATATATAGTTATTGTTAATTAGAATATAAATTATGGTTGCAAAAAAATGAATTGTAATTAAGGATTTTGTGGCTCTCCCCTCAATTAGATATATCATATATATGAGACGTGTTATACATCATCTTTAGGCTCTTCTTTTATATATCCTCATAATTTTTAAAATCACAAAGGGCTCAGGTGAGTCTCACACATAAGCCTACATATCCAATGATAATTTTAAAAACTGGGAGAATGAAAAAAGAACATAAAGAAGAAATAAATCATTTCTCATATGATATAAACCTCAATTGTGATGTAGTAATTAACAAATTATGATGTTTGGAACAGAAATGGTAAAGTAATTAGTGTTGTGGCATGCAATATTTCAGGTGACAAATCCATGATCAAGAAACGGTACATGTACTTGACAGAGGAGATCCTAAAGGAGCACCCAAACATATGCGCCTACATGGCACCCTCATTGGATGCTAGGCAAGACACGGTGGTGGTTGAAATACCAAAGCTAGGCAAGGAAGCAGCCGTGAAGGCCATCAAGGAATGGGGCCAGCCCAAGTCCAAGATCACCCACCTAGTCTTTTGCACCACCATTGGTGTGGACATGCCTGGGGTTGACTACCAGCTCACTAAGCTCTTGAGCTTTCGCCCATCCATGAAACGGCTCATGATGTACCAACAAGGTTGTTTCGCTGGTGGCACGGTGCTTTGCCTCGCCAAAGACCTCGCCGAGAACAACAAGGGTGCATGTGTGCTCGTCGTGTGCTCGGAGATCACCGCGGTCACTTTCCGTGGGCCTAGTGATGCTTACCTTGACAGTCTCGTTGGCTAGGCCTTGTTCGGTGACGGTGCTGCCGCAATCATAGTTGGGGTTGATCCTGTGCCTGAGGTCGAGATATTTGAACTAGTCTATACAGCCCAAACAATTCTCCCCGACAGCGATGAGGCCATCGACAGCCATCTCCGTGAGGTTGGGCTTACATTCCATCTCCTAAAGGATGTTACTGGGCTCATCTCAAAGAACATTGAGAAGAGCTTGGTCTCAGCCTTCAAGCCATTGGGCATCTCGGACTGGAACTATCTTTTCTGGATTGCGCACCCTGGTGGGCCTACAATCTTTGACCAAGTAGAATCCAAGTTGGGCCTCAAATCCGAAAAGTTGCGTGCCACGCGTCACGTGTTAGCGAGTTTGGCAACATGTCAAGCGCTTGCGTGTTGTTTATTTTGGATGACATGAGGAGGAAGTCCGTTGAGAATGGGTTGAAGACCACCGGTGAGGGGCTCGAGTGGGGAGTGTTATTTGGGTTTGGGCCTGGGCTAACCGTCAAAACCGTTGTGCTCCACAGTTTGTCTACTTAGAGGAACCATCTTTCCACTTCTCTTGTCTTTCATTATTTGCTGTATTTTCCACTTTGACACGTGTGCAACCATTGGTGGGTGCATGCCTTTCATTTTCATGCTGTAGAATGCGTTGTATCACCAAACCAAAAGATGAACCATGCATGTACCAAACTTATGTTATAATGAAATAATTCATGTTCCATTTTCGGGTTTTATTTTAGAGTAATATTATTTTTTATACTTATTTATTAGGGAAAAATACATTTTACCTCCTTCAAGTATTCACTCATTTGCACTTTGACCTCCAATATTTAAAATGTAACACTTGACTTCCCAAACTTTCAAATTGTTGTAATTTAACCATTTTGACTTCTTTTTTTCCCAAAATGTCCCCATCCCAAGTTAAAATTAAAAAATTAAGGGGTGGCCAACCACCCCAGTTGGGCCTGGGGGTGGCTTCAGTCACCCCAGACCGGCCACCCCTTAATTTTTTTAATTTTTTTTTTTTATAAAAATTTTATGGGGACATTTTGAAAAAAAAAAAAAAAAAAAAAGTTAGAATGGTCGAATTGCAACAATTTGGAAGTTTGGGGGGGTCAAGTATCACGTTTTAAACATTAGAGGTCAATGTGCAAATGAGTAAATAGTTCAGGGGGTAAAGTATATTTTCATCTATTTATTAAATTCATTTTATATCAATGACGGACATATAATATTTTAAGTGATTTTCTATGTCAAAACTTACTCAATTATTCGCACAAAAGCAAAAATTGACACCAATGCTAAATGGTCTTCTTTGTTAATACGACGTCATAATTGATATTCTAATTTGACTTTCTTAAGGTTTTATTGAGATTGAATGTGATGTGGGAAATGTACTATGATTGTAACTATAAACTTGTCATTTTTTTGTGAAGTTGATAGAGTATTTTATATGAGTAATAGCTTTGAACTTATAAATCACTCCAAAAGATAGGGGTGGAAGATTTTTCAAGAATTCGTATTTGATTTTTCTTTCTCTTTCTCCGATAACTTAAAATTAAATCTAAAAGAAATGATAGTTGAGTGCGACCATATTTTTGTTTTTTTTTTTTTTTACACATATTCACTTCTTTTGGTGTTTCTCTCTTGTGTAATTGGGACTCCACCTATCATGAATCTAGTGAAGAAAAAAAATTAAATAAATGTAAGCAGAGTATTTGTTTAACAAATTCCAATCTAAACCTCTCTATGGAACAATTGTATTGGAAGGTGTTACTCAAAGATTAATTTGTATCTATGGTTTTTTATTTTTTTTATTATTTTTTTTTTTTACACCAAGCAATCGATTGGGGTATTATATGATTGCCCTTATAAACTTATTTGTCAATAGAGTTTTAGCTCACAAACTTTACAAAATTTTGAAATGAGCTGAAATCAAGTTTTTTTTTTTTTTTTTTTTAATAGGTAAATCTATTCTCATTCCATAAAAGATTCAAAGTATAAAGCTTATACATCATAGATTCATAGATCATAAAGCTCTTAAGAGCATAGACAAAAAAGCTATGTGGTTACAAAGTCGTAAATACATCAAAAAATCTAACAATTAAATCATAACCATGATCTATGATCTCTCCCATGAACACACCTTATTTTTGGCATAAATCTATTCTTGGCAGACTAGATCTAAGACATGGGTACGTAGATCATATTTGTTAGTATTTTTGTTGGCTTAATTCGGTTCCAAAATATAGAGGCTACTGTCCACATGCTAAAACACTAATATATAATGCTCATAATCCAATCTCCACCATTCATAATGTGGATTCATGTGTCATGAACATTCCTGCAAAGTTTCAGCCCAATCAGACTACAAACATTCATCAATCGAAGATATTGATCAATGACCGACAGAATGTCCTTTGTAGGAGATGTCGGGACATGATGTTAGGCTGTCCGGACACCAATTCCAGCAAGCATGTTTTTGCTTGCTTGCAAGGCCCTATCCGGACACCCCGTACCTATAACAGTTTTAAATGATTTCAAATTATGTCATAAGTCTAGGAATTGTAGGGCTATTATAAATACATCTTTATAGAAAGAGAAATGTACGAATTTTTACCTCAAAGAGTTCGTCAGAGGCTGTGCTAAGAGATATCATATGTGGTGAGCGTTAAATTGAATCTCTTGGAGTTTTAGTTATTCCTTGTATAAATCTACGATTGAGAAGTTTATTGGAAGGGTCCGGTAAAGGAGAATCAAGTTGAATAAAATTGTGAGTAAAGAGACGAGTTGTAGGCTTGTCGATCTTACAGAGCCAAGGTCTTGCAAAAGGTTGTAAGTGTTTCTAGTGTCTGTAATCTTTTGATAGTGATTTCTTGAGTTTGGCTGCCTCGGAGAGGTTTTACTTTTAGATCTGTTTCTAAAAGGTTTTCTCTTCGTAACCAAAATATATGTGTCTACCTCTTTATTGTTTTTTCATATTTTGGTGATTGAATTGTTTATAGCTTTATACAATTAATTACGCATAAATTGTGATAAACAAGTTTTTGGAATCAACATAGCGTTTTTCAATATCCTTACAACAAAAATTTTTACTTAACCGGCCATAAGAGATAAGCCCTCACTGAAATCAAGTTATCTTAATTAGTTGTCATTTAATATTTAAAAACTCATAAATGTCACTACGACATATAAGAGTAACGATACAAGGAGGATTAGAGTCTTCATAGAGTTCTCTCAAATGTGACATGGCTTTTAAAATCACCATTGAATTATATATTGTCATTATTAAATTTTGAGCTTTTGAAGCAGGTGAGCTTAGTAGCTCCTATCGAAGAAAATGACATTTTCAATGGGCATGGTGTATAGGGATCATTTTGATTTTCTAATTGAATTGAATTTATGATTATAACAATTCAATACACAAATTTGGAGGTGGTGATGAAAGAATAAGCCACAAAATAAGGTAATAATTATGACTCTGATACTACTTGACTACATTGCATCAATATAAATATAAGCGAATTTATATTAAAAAGGCATGGGTCAGCAGTTCAAAATTTTTAAATCCTTAAGTTTTTTATTTTGACAAATTACTCATTGGGTACGTCGAACCCTACAATAAAATTCACCGGTCAAATTTTGTTAACTACCGTTACTTTACTTGAAACGCACCGTTTTTTACTCATTAAAATATTAATTTTTGTTAATTTAATTTTAAAAATTAAATTTATTAAAAAAAAAAAAACCACCATGGCCTAAGGGGTGGTTAGCCACCCCCTATGGGGTGGTTCGGCCACCTTTTTTTAAAAAAAGAAAACAGGGGGGTGGCCGAACTCTAGGGGTGGCCGAGCCACCCCTATGGCCTAAGGTAGCCACCCTCTATGGGGTGGTTCGGCCACCTTTTTTTTTTTTTTTTTCTTAAACAAAGTTTTTTTTTTTTTTTTTTAACAGGGGGTGGCCAGCCACCCACCCCCATGGCCTAAGGGGTGGCCAGCCACCACTTATGGGGTGGTTTGGCCACTTTTTTTTTTTTAATAGATTTAATTTTTAAAATTAAATTAAAAAAATTAATATTTTAATGGGTAAAAAACAATGCGTTTCAAGTAAGGTAACGATAGTTAACAAATTTTGATTGATAGATTTTATTGTACGATTCGACGTATCCAATGAGTAATTTGTCAAAATAAAAAATATAAGGATTTAAAAATTTTGAACTGTTGACCCATGCCTCTCTAATATAAATTCCCTAAATATAATAAAGTTATTTCATGTATGAAACTATTTTACATTTTGATCAATATGCTATATATTATAATTACAGGTAATGATATAAGGGGGATTAGCTCCTCTTAAGATCCTCTCAAATGTAAAATGGCTTTTAAGTCAACACAATTAATAAAAAATTAATATGCTGACGTAACAAAATAATGCGTTTTAATTGAAACTAATGGACGTTACCCAAATTTGAAAAAATTTAACGGTGAGACTTTTTTTGGCATTTTGATTAACTTAAGTAGTAAAAAGTCTTAAAAACAGTTTTAAAGGCATATTTTTCAGAGATAACCTAGCTGTGGAAGTCAATGAGACAGTTATATATGGGATAATGATTTTATTTGGAGGCTTCCAAAAAAAAAAAGTTAAATCTAAAAAGAATAAAGAAATTTGTTCAAAGGTAAAAATAATCATTTGGACTGATGAGATATTTTTATGCTGACAGCAAAAGTTCAAGGCAATGACAAAAAAAGAAAAATAATTGTAACTATTCATCCTAGATTATAGCATTAGTTGAATTTTCACCATAAGCTAATCAATTTTTACGATGAAGAAAATTATAACACAATATAGTAATGGAAAAATACACTATACTTATGGAACTATCAATCTATTTGTGCTTTTAATTTTAATGTTTAAAAAGTAATATTTTACCCTTCAAAGTATCCGACATTAATACTTGACCCCATAAAGTATATTTTACCTTTTGAAATATTTTGAATTGACACTTTACCCTCCTGAGTTGATATTTTACTCCTTAAAACTTAGTTACTCCAGGTGGGTATAATGTCAACTCAAAATACTTCAGGAGATAAAATGTACTTTATTATAATTATGTGTCAATGTCAGAAACTTTTGAAGGGTAAAATGTCACTTTTTAAACATTGGAGTTAAAAGTGCACATGAATGAATAGTTCAAAAGGGTAAAATGTAGTTTCCCCATATATTAAATTGACATGTATTATTAGAGATTTTCACATACATTTTTAAAAATGCTTATGGGAATTACATGCTTTATTATAACATCATATTAGATCCTTAAATTTTATTTTCTTTCAAATTTTAAAGAACAATACCATATCTTTTTTAAAAAAAAAACAAAATAAGATATAAATGATAATATAAAGGATGAGTATAGTATATTCTTCTTTAAAATGAAGGATGGGAAAAAATCAAATGGAAGGTGATTGATTTTAAGGCTTAATTCTTGAAAATTTGAAAAAATTGGATGTTTAAAGAATTAAATATGCGTGGATGCCCTTAAAAAAGTATGTTAGAATTACATGTTCAATAAGTACATTTTTTTTAATTTTATTTTTTATTTTTTTAGAAAATCTTAACCGAAAATACGAGGTTACAAGTCATAATCATAGATACATAACAATATGATATTCAAGACCTATTTATAACATCAATATCCATTAATCCATAACTAATCTTCAATTGTAACAACAGATTTGTTCTAGACAGACTCAAATTAATGCATATGTAGTTCATATATTATCGTCCCTGAGAGCAGAAAACTCAATGCCGAAACTCATCATCCTTAACTCGAAAGCCAGGAAACTGTCCACTCCACAACCTAAGGGTCTAGACAATCTTTATTCAAACAAGTTATAAAGAAACTGCAAAAAACAAATTAAAAATACATATTAGTTTAATGGATTGGACGGTGAGTGGCGTCGACCCATTATATACTATTAATTTTCAATTTTGAAATCAATTTAACCGTATGCAACTCTAAAATTAATATCCTCAGGAAGTAGCTCAATCGGCTGGGACAACGTCTAATGAAGTGGAGGTCACTAGTTTGAATCTCCATCTTCCCTCTTATGTGGACATGTCAAAAAAAAAAAAAAAACTCTAAAATTAATATTTAATTAATATACCAATTTTAAAAGTTTATAGGTTAAGGTGGAGATGATAAATAACATAATAATTAAGAGTGAAGAACTATAAAAATGATAAATGGAGAAATAATGATAAAATTAAGTAGCAAGTATTACGCTGTGTTAGTGACATGCTAGCTTGGACTCATTATGGTAAAGGGTATTGGCATAATCATGTTGAGTGATTGAGGACAATCCCCGGTCAGCTGTCTCTCAAAGCTAAGCTCCTGCTGTATTACAATCATAGAGTGACAAGAAACATGGACGGGTCACACTACTGCAACTGCTATTGGTTTTCGAAAAACTGTTATTTGTCGTTTTCTTGTATTTTTTTTATTTAATATTTTTTTAAAATTAATAATAAGATCGGTTGATTTACACGGGTGAAAGACGTGATCTAAATGTGTGGGGCTTATAAATTCAATGATTAATTTAAAAAATATATACTTAGACTTTGTCCCATATTGATATTTTTTTTTTGTTTTGAAAAAGAATAATTTTATTGATAAAAAATCTTAAGGTGGAGTAAAAAGCTCCAACAACCAAATCAATAAGATGGAACTACTTACTCCATCAAAACAACATCACTGATACAATCTGGAATTTGGTTTCTCCATATTCTATCACTGACATTTGAAATAACCCGTTTTGCCAACCTATGTGCTGCCTTGTTCGCCTCCCGTTTGGTGAAAACACACTCCCATCTTGATAAGAATTGCAAAATCCGGACGAGCTTTCCACTGATCATGCTGGTCTGTTCTGCTCGCATTTCCGGATGGTCTCAGATTCTCGTGCGCTTGGTTATACTCCTCTACGTAGCGCAACTTTCCGTTCATTAACTCATTCGGGCTTGTAAACACCCTTTCATAGATCCGTCTATTTCTTCTAATCTATATATGACGGGCAACTTGAACAAAGAGTGCAAAATCTTCTTTGTATCTGCATAGCATTTCTTCAGCAACTTTGTGGAAATCCATCCCTCCAGATGTGAACTTCTGAAAAATTCTCTTTCCTCCTCCCATACATCCATAGTTGCTGGGCACCCCCATAAAGCATGCACAATAGTTTCAGGTTCCCTCTCACAGATTGGGCAAAAAGGATCCTTCACCACTTTCCTTCTTAGTAAATTATCTTTTGTTGGCAGCAAATTTTGGCAGGCTCTCCAGAATTTTTTTTTTTGCTACATTTTGGATTGGTAAGGTCCACAGAGTCTTCCACAGAGGGCTGGCTTTTACCTGATTCAAACATTCTGGGGTCTTCCTTTCCTCCAATTCTTTCGCCAAATGGTATGCACTTTTCACCGAGAAGATTCCTGAACTTGTACATCGCCAAATCTAGCAATCCGGTTGGTCAGTATGGCAGATTGGAATTGTTTTTATTGCTGCTATCTCTTCCTCCGAAAACACATTAATTAGCTTGTCATTGTCCCACCACTTCCTATCCCAATCAATCAATTGGCTCACCTTGCTCGTTATATCCATCTCTCTTGGGGGAGACTGAACTTTGTACGTTACTAGTAGTGGGATCCAATTTTCTCCCCATATTTTTACCTGTTGTCCATTCCCAATTCGCAAAAAAAGACCAGCCTCTATTAACTCTTGAGCTCCATAGATACTACGCCATGCACATGATGGTTTTGACCCCAGCTTTGTGTCCATAATAGTACCCCTTGGATAGTATTTTTCCTTTAAAATTTTTGCAGTCAAACTATTTGGATCTTTGAGGAGACGCCAAACTTGTTTAGCAAGTAGAGCCTTATTGAAAGACACTAAAAGGATAATACTCATGCTATACGTCGGTATAGCTTGGATCATCGCTTTCAGCAAAATCTCCTTACCTGCTTGTCCCATATTGATATTACTATTAAACAAAATATATAAACGAAAAAATAAATTAATTTTCTTGTCCGAAAGAACCCGAAATAAGAAAAAACACATAGAGTGCTCAGTATCTTTTATGTAGTCTCTTCTAGTCTTCGTTTTTGGTAGTTATGTTTTAGATTTAGATTTAGTTTTTCATACTCAGATCTACTAGTCCTAGCCAGCTTCTTCACTTTCAACTAAGCTGTGCCGATCAACCAACGTATTCTCACATGCTGGAGCATGGTTCTCACGCGCCAATGCATGGATCTCATGCACCAAGGCGTGTCTTCCCAAAGATGTTTATAATGTCGTGTTCTTTCGCTGCTGCTTATGGTGAAGCTTTTATTGTTTTTAGTTTTTTTGCTTTAATTTTTATTTTTGTTCTAGCCTTTGGGTTGAGGACTAGTTTTCTCCTGACCTTTAGGTCGAGGAGGCATAGATGGGGGGGGGGGGGGGGTTTGCTAGGGGTTCTCCCCGTAGTGTTCTCCTAGTGTTCTCCCAGTCTTATGTAGAACATGATTTAAGAAAAAATAAAATTGTAATACCGTTTTTTTGTTAATAGATTAATTTTTATTAGTTAATAGTTAAGTTCTAATGCTTTAAAACTTGTTTTTGGATTCAAAACTAAAACCTAAAGGTGAAAGGTTAACCCTTTAAGGATGGTATCACCCAAAATGAATTTGATCATCTTAAATTTGATGCTAATGCCTCAATTTTGGTGCTAATGCCTCACAAATTTGGTACTAGTGCCTCAAATTTGATGCTAATGCCTAAAAAAACGGTGGTGGAGGCCACTTCAATTTTATTTTTTCTTAAATCATGTTTTACGTGTGGCTGGGAGAACACCAGAAGAACCTACGGGAAGAACCCCTAGCATTTTCTTAGATGGGGTAGGGGATTATGTCTCACAATAAAAAAAAATAAGATTTAGACAAATAGGCTACATATGTCTTAGATATGATATGTTTGGAGCAAATATGTTTCATAACTAAAGTTGTACATGGGTTAACAGAAGATGCTGTCATAGATAGTATTTGTCTGTAAGAATTTTCTGATTGCATCTATAGCTTTGTAATTTCATAGCTTCTAACTATATTATATCATAGCTATATGCTCGGTAATGTTAGAGATGTTATGCTCTTCATCTTCTATAAAAAATAATAATAATTAATTTACAATTTTAAATGGTTGTACCGGTTTTATATCCCATAGTGCAACATTAAATTCTCTCACACTGGTATCTAAATTTTAGTTGGCCTTAATGAGATCCACACCAGTGAAATAATAACACCTTTTCTGCAACGGTTACCAAAAATGTCTAATCACAACTTCCACGAGTTTGATTTATGTTTTCCTTTTAACAAAGCAATATACAAATAAAAGATATTTTGAAATCCAAGAAACAAGTTAAGAAGAATTTAATAGAAAGTAATGGAGAAACTCCACTCCAAATTCTGATTTCCAATAATATTAGTAATTTGAAAAATAAATAAGAAAGATTTCCTATATAGAGTCCGTCCATCCGCCGTTCAAACAAGTGAGCGAGCAATTCATAACTTTTATTTTGACAAATGATTGATTTTTTTTTTTTTTACATGTCCACGCAAAAAGGGATAGGAAGATTCAAATTAATGACCTCCACTTCATTAGGCGTGGTCTTAATCAATTAAGATACTTCTTAAAGACGACTCATTTCTAAACACACTTATAATAAAAATTATTATTAAATTTAAAATTTAAAAATAATTCATTTAAAATTTAATGGTGATCGAGAGCGTATATAACATTTATTTAATGTTATTTTTAATTTATAGGGAAAAATAAAACTTTTATTTGTTACCATAATTGAATTAAGGGTTTTGGTTCTAAATAAAGTGGAAGTAACCGACAACGTCATCAATGTCGATAAATTCCATGAAGTCATCCACATTAAAATGTGGAATGACAAAAAAAACTCATCAAAACCCAGAATGAGGAAAATTAAAATGAGAGCATCTTCTATACGGTCAAGAGGTTTCTATGGTGAGCAAAAAAAAAAAAAAGGGGTTTCTGTCTTTCACTCAAATTTTGACACATCATATTATTAAGAAAAATGTACAAATGTAAAATAAAATCAAAATACCCAATCAACTAATCAACCAACCAACCAACCCAGAATCCGTCACTCACCGCCGCTCACCTCCTTTTTCGGCGACTTTTCCGGCGAAAAAAGAAAAAGAAAAAAGATCCGGCCACTGGGGGTGGCCGCGATCCACCCCAACGGCCAGGGGGAGAGATCCGGCCACCCTCAGTAGCCCTATTTGTCTCTCCGGCGAACCAAAAAAAAAAAGAAAAAAAAAGAAGATGGATAGATCCGGCCACTGGGGGTGGCCGTGATCCACCCCAACGGCCAGGGGGAGAGAGATCCGGCCACCCCCAGTGGCCATTTGGCCCATTTTTGTCTCTCTGGCGAACCAAAAAAAATTTCGGCCAGCCTAAAAAATCGTTTCTAATGCCTCAAAAATCGATTCTAATGCCACAATTCATTTCTAATGCCTCAAAACTAAAACCTAGAAGGGAAGGTGAACCCTTTTTGGGATTTTATCATCCTAAAACCCAAAGGAAAAAAAAAAAAAAAAAAAAGCACTGACGAGACCCAGCCGTGGGTCTCGGTGGTCAGCAATGGTTTTCAGCGCCGTGGGTTTTCTTTCTTTCTCCCAAGCCATCTCTCTTTCTGTTAAATGACAAGAAGAAGGAAGAAGGAAGAAGGAAGAAGAAGAGTGAGAGGAGAGGTTGTCGGCAGGGAGAAGAAGTGGGAGAGAAGAAAAAATAGAAGGAAGAAGAAGAAATAAGAAAAAAATCTAATGTTTTAGGATGTAGGATAGTGTTGTGCAATTTTTTTCTTTTACGTGAGGTGTCAAGTTGTCATTGGAGGGCAGAAACCCCCCCCCCCCCCCCCCCCCTTTACACACCATCCGAATTGAAGTTATTCCCAATTAAAATGGGATGGTTGGGAATATGCTATTTAGGGCTTCTCATTTAAAAAGAAGAAAAGCAGATGAGATTCATTAAAAAGGGAATTCTTATTTACCATATACTTCTTTCTCGAGAGAAATTGTTAGCTCAGCCGACAGAATTTTCTTTAAATTGGGTAAGAGAAATTTACTTCAACTTAGTTTATAAAAGTGACATATATTAATTTTTTTTAATAGCATGTGAGATGCACATGAATTTTTAATATAATTTTCTCCAACTTTGTCCATGTTATTAAAAAAATATGTGTATTTCACATGTTTAATTAATACATGTCACTTTTATAAGTTAGGTTGAAAGAAATTTATTCAACTCAGTTTATAAGAAAACTCTGTCATTCCAAAAATAAGCACATTCAAGATATAAAGAAAGGAAAATGTTAGGGCTTCTTTTGGTGTTATTCTAGTGTTTTTGTGATCTTATGTTGATATTATTTTTTAAAAATCAAATGAGATAAATAAAGGAAATGATATGATTCCTCTGGATATTTTCTTAATCTTACATGAATATTGATTTTAAAAAAAAATATATAAAAGACCAGTGAAGTCAATTTTTTTTTTTAATTTTAAAAATAATATTCACATAATATCACGAAAAACCACAACCAAATGAAATAGCTAACCAGATATTGAAAGCCAAACCCAATTGTAAAAGGGTAAAGAAGCCTAATGGGTTCAGACTGTTTGATGGAATATACTCACTGGCCTAGGAATCCTACTCTTCAATAACGGTCCTCAAGCCTACAGCAGCTTCTCAATTAATTAAGACAAAAAAAACTCCTAATCTTGGACCTACTTAAGATTAATTAATATATATTCCAGTTTAAAAGATTGAAGACTTTAACAGCGTTATCCGAGTAACCATACTTGTCTTTGGTTATTTGACTAATCAAATTAAAATTAATTATAGTATATTAAAAAAAAAAAGAAAGAAGAGGAAATTGGAAAGCAGGTTCCCTTTTTTCTGGCTCACATGATGCCTTCGTATTTTGGACCTTCCGTCTCTCTTTCTCTTTCCTCTGTCTCTTATCTTTGTTGTTCAAAAAGGTTAAAAAAAAAAAAAGGTGAAAAATGAGACCTTAATTTCCTGCTATTTCTCCTACACTCACAATCTTCCAATTACACACTCCCCATCCTATTGTGTGCTGTAAACTCTGCAGGTAAAAAAAAGAAAGAAATGTTAATGTATGAGTTCCGCACTTGATTCCCTTTTTGTGTTTGATCCTTTTTCAATATAAACTGTTTGGGCAAGCTTTGCTTTGCTTGGATGGTGGGGTTTTGTTGCTTTCTTGTATTCCTTTCGTGATTCTGGGTTCCTTTCCATTTCTTTATCAGATTCCTTAACTCTTGTTATTCTTTTCCCTTAATTTTTATTTTTGGAAATTTTAGAATTTTGTTTCAAACACCCACATGCATGTTCTTGGGTTTGTCTGATCTGGATTGGATCACAAGGATCTTTTGTTCTTTATCAACTTGTACAGAGAGAGAGAGAGAGAGAGAGAGAGAGAGAGGACAGGTGGTGGGGTTGAGTGCCTGAGGCTCTTTTGGTGTGCAATCTTGGTCTTGGTCTTTTGGAGGGTTACAGAAGAAGCAAAAGAAGGAGCAGGAGGAGGAAAAGGAGAAGGTGAGATTTCTTGGCCTCTTGGATCCTTGCTTTGGGCCCACCCCGGATCCTCTTCTTCTGTCTCTGATTGGTGTCAAAACTGTGTCTTAGATGCTGTTCTCTTGTGCCATTTGGGTATAATTTTGAATTGGGTCTAATTCATTTCTGGGAAAGACTGCAAGGAATTTCTCATTTTGGTGATTAATTGTGAACTGGGTCTGTTTCATCTGTTTGAATTCGCAAATTGTTGCTTGAGTTTGGTTATAGTACTTCATTTGGGACAGTGATCATTCATTGCATCCAATTGATTCTAGTGGTGGATGATTGAATTGAAAATTTGATTTTGTATATTAGTCTGGGTTGGTAGTCTATACTCCTGAGGCATGGCGGGTATTGACGTTTCGAAATATGCTCATAGCCCTGTGCACAAGGCCATTGCCATGAAGGATTATGCCAGTCTCAGGAGGATACTCGCTGGTCTCCCGCGGCTTTGTAACCCAGCTGAAGTTCGCACTGAGGCGACTTCGTTGGCTGAGGAAGAGAAAGCTGATGCCATTGCTGCTGTGATTGATCGGAGGGATGTTCCAAACCGTGACACCCCTCTTCACTTGGCTGTAAAACTTGGTGATGAGACAGCGACCGAAATGCTTATGGTTGCTGGGTCCGATTGGAGCTTGCAGAATGAGCAAGGGTGGAGTGCGCTCCAGGAAGCGATATGCCATAGAGAAGAAGGGATTGCTATGATTATAGTTAGGCATTACCAGCCATTGGCCTGGGCAAAATGGTGTAGAAGGTTGCCTCGCTTGATAGGGTCTATGCGAAGGATGAGGGACTTCTATATGGAAATTACATTCCACTTTGAGAGTTCTGTGATTCCATTCATTTCCAGAATTGCCCCTTCGGATACATACAAAATTTGGAAGAGGGGTGCGAATTTGAGGGCAGACATGACTTTGGCTGGGTTCGATGGTTTTAGGATTCAGCGGTCCGATCAGAGTATTCTTTTCCTTGGCGATGGGTCCGAGGATGGGAAGGTCTCTCCGGGGTCGCTTTGCATGATTTCACACAAGGATAAGGAGGTGATGAATGCTTTGGATGGTGCTGGTTCTCCAGCAACTGAAGAAGAGATTCGGCAAGAAGTGACTGCAATGTCTCAGACTAATATATTCAGGCCTGGGATTGATGTGACTCAAGCAGTTCTTTTGCCACAGTTGACATGGAGGCGACAGGAGAAAACGGAAATGGTGGGCCTGTGGAAGGCTAAGGTATATGATATGCACAATGTGGTTGTGAGCATCAAATCTAGGAGAGTCCCAGGGGCTATGACAGATGAGGAGTTCTTCTCATCTTGCAATGAAAATGAAACAGACAGTGAAGAGTTCGGTGACATTTTGACTGAGGATGAAAGGAAGCAACTTGAAGCTGCTCTTAAGTTGGATACATCAGAATCAACCAATGAGAACAGTGATGGGATTATTGGGCATCGCCATAGTTGTTACGAGCCCAGGGAGATTCCTATTGAAGACGTGAATGCTTGCAGAAATGGAGAGGCTAAGCAGGAAAAGAAAGGATGGTTTGCTGGATGGAGGAAACGGGATTCAAAAAATGAAGCACCGAAGAAGATTGCCCCACCAAGAAGTTCCCTCTGTGTAGATGACAAGGTGAGTGATCTACTAGGAGATTCTCCAACCAGAAATCAGACCAAACCGGGAAGACACTCTGTGGAGATTGTCATGAGGGGGGATGAGCACCGGAGATTAAGGGATACCAAAACATCTTCTTCTATAAGTTCTGAGAGCAGAAATCGTCACAAGGAAGGAGGCCGTGAGAATGAGTATAAGAAAGGATTGAGGCCTATTCTTTGGCTTTCGCCAAGCTTTCCACTACAGACTGAAGAATTGCTGCCATTGCTTGACATTCTTGCTAACAAGGTTAAGGCAATTCGTCGATTGAGGGAACTGCTTACTACAAAACTTCCAATGGGAACCTTTCCTGTCAAGGTACGTTTCATCTTCTGTAGCCCTTGGGCCCATGCCTTTTCCAGAGATGCACCACTTCCTACCTAAAAATTGTTTTTCTGCTTTTCTTGAATAGCGTTAATGTTTGTATCCACACTTTAATTATTGTGTTAAGATTTTTCACTGAGGTAAGAAATTACCTCTTTGGAGAAGATGGGTTGCAACACGATGGTTATAGGTTTTTTAAAAGCATAGTTTTGGACGTGGTAGGACATATAGAATTTGAAGGATATGCTGATTGGACAAGTATACTTAGAGGAGTATTGAGCTTGTGATCAGTTTCCCTCTTACAAGCACTTTTATGTGTTAGCTAACGAGCGGAATAAATGGGTATGGACCTTTATGCACTGCTTCTCGCATGCTGCATTTATCTCTTTGATTCCAGTGTTTTGTTGGCATTTATTTATTTTTTAAACTTTAGGTTCTTGGTTGACTTGAATTGTGTCGAGGATCTTTGATTTCAGTTGTTTTTATTATTGTCCTTGATGCATGCAGTTTCTGTACCTTTATCTGCTATCTCTTGTAGGACCTCGATTTTCTTTTAATTCTTTGGGCCATTGGCACAATATATGTTTATTTCATTTTTTTTATGTATGTATTATGTCATTACCTGATAGGTAGACCCGGAGAAATGCAACCTGATCCCACCACCCATCCAAACCCACACGAAATGAATGACTATGGTAGTTATTCTTTTATCAATTAAAACTGGATTGACCTGTACCCAGTTAGGATACAAGACATGTTAGGTATCGGTTGAGTTTTTCAAGCTGAACCCAAGCAAACCAGTCATAATGCATAGAAAACTGTACCTGCTTGAACCCACCCTAAAATTAACAGGTCAGGGAAGGAAAAATTCCTTCTATCCACTTGAACCCAATCCAGTTGACAGGGAAGGGAAACGTTTTTCTCAATTCTCAGGCTGCCATCTCCTTAATGAGGGGTGCCTAGCTAACCAGATTTGGTATCCCATGGTATGGAAGGTCTAAATGTGTCTATTTCTGCTATTTTATCCGAAGGCTGTATACTCTTTCAACTACTACTTGTTATAACCTATTTCATTATTTCTGCCCATATTACTTTAGGCGTACTTCTACCCCTTATGCTCCAACTAGAACTAAGTTGCTTTTTCTTACTGGTGCATTCATTAGCCATCCTTGCATATGGCGATGCCATGCTAGGCAACTCACCCTGGTCTTTTCATCAATAGGTCCCACTGGCCACCCCCACATTTAGGTGGATTAACTTCAATTCTTATTTAATCCTTTCTGGTATTCATACTCATCCATTTTAATATTTTCATTTCGTCTGTGCTCATTTTATGAACATAATGTTTCTTAGTGGCCCAATAATCCGGTATCATCCATTATAGCTGATCTTATGGCAATCTTAACCTCATTCCTTATGAAATGTTTCTTTATGGTCAGTGTCAAATGTAGTATCCAGTCCCTTATCAACTGAAGGAATCTTCAATTGTATGACATATCTACTAGAAAAAAATAAAATAAAAAAAATCTTGCACTACACCTTGTAGCCTGTTGTCTTATAGATAACCTTATTGACATTCATATGTTACTGAGAACGAGGAAAGTAATTTCTGGGAAACATGCAGGGTCTTGTACTACAATCGTTCATATGGAGAAATACCATAAAAGAAACTCTAGATATGTGTTGAAGTACATTACTGGATAGAAAGAGATGTACTTAAACTTCTGCATGTTTAGAAACTTGATTAAGTAATGGATGATTGACTACCCTATGTTCAAATGGTAAATATATGGATAGCTCAATTGACTAGAGACCATGTCTCATAAAGTGAGGGTTAATAGTTCGAATCTCTCATTCCCTTTTCCCTTGAGGCCCATTGCTTATCCTATATATATATATATATATATTGGTGATGGATTTAAATAATGCAATTTAGAAACTTGGGTTTTACTCATAAAAGGCTTTTCTTCTCATTTTATTACTCAAGACCATCTTAAGGTGCCAAACTGGAGAATCTGGTACCTAGAAACTATTGCAGTCTTGGCTATGAAATTGGTGAAAGGATTTTTTTTCCAGTGGTAACAGAGGAAGTTCTTTTATGTGCAACACTTTCAGGTTTAGCTGAGATTTGAACCTAAGTCTTACACTAATCCAGCCCATGTACAACCTCAGCCAAGGCCTAGGTGCTATTGGAGAAACATAGAAACCAACAAAAAGCTTTATCCTCTAAACTTGTTTATGCACAGGTGATTTGAAACTACTTCTGAATGAATTAAAGGCTTTTCTGGTCTTTATATATATCCATAACGATCATCACTTGAGACTTTGTGAATGTTTATGGTATTGAATTATTTGAAGTCCAAACAATTTTCCTGCACTAGATGAGTTATACTTATACATGTTTGTTTGGGTTTTTTGTCTGGCATGTTTTCTTGTTCTCATCAGGCTTAATGCAATACAAGAAAGATCTTTATCCAGTGAAGATATTATGGTAGCAGCTGTTAAGGCTAAGCAGCGCTTTTAGGACTATCAATTGTTTTGTAGTCCTTACTTTTTAGTGTTGATATCTTTTTGTTCGTTTAGATCTCTCTGTTGAAACAGTTATCTTTACTTAACATTCAGGTTGCCATCCCGGTGGTTCCCACTATCAGAGTTCTGGTTACTTTTACAAAGTTCGAAGAACTACAGCCATTGGATGAGTTCACAACGCCCCCTTCAAGCCCTTCTGCTGCAGGGCGAGAAAGCCCAGCAGTGACACAGTCCTCGAGTTCATCCTGGTTTCAGTGGATTAAAGCCCCTTATCGCCCCAGCTCATCCACCGCCGGTTCTAGCAGTAGGATAGAAACTATTCAAGACCCATTTGCTATTCCCCCAGATTACAGTTGGATTACTGCTGAAGCTAAGAAAAAGAAGATGCAGGAGAAGAACAAATCAAAGAAAGGGAAAAGTCATAACCAATGAAGTCAGCGTTGAGAGTAAGATCCTGTTGTAAAAGATACTTTAGCTCACTAAAGGAACTCAGCAGATACAAATAGGAATAGTTTTTTATTAATCCATAAATTCATGATACTGTAAGGGAAAAAAAAGTAGGACCATGCTTCTATACGGAAGTGATGATCCTTTGTCAAGGGAAAATTTAGTAAATCATTGTGGGGGGTGGAAAAATGAAACGATATTGTGATTCTTGCAACCATTGCTTGTCTTTGGTGGATGTTTTCACTATTCAGATTACTTGATTCACTTTCATTCCATACTGACTTTTTTTGGTCTCATAATGATTAATGATTATCAGTAGTATGGGGTTTCATTTACCGCTGTAGATTTTTATTTATTTTTTATTAAATTTCTTTTTCATTTTTATTGCCGATATCCATAATTTGTAATTGAACAATTTCGATTAGTGGGGATTTGGATACATCATTCTTCTAAGTAAGCATCGCTGCTACGTTCTTGTGATCAATTCAACAGCTTTTGAAACGATTGCTACAAAAACGATTTCTACAACTTTATCAGGTTTGTAGAAGGCTTCTTGAACCTAAAAAGTAAATCTTTCATTGGTAAGGCCAAGTTTTCCATGCCGAAAGTGCACATCTCATTGCATTATCAGCCCTAATACTGAATTCATCACCAGCTGCTACCAATGTTCTCTTTAATTCGAAAGCTCGATGTTGAATGATGATTTTTGGTTCAGAGAAAAAGCATAAAGAAAAAGGCAAGGGATTTCATAAGCCAGGAGGCATCTTCATGCACAAACATTTCATTTCTTGCAATCCATATGATTTTCCAATTTAGTACAGTAGAGAACTTAATAGATTAATGGGCTGTACTTCGACTAAGCAAAAGACTAAACGTTTGAATTTATCAAATGTGTCATAGAATTAGCATGTACATTACACGAATTTATAAAAAAATTATTCTAGCAGGTATCACAATTGGCAACACAAGAAAATGTCTGCTCAGCCACCGCCTGCAGAAAATGAGAAAGGATCATGTGAGTTTAATTGTAGTACGGTTCTTCTGACAAACAAAAAATGCGAAAAGAGAAATGTAACTTTCAAAGTAAATTAGAGAAGAAAATGGCACTTATCCAAAAAAAAAAAAAAAAAGAACAATTCTCATGAATAATTGTTACTTTTTCTTGTATGTGTGCGTGTGCTCATGGATGTTGTTGGCTGATTTATTTTTTTTCTTTTGAGTTTAGAGGATGTATCTTTCTCTATAAAAGTGACATGATCATTGCCAGTATGGTTATTGGAATATTTGTTTCCTAGAGTGAAGAAAACAGTGATGAGATTGCTTGGAGAGCACATCTCTAGGAAAAATGAAATGCAAGAAAAAGACACAAATGTTTTCTGATGATTGCAAAATTTACAGTGACTTCAGAATGTGTTGGGTGTGTTGGGGCTGGGCACCTGGATACTACATGCAATGCTTATCTTGTTCCCAGGTAAAGTGGAATCTGAATTCGTGAATAATTTGTATTTGTTAGGAATACCAAAAAGAGAACCTGATAGAACAGTTCACCAAACAATTTCATATTAGAAATTTGAATGTCTTTATTTATTGGTGTAAAATCTGTATCCTTCTTTTGCAAGTCAATATTAATAATTGGTAAGTTATTGCCTTTCACAATATGGTCTCACAAGTATTTTGACTTCTTCCAATGCGTGTTATTTGAGAAAACATTCTCACCTTCCTTCTCTCTTGATGGAGATGCTCTTTTGGTTTGTTGGCTATCAACAATCCTGCACTTTTTTCTTTTTGAAATTTTGCTAGCTTTGTTTATGATATTAGTTTAGAATTATCATCATTTCAAAGATGAAATGCTTTGAAAGTGTCTAGATGTGCCAATTTTAAGGCACATGCTTTAACTAAGTAGGTCGCTTCTGATCATGTATTTGGAAGCATTTTCATAGGATCTCCCATTCTTTCTTCCATTCGGATCAATAATGGAAAGAATCTTCCCTTGTAACCCTTTCCTCGATCAATTAAAAAAAAAGAAGGTTAGGTGCTTAGCTGACTATCAACTTATCACATCTATTTCTTTGGTGAAGTAGGGTTCCTAGAATTTTCACAACGTCTTCAGAGTCTACTTTTGAAATGTAATGCAAATTCATTCAAAGCGCATAGAAGGGTATGGGATCCCCTTGTACTCACGAAGTATACAAAGATAACCCCTATAGTAGAAAAAAAAAGAACAAAACTCTGAAAGCTAAGAAAATTTAGAAACAAGCAAACTATTACATGCTACTCTCCAAGTATAAAGGGATTGGAACATCATCTCCTTCCTCTCTCTCATTATAATCTCATAATCTTCAAAGCTCCTTGCGTTCCACTCTCTCCAAATACCCCACATTAAACACAAAGGAGCCAACCTACACATTTTCAAAACAGTACGGTGATGAATATCATACGACACATCTGCAGGGAAGGGCATCTGAGTTAGTGCTTTAAAGGTATATGGTGGCTCAAGCTGAGGTTGCAATCAGACAATCAGCAAGGACAAGGGTATGGAATCAATATTCTGCATTGTTGCCTATCTCAAGACCTGAGTTACCCTTTGTTTGACATGCATGTTAGGATGATACAGTTTTAGACACAGAAGAAATTTTTCATGTAAGATGTCTACAATGATTTGGTTCTGCCCATGGGATTTTGAAAAACTGGAAGTAAGTGTAACATTATAAATCTCCAACCTTTAAAAACCAAGCAAAGCACCTTGCCATGGTGTCATATGTGGTAATTCATCAATCTCTATAATAAGAAGCATACTAATATTCAGCATTATAAAGTTGAAAACGATTTTAATATGTATATTTGCATTCATTTGATTCCTCTGGCTTGGATCATAGAGAACATTTCATACATGCACATGTTTTAGTGAATGATTTTCAGTGTACTCTTTTTTCTCAGCGATTTGAGCTGCAAGTTGACCTTGCTTCAAAGCTGTTCACAACTTCACATTATATATATTATATCATATCATGATTCCGAGATATGATGACTACAAAAAAGATTGGCTGCCCCTGCTGTAGCCATGCCAGTTTTTTTCTCTCTGCATATGGTGTTTTAATAATTTTGCCCCATGCCTCAAGTTCTGATACACTTGTTTGAACAATTAAGAGTTACATGACTTTCTCCATGGATAGCTTTTGAGGATTCATTTAAATGGTTCAGAAAGAGCCATAACCTTTTTAAGGACAAGAACCATTTTTGAAGTAACAAGATTATCCGGGTCAACTTCCACATATGCACATTACAGTTGTATGAAAATCATGCAACATGTTTGAATCCAGAGGCATATATACATAGACACTTAAATGTCTACAGAATTTCTTAAAAACTTTCAGTCGTTGAGAAGCTGGGCATCATACCTTCAGACATCTTGTTTTATTGAATAGCACAAACGCAAGAGTTCCTTACTCCCTCAAGTTCCCCATCTTCTGACACACTATAAACAAATAAAAGAGTGAGAAAAATATAGCAGAGTTTCTGTAGACAGACGTATATTATAGTGAACATAAGCTTCCAAAACACATCTTTCATTAGAGCAGCCACCAATTAACTTGTAAATGTAAGTCCATATATCCTTTTTATGAGTAAACATCGTTGGAACAGTTCTATATGTTATGCTTGTACGAACATTTTTCAAACTAATAATCCAACACAGAGAAGCCCATCATGAGAGTAAAGTTGGTGGGGGGATGATTTTACCTTGGTTCAAATTCATGGACATGAGCAATATCTTTGCCATGAGCATCAGGCCAACTAACTTTCCTCTTTTCTACCGGTAGTTGATTATCATCAACTATTGTTGTTTTCTTGAGATTACTCTTGAGAGCAGGTGGTTCAATGTGAGGCCCATTAGACCCACTTCGGCTCCTGTAGCTGCCCCCATTGCTCCTATTTTGAAGATGAAATTCATGATTATGGAGCTCTTCCATGACCCCATCTTTCTTTTCTGCAAGGAACTGCTTCTTGGTATTGTTGCTGTTGCTTTCTTCACCTTTGCTGTCCAAACTCCTTGATGGTACGTAGCAAGAGCACACTAAAGCAGTGCACCTGTTCTGCGCCGACGCCGCCAGGAGTACAGACGACAGGGTTGTACTTGTACCTCTCCCAACCGTTTCTACTTATTGATACCATGTCCAGCCTTGGAGCTATGTGGGTTTTGGATTGGCATCAGATCAAACAAATGAAATGGTGAAGCATGAGACTCAAGAGGGATAGACTTTGGATACTATCAAACGTGAGAGTTATCTATCTCCTAATGATTATAGCTTGCTTTGCCTTGGTTATTACCCATGTAATTCTCACTTGTTTTCTTTTCCTTTGCTTTCTTGTAACCTTCCCTGTATTGCTCAGAAAAAAGAAAAGAAAAGAAAGACTATTGCTTGCTTTGCCTTTGCATATAAGAGAGTGGGGGGGGGATGGCCTCTTTGGGATGTGGGGTTGTGGTGGATTTGTTTAGGTTGGGTATAGGAGAAGGTACAATCATGTCTCGTGCCTCCCCACTAATGTTTGTTTCCTTTTGCTTTTGCCGGTCCACTCATTAGTGAGGTGAAATTGGTGAAGCAAAAAGGAGAGAAAGATAATGCTCAACTTTTTCGGATTCCAATTTCTAAATATTTGCTACTAAGTGTCTGTTTGGGATTGTGTTTAGGAGGCTTAAAAATGTTTTTAATACTCAAAAAGCCCGTTTAAAGAAAAATATAGTCGTTTAGTAAAAAAATTAAAAGTGTTTTTAAGAGTTCAAAAAGCCTAAAAATTGCCAAAAAATACTTTTGGCAAAAGCTTAAAAATGAAACTTTTGTTCAAAAGCTCTTTTTAACTTAAAAGTTCTATTTTTCAAACTCAATCCCAAACATGCTCTAAGAGGATAATAATTAGCTTTTATGAGGTTCACCCGTCCAAACAAGAACTAGATTTTCTCGATTTCAAATGAATCGAAGATGAGTCGATTCTTATAAATGAGAGGACAGATTTGCCCTTTCATATTTTTAAGACAAAAATGCCATCTCTTTTACTAGAATTGCATTTGAACCGGATAAGATTCCAATTTGAAATATGTTTAGACAGGTGAGCCCCGTAAAAGCTATCTCACATTTAATTTCTAACAATTTAATCTATAAAATTACAGAAATCTCTGTCCCAACTTTTTCACTGTTTCTGGATTCTATTCATTGATTGTTGCAGCAGCCAGCAAGGGATGGCCATCTTTCATTATTGGGTTTTTTTTTTTTTTTTTTTTTCAAAGTTCTGCTTTCACACAATGAGCTTGTAACAAGTGGGTTGACTGTTGAGTGAGCACAATTATGATGTGATGTTCTTTTTGTTCAGTGTCTGTGTTTTGGGATAAATAAAGTGTAAAGAGGGTTTGATAATTCATCTGGTTCACTTAAAGGACAAAGGCATCATTTGAGGTGGCTTACTCTTTTCCTTTCCTTGATATTGCTTCCTCTCTTGTACATATACAACCCTTTTGATGTAAATCCATTGGACAAAGTTTTCCGCCAATTTCTTTAATCCATTTTAATAAAATGATCTTCCTTTAAAAATGCATTTTGAACAAATGTCGGTCCGAGTCTCGTAGCCTAATAATTTTATTAGTTTTTATCTATCTTTTTCAAATATTTTGATTGTTTTATTGAAAATGCAAGAACCAAGCTATTCTTGTATTAATTTAATTTAATTTAATTATTATGAGCAACCCCAACAGAGTAGCTAAATGGCTCATAATAACTATATTCGTCACCAACAAATTAACTCCGAAGTAGGTAAACTACATATTTTGCTACAGTGAATAGCTATTTCTTGTTATTCACTGTAACACAATGTTCAAATTTTGACCTCATTTAGCACAACCTTCCTTGGTCCTTTGGAGACTCACTTTCTCCAACAAGAAAGTTCATTTACACTCCGTTTTTGTTGAGACTTCGGCAATATTGGTTCTCATTGTTATCGCGATTCATTCTCATTCCTCAACATTATTGAAATTGTTATTGTTTTGAACTTTTGATGCTGTCCTTTATGCCCCTAGTGGATTTCAAACCAAGAGAGCATGACCTAAGAGGGCATGAATTTCTCAACTGCTTTGACCAAAAAGGGCATGGCTGATAATAAAAATCATACCAAGGAAATGAGGAAGTGGTTCATATAGTAGATGAGAATTGAGAAATGCTTCATATCGATGATGAATGAAGACTAGAAAAAAGAGAATAATAAAGAAAGATTAAAAAATACTATTAAAAAAAGTAGAAAATGAAATAAAGAATCTGTTGGAGTTGACATTAAAAAATTAATAGCTAAAATAAAGAATTGTACTTTTTGACTAAGTAGAATACCCTCTTAGAGCATTCCCAATGGAGGAGCTAATTTTGTATGTAAAATAGCTCATCAAAATTCACTTTATCTAGTTTAGCTAATGACTTTTTAAGGGCTTCTTACATCCGATTAATTATATTTTTATTTATATAATTTAATTATTATTTTTTTATTTTTTATAAGAATTATATTTTTCCTAAATATCATATTTTTCAACTTTTGAGAAAAAAAAGTGATGTGGAGAGAGAAATAGAAGGAAATTTTTTTGGAAAAAGGGAGATGTGGAAGAGANCTTCTTACATCCGATTAATTATATTTTTATTTATATAATTTAATTATTATTTTTTTATTTTTTATAAGAATTATATTTTTCCTAAATATCATATTTTTCAACTTTTGAGAAAAAAAAAGTGATGTGGAGAGAGAAATAGAAGGAAATTTTTTTGGAAAAAGGGAGATGTGGAAGAGAAATAATGGGAGAAAATTTTAGAAAAAGAGAAAACAGATGAGAGAAACAATAAAAAAAAAACGTAGAAATAAAATTTTGTGAGAGATAGCAAGAGAAAAAAAGACGTGGGAAGAAAATTTAAGAAAATAGCTCTTTGAATAGTGCCGTTACATGTAGCTTTTTTTTTTAGCTCATTTAATAAAACATCTATTCTACCTTTTTTTTTGCTTCTCTAAGAGCATTCACAATGGAGGAACTAAATGACACTTTTATCTAAAATAGCTCATTAAATTGATAAAATACCCTCTACATTGGAGAAGCTAAAAAAAATGTAGAATAGATATTTTATTAAATGAGCTAAAAAAAAAAGCTACATGTAGCGGCACTATTCTAAGAGTTATTTTCCTAAATTTTCTTCCCACGTCTTTTTTTCCCCACTATCTCTCTCTCTCAAAATTTTATTCCCACATTTTTTTCATTGTTTCTCTCACCTGTTTTCTCTTTTTTCAAAATTTTATCCTACTATTTCTCTTTCACATCTCATTTTTTCCAAAATTTTCTCCTATTATTTCTCTCTCCACATCATTTTTTCCTCGAAAGTTCAAAAATAAGATATTTAAGAAAAACACAATCATTATAAAAAATAAAAAATAATAATAAAAATTAAATGATATAGATAAAAATATAACTAATCGGATGCAGGAGGCCCTTAAAAAGTTATTAGCTAAACTAGATAAATTGAGTTTTGAGAAGCTATTTTACATAAAAAAAAATTAGCTCTTCCATTGTGAATGCCCTAATGTAGGGGGTATTTTACAAATTTAAGGAGGTATTTTAGATAAAAGTGTCATTTAAGACGCTCTAAAATATAACTGTTACTGTCCCCAAGAGGTAGTTCAATCGGCTAGGACCATGCCTAATGAAGCGGTGGTCTCTAGTTCCAATCTCTTTCCCCTTTTTGTGTGGACATGTCAAAAAAAATAAAGATAACTGTTTTTTTTTTTTTTTGAAATGGTATTCATATTTAAAAGAATTCAAGACCTGACAAAGTCAAAGTTTACAATAGATTGAATAAAAGCTGGAAAGTCCGATAACCACATTTGATCATCCTCCCTTGTTGCAGCATATTTCGCCAGATGGTGTGCTGCAGTATTGTTCTCTCTGCCCACGTGTTGTACTGACCATGACTCCATCATATTGAATAGCTCCTTTGCTTCCTCCACGATATGCCCATACCTTGTACAGCACTCCCCATCACGGCTTAATGCACCCACGACCTCCAGTGAGTCTCCTTCCGCAATTATCTGATTCTGGCCAAACGTGAGACTGAAGTCGGCCAGCATCCAAACTGCTATCGCCTCCGCAGTAGTAGGATCGGTTATGTGGGGACGGCTAGCACACCGAACGGCAACCACTGCCACTCCAGCGTCCCTTGCAATGATTCCTACCCCCATCCTCTGAGTCACCTTATTAATGGCAGCATCCCAATTAAATTTTAATACTCCGGCCGGTGGTCGCTGCCAACCCGTACTTCTTGGCCGGCTGCAACACGAACTATCAAACCGTCTGCTTTCTTCAGCTTTTCGCCAAGCTTCCAATTGATCATTGGCTTGTTTGACCAATGCACCTGGGGCAAAGAACTCTCCTCCAAAAACAACAGCATTACGTCGCAGCCAGATCTGTCGAGCAACTCCCGCCATCATTTGCATTTCTTCCTCATTTAATTTATCAGCCATTGTTTCAATAAGGCTAGAGAACCCCACCTCAGTGCTGGAATATTTTTGAATAGCTCGGCAACACACCGACCACACATCTTTGGCAGATTCACAACTCCATAGAATGTGACTGATTGTTTCCATTTCTAATCCACAAATTGAGCAGAGAGCATCAGCCGTAATTCCCCTTCTATACAGCTTCGCTTTGGTTGGCAAAATGTCATTGCATGCCCTCCACAGAAAGTGTTTCACGACCCTTGATACCTTCAAACCCCAAACCAGTTTCCATAAGCCCCGTGTGTGATCAGTGAGCGAGCAACATCCTTCATCCGCTTCGTCACTTTCCTTGGCTAAGTGATAGGCACTGCGTACAGTAAATAGTCCGTTCTTTGAGCCCACCCAATTTTGCTTGTCTTCCTGTCTGCCCGTACATAAAGCCAAACTACAAATTGTGTCAGCTTCCTCTCTATTGAAGACTTCTCGAATAAGTGGAATATTCCACCGATGTGTGTCCGAGTTAATGAGTATAGAGACCCTTGCTTCACGATCCAACACCCTTTGAGGGGACTGAATCATATAGGATGTCGGTGTTGGGAGCCATTTATCTTTCCACAATTTGATTTTCTGGCCATCCCCTACTCTCCATACAAGCCCCTTTTGGAGAAGATTTTTAGCACTCCATACACTCCTCCAAGCGTAGGATGGGTTGGACCCAATTTCCGACTCTAAAAAAGTGGCATGCCTGAAATATTTTTCTTTGTAAATCCTTCCAACCAAAGAGTCTGGATTTTGAATAAGTCACCATCCCTGCTTAGCAAGCAAGGCCATGTTGAAACATTCTAGATCACGATATCCCAATCCTCCCTTGTCTTTTCGTCGTCCCATCCTCTCCCAACTCATCCATGCCGTCTTCTTTTCATTGTTCTTATGCCCTCACCAAAATCGAGACATCATAGAATTAATATCATGACATAAAGTTTTGGGCAACAAGAAAACGCTCATCGTATACGTGGGAATCGCTTGTACAACTGCCTTAAGTAGAATTTCTTTTCCCGCTTGGGAAAGAAATTTTTCCTGCCATCCATTTATCCTTTCCCGAATTTTGCCTTTTATATCCGTGAAAGCATTGACCCGAGATCGTCCAATCAAAGCCGGTAATCCCAAGTATTTTTCATACCTCCGTGTCGGATTCACACCAGCCACTGTCACAATGTGATCCCATGTCTCTGTCTTGGTATTCCTGCTGAAAAATAGAGAAGTTTTGTCTCAGTTTAATTTCTGCCCTGAGGCCGATTCATAGATTCGTAACACTTCTTGAATATGCTGCCATTCAAAAATATTTGCCTTACAGAAGAGCAAACTATCGTCTGCAAAGAACAAATGGTTTACTCTCGTGCCCCCCCTAGAGATAGGGAGACCAGTTACTCTTCCATCGATCTCAGCTTTGTTCAATAAGGAACTTAAACCCTCCGCACATATGATGAAAAAATATGGAGACAGAGGGTCCCCCTGCCGGATGCCCCGTGTTGGAGTGATTTTACCATAAGGGTGACCATTGATAAGCACTGAAAATGAAACCGTGCGAACACATGTCATAACCATACTGACCCAACGGTCAGCAAAACCAAGTCTCCTCATAACCGCTTCCAAGTAGTTCCACTCCACCCTATCGTAAGCCTTACTCATGTCGAGTTTTAAAGCTATAAAACCTTCTCTTCCCTTTAACTTTCTATCCATAGTGTGAAGAGCTTCGAAAGAACTAAAACATTATCTGTGATGAGCCTCCCTGGGATGAAGGCACTCTGATTGGGGGAAATAATGTTACCTAACACCTTTTTCAACCGATTGGCAATTACCTTGGCAATGAGTTTATATAACATGTTACATAAACTTATAGGCCGGTAGTCAGTGAGACAAGATGGATTTTTCTTTTTCGGAACAAGGGCGATGTGGGTTGTATTTAAAGCATCATCAAAACATCCTTTGTTTAGGAAATCCAACACAGCTGAATTTACCTCAGATTTCACCGTAGCCCAAGACTTTTGATAGAAACACGCTGAAAATCCATCGGGACCCGGGGATTTGAGCGGGTGCATTTGTGACAGAGCCAGCTCTACCTCCTCCTTTGTATACTCACGCAGGAGCGCAGCATTCATGTCTGCTGTCACACGAGGCTCCACAGAACATAAGCTCTCTTCTACATCTCTGGTGTTTCCTGCAGCAAATAAATTTTTATAAAAAGAGCAAAAAGCTGCCCCAATCTCCTTTGGTTTTTTCCATTCCCTGCCCTCTTCATCTTTGATCTTCCAAATTCGGTTTACTCTCTTCCGATGGCTCGCCCAAGCATGGAAGAATGGAGTGTTTTGGTCTCCGTATTGATACCAGTTTTGTTTAGCCCGTTGCTTCCACCGAATGTCCTCTTGCTCTAAAATGAAATTAATTTCATCTTGTAGTCGTTTGATGTCTGCTGCAACTCCCCCTCTATCCGAACTCTGCAATTCAAGTAGCTGTTTCCTTTTCTTTTTTAATTCTCGATCAGCAGCACCGAATTTTGCTCTACTCCACCGTTTCAGATTTGCTTGACAGCTTGCCAGTTTTAGTCTGGCTGTGGTGATTGCTGTGTCACCCGAGTCCCCTTCATCCCACGCTTGCTGTACTATTCCATTGTAGTCCTCATCGAGCATCCAGCTTGCTTCCACCTTAAAACCCCTCTGTTGTCTCACCTCATCTTCCGTCCGGGAAGAAAAAGTCATCACCAATGGACTATGGTCAGAAGAGCAAGCTGCCAAAACATTCACTGTTGACTGCCCATATAAGCTGCACCACTGGCGGTTTGCAACCGCACGATCCAATCTTTCGCGAATGAAAGTTCCATCTATCCGAGAATTAGCCCAAGTGAATTCACTGTTGACTGCCCATATAACTGTTACTCCCACTTTTAAGTGCATACTCTTTAATGTAATAATAAAATTATTATTTAATAATGATTCATCTAAAATTCGATAATAATTTTTATTGCCGCTATGCACTTGAGAATAAATCATTTGTCGACTAAAGTAACCATTTAATGCAATGAAGTGAAGAAATAAAATAGTATGGAATGGAAGATTCATTGGGCCATAGAGAAACCCAATATAGGCTTAAGTGGGCCAGTTTCGTACTATATTCAACTCTGTAGCGTGGCCCAAGAACGGCCTCCAACTCGGTCCAAGACTTCGGCCTTTCAGAGCCAAAAATCATTTTCTCTTTCTCTCTGTCTCTCACACAACAATCAGCCAGCTCGTGGAATCGAAGAATGAACAGGTACACATTTCCGCATTTCCCACTAATCAAACTCTGATTTTCACATAATCATTCTGTTCTAAGAGAAATTTGAATTGCTTTGGCTCATCCTGATTCCTTTTCTTATTGGTTTATTATTTTTTGTTTTCTGCTTTTTTGTGTATTCAGAATTTCTATGTGTTTGTTTTTTGTGCTCGCATTGATTTTGAAACCCTAGTTCCTCTATTGTTATGATGCCACTCGCCGTGTTTCAAACTTTTTTTTTCATAATTTTTGGTGTTTCTTCATCAGACTTGGTTTCTGAGGATATGAGTACCTGAAGCTTCCGAGTTTTTTACTTTTTATTTTTATTGAAATTTTAATTTGACAAGGTTTCTCTGCTCAAATGCCTTTAGAATTATTTCAATGCATGATTGAAATCTTTAGGAGAATTTGTTTCATGGTATTCATATGCCGGCATGATGGATATTGTCAATGATTTTCATTTTCGATAATATATTCTTTGCATTTCTTTCATGATTGCTTAGATTGCTGATACATCGTTGGTTATGGTCTAATGTATTATCTGTTCAAGCAGGGTGATCGTGAGAAAACTTGCTGCTAATGTTGCTAGGTCAAGAGTTCAGCACGAGTTTTTCTGCACGGATGCAGCTGCAAGTGTGTCTGGATCTAATCGTAGCCAATCTAGCCATGTAATAAACTCACCATATACGAATCGAGGATTTATTTATGTTCTATTTCATCTCAATTGAAATCTTTTTCTGTTTTTCTTCTCTTGTCCTTGTCAACGTACTGTCAATGGATTTTAGGGTCAGGCAGTAGAGTGATTCCTTGTTCCAAATTGACAATCTTCATACGGGAATAAAGATTTATCTCATCATATTAAGAAATTAGGTGAATAAAAAGGGGTCTGAAATGTTTGACTCAAACCATACAGATCACTGTGCACTTACATGTTACCAACAATAAAGAAAACAATATCTCTTTTTCCAGTATTGGGCGTCTGCTTGGCCTTGGCATGCAACTTGGATGTTCTTGCACCAGTTACTTAACCCATTAATTAAGAAAGAGAAATAATGCAGCCTTTCCTAATCTTCTATAGTGCTCCTTGTTTTTGTACTGCATGGGACTTCTCTTTGCTTTTTAGAAAGAAGAATATAAGCATGCCTCCTGCTCAAGATTTCCAACTGATTTTTAGCAGTAGATATTAAGTTCTTATTGGTATATTGTATTAAACTTATGAAGGGGATGATAAAGTGGAGAAACATATGCTCACATGGGAGTTAAGGATAATTGATGGTGAATCAATTTCTTGATATTTGTTTTTGACTAAATTTACTATATATTGTAGCACCTTATAGCTTTCAGTAACATCCTCCCTCTGCTTAGTGGTTCTGGAACCCATTGTTCCTAGTTATGATAATAAAACAAATGACCATACATCAGTACATATCTACGAGTGTCTGTGTATATAACTGTTTGCTTTAGAATGCTTTTACCTGTTTTCATTTTCAGTTATCTTCTTGAATATACTCATCAATTCTTAATGAGTTCTACTTATGTAAATTAATCGTAATCCTGAAATTAACTGATTTGCTTGAAAATTAGGAGCATGAAGAGAAACATGATTTCAGTAATAACATTCAGCAGTATGACATTGCTATTGTTGGAGGAGGCATGGTTGGCATGGCTCTAGCTTGTTCCTTGGGTAGGTAATGTTTTGTGTTTTCCTACTAGGGATTAAGAGTGACATCATAACCAGATTGCCACCTAGTCAATTAATTTCCTGTTTAATAGCACATGATGACTTCATTTATGATAGTAATTATATCAATGGATTTGGTTTGGGATATAATATTCAAAGAGATTGACATTCCAATCAGTTGCTTTGAAATTTCACAACTATCATCTTCAATATGTCTTTGCAGCAAGCATGCCATTGACAAAGCACTTAAAGGTTGCCATCATTGATAGCAATCCTGCATTGGGAAGTAAAGTCTGCTTCAAAAAAGAAGACCCCCCGGATCCAAGGGTCAGTACTGTCACACCTGCAACTATCTCTCTTTTCAAAGGTATTAACTTTGATATCTTGCCATTTTCAGTCATGCTCTGTGCGAACTTCAAATTCTATTAATTTTAATTATGTTACATGGGCATGTTCAAAATACCTGAAAACTCAAACCACCTAATCGGACCCGACCAAAATTGGTTGGGGTCAGGTCAGTTCAACAAAAGGAATTTTAGGTTTGAATGAGGGGTTAGGGTTAGGTTGGAAGTTGGGTTTATATCGTTGGTTTTTGACCTATCCAACTCGACCCTCTTGATATATATATACTTATTTTGTGCCTCAGCCTCGCAAACCTCAGCCACCCCTCAGCTCTCAATCCACCACCCTTAGTCCTACACCATGGTCCATCGTCTGCAGCAAGGTGAGGTGAGCTCATGATGTAAGACATTAAAATAAGAAAAAAAATTCAGTCTCTTAGACTCAGTTCCCACTGTCACACCCATTCTCTGCCATGGTGCCACTTGCAATCTGACACAATAATAATAATAAAAAAATAAATAAAAAATAAAAAAATTTTCAATCTTTCAGACTTGGTATTAGTGAGCCTTTCATGGTTGAACTCATGATCACGAGCTCCATTGAGTTCTGATTAAAAAGCTCACCATACAATTGACCTACTTGACTGATCACCGATTGACACTTGTTGGTGTGGTTTGGTATGAAGTGACTCTAAGATTGGTTTGGTCGAGCATTTTAACTTCTGGACCTTAGTTAGAAGTCTAAAGAACACCTCTTCTGACCCAAGGAGGTAGGTTTACATCCCTAATTTTGGGCATGGTACAGTTATGGGATTATGGAGGTTGGCTCCATTGTGCTTAATGTGGTGTCTTTGGAGAGAGAGGAATGCTCAGAGCTTTGAAGATGTTGAGACATCAGTGACAGAGTTGCAGAAGATTGTGATTAACACTTTGTAAACTTGGATAAATGCCCATCATAGTTAGTTTGTTTCTAGTTTTGCAAATTTTTTGAACTTTTGTTCTTCTTATTCTTCAGATTAGGGGTTCTCTTGTATACTCCATGTGAACTAAGATAACAACCCTTTGCGCTTTTTAATGATAATGAAATTATTTAACAAAAAATAAAGCCCAATTCATCTATGCTACTGTTTTTGGAGAATTTATCAAAATAAATTATAGAAAATTACTTTAGATGTCCTTGTGATTTCACCTTTTATCAAATCATTCTCTAGGGTTTAAAACACATCAAACACTTCTTAAGGTATGCACCGTTATCAAATCACTCTGTCAGTTAGATTTTTTTAATAGTAAGCAATGATACATAAGCCAATGGTCACATCATATCCAATAAAATTTTGACACGTGTACATGTTGTTGAGTCAGCACCAATTAACCTCACCACATCATTTTAAACATGCCACATTAGGGAAAAAACAAAACAAAACAAAACAACTAGAGAGAGGTGGTTGAGGGTGGCCAAACCACCTCTATTGGCCAAAGGGGGTGGCCCAACCACCGGAAAGGCTATTGGGGTGATTTAGCCACCCCTAACCTAGCCTTTAGGGTGGCCGAACTACTTCTAATGGCCTTTGGGAGTGACCAAACCACCCCTAGTGGCCAAAAGGGGTGGATGGTCTACTCCTAACCACTTCTCTTGCTTTTATTTATTATTTATTTTCCTTTCTTTTTTTTTTTCTTGCTTTTCTTTTTTTATTTTTTGTCTGGTGTAATTAATTGCATATGATGTGATTGTCAGCCTACGTGTCATTGCTCACCGTTAAAAAATATAATGAAGGGAATGATTTGATAATGGTGCATACCTTAATGAGTGATTTGATGCATTTTAAATCCTAAGGAGTGATTTCATGCATTTTAAACCCTAGGGAATGATTTGATAAAAGCTAACTACATGAACCTCTTCAATATTTTTCCCAATGAATTAAGCTATGAAAACTCATAATGTCCTGTTGTACAACTTCTATGTAATTTGGGTGTTGTTTAGAGCTGGTGAAGTATGGCAAGCTTGACATTTGTCATTTTCATGTTGTTATCAGTTGATGTTAGAAAGTCTTATTCTATAATGACAGTTTGTTGAGCGTGCCATGCAAGATAAATAATCTATGATTTAATTTACTTAAGAATCATTGCTTATTATGTGTCACTTTTTTATACCATCGAGGGATATTTGTTTGCGAAAACAATTGGAGTTGCTTGTTTAAACCAATTCAGTTGATTTAAGTTTTTTTTTAAAATTTTTTTAATGACAGATTACATAGAAGTTGTACAACAGAATAGTAAAACTTGGGGCCCCAATTTCATTAAGTCAAAGCAAGGCCCAAATGGCTTAAGCCAATAATCAAAGCCCTAATTTTTTTAAGTCAAGTTTAAATTGGGCTGAAGCCAAGAGGCCAAAAGGTCCTAGTCATGCTCCATTAAGTTAAATTTGAGTGGGCCGTTCTTCAAGCCCATAAAGCCATTTAAATAAGTTTTACTCCAAATGCCATCATTAGTGAGGGTAAATTAAGACATTTCACTTGATCACACCTCCAAAAATAACTACCCACTCATCCTTATTATAAGTAGGAAGTGAGGTGGTTGGATAAGCGGATATACACTTATAGCTGCACACACACAGACACATTCCACTACTGTTATTTTTGCGGATGAAATCTCAGACCTAGCCTTGAAATACTTTTGTCTCAAAAGGAAGATCAAACCTCTGTCAAGGCCCTTCCTAAGTGAGACTAACAACAATTGTACTTTGCAGATGTTGGTGCTTGGCAATACGTAGAACGCCATCGCCATGCATATTTTGATAAAATGCAGGTAATCATTTTTTCTTTCTCCTTTTTTGTGGAAATATTTCAGTTATTTTTTTTTTCCTGTTGTTTGTTTTGATTATAATTTTCTTTTAATTGCTTAAATGTGATACGAAGTTCTAAAATACTTGGGAAGTTCTAGTGCCAATATATTGAGCCATTCAGTTGTATCTGTGTCACTTAATTCCTAGATATTGACCCATTGATGCTTCCCATTATCATACATTGTAGATTTATTTTAAATTGTGGATATTAGAAAAGATGGATTATTAATTCATTTACCGAGATAATTATACATTGCTAAAATGAAAATGTTAAAACAGATTAGTGAGCAGGAAGTTTAATAGGAATCATGGATTCTGTGAAGCTAGAGTTAGCTTAGTTTGATCAATCATTCTTAAAGGTTTAGGGGTTGGGGCCAAAAATGTAACTGCACTCTTGCTGGTTATGGACTAATATGAGTCATAAGTTGTCTAACTGATAGGGTAAGGAATTATCAATTAGATCATGTTGAGGAGAAGAAGGATTGAATACTGAACACTTGTGAATCAATGCCTAGTGAAGGTGGGATATCGGTAATTTAATTTGTGTTAGTAGGAAGAAGGGCTGATTTACGGGAATTAGAAAAAGGACAAAGAACCACCTACTTGCCAAGGAGCTGAAGTGGGGAGTTTCCCATTTGAATCCTTATTATAATTTAGACATTGTTTATGTCCACTTGACACGATATGCAGCTGGTGGTCTCTACCCTGCAATTGCTTTTAGGCATTGTATATGAAATTTTAAGCATGTTATTTTTTCTGCTTAAAGGAGAATCATATATCTGTGTGTATGTGGAAATGTATAATCCTCTCTCGCATTGACCTGCTACGTTTTGAGATAAGACTGCTCATGTCTCCAGGAAAAATATATTAAACTTTTCTTCTATGTTTTGATGTATGGGATTGTACTGGCTTAGGATACACAAATAAAGTGTGTTGTGTATAAATTGAATACACTAACATTTCTTTATAATCCTCTCTCCCATTGAACTGCTATGTTTTGAAATAAGACTGATCACGTCCCCAGGAAAAAGATACAAAAGTTTTCTTCTATGTTTTGATGATTTTCTGTAGGTTTGGGATTACACTGGTTTAGGATACACAAGCTACAATGCAAGAGACATAAATAAAGAAGTTTTAGGGTAAGCGTACACGTAGGAAAAAGACAAATTTTGTTCTTGTAATCTTGCAATTACTAATGGCAGATGACTTTGTGCTACAGTTGTGTAGTGGAGAATAAGGTTCTTCATGGCTCTCTGCTGTCATGTATTGAGGTACTAATTTGTCATAAATATGGTATATAATCTCTTTTGTTTTTTAGTTCAGTTAAATGCTTGGCTTCCACGCTCATCATATTATATTGGAGTTCTTCCTTTCAGTACATCCCTTTTTTATTCTCATGAAATTTTTTTCCTCGTTCAATATTGGATCACTAAGTATATAGTCTTGTCTAAACAGTGTGCAAATACTAATTTGGTGAATGTACAAAGTTTTTATGTCCTTTTATGAAGAACTGTCGTCATCTATTGCATTTACTGACTGATAAATTCTGTTGAAAAGGATATTGATTCAACTTAAAAAGAATATGTGAGGCAGGGCATAGGTTGAGAACATGAATCATCTGTAATATGATCGGTCCTTTCTCCATGGGCCAACCACCATAGTTGCATTGGCCAAGCTCCCCTGAATAACCTCATTGCTTAAGTATCTCTTAGAAAGTTCGAGATCCCTTTCTGATGCTCTTATGAGCGTGGATGCTAGCCCTTGAGGCATCATAAAACCTATATGTCAGTTTCCCTGCAACGTTTCATGTACACCTGAAAATCATTTGCAATTAAGTATTCACTTGATTTATGGAGTTTTGTTATTGTCCTTCTGTCTGTTGGATATCATTTTTTTCATTGGGTACTGTTGGATAACATTCTTACTATTATAACAGGTGTAACAATATAACTAAGAATTTTCTTCTAATTCATTTATTAATTTTTTAAGTGGACTTCAATTTGGGAATTTGCCTCTCTTCGAATTAGGTCATTTGGTATCTCTGTTACCTCTTATTGCTAGAGTGGTACAACACTGAGATAATAAGATTGCTAATTTTTTCCCATGCCGACTCATGAATAGATGAACCCGTAATTTTTTCATTATCAAATGCCTTACCTAATGCAACGTAGTTGTGTATACTTGCTGTAAATTATGAGACTAAGGAATCTGAAACTTTTTAACAGAATAAAGATTTCCAGAAGACCATCTATCCCTCCAGGTTAACTTCAATGACTTTACATCCGAGGTCTTCATCCATGGGGATGGACAGCACATCATCAAGGACACCGTCGTCTTCTCTGAGGCATTTAGCAAAGCTGGAATTGACTGATGGCAATAGCCTATATGCAAAGTTGGTGGTAAGTTTAACTTCCATATAAATTATTGTGTATTGCAAATTGCTACTTGATGAATAGTAGCATGAATAGTTGTCCATTTTATTCGGTGGGTAAGATCTATTGAATAACATTTGTAGCTGATTACATACTGAGATGTCTAGTATTCAATTTCCTTGATGCTTATTGCAGGTTGGATCTGATGGTGGCAAGTCGCGTGTCAGGGAGTTAGCAGGATTCAAGACAACTGGATGGAATTACTCACAGAATGCAATCATATGTACGGTAGAACATACTGATGGAAACCAATGTGCATGGCAGCGGTTTCTACCTTCTGGTCCAATTGCACTTTTGCCAATGGGTGATAATTTTAGCAATATTGTATGGACTATGAACCCAAAAGAGTCAATGGACCGTAAATCAATGAGTGAGGATGATTTTGTGAAGGATGTAAATAATGCTTTGGATTATGGATATGGTCCTCATCCTAAGTCAAGCTTATTAGGAAATGAAGATATGTTTTCTTGGCTTAGAGGATATGTGACGTTATCAGCCAATGAGTGTTTTGAAGTTCCACCAAAAGTAGTTAGGTTGGCTTCTGAAACAATGGTGTTTCCATTGTCTCTAATGCATGCCAATGACTATGCATCGAAGCATGTGGTTCTAATTGGTGATGCTGCACACACAGTTCATCCTCTGGCTGGTCAAGGAGTCAATTTGGGTTTTGGAGATGCATTTGCCCTATCAAGAGTCATTGCCGAGGGTGTAGCTGTAGGCACTGACATTGGAGAGGTACGCATTTTTGCAATTTTTTATTTTTATTTTTTTCCCTACAAAGTATGCCCTCTTTTATTTTGATTGTTCCATTTTCTTTTCTTTAAGGTTTTGATTTTTTTCCCCTATTTTTCTTATTGAATCTGCTTATGTTCTTAAAAGATTGTGTTGCAGAGATACTTATTACCATGTCAAAATATAACAAAGTTGAACTAGACTTTAATTGATCAATCAGTGTTTTTTCTCGAGGTTGATGGCAGAGACTGCTATTTATTACCAGAATATTAGGTAGAGAAATGGATTGATGGAATCTGTTCAACAAAAATATAGAAAATTTCGGCTTGGGAGGTGCCACCGGACATGATTACAACCAACCCCTCCCCCTTGTTTTGAGATGTTATTTTGTTTTCCTTTTTTATGTACAACCTGATTGGCGGAGATTCAACTTATGCAGGTAAGTTTGTTGAAGAAATATGAAGCGGAGAGGAAACTGGCAAATATTACGATGATGGCAATACTGGATGGTTTTCAGAAGGCATACTCCGTTGATTTTGGACCCCTAAATATACTGCGAGCCGCGGCTCTCCATGGGGCGCACTATATTTCACCTCTTAAAAGAAGTATTATTTCGTATGCGTCAGGGGAACAGAGGCTGCCCCGCTTTTCTTGAGAGACACTGTAAATATCCTGACGGACCTGACCAGAGGATATCAATGAAGGACTAGACTCTGCACATTATGTCGAAATGAATAATCTTTGTCTTTCATCAATCTTGTACAGTAGCAATTTCCGAATATCAGCAGAGATCGAAGAGCCTGTTTCAATGACCAACCCTCTCGTTTCACGTTCAAGTTGATGATATTATATCAATTAGAAAAAAGAAAGTTAATGATATTGTATAGATGGTGTCAGGGGAGCCTTATATGAATGATATTGTGTTGACATGGTCGCTAGGTAGCCTCAAATCTCTAAAATGTTACGGTGCGCATGAATGGAAAGAGGGGAAGCAGTGAAGGTTATGAAAGGGTAATGCGGCTAATATAAAGTGTTTTAAATAGCTCTGTTTTTTTTCTTTTTTTTACATGAAAAGTCACTTAAATACGGCACATGAAATAGATGTAAATTACTCAATAAAATACTGGCCCTAGGTGGCATGCTCTCCACAAGTCCTGCCTCTCTTTATTGGTGCAACCATCCACATGATCGGTTCATCTTCTCCAGTGAAAAGCCCCCAAATCTTTTAACTTCTATCTCACTTCAATGGATATGGGATCAGCCTCCTCCATATCGCGGTCATTCCTGGGGAGGAGGGATGGCAAGGTCATCCCTCCTCCCCACTCCTCACGTCCTTTTTCATACCGGGCTTTAGTTATTTACTTGATGCCCTAGTCCCGGTGCCCCTTCCTTTCCTTTTCCTTTTCCCCGGCCTCTTCCTTGCAGTGCGGTCTTTCCACCCATAGGGTCTAGCGATTTACCTAATGATCTAGCCCCGACCGGGTTCCCCTTTGCCACTTTCTTTGGTTTTTTTGTTTTCTCCGGCTTTCCTTTCTTTTTTCCGGTTATTTTTTGGGGTCTTTGTGCCCTGTTTGGGTCTTCCGGCTTTCGGCGTTTCGCAGCCCTCCGCATGAGGTAGGTCCTCTACGCACCCCCATCGCTTCATTCTCCCATCGCCACCTTCCTCAGCGATGTTCCGGCCAGATCGCGCCTGAGCCTTCTCCGGTTGATCGTTATGCTTTTTGTTTTGTGTTTTCTTTTGTTTTCCTGTATTTTGTTTCCTTTGTTTTGATTTTCCTTTGTTTTTGTTTTTGTTGGGTTTCCTTGTATTTGCTTTAGTATTTCCCTGTATTGCTTCTTTCTGTTTGTTTCGTGTGTTTTTTAATTTTTACAGTTTTGCCGATCTTCTTCTCGCCTGTTTCGCCACTCTCCGTCCACTGCCAGGCCTTTTTCCGCGCCCCCACCGCATCAAGCTTCCAATGCATCCTTCAGTGTACAGGATCTGCTTGCACGCGATCGGTGTTTATTTCCTTGTATTTTTATTGTTTCTTTGCTTGTAATAAGTCATGTCTCGATTGGCCTGTTTTTGGGTGTGATGCTAGGTCCAGATCTTTGGGTTATAAATGTGAGCATTATCCTAACTTTTGGGTCGAGAAGGACAAGTGTTAGCCTGAGGTTCTCAGCCCTCAGTGTCAAGGAATAAGTGTTGAACTGGGGTTCTCAGCCCCCAGTGTCAAGGAATAATTGCTACCTATGCATTAGTTAGTTCTGTCTGATACAGATCTGTACTTCATTGGTTAATTAGTCATAGGTTAGATGATATATTTTAAAAGTCTGAATTGTAATACGTCTTGTTTGACATTAGTATCTTTATAGTTTAACTATGGATACTTCAGGACATGCCCTGTATTGTAAGAGCTTTGCTCTTGATTCATGAATGAGACTATGATGACTTTTTTTTAAAAAAGAAAAAAAGGATATGGGATCAGGGAAATGGGAAATGGGAAGTTGTCAAAAAAAAAAAAAAAAAAAAAAAAGATTTTTATTTGAGGAAAGTACAAGAACAATACAAAATGAGCAGTTGAGCTTGAGAGACATTGTGGAAGGAGTGGGCACTTATTTGTGTAACTTTCACCATCTACCTAGGAGAACCACCAAGGCGAAAAATTGCATTAAAATTTGGGCCGAAACATAAAGTAACGCTTTAAGATAAATAACTCATCCATGCGCCAAGACAACACTCTTGACAAGAGTGTTTTGGGAGATGAAGTGACTCCCCTGATTGAAAGAAACAACAACAATCAGCCTATGACAAGAAGCGCAACTGTACATTCGAAATGCAGGGGGAGATTATATACAAGGAGAAAATTTTGGGTCTTGATGTTTGTATGGTACTGAGAAATGCACAGAAGATGTGCATTAGAATAACCATAGTGTATTTCTGTATAAGTTCATCAAAATATGCACAATATATAGGCCTTAAACAGCTAAGTTATAGCATATTCTTTACAAAAATGTATCTCGGATTACGCGTGCCAATACCCGGGAAGATAATCGACTGAGCACATCTGGGAGCACTCTAGCAGATATGCCTGGCAACAATGGAAGAAGCTCTTGTATAGCTCGTGGAACATCCACACCCTGTTGACACCCACAAAGAAAACGGTCAGAAAAAACACTCTTGAACGAACGTCTAACCCTGTTGGCTGAGAAAAAAGAGTGGGGGAAAGAAATAGCCTAAGGGAGAAGAAGCATTTATATCTGAGAAAGGGATTATCTACACCATGACAACTTTTCGTGTATAGGCGAATATTTAGGTTACATTTGGTATGCAGAATGGTTATTCCATTAGAAAAAAAGAATAATTTTTATTGAAAATGGAAAAAGGGAAATAGAATAGCTATTCCTATGGCCTATGAGGGAATGACTATTCTTTAAATTTACAAATAGCATTCCAAGTGTTAGAATATATGTATACTTTAAAACTAAAACTATTTTATTCCACATTCTTCCATTTTTAATAAAGGCTATTCATTTTTTTCTAATAGAATAACAATTCTGCGTATTAAATGTACCCTTAATGTTTAAGCACAATGCTTTAATACCTGATTTGACGTTCTTGACATTGAACTTCCTGCTGTCAAGAACTCAACCACTTTCTGAACATTATTCAATATAACCTTGTCTTCCCCAGTTATTGTAGGTAGAAGTCCTGCTGGCTTTAAGGGTCCGAAAGCAGGAACCATACTAAAAACTGGGGCAGCATTTCCAACTCCTAGAACTGACATTATCTGTACCAACTGATCCCTTGTAACCGCATCAATGCCCTTTACAATCTGCTTTCCATACCAATGACAATATTTAAATGACCTCCATACAACCAACTTCAGTGCATACCAATGAGAAAATAATTCTTATCCTAAGCACAGTCCCTTGTGAGAAAACATCACAAGGCGCACTAGTCAAGAAAAGCATTTTTAGTGGGAAAGAGAATAATGAGACCGCATATCCACAATGGAGGAATAGAAACTATAAATATATGTGAAACTAGAAAGCTTAAATAAATGAGAAAACTGAAGCAAATACTGAGCCCCATGCCATGGTATAATGACTATTAGACTTCCATATATTTGAGGCAGGTAAACAAAATCAACTAATTATATAATTACAAACAAAAGAAAGCAAGCAAGAAAAAAAAAAAAAAACTTAAAAAGAAAAACGTTCCATTTTTTCTTGCTAATCTTAAAACTCTAATTGTTACGGATCAAGACAAGTGGTACCAACAAAAAATTAGAGAAGAGATACAAGAGCAGATTGTCCAATCTTAACCTCAATGATTAAGAGTACATATATTAAAGAGTAATGGGAAACAAAAACTGTGGCCAATATTGTCATTTCTCATCTGGTCAAATCTGATGAACCAAAACAAGTAATTATAAAATATAACTAATTATTATCTTTATTCCTATATTATCACCATCATCATCATCATCAATATTAACCTTGTACATCAATGTTAACAATATTAGTCTTTTTTTTTTTTTTTCTTTTTTGAAAAGTAACAACACTAGTCTTTTTAACTTAAAAGTTACTTCTAGAAGTACCTCGTCCAGAAGAAATTCTCGGAAAAAGCTCCCTTTATCAGAAAGCAGAAATGCTAAAGCTGCCCTTGTTTGAAGAGGTTGCTGGGGTTGAGATCCACTGGAAGAATATCCAGGAATGATATACCCGGTTTGACTTTGCAGGATGCCAAGTCCAGCCATGTCCCCCCTCAGATCCTCCCCACCTCCACTTTTAGCTGCAGTTATGAAATTCTCGAAGGCTTGCATGACATCAATGAATCTTTCAGCATCAAAAACTCCGGATTTCCCATATATTGTGTAACGTAAAGCACTCCTTAACCGTGGGGATTCATCAGTCAGGAGCCTCTAACAGCAAATAGAAGGACATAATCAACTCCAATTTAGATGACTAAGAGCATAAAGAGAAAGCCCAAGGCAGTAGCTTAGACATATCAGTGTGGCCCAATTGTGAATTACCAGCTAGGATTCTTGCCAAAAAATTTCACCCTAATCTCAACTAAGCTAGTTCATAACTAGTACTTTTGAGGTCATGCAGTCATTCATCCAGCTCAATCATTTACAGAAGTTTTATCCTTCCATACTAACTTCCACTAGCTGTTTTTAGTAAATGCAAAAACACTTGGGTATTAAGAAAGGCTGTGTTAAATGAACCTCAAACTTATTATTGACATAGATATCACCTACAACCTTCCCATTGGAGGGACCTTCTGAAATAAGCTCGAGCTTCCAATGATGTGGCTTGTGTTTTGCAGTCAAAGATCAATTACAATTATTTACCTAAGATATCTCCAATTCAACAAATCTTAGGGGCTAACTTCACAGCTAATAGCATAAACTAAAATACCAGTGGTCTAATCTATTTAGGAGTGCAAATACGCCACATTTAAAGACTGAAGGGGCATTAAGAGTTAATAAAAAAAATAGATGTTAATAGATTTTGAAAAAGTATAACAAAAATTCACAAGGTATTATACCTGTGCAAGATATGGATATGCCTCATCTACAATGGCAAAATCAGGGTTTCCCACTAAAGCAATGCCTTCCAGTACCCCAATTGCCCTGATTATAAGAGCAAAATAAGGGGGTATTCTAAATGGATAATCAAATGTTATTTGTGCCAAATCCGATGCCAGCTCTTGGAAGTTGATATTTTTGGCTCCTCCACCTTCGAGTGCCTGATCAAAAACCTTGGCCAAAACAGGTAAGATGGGTTCCAAATTAACCCCATCTGGGATGAAACCAAGTTTAACAAAGTCTTTGACGATAGCTCCATAATCCCGATGAATGAGATGAGCAATTGCTTCAATCATTCCATACTTTTGATCATCAGTTAGTTTTGTAACTAGACCTGTTGCAGCAAGTTATACTTTAGGATGCTAAAAAATTAGTCTCCACAACTAAATGAGGTATTAAACAGTCCAATGGGTCAGAGAGAGATCTACTAAATAATGGCAAAAGGCCAAAATATAATGCGTCATTTCTGTAATTGAGGAAGATACTTAGCTATTGATATGGAGTTCAAGAAACATCCATAAGTTGAATTTTAACCAAGAAAGCAACTCACAAAAAATAAATAGTTTTACTTCTCTTATCTATCATGAAAAACAAGAAGGATTTTTTTTTTTTTTTTTTTTTTTTATGTCAGGGAACCTCTCCAAAGCAAGGCCCTTCAGACCCACTCCTGCAGAGTAAACCCCGGTCCCATGCACCACACCCTCGGAAGTTTCCCTACATGAAACTGATTAAGTCGCTAGCTTTTCACCAGGGGGTGTGGCCCCAAGAGATTGTTTGCAACCATGAGGTGTTGAACCTTGGACCTTGAAGGGAGCAAACCCTCAAGACCAAGGCCTTCACCCTCAAGAAGCAATAATGACATCAATCATATTGATGAGAATGATGATCATGGTAAGAGTGGTACAAAATTATAGAACATATTCATTATAACAATATACCCATTTATTTCTGAAGGAAGATATTAAACTATTGTCCTATGCTTTGACCCGTTTTCAAGTTAGCTTCCTCGGTGTTTAATTTTAACAATCGATTCCTCGTGTTTTTCCCAAATTTCCAATTAGATCTGTCCCTCTCTTTTTTTTCTTTTTCTTTTTTTAACAGAACCCATGTGTAATTCTAATTATGCTCGGAAGAAAAACAAATTACCAAAAACAAAAGCAAAGAAGAAGAAAAGCTGAAGAAATAAGGGGCAAATGAGGTAGAGGTTGCAGCTAGGCCACCCCATTTTCTCAATGTAACCCAGGGGAACTAACCCCTCCATGACTCGGCCGTCACAGAAAAGGGTGACCACCCCTCCATGAGGTTGGCCCCTCCACAACCCACCCCCTCCGCAAGGTCAAGGAGATGATGGAGGTTGCAAAGGGGACGACCGCCCTACAGCACTTTCAGTCCCATTGGTTTGTAACTTTTTTTTTTAATGACAAGGAACCCCTTCAAGATAGGGTCACTTTGTACACCCACCCCTGCCGGATAAACCTCGGACCCATGCAAAGCGCCCCCTCCACATGGATCAGGTACTACTCCGGCTTTGCCGGTAGGCTGGCCCCAAAGAATTGTTTGCATCCATGGGGATTCAAACCTTAGACCTAATGAGAAATCCCCCAAGACCGAGGTCCTCACCACTTGAGCCAACCCTTGACGTTAAAATACGGTATTTTTGGTGTTTTTTGTTTCCTTTGCATTTTTTCTTTAGGGAATAATTTTTTTTTTTTTTTTTATGTCGGGGAACCTCTCCAAGGCAAGGCCCTTCGGACCCACTCCTACAGAGTAAACCCCAGTCCCATACACCGCACCCTCAGAAGTTTTCCTACACGAAACTGGTTAAATAGCTGACTTTTCACCAAGAGGTGTGGCCCCAAGAAATTCTTTAGGGAATAATTGAAATTGCACAAGGATTATATTAGTAAAACTGGCAAAATGGGAGCAAAACAATCCATTTGGAAATCAGGAAAAATACAAGAAATTAATTACTAAAATTGAAAACTGAGTTATTCAAAAACAGACCAAAACAGAATGTAGTAATTTGATACAATCTTTTATTTATGAATATAAATTCAAAAAGGTTTTACAATTAAATGTTCCTTTTAATTTGAACTAGGGACAGTTTTTTGTAAGTAAAATAACTTTATTATATTAAGAAGGAAGCTCCAATACAAGGCTAGTGTAATAAAAGTTTCTCCTAAAGAGTTAACATGCTGAGGATCTGAGTTTATAACAAGCCAAGGAAGTTCAATGCCATCAAAAGTCCTGCTATTCTTCTCTCTCTCTCTCTCTCTAAATTGTCCACATCACACACAAAGAAAAAGAATTTCACTTTTTAATTTGAACAGATGATAAATGGAATATGCACTGAACAATGGATTCATGTATTTGCTCCAAAACAAAGCAACAGTATTTTATTGTGTCCATTCCAACAACCGCAGCAATACTCTACTTGCTTGATGCTTCTCATAATCTCTCTCTCTCTCTCTCTCTCTCTCTTTCTCTCTCTCTCACTAAATTGTCCACATCACACAAAGAAAAAGAATTTCAATTTTTAATTTGAACAGATGATAAATGGAATATGCACTGAACAATGGATTCATGTATTTGCTCCCAAAGAAAGTAACAGTATCTGATTGCGTCCATTCCAACAACCGCAGCAATACTCTACTTGCTTGATGCTTCTCATAATCTCTATGTGGAATTATAAAAGAAGAAAAATCATCTAACTTACATTTAAAAAATAAATAAATAAAAGTGAGTTCCATCAAACATGTTAGCAGAGAGTAAATCAAAGATATAGAATTGAAGAATCAATGTCTAGAAAAGGACAGAAAGAAGAACAAACTCTAAAAACAATTAACAATATGAAAGAGAGAGAGAGAGAGAAGCATATCCTTCAACAAGAAAACCGTAAGATTTAACATGTTTTATTAGAAATGCAAAAATAAATTTAAAAATGAGTAATTCAAACAAGACTATGCATATGATGCTGATAACCATGGGGAAAGATGATGTTTCACCATATGCTCTAATTGAAGTAGATTGTTACCAAAGTCGAGTATGCATAGCTTTCCATCCGGAGTGCGGATTAAATTCCCAGGATGAGGATCAGCATGGAAAAAACCAGTATCAAGCAACTGCCATGAAAATGAAATGAGTTCAAAGTTTAAAACAGAATGATGCTCAGTAGGCTAGGAACTATGAATTCTCACCAACCACAAGTTGCAACTGAAACCATGTTAACAAGCATTATTTTCCTCATTCACAACACATTCATTACCATACATGAAACATTGGTAGAGAATGTAAAATTTCTGCAGTTTTATATTAGAAGCATACAGTGGAGACACACAATTGACTCTCTGATCAGATCTCTCTCATGTATCCAATTAAATCAATATTGTAAAATTGTGAATAATACGACAACTACATGAATTTCATCAGTATCTTTAACTTCCTAGTTCCACAAATACATGAATCAGTGTCTTCTAAGGGGTTGCGAATATTTTCTGCAACATATTCAGTCATTTTTTATTTTATAAGTAAATGCTCAGAAAATTACTTATGACCATGCGATTCAGTTACGTTTCCTTTCTTTTTTTGATAAGTAATAAGGAGTTTTATTAAGGAGAAAAAGCCCTAAAAATACAAAAGGGAAAGCCAAAGCTTACCCAAAGCAAATCACCCACACTACCTCACATAGAACAACCTCCCAGAGCTCTCTCAAGAACGGCCACCCAACAAGACCCAAACTACCCCACGTTATTCTTACCCATCCCTCTTACAACCCTCCGGTGCTCTCTCTTGCCCTTAGACCTGGTCTGGGGGCCCTTTCAACCACCTAAAAACCATTCTATTTCATCTTTTAGAGACGCCAAGTTCCGGTCCTCCTCCTCAGTGGATAACACCTCACGAACATCCTTCCTTGCCTGACGCCAAGACTCCTCCATGTCCTTCACGAGCGCCAAATGCACAGCATCGTCCTGAACCGCTTCCCGCAAAGACGCAAGCAGCCAATTTTGTGATTTGGTCAAGCCAACATCAACAATGGTGTCTAAGGAGAGCGTCTGCGGGAAAGGGACTGAGAGCTCGCCGGTGACTGTCACGGCCCCCAGAGACCCATCGCTGCCCAGAACTCCATCGCTGCCCAACGACTCATCGCCAAGAAGGGAGGGGTCAGAAACCTCCTTAGCCTCAGAGAGAGGGTCACTGGCATGGTCAGGCTTGATACCGGTATGAACAGGAACCTCTGACGTGAAATCCGAGCCAGAAACGCTTAAAAAACCCGTATCAGCAACAGGATCCGAACCAAGATCCGGATTAGGACCTGAAACCGGATCTGAAGCCAACCTGTGAACCAACCCAAGAGCCAACCCGTGACCCACCCTAATCAGCGACCCTTTGGGCTTCAAACCCAACCCAGCAAACAGCCCACTCAGCCCAAATAACCCGAAATGAAACATCACCCACCCATTCGTCTTCATCCATTCTGCTGCCGCCAGAGACAACGACGCCGGCGAAGGAACAACCACGAGCTCCTTCGACGAAATCTGCTCAGCCTCCATCGCGTAGCAGTCCACAGCGATTTGCTGCTCCACTCCACCTAGCTCCGCCTCGAAACATTCCGACACTGGAAAAACATCGAGAAGGCACGAAGACATACTCTTCAACCCCCCCGCTATTGATCGCAGCACGTTCACGAAGGACCGACCATAACGATACCCAGAAGAGTCAGACACTTCCACCTCAACCCGCTTCCCTGGCAGAGAAGGGTACTCGTCAACAGTAGGCTCGACCTGCCCACCTTGAACCTCCATCAACTTTCTCATCTCACTCACAAAACGGCGCCAACCCCACCCCTTTCTGCCCTCTGGGATCCAGATCATTCCTTTCCGACCACCATCGACTTCCACAGCCACCTCTAGGAATCTGTCTGCCTTGTTGCAACCCTCGCGAACCAAAATGACAGTCTCCTCCTCTCGGAAGTCCGTGGCCGAACCAACCTGCCCTCTGGGAGACTGAACAGCCTCTTCCACCTTAGCCACCAACCATACCGCACTCTGCGGACCCACTGTAATGACCCCGACGAAACCCTTCCTCCTTTCCTCTAACCTCAGATCAATGGATCCTTCCTTCGCCGTGAAACAGAAGGCTTTGGCTTCGACTGAAAACCGCCTTTCCATAGCTACCCCCTGTGATTTCCCCAGCAAACGGCTCAACTTTCCTACATCGTCGCCTGAGATGGCAAGAACTAGGAAAATTTTTGAAAAAATTTGAAAACAGCTGAGGAGAGAGAACAGAGCATTTCCATTCATAAAACAAAGAGGACGTTTCCTTTCTGATTAGAACAGTAAGCAAAAATCAGAAGGAAAACAGAAAGAGGAGAGATTTGACCACTTCGAGGGGGTTGACCTCCACAAATTGCTTATAAAAACGGACTGAACCATTTATCACCTCAGAATTTGTGGCTAGCAAGAGTTGGGAATTGATGTCTAGTAGGATTAAGTAAAAGCAATAAGAAACAAAAGAGAGAATTTCTAGACATTATTACAAGTTAAACAAACTAGGAAAAAAAACAATCATTTTCTTGCTAGGGCCACGTGCATATCAAACATAGTACCCATAAACCATGTGTCAATCACGTCAAAAAAATTGAGTCACTAATACTGATATTTCTACTGTTGTTAGACTTCATGATGTCGATGTAAACAGTAAGTTGTTTTTAGTGTCATTTTTTCATAAATTTATTAATGAAAACAGAACAAGTAGAAAGGGGGCACACAAGAATTTCATCTAACTTCTTCTTGAATATGGCCTAGTTTAGGCATCTGCTTGCAATACACATCACACAACCACATATGTGAAACAATGAAGATAGTCAACTGTTTTGCTTCAGTGTCTTGTAATCCAAAGAAGTACTATGCCAAAATATTGTCGTAATAAAGAGGAAATGGATTAGACAGAGGGGGAGGAGTAAACAGAAAAGAAACCAAATATTCAGAAATCTTATGAAAGTGTGTTCCAAGTTGAATCCTGAACAGAATGATAAACTACATTTTCTTTTAACAAAATGCAAAATAGTACCCACCTTAAAAGCACTCAAAGTATCTCCAAAAAGAATATGCTTGCAACAAATGCTTTAATAGAAACGCTTACCTGCTTTAGGTAGCATATGACTCCAACATTAACCAATTCTCCGACATCACTTTCTGTACTTTGTGACAGCTTCTCTCCATCTACCCATCCAGTAGTAAGAACCTTTCTTGAAGTATATTTATCATAGGTTTTTGGTACCACAACCTGAAATTCATATGCTTTTTAAGCAGTATTCACGCAAAGTCTCCCACAGATTAAGAAAACAAAACACCAAGTGAGAAGTTGTTTAGAGACGTTTCTGTTCAAGGAATTTGTACAAACAAGAAAAATTGAAAGATTTTTTTTTTTTTTTAATTAATGGATAACTAGAGCTTTCACTATTGCCACTTGTCAGAGTAAATGAATTACAATTATGAAAAGGCTGGCTTTGAAGATATACAAGATGTTATAAGATTAATTGATTAGTTTGCATCTATTGGTAATTATGTCAGCAGAAAGTCGAGACCTATTAGCAGGCATTATTAAACAGATATTTAGCTTGCCATGGTTTCTACAGTCAGGTAGTATCACAGCTCATTCACAGAATTTCCTTCGTGTTATCACAGGTTTGAAATCCAAAGTAATCATAGACATTTCATACCCAAGCATCGACACAATAGCACATAGAAGAAACAGAATGTTTTCTCCAATTAAGTTTAAATGTAAACATGTCAAAATGGCAGTTGAGGGACGTAACCAGAAGAGAACAATTTCTATCCTTTACAGAGGAATATCATGGTAAAAAAATGCACTTTGTGTTTCTATAAGCAATATTGACAGTTAAACATTGCAATGCAACCATGACAGTTCAATGTAAAAAAGCATTGTCACCAGACAAATATCAACTCAATAGTCCTATATAGAGCTTAAACTAATTTAGAGCATGGCACCCATGCATTATTTGAACTAGGAGTTTTTATTTATTTCCATATTCTGTATTACAACATTCCAGTGGTTCATGATATATATTTGAACAAAGATGAGTTTCACCTAACCTTGTAGCTGAAATCAACACAAACTTCTTGAAACGTAATAAAAGTATAATGTTAAGACTCACCTGAGGAAGGTCCTTCCTCATCATTTCAGCAAAGAGCATTCCATTTTCCCCTTCATTAACATAATCTAACTCCTCAAAAAAACGTGCAGCCCATTCATCAACCAGTCCAACTACATCTACTGAGATCTGAAAAATATAAGCAAAGAGCCAGGGGAGGGTGTGTGAAAAGGCCATTATTGCGTCTTCTTCTTCTTCTTTGTAAGTTAAAAATTTTTTAAAAAAATAAAATAAAATAAAATAAAGGCAGAAGCCATTATCGCTACCTTTAGTTACCTCTTCAAAAGAAAGGTACTAATTCACTACAAGTCAGATCTGTGAAACATTACCTGAGGAAACCTCCTTAGAACCAAACCCAAGTTCCGTATGACATACAAATCAACAGTAACCGTTTCCAGAACAAAAGGCCTCTGCACTTTAACAGCCACCTGGTCCCCATTTTCTTTCAAACGGCCCTTATACACCTGACCAAGAGATGCTGCCATCACAGAAAGAATAAATACTTTGGAACTAACATATTTTAGAAAGCTAGTCAGGGGAAGCAAGAATTTTCTGTTAACGAAGTCTTATATACAAAAGGTTATGTGAGAACCTACCAGCAGCAATTGGGGAAGATGATAGTTCAGAATAGATATTTTGCCATGGCTGACCAAGTTCCTCTTCAATAAGAGCCATAGCAACATCATCTGGAAATGAAGGAACCTTCACATATCATCAAACAGAAAGATCAGCCATGAAGAGAGATACCTAAAATATACAAATTCAGACACCATTAAACAAAAATCAAGCCAAGTTTTAGCTCTTCTCTTTTGATAGGTGGAGATCTGAGGTTCAACCCATTACAGGAATTGGAACTTTGATTTTATGAATTCTTCTTTCATTTGTCGGGAGGGGGGCATGGGCAGGGATGGAGTAATACTATATTAGAAGAATTCAAAGTTCAAAACACTTGATTTTGAAGTACATTGACTACGATTAACAATTGAGACTGGACAAGCCATGCCAATATCTGCCTAAGCAAAGCATGAAGTAGAAAGGCATAACACAAGCTCAACTCACCTGATTTATTAAGAAAAAGCTTGTGAGACACCCTGAACGCATCCGTTAATACATCTACCAACAAGTTTCCTAACTTCTCAATCCAAAAAGAATAGGATTTTTTATTATTAAAAAAAAAAAAAAGTATGAAATTGCCTTGATCCACAAACCCGATTAGCTTCGTTTCTATTGTTTTTACACCCTAATTTACAGCACATCTAAAATAGCATCACTAACCGATAAAAAGTATGAAAATTAACTTAAACATGTGTGACTTCTAGTTGATTACATATTTGCAAAACACAATGTAGCTTTATTTTCTTGTTTTATAACCATCTCTCTTATAGAGATACTGGATGTTAAGGATATCATATAGGTAACTTTCCTTTTTCCTTCTTTTCTTTAGAAGAGCTCAGCATAGGGATAGTGATTTTGATTAAGTGTAATCATGTAAATAAGGAAACTGAAAGCTACCAAAAAAAAAGGCTTAATAACTTACCTTATCACAAAGCTTTTGCAGCTCAGTCATAGCAGCAGGTGACAGTATATCTGGTCGAATGCTCAATGCTTGACCAAGTTTTATATACGCTGGACCCAAAGAGGTGACAATTTCCCTTAATTCAATCGCTCTAGAGACTTCATTCTGATATGGAAAAGCAACTAATGAGTAAATCAGACTGAAAGTGTAAAGTTAATTTTAAATACTGGACATGAATGAGGGCACATTTCAAACCAACCAACAAAACCTGACCAAATTCGGCTTCACCAAGGTCTTGTCAGAAGTCAGTTATATAGGGTCAGAAACCCATACCAAACCCGACACGACCCCCTTAATATGTATAGTTTTTTTCTCTTTGAGTTTACAACCTAGCCACCCCCTCAAAAAGCTCTCTCCACTTTTCTTTGCTCTCTCCTTCTTCCTCTTCGATTCTTTTTCTTCTTCTCTCAATTTATGGAACATTTTGTCGTCCCCTTCTGTTGAACCCCAACTCTCTTTGGAAAACCTCCTATTCATATCGAGTTTTTTTTTTTTTTTGGTTTTTCCGTTCTCTGTCTTTGGAGTTGACAACCCTAGGCTGTGCTTGTCAATCCCCTCCCATGGCCTCTCCACCCCTGTGCCGCCCTCTTCAGTAAGGCACTGAGCCTGTCTTGCTTGATACGTGGCAGATCCATAGTGATCCTGTCTTGATCATCAATAGATTTAAGCACAACACTCCTCCCTGCGGCCCAACCTACCCACCTAACCGATCACCGCATCCCACCCGTTGATGGCAATGCAGTTCGGTATGAGCTGGCTCTATGGTCAATTCAACATGTGACTTTCAACCAGGGGGGTTCAAAAGTCTGAAAATGCCTCCATTCCAACCCCAAGGGGTCAGATTGAAACGTGCATGCAAGTTTTCTAATAGCACATCTGCCTAGTTAAATCACCAATTATCTCAAAAGGTTAAATTGAGAGAAAATATTAAATTTAATCATTTAATTAATATTTCAACACTCTCCTTCATGTGTGAGTTGAAATTCTTCTTCAATAAGTGAGACGTAACACGCGGAATATTTAACTTTTTTCTAAGTACATGGAATATTTAACTAACATTAGGAGTAAACTGTAGAGTAAGTTTGAACTCAAGACCTCTACTCTTAGATCAAGTTGAAAAAAGAGAAGAAGAGAAGGTAGGAAGAAGACGTTTTCTTCTTCCTTGTGCATATGCCATACGGCATCTACATGTGTTTAAATAGAAAAACCATACAAGCGATTATGGAATTATAATTAATGTAGAAAAACCATACAATGTGTTTAAATGGAAAAATCATACAACAGAAATGACAATAAGATCAGAAAATAATGGCAGAATAATATCAAATCAGAATCAGTTAGGTTTCCTTCTTCAAAATAATTTGCATCAGGTGACATCAGTTAATGGAGGAAACTCATATCCTCCATTTCTGGTGAGAAATTGTAGGGGAAAATAACTTCCAAGGAAAAAGGAATAGAAATTCGCATACAACCGATAAACTGAATTATCTTGTTTCTGTTGCAAGAATATATATGATCTATTAATTGTTTAAATAAGTCAACTGATCATGTGAAACTACCATCAGCATAGAAAGCAAAAAAAGGTATTAAAAAAAACTACCTCTTTGACCTTCTTGTTAATCACATCCCAAGCAAGACGTGAAAGAAAACCCCCGGCAACGGATAGTAACTGAACAATACGTGTTGCAACAGCACGTGGCCGTTTTCCCCAATATGCTGAGATGCTAGCGGGATCATACACCAAAGGCAAAAACTCACTGCTTTCATTTACCTACAGAAGCACACAAAGCACATCACATGACCAGACAACATTATAATAGGGAAACAGTTGCAACAACTAGAAAGTTTCAGTGCCAAGCTCATGAAGAGAAACCATAAAGGATCACAAGAAGATCTACACTGATTCATATCAAACCATCGTTGCTTAACTTCTCATGGACAAATATAGCCTCAAACAGGTCGCTGAGTTATGTGTTTCCCAAGCCATTTTAGCAACATCATCCACTCTAAGAGCTGACTAATCATGTGCAGGACTTTGAATTGTAGATGCACTTGCTTGAAAACGGTAATTCATTCCATCTTACAAGAATGTTATATTCGTGTCTGTGTTTTTCTTTTAAATTGGTTAGAGCTTGAACCTAAGACCTGCCCACTGCCATCGCGTTCCTTCACACATCCAAGGCCAAGTGGCATCATTTAACACCAAAGAGGACAAAATTTAACACAATGGGCCCAGAACTATTAGATACCACAAAAGCAATATCAAAAGGCAAGCATCTCGTACCAATGCATACTCATATTGCCTACATAACTTTCATCTCTGTAGTTAAAGTGTCCATGTATATATCAAGTCATCAATATACTAACCAATTTTTTTTCTTATTCTCATTTCTTCTATAAATATTTTACATAATTGAAATTGAAGGTTCAAAGAAGCAACCCCTCAACTGATCAACGTCAACAAACTCACACTGCCTCTAACTAGGCCCCAACTACAATTAACATTTTCAACAATTACATTTGCAGATCAAATACATATACCCGAACACAAAGATGGGGACATTCCACACCAATACTGAACTTCAGTTCCTAAGTTATTTTTCACTTCCTACTGTTTCATAAACGAAAAAGAACCAAATTTACCCTCTCACATACTTCATACGAAACTTGAACGATTATTACATAAGCCAGTATACATTTCATCAGAGCTCGAACACTTACGAGCAATACACTACACAAGACATCACAGAAAGGAATCCGAACATCAATTAACGGATATAATGCATGTATATATACCTCGACAAGGCGTAGCTGAACGTTATCCTCAGCAAACTGGGAATCCCTTAGATTTTGTCCCCGAAGACCTCTCATCAGTATTGCTAGATCTTCATTTTCCTCCATCTGTGCCCTCACTCTTTTAATTTCCCTTGAAACATCTCCAATTCTCTGCCATTTCCAAAACAAATCAAACAGTCAATAAGAAAACGAACATAGAGATTGACCACTTGTTTAAAATCACTGCTAATATTATGAATTGCAATCCTCCTTTCTCCATCTCCATATCCTCCACTTTCTCAGGAGCGAAGCAGAAAATTTATTCATTTTCAACGGAATATAGTCAACAAGCCCAAGCAACTCTTTGACTCATGTAGGTTACCAAATTTTTCCACAGCAGAAAACATTACATATCCCGCATTTTCCTCCTCTGTCTCAGCAACCAAACAGAGCACGGACTGCATATAAATAATTTAAAAATAAAAAGATAAACAAAAATTCAGCAGGTTCATTTACTGTGGAACCTCCGTTGATGGAGTTCAAAGACGGCGATTTCGCGGATCCGTTGACGGATTTTGGTGACGGCGGAGACCTTGAGGACCCATTGACGTTGTTTGGTGAGGTGGACTTGGACGAACCAGTCGGATTTGGTTTCGGTTCGGTGGCGACCGAGAAAATCCGGTTTGGCCGTCTGCGAACCCGAATTGTGTTCGGAAGTCCATAACGGGCCGGGAAGGCGCACCGGAGAGGCTCGATTCCACAGAAACCGAGCTGTGGTGCAGCGACCATAGTGTGATAGTGGACTGCACAATTCGGTTGGAAATGCATATTTTAGTTGTTTTTTTAATGGAGTGGGAAAAGGGCTGGCCGCGGGTGGAACACGTGGCTGGCTTTCACTTCTCCGTTTTCGGTTGGGCAAAGGTCACTGTGGGGTTTCTGTGACCGTTCGATACGTAGTTAAGATGAATTATGACAGACGAGGGTCTACCGTCTATTTCACTATTATATCTTTTGTCTTCAAGCGAATATACTTTTAAATGGTCGCGATCCCTCCGAAAATAAAGGGTATAACGTGCAGTGTGTAGTTGTTGACCTTCTGGTTCATCAAATAAGTTTTGGAGAGAAAAATTATAAACTATTATGAAGGGTGAGGTTTGCCACATGTATTATCATTTTTAAAGTTTTTTTTTTTTCTTATTGGATATGCTAAAATGTAATATAATGTTTATATTTGACTTATATTTAGTAAGAAATAGAGAATTGAAATTCAAATTTTAATTATTTATCTATCACGTCACTAAAAATAAGGCAAATATAAATATTATATAGCAACAATTTAAAAAAAAAATGTCATTTATTATATTATAGCTAGATTACTAATAATGACATATTCAACCTAGAAAAAATGGGAGAGGCTTACATGCCGTAGTTCAAAACTACCTTATGGGGCAGTAATTTAAAACTAGGTTGTTTTGGACAATAAAAAATTAGTTTTTTTAAAGAAATAATATAAAATTCATTAAATATTAAAAACTTATAATTAAAAAAAATATATTAAAAAACTAAAAAATATTAAAAACAAAAACAAAAATGAAAATAAAACAAAGAGCTTTGTTTTTTTGGGGTGGCCGGACCACCCCAAGGACATGTATTAGCCTTCCCCCACCTTCATTTCTTATCGCCCTCCATGTAACCTATTCAACAACCACCCAATCTCTCTCTCTCTCTCTCTCTCTCTCTACAATCAAATCGATTTGTATGTATAATACCCCGATAAAAACCCACATTTTATTGAATGGAATTTTCTCCATAGGAGCTATTAACAGAGGTTTTCAATGACAGTGCTTTACGAGGCCCAAAAACCCTTAGCACCTACCTAATCACACCTTTAACCCTTAGAAGAATAGAGGCCAAACACTGATCCTCAGGGAGCAGACGTACGTTACGTCTAGCGGACTTATGCTTCTGTCTGTAGTACGGACGTACGATGGGGGACCACCGGACGTACGCTCTGCAAATAGTACAACGGACGTACGTGGGACTACTGGACGTACGCTACTTTTTGGGATACCCTTTGGATAATACCTAGACGTACGAGACACCTTCTAGACCGATGTACAAAGACCACCGGACATACGCTAGAGTTGCCGGAAGTCCGTTGCTCTATCAGGGAGTTGGTGGCAAACTTTCCCTATAAATAGCCCGCCCCTCCTCCCATTCCTCACGCCTTCTACCTTCCTCTGGTGTGCCCCTAGGCTGCCAGAACCTCTTCTTAGTGTTTTGAGTGAGAAATCCGTGAGGGAGAGTTTCAACAAAGAGTTTCCAAGGAAATGAGACCATGTTCGTGCTTAGCTTCGGGATAAGCTATGTTTCCTTTGTAATTATCACCTCGTTATCTCATGTTTCTGCTTTAATGAGAACTTCAAATGTTCATTAAGCGATCTTTTAAAGATAACGATATTTTTAAAAAGTTTTCTCGAAAGATCATGGTTCTGCGATTTCTTGCATTGCATGTCCTGTTTTACTAGCTTAGAAGAGGTCTAGAGGTCTGTGATTGCTATTGAAAATATGCACTATCCGAATCTTAAAACAGTATGCTTAACACACTGAGCGGACGTACGCCATCGAGGGCGGACGTACGGTCAGTAGGCAGAGCACATGTTCTTAAGTTTCACACGTGTACGCTTTAGCTTAGCCATAACTCTAGGTTTTATAAGGCTTAGAATAACGGTGTCATGTATCCGTTATAACAGGAAATAGCTTGGTCGGAAAATTCGCTCGAATGTGCGAAGTAAGTAAACACTTACACCCTTTTTACGTAAACCGTGGGATATGTCAGTTAACTGACTACGCGTATAACATGAGCATGTTTATTTTCCGTAATTACTTGGTAACTGCATTATTAAATAAACTACTAAGATGCATCGTAAGACATGGTATGCCGGTACGTGCGGTATAAACGGCCATGGGCTTACTATATAAACTGCGTACTATGGTCAAATGTGTGCGTTATGTGAGGGCTGTGGATCCATTGGTTTCGTGACCTTAATGCAACCATTCCCAATGGTTCAATCACTACAGGACGGACATCATTAGTTGGTGTGGGCCACTCGAGGTCGAACCTGATCGTACCACTAATGTTACGTACGGTATGTTGTACAATGACTGAGGCACTGGCATTGTATTATAAGTCCCTCGATACAGCATCAACCCTGCTGAGAATGGGTAATATCTCGGGTAAACCATGTATGGGAGTACGACTTATAAAGCATTAGCTTTTTCTGCATTAAAATGCTTAGGTGCTTATCACCGATTCTACACTATAAGCTTTGAAAACCCCAAAATCATAAAAACTGTGTATTAGCGGAGATAATGCCCTCTTTTTGTTTACTATTCAAAATGCATGTTTACTCTCACTAAATGAGCTCATGTTATACCTAAGTGTGGGGTTTACTTACTATGTCATTAGACTTACGCGGTTATTATTCTTTAGGTAATCAGGCTTATCGCCATAGAAAGTGGCAAGAGACGCTACTACTTGTTTGATTGTGCTTCGCTTATTATACAAGTTCGTTTTCACTNAACCCGTTTAAGCTAAACGGGTCTGACGGGTCTACACGAACCCGGCACGACCCGTCTGAGTACTAACCAGGAAGGGAGAAACGGGTCTAACAGTGCCATTATTCAACAATCAAAATCATATATCATGCTTCCTTTCATTTGCAAGTGCTAAAATTCCAATTACTATAAATCAAATGCAAATTAATCACTCAAAAGCCCCAAGATTTTCAAGATTCACGCCCTTAGATAGTTAGATTGAACACAATCAAACCAAAAAAAAAAAAAACCCCACAAGATTACTCCAAAAACCACCCGTACCTATAACCCAATTCCTACAAATTAATCAACCAAAAGCCCCAAGATTTTCAAGATTCACGCCCTTAGATTGAACACAATCAAACCAAAAAAAAAAAACCCCACAAGATTACTCCAAAAACCCATACCCACTCCCTACATACCGAAAGAATCCCCACTCGGCGTCGTCGGTGAAGACTCGGAGGCCGTGATTCACAACCTGAAGGAATCCCCACTCACGGCAAGCGTGTGAGATGAGTCTCAGCATCTCCTCGCTCAGACTCCGGTCATCGGCTTGACGGATCATCGCTGAAAAGGTTCTGACTCTTCTGAGCGTCTCGTCGCACAGAGAGAGGGGGAGAGCTGAGAACGGCAGCAAGTAGAGAGTTGAGAGAGAGAGAGTGGCGGCCGGCGAGCGGGAGAGAGAGTGATGACTGAAGGACCGCCGGACCGGTGAAGGCCGTGAGGCTGTGAAACCGTGAGCGTGAAGGGACGGCAGCTCAAGTTGAGAAGGAGAAGACTTGAAAAAAAAAAGGTTTTCATCTATTCTTATTTCTTATCCGTCTGATTGGGCAAAAAAAAAAAAAACACCCATAAACGGGTCTGGCGGGTCACCCGCGGGTGACCCGTGACACGACCCGTTTAAGCAAGATAAACGGGTCGTAAACGGGTCTACCCGTTTATGACCCAAACCCGTTAAGCATAAACCCAAACCCACTAATTTCGTGTCGTGTTTGTGTCGGGTTCACGGGTCGTGTCAAAATTGTCGGCCCTAGTTTTCACTACGTAGTTGCTCCATGTTCTTATTTAATGATTGTAGTAACTCATATTTATTCACATTCCTTTGCATATACTCTAACGAATTTACAAGGGCGATTACTCAGTTGGTCATAAGTTGATTCAACTGGGTGAATTGCCATTGACTCCACCGAGTTGGCCGAGGCTGATTTTGGGGGCGTTACAGTATGATATGAGTTTGCTTCATAGAAAGCTGATAGATGTAGCAAACAATTCAATTTGGGATCCGATCTGTCAATTACCATGTTCTTTAGCTTTAGGTGTCTGTCCGAGGATCATTTTCCACATCCAACTAGGTAACTTGTGGTCTGCCTGGTTATTCAATATGAAATAGCTAATTTGATTTACAAAGGATCACAAATGATATATACATGTTGACATTTTATAAACGCAATTAATCTCTCTATTCATGTTCCGTCTAAAAACTTAACATTTTGCCATGTCAAGACTTATTAGAGCCCAATAAGTGTCCTATAGTCGTAAGAGCATTTTCAATAGAATCCTCATCATTTTTCCTAAGTTTAGGGAACCAAACTACTTTTTGCCTCCATATTCAAATACACTCCACAATAACTTCCATTTATAATTTCCTATAACATTAAAATATTATTTGTTTTACTTTTATTTTGTTTTTATATTCATTTATTTTGCATAGAAAGTATGAGAGGAGAGAGAATGTCACTTTATTATTATAATAAACCATGTGGATTGCTACAGTTGAACCATATACATTGGGTTCAAATTTAGCAATCCTAATATATAGGGAAAAATAGGAAAACTGTGTAGGTGAGTTTTTGTGATTTTTTTTTTTTAGATTTTTCCCATATATAGGGAAGGGAAGCACCTTAGGGTAGTTGTTGGGACTGTGTAGATGATCCCTATGGTGGATTGTAGGGATGAAAATTCCACCTGATCGGGTTATAGGTCCACTTGGCTACCTACCGGAGGATGGACTCACCCTTCGACCCACCCACAGGAAGGAGATCTCCACATCGAGTTATTGTTTTTATTTTTTTAGTGACATCTGTTTCATGAGGTGTGATTCATAGCCAATTGAGGTATTCCTTAAAGACACAAAAAGACTAATTATGTTTATAAGATGTCTATACGTGATATTGATGATACTTTTATAAATCAAGGTGGCTATTTAATACATGAGTTTTTTTGTGTTTTTTTTTTTTTTTTACTTGTCCCCACAAAAGGAGAAGGGAGATTCGAATTAGTGATATCTACTTCACTAGACGTGATCATAACCAATTGAGATACCTCTTAAGGATATGAGTAGTTATAAACATTGGCAAACCATATGTGCTAAACAAGAAATAGTACAAATCACACTAGACTGATGTGACATAGGCTAAAAGTGTTTAATTATTTCTTTTTTTAAGAAATGTTTGGTGTTTATTTTTTACTCATCTCATTGTCCATCTTCATATACAAAAGATGGGCAAACCCATCATGAATATGTAACATCTACATATAGGTCACACATATTTAATAGTATATTTAAAAAATAAATAGACAAAGTCTCCAAGAGGTAGCTCAATCGGCTAAAACCATGCTTAAATAAGTAAAGATCACTAAAAAAATAAAACAAGTCTTTTCGTTTATGTTATATCCAAAATTTTAACAACTTGCCACGTCATGTCCTATTTTTTATTTTTTTACAAATCTACTATTAAATATGTGAAACCTATATGTGATATTACATATTTAACGATGAATTAGCTCATCTTTTGTAATAAAAATCAAACATTTCTCATTATTTAAAGACTATTACTCCACGCCAATTGCCACATTAGCAGGGACGTAACTGCCTGTGTCCCCCCAATATTTTTAAAATATATATATTTTTAATTTATAAATATTATGTTTTTTTTTAAGTTCGACCCCAAAATTAATGTTTTATCCTTAAAAAATTTCATTTTTTAGTTTGGTCCTCCCTCATTTCAAATTTTGATTCCACCCATGTACATGGGATTGAAATATCCTACAATTTTCTTTAAATTTAAGATTCTCAAATTCATAAATCCCAATCGTTCATCTCATATAATCATCTAAAATAAGTCATGTTTTAACATTTAATAAAGAAACATGATTTATTAAATTATTTGTTGAGAGTAGTTTTCTCATTAAATGCTGAAATATGATTTATGTTAGATGGTTAGATGAAATGAATGGCATATATTTATAAATTTAAAAATCTCAATTTTTTAAAAAAAATTAAGGTATCTCAATCACATCTAATCTAATATCTAATCTAATATAATATATAATAGGAGAATAAAAGATAGGAGAGTCTAATAGTTTGACACGTGGCATTCTATTTATCTGACAAATCAATATATTAAATGAAACTGTGCGTTTGAGTTTTTAAAAATTTTAAGCAAAATAGGCTAATATCATGACATGTGGCATTCCATTTAAAATCAAAACATACACCTTTTTTTCAAACTACCCTCTTTCTCATTTTCAACTGCCATCAAACATTATTTATCCCCACGTTATCTAATATCTAATATAATCGAATATCAAATCTCTAATATCTTATCTAATAGGGGTTTATCCCCACGTTATCTAATATCTAATATAATCTAATATCAAATCTCTAATATCTGGGATTTTTTTTTTTTTTTTT